>CM076846.1:227011762-228211762 GCA_039519185.1 Astragalus membranaceus | reverse complement strand
TAAAATAATAATTATTAGTTGAAGTTAAATAGTTTTAACCTGCTTGTCGAGGGTCCTGGTTACACGATTGATGAAAGGCATGATATCTTAATCTACTAATTTAATGCATACAATGGCAACTTGATAATATTTCTTTATTTTGCAGTTCTAGCCATTGTTTTGGTGGGATTGCTCTATGGCTTCTTCATAGCGATAATATGTGGTCAAAGAATCAATGAACGGCACTACCATATTCTTGCCAAGCAAGAATTGACAAAGGTCTGCTATTTAATTAATGATGCCACTCTCCCTTACAATCCCAAGTAAACCAAATCATCTTATGTAAAATTAGCAATATGCTTGCCACATCTTCAAATTTGAAGGTACTAAACTCTTCATTCTGTTGTTTACCATTTCAATGCTAGGAATATGTGGTAGAAGATCGAGAACATGTAAAGAATGTGCCTGAACTCGATCCCAGCCACGTGACTGAGTTAAGGATGTTGGGCCTTTACTAGTTGGTTCACGCATATCATAGTCTTTCTTGTCGAAGTTTCCATTCTTCCTTTTGTAGATGTTAAGTTTGAAACAGTCTAAAGAGAAAGCGGGCGACCAAATACAGTTGTATTGTAGGTAAAACCATTGAAAGATCTCTAGAATTGAGTGGTCTATGTGTAACTTAGTCTTTGAGAATATATTATGATGCCGTTTGATATATGTAGCTAACCCCACCCAATAGGAAAAAGCTTGGTGGTGGCTGTTGTTGTAAATTTGAAACTTCATGTATTCATCCATTCCATCCATATTATCCTTGGACGGACTTATTTATATTTATGTTGCTCTATAGAAGGTACGTAGATGTTGCATGCTTTTTGTTTCTTCCCCTAATTTCAAAAGAACGTAATGTCAGCTGTCAAAATCATACTCAGCAATGCTTCTCAGTCTCACTACCATTTACACCCGGTTACATTCTTGCACATTGTTCAATGTTCTTTATTCATTGTGTACATTGTTCCTTGTACTTCGTTTTTATTGCATCATTACTGTCATGGTCTCTCTCACTATCAGCGGAGTCAACTTGAATTTGTTGCATTTGCAGCTTTTCTCATGGTCTCTCACATTTGTATATCACGTTGGTCTGTTAAGGTCTAAGGATGATGTCATGTTAATATGGCCGTTTACGCCCTAAGTCTACTAGTGCACAGCTAAAAACCGTGATTTATTTATCCCCAATACCGTGTTTTTTTCATTTCTTTTTATTTTCTAATAATTGCTTTTTTTTTTTGGGTAAATCTGGGTATCCACCGCACGGACAGCAGTGACTAATCTCTCACTCATTATTGTATAATGGTCACCGAAAAATTTAGTAATTGTTACTAAGGAATTCCTTAGTATCATAAATCGTTGCCTGGTTGAAGTATAAAGAAAAAACACGGAGTCCAATATGTAAAAAAATATGTTGTTGACCACTACCATTATTTTGCAGTTGTTTTTTTTGCTTATCAAAATATTTTTTT
Source organism: Astragalus membranaceus (assembly GCA_039519185.1). NCBI lineage: Eukaryota > Viridiplantae > Streptophyta > Magnoliopsida > Fabales > Fabaceae > Astragalus > Astragalus membranaceus. Next base: position 228,210,266 of record CM076846.1, on the reverse strand, counting down.
TTGTTACTATGTTATTGGTGTGCAGTATTCATCGGTTTTGTCGGTAATTAATCTACATCGGAGAACCTGGTTGGCAACGTGTATACCCGACTTTGCCGGTCTGCATGGTTCTCCTCTCCTAACAGAGCTTTAAAATACCCAATGTTCGAATTTTGATAATATATATATATATATATATATATATATATATATATATATATATATATATATATATATATATATATATATATATATATATATATATAACCCTTAAGGTATGTTTGAATTGGTGGTATGGAATGAAATGGAATGATTTAATGTTCCATTGTTTGGAATTTGGATATTTAAAAAAGTGATGGAATCCATTCCATTACTTACCCTCTTTTTGTTTCCCCTCCAAATTGAGGGGTATGGGATGGAATCAACCAGCCAACTTATTTGTTAATTATTAACAGACTATTATATCCTTATCATTTATTAATTTCTATACACAATATGTGTATAGAAATTAATACATGGAATGGTTGGTTACTAATTGGTGGTTACCAATTGACCAATTCTTTTAAGATGATGTGTTAGTCTCTAATTCGTAGATAGTGTAAAAGAACTTATACACATATTGTGTATATAAATTAAATCTATCATTTTTATTCTATTACATTATATTATACTATACACCACCAAAAAAACATTATATTATACTATAATACATTTAGCAATATATAAGTTTAAAAATATTTTACACGTTTCCCTCTCTCTCTCTCTCTCTCTCTCTCTCTATATATATATATATATATATATATATATATATATATTTCTTTCATACTCATTTTAAAATGGAGGGTATCATACCTAGATTATTTGTCCTAATTTAATTGGGCCATGTGTGAGCTGTGCTCCATATCACATTTAAGATATATTTTTTTTAAGTTTTCCCAAATTTTTAGAGTAATTATGTTAGAAGTCTTTTTAAAGTTTCATACAAATCACACAAAAACCCTATTTTGTTTCAAAATCAAGTTTTCTAACGTAGAAAAAAACCAACCATCGCTCTTTGAAAAAGCAGTCTGTCATCATCTCTTTGATTAGGGTTCTCTGCTGCGCCAATCACGCTGCTGCGCTGCCAACCATCGTCTCTTTCAAAAAGCAGTCTGTCATCATCTCTTTGATTAGGGTTCTCTGCCGCGCCCATCACGTCGCCGCCCGTCACGCCGCTGCACTGTCGCGTCGTGTACGCCTCCAACTTCTGTTTGCCGCGCCGTCACACTGTGTTTTGGTCTCCTTCTTGAAGCTGCTCTGTTCTACTAGGTTTCGCTGTTTTAGTTGGTAAGGGTTCGACTTTCTCCTATATTTCGTTCTGTTTTACATTTTTACTTAATATATGATTACATGTTTAGTTGGTCTCTAACTGCAGTTAGGTTGCTAAGTCAAACATTGCTTTCTAGATTATGCATATTATGCTGCAATAATTGCATCTCTGAAGCCACCCTTTAAATTAAAAGGGAAAATAAAGGAAAATGCCTTCTGCCCTGTTCCCCTTGTTACCCATGATTATTCACTTCATCGCCATAGGTGTCAATCTTATAAGTCTGGCGATTACTTTGAAGACTTCTTGTGCCTTAATTTGATTTTATAGGGTGAACGAAATTATGAAACAATGTTTATAAACTTCTAGTTCCAACCCTTATCAAGGTTTACAAGCTTTGAGTCAAGAACTCATTTACACATAGCAGAGAAAGAAAATTGATACTTTCATTGATTGAAAAGTTGGAATTGAGAGTTACAAAATGAGAAGCTAATATACGAGCTATCTCACTACTCAACTGAATACAACAGAACTTGACTAATGCAACTAACTAATAACAACTTTACCAAACTAACTAACTGATTGGTAAGCCACATAATTAAATTACAATAAAACAGACTTAATTAGTTCTAATACTCCCCCTCAAGTTAGGGGAATAAATGTTCAAAACACCTAACTTGCTAATAAAACCTGAGAATTTGCTGTAAGGTAAAGCCTTGGTGAAAATATCAGCGAGTTGCTGATGGGTTGGCAGGTGTATCAGCTTGAGGATCCCAGAATTGACATATTGCCTAATGAAATGGCAATCAATGTCAATGTGCTTTGATCTCTCATTGGAGGTAGGGTTTTCAGCAAGTTGGATGGCAGATTTGTTATCACACATGACCAAAATGGACTCAACAGTGATAAAGAATGGTTTGAGCAGTTGATGAAGCCATAACAGTTCACTGGTGAGACTTGCAAGGGCCCTGTACTCTGCTTCAGCACAGGACCTAGCCACTGTGGGTCGCTTTTTTGATTTCCAACAAATTAGAGAGGACCCAATGTAGATACAATAGCCAGTAGTTGATCTTCTGGTGATCTTACAGTTGCCCCAGTCTGAGTCTACATAAGCAGTTATAGTACTGCTGCTGGTGGCAGGGAAGAGAATGCCCTGACCCGGAGCAGATTTCAGATATTGAAGTACATGATGTAGAGCTTGGAGGTTGGGGGTCCTTGGGGAGGCCATGAATTGACTCAATTTGTTGATGGCAAAGGTGATATCTGGCCTGGCGATGGTCAAATACATTAATCTTCCAAGAAGTCTTCTGAAGATGGTAGGGTCAGGTAATAGGTCACCAGAAGTATCATCAAGCTGAGTACCAGGATCCATGGGAATGTTTGCTGGTTGGCAATCTCTAAGCCAAGGAAGTATTGAAGAGTGCCCAACACTTTGAGTTTAAATTGAGCTTGAAGCTGAGTGATGGTTTGAGTGATCAATGTTTGAACAGGGCTAGCAATGATGATGTCGTCCACATACACAAGCAAGATGACTAAGGAATCTGCTGTGCCTTTGTAGAAGAGAGAGTAATCAGCAGAACTCTGAGAAAATTCCAAGGCAGTGAGAGCAACAAAGCATTTGTGGAACCACTGTCGTGAGGCTTGTCTCAGACCATATAATGACTTTTGCAACCTACACACTTTATTCTCCCCCTTACTTGGATGGCCCAAAGGGAGATACATATACACTTCTTCAAATAAGTCGCCATTAAGAAAGGCATTATTTATATCAAGCTGTGACAAATGCCAGCTTCTTTGAGCTGCTATAGCCAGCAATACACGAACTGTGGTCAACTTAGCCACTAGAGAAAAAGTATCAGTAAAATCTATGCCCAACTGTTGGGTATACCCTTTAGCTACCAACCTAGCTTTGTGTCTCTCAATACTCCCATTAGACTTGAATTTGGATTTATAGAGCCACCTACACCCAATTGTTTGTTTGCCCATGGGTAAGGGAACAATGGACCATGTATGATTGTCCTAAAGGGCACGCAATTCATCATTCATGGCAGCTCTCCACTCAGGGTATTTGATTGCCTAGTGATAGAATTGTGGCTCATAATGGAGGTTGACATTGGAGACAAAGGAACAATACTATTTGGATAGGTTGGAGTAGTCAACAAATGAGGAAATAAGATATGAGACATGAACATGATGTGTGTTGTAACGCCCAAATATTTAATTAAATATTTAGGTATCCATTTATTTAGTTATTTATTTCAGTTGGTGTAATTATATTAGCATTTGATTAAGGGGTGTATAATTGGATATTAGGGGATGGTGTTAGTAATCGGGCTTAAGCTGGAGGAAAGCCCGTGATCCAGAAGCCCACTAGCTAGGCGCATAGGTGAAGCGCCTAGGCTAGGGTTTTGGCTCATTATGCGAATTGTTTTGAGGAAAAGAAAGAAAAGTTGCGAATAGAGGAGAGAAAGAGAGAAGAGGGTTTCGGCGCATCCAAGGGAGAAGAGGAGGAAGATTTCGCAAATTCAAGGAGCAGAGAGGAGCTGCGTTGCTGAGGTTATTGTTGGTGACTTGATCAAGAAGATTAGTGCTCTCCTACTATAAGGTAAGGGTGGGGTTCTTCCATATAATGGGGTTTTATGATGGGGTTATGTGGGGATAGGTCCTATAATACCTCTTGATTGATTTTGATGTTTGATTTGTGATAGTTGAATTATAACTAGGTTGAATTGAAATTTGGCTCGTTGGTGATTGATGTGACTCTAAAAATTGGTGATTCATTGTTGTTATTACTAATTGCATGCTAGGTGTTCGATTAATTGTTGTTTGGTGTTGTGATTGGCAATTCATGATAATTAACATTGGTGGTTAAGGATTGGTGATTTAAATTGGTGAAATAACGAAATTGTTGACCCCTAGGGCGCCATGGGCGCCATTGCCCTAGATGCTGTTTCTGGCGCCCTGTGCCTGGGCGCCGTGCGTGGCCCTGTTGCCTTGATGTTCTGTTGCTGTTTCTGACGCCCTGTGCATGGGCGCCGTGTCTGGTGTGTGTCCGCGTGTGCCAGTGTGTGTGTGTGTGTTGCTGTGTCTTGGCGCAGGGGCGCCATGGGCGCCTGTTCCTAAGTTGTGTTGTGCGCTGTCTTGGCGCAGGGGCGCCATGGGTGCCATGGGCGCTGTTCCCGTGTCTGGTGCGTGTTCCTGTTCTGTGTTGCGTTTGTGCTGTAGGCTGTCTGGGCGCCAAGGGCGCCAATTCCTGTGCCATGTTGCGTTTCTGATGTGTTCTGGACTGTCTGGGCGCCAAGGGCGCCATCTCCTGCAGTGTTGCTAGGCGCCCTGCTCCTGGGCGCCAGGTTCAGTTATATTGCCTGTTGCTGGGCGCCCTGCTCCTGGGCGCCAGTCTCCTGTGTTGCGTTTTCCTGCTAGGCGCCCTGCTCCTGGGCGCCGTTTTCAGCATGTGTCTCAGTTTTTCCCCTATTTTGTTTTCAACATATCTTTTGACTCGGGAGTCCGATTGAGACGTTTCAAAATGTTTTGGAAAGCTTATTCAGAGGCCTAGCTGAATATTCTAATTTAAGGCAAAGTGTTCTATTTTTCTGGGAATTGTTAGCCGTCGGCTTAACCGTTAAATGTTGCTGTTTTTGGGAAAGAAATTGTCGTGTCTCAAATATTTTGGAAAATTGTCGTGGTCTTCGGTGATGGGAAAAAAATCCCCGCGTCTCAAATGTTTTGGAAAACTGTTGTCATCTTGGTGTCTTGGTGCTGTTTGAGCTAAGCGTGAAGGCTCAAACCTTGGTGTTGTGGGAGCTAGGTGTGAAGGCTCCAAATTTTGGTGTTCCGTTGTTTCGGGTGGTTTGGTGTCTCGGTGTCGTTGGGCTAGGTGTGAAAGCCCAATTTTGGTGATATTCGGCGATTGAGTTTTGATGTGTCACATTGTGACTAATTTTGATGATTGTCTGTGTGCATTCATGGTGTCGCATACAGCATACGCATTTATTTTGGTGAAGGCCTTTGGTCTTGGAGCTGGGTGTGAAAGCTCAATTTTTCTAAAACTAGTGAGCCGGGTGTGAAAGCTCAATTTTTGTGAATTGGTGACCCGGGTGTGAAAGCTCTCAATTTTGGTGACGCCTCTATTTACAGGCAAAATTTTGGTGATTTGGTACCACATGCATATGCCCGTTGGTGTGGGTTGCATTCATGCATTATCATGACATTGGGTGACTGATTGTGGTGTTTACAATTTGACGTGTGTTCATGAATAGATATGTGTAGTGGAACGGTAGATATAGTTGTCATATTCTAGCATATTTCCTATCATTTCACACTATTATATTGAAGATATCTCACCCCTTCTGTTTGAATGTTACCCCTATGCGGTAACGTGAGGTGATTGCGAGTGAAGGCCTAGTTACCTTCGCTAGTCTGGGTCGGTGTCCTTTGCTTTGATATGTAACACTCAAGGGGGGAAACGAACCTAGACTTTGGCTGTTGCATTTTACTATTTGGAGTCCATTCAGGACGTTATGATTTTATTGTTTTGAAACTTACTTCTATTTTCGCTGCGTGGCGATGCATTTTGACGATATGGTTAATTAAACTGGTGTTATGGGCTTCGACCCTTTTTGACAAAGTGATTATATATTGCATGTGACATTTTGAATTATTGATGAATGTGTGACATCTCTTTTCGACGCATGAAATTTTTTTTGTATAACTCTGATTTTATTAAATAATTACCGGGTAGAAAAGGGGTGTTACATGTGTAATTTTGTAGGTAGGGGGGATTGTGAGGTCTGGTGGACCTTCTTGGTTCAGCAATAGGGACATTTGGTTGATTGGTAATGGGAACAGTGGCATTGGGAGGGTCTTCAATGTCAGTAGGGGGATCTGGAATGGGTACAGAGACATTATCTGTGGGATTATTGTTGGTAGTGGTGTTGCTAGGTCAGGAGTATCATTGTCACTGATAGGAATGCGTTTAGGTAGGACAATGGTTTCAAATGGGTCAGAATGTATTTGGAGGGCTGAATTGTGGAAAGGAAATTTGTCCTAAAAAAACTGGACATCTCTAGAGATGATGAACTTATTTGTGGAGGTGTCAAGGAGTTTGTAACCTTTGTAGCCTAGAGGGTATCCCATGAAGATGGTGGGGATTGCTCTAGAGGAAATTTTTTTTCTTTGGTGAGAGGGACATCAGCATATGTTAAGCAACCAAAGACCTTGAAATGTTCATAAGGAGGTAATTTGTTGTATAGGAGCTCATATGGGGATTTTTCTTTTAAGGCATGGGTGGGAACCCTATTGATGAGGAATGCAGCAGTGGTGATGCATTCACCCCAGAACTGGATGGGAACCTTGGACTGGAAAAGGAGGGATCTTGCCACATTGAGGAGATGTTGATGCTTTCTCTCCACAACTGAATTCTGCTCTGGTCTGTATGGACAACTGTATTGATGTAAGGTGCCTGGATCAAGAAGAAAATCAGTGAGCTTAAGCTCCTTAGCATTATCAGATCTGAGTTGCTTGATATTGCTGCCAAAGTTATTTTTTACCATAGCAAAAAACCCTTTAATAACATTAGGTGCCTCAGATTTAGTTTGCATTAGATACAACCATGTGAATCTAGTGCAATCATCAACTATTGTGAGAAAATAATTCTTACCATCATGAGTGGGATTATGATATGGCCCTCAAGTGTCCACATGGACAAGATCAAAGGGCTTATCAGAATAATGATTGTTAGAAAGGAAAGATAAACGTCTAAATTTTGAAAGAGGACAAATTAAACAATTCTTTGAATCATGAGACTTAAAATGCATAGAGATTTTATTGCTAAAATTTTTGAGAACTTTGTCAAATACATGACCAAGCCTACAATGCCACAAATTGTGGTCTACATTACCATTTGAAACTACATTACAAGTGATAGGAACAGAACAATCATCAGAAAAAACAGTTGATGGTATAGCAGCGTCATTACAATGTGTGAATGTGTGTTCAGAATACAAAAGAAACAGTTCCTTATGAAGGTCACCTCTGCCAATCCTCTTGAGGGATTGAGTGTCCTGGAAAACAACATAGGTATCGTCAAAATGCACACTAATATGAGAACTTGGTGTAATTTTGGGCACAGAAATTAAATTCACATGAAATGTGGGTATGTAAAGAACATTGTGAAGTTCAAGATTGGGATTGATTCTCACCGTCCCCGTGCCTAGGACTTGGACTCTAGTGTTATTTGGCAACAAAACAAACTTGTTATCTAAAGGTTTGTAATTGTAAAGGAAATTGAAAAAAATGTGTGATGTGCACCGTAGCACCAGAGTCCACTATCCAGGCATTTAGGGCTTGAAATGTAGAATATAGGGTTGAAAAAGACATACCAATGGATTCAATACCTGCATTACCAATTTGATCAGAAGAAGCAGTAGGAAGTTGTGCCAATTGAGGCTAGAATGTTGTTCACGGGCGCTGGGGATGCATTGTTGGGGTTACCTTTCTTGAAATTGGGAGGAAAACCGTGAAGCTTGAAGCATTTTTCTTTGCTGTGACCGTTAATGTTGCAATGAGAGCATAGAGGACGATCTTTCCTAGGATTCCTATTCTTGGAAGTGGATTGAGTCACTGCACAAGCGACCTCAGGGACGGGTGCAGATTGAACTCCAATGGAGCGCTGAGTTTCATCTTGAAGAAGGAGAGAGAACGCTTCGTCAATGTCCGGAATAGGCTTCATCAGTAAAATCTGTCCACGAGCGTGATTGAAGGCTTCGCTTAACCCCATCAGAAAATCCATAACGTGTTCTTCCTTGACAGATTGGAGGAGAGGTTCAATGTCGTTGCATGTACATTTGTGAACAGCCTTTAGTTCACCCAATTCGGTCCAAATCGCCTTGAACCGAGTGAAATAGACGCTAAGGGAGTCGCTACCTTGCACGCAATTGAGAAGATTCTTCCTCAATTGGAAGAATCGAGGACCATTCTTGATATTGAATCGCTTTTCAATATCGTTCCAAATGAGTGTCGCAGATGTAGAATAGATGACACTGGCGCTGATTTCTTTGGTTAGGGAATTCAAGATCCACGACGCGATGATGCTATCGTTGCGATTCCATAGACGGAGTTTGGCGGCGTCAGATTCAGCGGGTTTCTTGAGGATGCCATCGATGAACCCTAATTTGTTGCGGCCATCAAGCGCAAGCATCATTGAGCGGCGCCAGGAGAGGTAAATGGTGCCAACGAGGGGTTTGGAGACAAGAACTAACTCCGGATTGTCAGTGTGATGGATGAAAAGGGATAGGAGTTGTCGGCCGTCGTAGTCATCGCGAGCGAGAGGGAGGTGACGGAGAACGACGAAGAAGAAGATCAGAGGGACGGAACTTCTGATACCATATCAAGGTTTACAAGCTTTGAGTGAAGAACTCATTTACACAGAGCAGAGAAAGAAAATTGATACTTTCATTGAATGAAAATTTGGAACTGAGAGTTACAAAATGAGAAGCTAATATACGAGCTATCTCACTACTCAACTGAATACAACAGAACTTGACTAATGCAACTAACTAATAACAACTTTACCAAACTAACAATTAACCTACTTAACTGATTGGTAAGCCACATAATTAAATTACAATAAAACATACTTAATTAGTTCTAATAACCCTAAACTAAGTAACTGCCCACCCTTTAAATAATTTATTTCAAAGATAGCCAGTTTTTTGGGTTTCAAATCGATAGCTTTTTTTGGTATTTGATTGGTCTTGAAATAAAAATATATGTTGCAGCTTGATCTGTAGGATCTCATCTTATTCCATTTTGATTTAGTTACATGAGTGAAGTCATTTTGTATTTTATTCTCTATTGGTGACATCAAAGCTGCTGTAACAGCTGTGAGCTGATGAATGTTTCAATTTGTCATGTATACCTCACATTAAAGAGCTACTGTTCTTGGTTAACTTTTTTAGCTTATCTGGACTTCATTTAAAATACTCTTGGATAGATAGACGATAACTATCTTGTGTTAGCTCTTGCCTGCTATATTCTTTTCTGCCTTTGGCACATTTATCTCCTTACTTAATGTTGCTTTTGCTTACATTGTCATTGTAATTTACCAATGTATAGCTACATGCTCTTGTGGAAAATCATTGAAACTGCTATTATAATGTTTGGTTTCCCATCATAGTTAAATATTAAGGATTTATGAATGCTTAGGATATGTATGAGTTGAAGGGTTTGAGCATAGGGGAATTTCTTACCATTTGTTCTGTACCGTACCTCTGGACCGATATCCGATACTAGATACGAAGTCCGATCCGAGGTAGTTGGTAGTCGCGTCCCTGGTCAGTCCGAGTTGAGCTCCGATCCGAGGTGGTTGGTACCTGCAATGACACTCCGACGCTCAAGTCAGCAAGTGAGCTAATTGCAAGTTAGGTGAATGAAAAGTGTGTATCTTTAAGGCTAGCATTCAATGCTTATTTATAGGTTTTTGGGATAAAAGGGGACCATTGGATCTAGGTCTTAGATCTCCACCGTTGGTTGATGGATTTGACCTTTGGTGTTTGGGTCTTAGGCAGATTACCACGTAAGGCCCAATCCGTAACAGTTTCCCCCCAAGTCGGGTCGCCTTGGGGAGGGCTAGACTTGTCGTTTAGAAGACCGTGATGGGCTTTACTGGCCGGGCTTTTACTTCTGCTAGCGTCTTGCCCCTAGCCTCCGAACTTGAGAGACCCAGGCCGTGCTGGTTTTCCGACGGGCGAGTTTAGAATCTCTCCAAGCGGCCATGTGTTTCGGGCGTTAATTACAAACGGCGAGCTTCCGAAATCGGGCTTGTGCTCACTCGAGCTTTTTCCCTCAGCCTCGAAACGGTTTGCAAAGGTGGACCGAGTGACTCCAGGCGTTCCATTCACAGCGACACATCGATTCCCATCACAAGCGGCGAGCTTCCGAGACCGGGCCTATGCTTGCTCGAGCTTTTTCCCTCAGCCTCGGAACGGTTTGCGAAGGTGGACCAAGTGACTCGAAGCGTTCCATTCACGGTGACGCATCGATTTCCACGCCTGTCATTGATGTCATTGATGAGACGCGTCGTTCGAGGGTGATTGGAGTAATGATGGCGCTTGGATCGACGCGCCTACTATAGGGGCTAGTGATGGGTCGCGTAGCTTTGGCCCAGGCCCACTTTGAGGCCCTCAGTTCCCTATAAATATGGGAGGGGACCTCCATCACTTGCACTGATTTCTGCGAATTGCTCTGACCTCCGATCTTAATCTCGTCTCTTAGCGTTTTGTTTATCAAGCCGCCGATTCAGAGTTCCGCGGCGAGTCTCAGCGAGATCGTCGAAGCACGCGATCAGATCCAGTGTCGGCGAGCTTCCAATCTTGTGAGGTTAGTCCCCTTCTTCTATTTGTCCGCTTCTCGCTTTAGGCTGTAGTCGGGACCTCTTAAAACCCGTATTTATTAATACAGAGTGGGGGTCGTCAGGCCGGGTTCTGACTTGGTTGTGGACCCATTGCTTTAATATCAACTTGACTTAGCAAGCCCCCATTTCTACAGGTCCGATCTGGCGATGACAAAACAAACCCGCCGGGTTGTCAACGTATATCGCCCCGTTGTAGCTAAACCGATGCCTTCTGATCCTAGAGAATCGGCCGAAGCACGTGCTGGTGCCTCCGGGTCGGGTGGCCCCGAGGTTCAGGAAGGCCTGGGTTCCGCCCCTATTAGCTTTCAAGCGGATGACCGTTCTCCCGAGGTTCCCAGCAATGAGCTGCCGGAGGGAGATCACCCTGAGATAGTGGTTCTTGACTCGGAGGAGTCCGACACCGAGCCAAATAACGAAGAGCAAGGGAGTACTAGCTGGAGCTCCGACGATAGTGAGGTCGAGGTTGCTGAAAGCCGTAATAACGAAGATGGGCTCGACCACAACGGGGATCCCAGTTTGTGGAGAGGGTGACTCCGAGCAATAACCCAGCACTGGGGTTGGGCCGGTTGACGTTCCCCTGGTGCTACCTCTGAATGTTCCTCGGGAGTACTCTTGGGTGTCAGAAACGTTGAGGGAGATTCAGTCTGTTTATCGGACCGGAGACGATTTGAGCCACATTGTCAACCGGATCTCTAGGAAAAGAGACCACAAAAGCAACACAAAAACATTCCCTGTCATCCAGCATTCCATATCATTCATCATTTCACAAGCATTCCTTTGTCATTCAATCATCAAACATCAGAGCATTGCATCATATTAATGTTTCCATTTCATAGAAGAAGCAAAAAGAAACAAACAGAAGTTAGAACAGGAGCATTCCATCACCGCATACATTTGCATTCAAACATCAAAGCAATACAGTTGCTTCACATCAATACTTGCATCTCATAGAAGAAAAGAAAGCTAAAGCATCCCATGTAATTCATCATTTCATGTTATCCAATATTCACATTTCATAGGAAAAAGGCAAAGAAGAAAAAGTTTTCCATTGCATGTCATCTGCCATTTGATCAAAACGCAAGAGCATTAAATACCAAAATTTTGCATTTGCATACCAGCACTGCATAAAAAGAGCAAAAGAAAAGAATTTAGAAAACAAAAAAAAGGGGATTAGAAAAAAAAGAACAAAAGAACAGCAAAACAAATAAAATTCATACATTGCATTCATCAAACATAGAAAAAATTCGTGCAAGCAAAAAGAAACTCCTGCATCACATCACATTCATCCCATCAAAAAGCAATCATGGCATTTGCATTGCATGCATTTGTTCATTTTCAGCTGTAGGTACAAAGAGAGGATGAGCACTTCGGTGTTAGCCCTCGCCCCCATATTCCAGAAAATGCTCCCCCAAGTTGGGAGAGTTCAGAAGAAAAAAAGAAACAGAAAAGAAAAGAAAAGAAAAGAAAGAGAGAAACAAAAAGAAAAGAAAAAAAAGGAAGAAAAAGAAAGAAGAGAAGCTAGAGAAGGAGAAAAAGACATATAAGAACAGGAGAAAATCATGCATTCATCAGACATAAGCAAAAGAAAAAGAAAATCATGCATTACATACAGACAGGAGAAGAAAAGGAAAATCATTGCATTCATCAAGCATATAAGAACAGTAGAAAATCATGCATTCATCCGACATAAACAAAAGAAAAAAGAAATTCATTACATTTACATTCATCATAAGAAAAAAGAAAACAGCAATCATGGCATTTGCATTGCATGCATTTGTTCATTTTCAGCTACAGGTACAAAGAGAGAATGAGCACTTCGGTGTTAGCCCTCGCCCCCAGATTCCAGAAAATGTTCCCCCAAGCTGGGAGTTCAGAAAGAAAAAGAAAAGAGAGAAATAGAAAAGAAAGAAAGAAAAAAAGAGAGCGCTCAAGCGCGCATTGCGGATTGGAGCACAGAGATCATCGCTCCCTTCTGCCCGGGTCTCACATCGTGTACGAGCAACACGATGGACCGCAGCCCCATGTGAGGTTCAACGGAATAGTTGTATCAAGCCTAAGATACAGTGGACGCCGTGCATTGATCTGTATATCAGTTCCGGAGCTGATAACGATCCCCCCGGTCGCTCGAAAAGGCCAACAGGAAGCGTGCTCCTCAAAGCCACGTGCAAACTCGGATTCATCGAGAGTTCGTTTAAGGATTACAGGTTTTAGGCAGCCTGGGCAATTTACCGCTTTCTGCATGCCAAGTGCCCATTTACTTTTCTGTTTGCACGCCAAGTGCCCATTTACTTTTCGGTTTGCACGCCAAGTGCCCATTTACTTTTCTGTTTGCACGCCAAGTGCCCATTTACTTTTCGGTTTGCGCGCCAAGTGCCCATTTTACTTTTCTGTTTGCACGCCAAGTGCCCATTTACTTTTCTGTTTGCACGCCAGGTGCCCATTTTACTTATCTGTCTGCACGCAAGTGCCCATTTTACCGTTTCTGTTTGCACGCCAAGTGCCCATTTTACCTTTCAGTCTGCACGTCAGTGTTCGTTTACTGTTCTCGTATCAACACGAAAGTGTCTATCTTTCAAAAAAAAAAAAATCGGATTTCTCCAAATGGACAAAATTGGTATAATTTCTGAATTCTTTATTTCTATTTTACCTTCGAAATATGTCTCGCGCAATTCATATTTCTTGGTAAAATCCAAATAAAGAGGGGCAGCTGTCATACCCCAATTTTGTCCGGCTTAGGTCAAAACCCTAATTTTCCACAAAAATAAATAAATTGAGGAGTGAGGAGCATTATGCATTGCATTTTGGATCCTAGAAACCATTCCAAAGTTTTTGAAATCATTTTCAGGGTTAGAATGCACTTTTTGGGCCAAATTAGGGTTTTAGGGTCAAAAAGGGCATTTTGGTCATTTTTCGCAAAAAGATGATTTTCTCGCCAAAAATGCACATCCTCAAAAGGTACATTTTTATTCTATCAAGGATAATTTTTGTACAATTTTTTAGGAAGAAAACCCTAGTCAAAATAATTAAAAATGTATTTTTTCATTTTAGTGCATAAAAAATAAAAAGGGACCATTAAATATTTCTCAATTTTTAAGTGACAATTTTTATTGTCATAGGTGACTAGAGGGAATATTTTATGGTGCCCAAAAACATGTAACACATCTTCAATAGTTGCATTCCCATTATTTTCCATGCCCAAAAATTTCAATTTCAAAAACAAAAAAAAAAGGAAGTGTCTTCAATAAGACAAAATACCAAAAACAAGTTTTTTTTCTTCCCTCCTCTCCCCACCTACGAATTCTCTCTCTCTCTCTCTCTCTCTCTCTCTCTCCAATTTCTTCCACACTCTTCCATTATACCCTCTTTGGTAAATTACTCCACTCACTTACACTAACCTATTCATAAGAAAACCTAAAGTTCCCTCTTTGGTAACAATTCTCCCCCAAAATGCCCTTAACCCTACTTCACATAAAATATCTCTTCTAAAATAAGAAATTCATTTTTCTTTTCCTTTTTCTTTCCTCTAAATTTCGCCCCCCACTCTCCATATCTCACACATTTTTGTGTTTCTTCAACACCCTCAATCCATGTGATGATGCATCTCCACCCTCCATTCAAAATCAAAGCTCAATCCTAGAGCACATCAAAATCACAAAGACTAAACTACCCTTAGACCTAATTTCATCAAAAATCAACCACCAATCCTCCATTTTCTTGTGAGATCACCATCTTTCCTTCCATTCTCTTCAAGGTTGCATCATCAAATTGCTAAGGGCTAGTAGTTTTTGAGCTTATCATCTCCTTCTTCATTTCATTGTAGCTTTGAGGTAATCCTTGAAGCTTTGCACCTCATATTTAATTTTCTTGCATAATTTCTCCTCTACTCCAAACTCCTTCTTGATTGTTGTTTGCTTTGAGGATCCATTTCAAACATTTTGACAAAGACTTAGGGAGCTTTGGGTGTTTGAGATGGGTCCTTGGCCTTGAAGGAGTTTTTCTTGCATCCTTACATATTATGCACTAGATTTCATAAATAAATTGTTGTCTATGGGCTCTAGCATTTTCGCATATCATGAAAAAATTAGGGTTGATATGATTTTGTTGTGCTTCCTTGCTTAATCATATAAATCCTTGCAAAAAAAAATAGATCTATGTTGCTTTGTGTTAATTTTGTTGTTTTCTTTATTAAATAAAATGCGGATCTATGTTTCCTTTGGTTCACATTCTTATAGATCTAAAAATATTTCCAAGTTGATTTTGTTGTTGTTTTTTGTTTAGTGATGTTTAATCTTGTTATTAGTATTTCATTTTTAGTGTTAAATGTTACTTTTGTTGTTTGATGATTTAGCAATATGATTCCCACTAGTGCCTAGTGCACCTTAACCTAAGTGGTGAAGATTGCTAGAAATGACTCAATTTAGTTTATGTGTCCATTCATTTTTGTGTCTTAATTTGCTTGTTGTAAATTGTTGATGATAGGCAAGTTGATTCCCACTAATGCCTAGTGCACTTTGCTCAAAGTGGGAGGATTGCTCTAGGTGATTCAACTTATTTGTGTGTTTAGTTAATCTTTGTATTTTAATTTGCTTATTGTTCATTGTTGATGATAGGCAAGTTGATTCCCACTAGTGCCGAGTGCACTTTGCTCAAAGTGGGAGGATTGCTCTAGGTGATTCGACTTATTTGTGTGTTTAGTTAATCTTTGCATTTTCCTTTGCTTATTGTTCATTGTTGATGATAGGCAAGTTGATTCTCACTAGTGCCTAGTGCACTTTTCTCAAAGTGAGAGGATTTCCCTATGTGATTCAATTTAGCTTTAGTGTTTATTTACTTGCTCTTGTATTCTAATTTTATTATTGTCCATTGTTGAGGATAAATCATATGATTCCCGCTTATGCCTAGTGCATCATATTCTAAGTGGTGAGGATGGTTTCAGATGATTCAACCCTTTTAGTTTATATGATGATTGGCAATGTGATTCACACTTGTGCACTTGTGCACTTAATCTTAAGTGTGATGATTGACCAAAGTGATTCAACATTCTTTGATACTTTGGTCGCTAAATAATTTGCTTGCCTATGCTGGCCAATGATCATGATTGAGGCAACTTTTTTGCTTGAGCTTACAGCGTCATCGTCTACTCTCATATAGAATATCATCAATACTTAGATAGGTCCATTCCTTACATTGCATCTTCCACTAGATGTGCATTTAGATTCCCTTGCGTTTTGTAGAAATATTTGAGTATGGTTCTCGCCTAGCATCTTCCACTAGATGTGCATTTAGGTTCAATCTTGCCTACTCTTGTATTTTTGCTTGATGCCCAATTCAAGTTCCCTCCTTGCCTATCTATGCGTTGTGATCTACTATGTGTAGTTTAGACTTGATTTTTGTTTGCGAATTCAAATATTGTTGCTTAATGATTTGATTCCACTGATTGTGTTATGCTTGAATCCACCAATTCTTTCTTGCATTCATTGTTTTCATTTCTAAAACAACCTGGCACAAAAACGGTTACTAGTGGCAATTCATCACAACCTTTGTTGGTTTGATTGTCATGAAAGCCTCAATTTCAAAAGGATTTTCGTAAGCATAAAGCAAGCTACTAGTGATAATCCATCACAACCTTTGTTGGTTTGATTATCATGAACGCGTCCAATTTCAAAAAGCGTTTTTCTAAGTATCAAAGAACCAAAAACAAGTTATTAGCGGTGGTCCATCATAACCTTTGTTAGTTTGATCATCATAAAAGATTTTCATTTTTAAGGCTCGTTAGAACTACGTTGCTTTGATTCCCATTTGGGATACGTAGGAGCGAGTCTCGTTCTCGTCAAGCGCAACGAACAAAAATCCTTTTCGCAACCATAAACAAATTATTTTCATAAAAACAAACAAAAAGAATCATTTTCAAACCCATTGTTGCTAGTAGCTCATCAGAGCCTTTGTTCGTTTAGCTATTAGTGGCAATGTCTTTTTCTCATAAGAATAATAAACGATGATCCATCATAACCTTTGTTAGTTTGATCATCGTACAAATCAATCTTTTTCGAAAATCACTTTCAAAAAGATAATAAAAACAAGTTGTTATCAATAGTCCATCAGAACCTTTGTTCGTTTGACTAGCGGTACAACTCTTTTTGAGTATTTAGCAGTGATTCATCATAGCCTCTGCTAGTTTAATCATTTGCTAATGCTCGTCCTATTTCAAAAACTCACTAAAAAAGGATAAAAAACAAAAACTTTTTAAAAAGAACCAAGAACTACGTAGCTTTGAATTCTCCATCGCACCGGGAGATACGTAGGAGCGGGCCATGTCCCGTCAAGCACTTTTTCTAAAACTCTTTCTTTTTCCCCCGTTCTCACCAACATTAAAATTTCATTAAGTTTTCTCAAACAAGAAATAAATAGGCAAATCTAGGTATTCTTCAAATCAAACGTTAAAACCACGCATTTAATTAGAGGTTCCCTTTCGATAGAAAGGACGTGCGCGGTGCTAACACCTTCCTCGCACGTAATTGACCCCCGAACCTATATCTCTAGTTTTCAAAGACCATCCGCCTTGTTCAAAAGACCTTTTTTCAATGTTTTGGTCTTAAAATTAAAATATTGGTGGCGGCTTCAAAAATTTTCCACGTTGTACATTGAGAAACCCAAACCGGGATTTTTCGGGGTGCAACACCAGGCCAAAGGTAATGGAGGGGATTTACTACCTTGATTTTTGCTTCTGGTAGCTCCGTTCTTAATTTTGTTATTTCCACAATTTCAGGGGCCGTAACGGAGAGGGATGAAGATCGGGATCTCCGGGTTGCGCTACAGAAGAAGTATGAGTCCCTGTCTTCGACTATTGTGAAAACTCAGGAAAACCTGTCCGCCCTCCAGGCGGAGAGAGATAAACTTGAGGGAGAGAGGTACCCTGCTCTCAATAAAAATAAGGAGCTCGAACTTCGAATTTCCGAGCTTGAGAACCAAGAGAGGAATGCCGTGGAGGTGGTTGCCTCGTTGAGGGCTTAGATTTTTGAACTTGGAGCTGAAATTGGGAAAGCCGGGGAGGTCAGGGCTGGGACTAGCACGGATCCCTCGATCCGGGTTGCCGAACTAGAAGAGGAGCTTAAGCAAGTTCGTGAAATGATCCGGGGCGTCGAACTCGAGATGGTCGAGGTGGCAGATCTGGCTGTCGAGGTGGCTGCGGAAAGCTTTGAAAAAGCGGTTACCCAGATTGCCATGATTCACCCTTCCCTGTCTCTAGACCAGGAGGTTCTGAGCGTGGATCACGCTGTGGAGGGATGGCAGATTGTCAAGGTCAAACCCGGCTCCGAGGAGGGCAAAATTGTTTACCCGCGCCCGTCCCATGCCCGATTTGCGAGTAGAAGTACCTTTCCTGTAGGTGAATTTTTTGGGTTCCGGGTGGAACCGGTGGCGAGGAATGTTCCGGGTTCCGGGCCGAACCGGAGTTTTGACTTGTAATATTTTTGTACTTTTGAACTTGAGGACCCGGCCGTATTCGGGGTGACTTGTAATGTTTACTTAATTTAACTGCCCGCAATTCCGGTTTTATTTACCTCGGTTGCATTTTACTCTTTGTTCGTTAAAAGTATGCACTTGCGTTCTAATTCGCTCAAGTGGTGGACGTCGCCTTCGGGGCAGTTTACCGGGACTCGGCCCAGATCGAACTCGCCCCTTAGGGTAGTGGCAACCTCGGCCAACTTGTGTGTTCGAATTTACTTTGATCACATAACGCATGTCGCCTTCGGGGCAGTTTACCGGGACTCGGCCCAGATCGAACTCGCCCTTCAGGGTTGTGGCTGCCTAGGCCATCGATAACATCGTTAAACACTGTTCTTTGTCAAAGCGTAGAATAATATTCTTGGTATACCCCGTAGCTTAAAATGAATCGGTATACACCGTACTTTGTAGAAGGGGATAATAACATCGATATACACCATACTTCGTCAAAAGATAATAACATCGGTATACACCGTTCTTCATAAAAGGGAAAATTAACATCGGAATACACCGTACTTCGTAGAAGGGGAAATTAACATCGGTATACACCGTACTTCGTCAAAAGATAATAACATCGGTATACACCGTTCTTCATAAAAAGGGAAAATTAACATCGGTATACACCGTGCTTCGTATAAGGGGAAATTAACATCGGTATACACCGCATTTCACCAAAGCGTAACTCAACTGTAGTATTTCTTTAATTTGGTGGCGTTCCAAGTCCTTGGGATCGCTTTTCCAACCAAGGTCTCTAACTCGTAAGCGCTGTTACCGGTCTTAGACGTGACTCGGTAGGGTCCTTCCCAATTTGGGGCGAGTTTGCCTTGTGCGGCGTTCTTTAAGCCGACGTCGGCACTTCGGAAGACTAAATCGCCGACTTTGAAATCCCTCGGTATAACTCTTGAGTTATACCGGGCTGCTACCCTTTGCTTGATCAGCGCTTCTTTAAGGGAGGTTTGGCCTCAGACTTCGTCGACGAGGTCGAGGTTCTCCTTCAATGCCTGGTTGTTGCCCTCCGGTGATTTTGTGTGGAGGGTTCTCTAACTTAACTTTCCAATCTCGACCGGGATTACAGCCTCGCTCCCGTATGAGAGTCGGAAAGGAGTTTCACCCGTGGAACTTTGGGGGGTGGTTCGGTAAGCCCATAGTACATAGGGTAACTCCTCACACCATTTTCCTTTGGCTTCATCAAGTCCCTTTCTTAGTACATTGAGGAGTACCTTGTTCGCAGCCTCGGCCTGACCGTTAGTTTGAGGGTGCTCCACCGAGGTGAACCGGTGTTTGATTTGAAGGTCGGTCATGAGCTTTCTAAAACCCTTGTCAGTGAACTGAGTTCCGTTGTCGGTGATTACTACCTCGGGGATCCCGAATCTGGTCATTATATTCTTTTTGAAGAATTCGATGCAGTTCTTTGCGCTGATAATGGCTTAGGGCTCGGCTTCAATCCATTTTGTGAAATAGTCCACAACCACTATTAGGTACTTGACCTGACCGGGGGTCACCACGCGAATGGCCATGGCGAGGTTAGAATTGCAAGCTCGGCAGGAGGTGCTAAATGGACACTGGCATGGATTTGGCACTTGCAACATTTCTTGATATGGTTCTTTGCATCAGTTTCTATGGTTGGCCAGAAATATCCTGCTCTTAGAGCTTTCCGGGCGAGAGATCGGGCTCAGAGGTGCTGTCCGCAGATCCCTTCATGAATCTCGGTCAAAACATAATCCGCTTCCCCCTACGATGCATTTCAGCAACGGCGCGGAAAGGCTTCTTCTATAAAGTGGCCCTTTGATCAAGGAGAAGGACGAGGCCTTCCTCCTGATTGATCTGGCTTCACGCGGATCTAGAGGCTCGTCCCCCGACTCGATGTACCTCTTTATAGGCGTGATCCATCCTCTGCTTTCCTCGACTACATTGACGGAGAAACCGAGCTCCGGGATTGGTTGGACACTGGGCTTGATTAGCGTTTCCTGGATTATCGATCTGAAGTTTCCAGGGACTTTGGTGCTGGCAAGATTGGATAGCACGTCTGCTCTAACGTTTTCCAATCTTGGAACATGCTTTACTTCGGTGAATGTAAATAGGGCGAGCAATTCCTGCACTCGGGTTAAATACCTTTGCAGGGTTGGTTCCTTGGCTTCGTATTGCTTGCCGATCTGAGAGACCACCAGCAAAGAGTCGGTGTTCAAGGTGACCCGAGTAACTCGGAGGTCAAGGGCAAGACGGAGACTCGCTATGCACGCCTCATATTCGGCTTGATTGTTTGAAGTGGGGAAACCAAAAGTGAGGGATACTTCAATAACGACACCTGTCGGGCTTTCGAGCATTAACCCGGCACCACTCCCTTTTGGATTTGAGAATCCATCAATATGCAGGGTCCATAGTTTGTCTTCGGAATCGGCCGGGTTCATTTCAGCGATAAAGTCGGCAAGTACTTGAGCTTTCATTGCTAGCCTGGACTCGTACTTGATACCGAACTCCGAAAGTTCTACTGCCCATTTTATCATTCTACGTGCCAGGTCAGGCCGGTGCAAGATTTGTCGGATAGGGTAGTTTGTTCGAACCACTACTTGATGAGCGACGAAGTAAGGTCGGAGGCGTCAGGTTGCGATGAGGAGAGCAAACACAACTTTTTCTATTTTCTGGTATCTGACTTCTGGCCCTTGCAACGCTTTGCTAACAAAGTAGACCAGGCTTTGGTCGCCCTTAATCTCCCGAACGAGCACGGCGCCAAGTGCTTCTTCCGAGACTGCCAGATATATGTATAAGGTTTCCCCTGGGTTTGGCCTAGTCAGGATTGGTGGTTCTGAGAGTACCTTTTTAAGCTGGGAGAGGGCCTCGTCCCGCTCCGGGGTCCATTCGAACTTTGCTTCCTTCTTGAGTAGTTTGAACAAAGGGAGTGACTTGAATGCGGCGTTGGAAATAAACCGAGACATTGCGGCTATCATACCATTAAGCTTCTGAAGCTTTTTTTTGGTGGATGGGGTACGCATCTCGGTTACTGCCCGACACTTATTCAGGTTGGCCTCAATGCCCCTTTCTATGAGGTAAAAACCAAGAAACTTCCCGGCTCGGACCTCGAAAGTGCACTTCTTCGGGTTCAGTCTCATCTTGTTCTTTCGGACTTCTGCAAAGATTTCTTCAAGGTCGGTAATGTGGAGGCATTCACTCTCACTTTTTGCGATCATGTCGTCGAGGTAAACTTCTACATTACGCTCGATCTGTTTATGAAAAACCTTGTTCATCATTCTCTGGTAGGTAGCTCCTGCATTTTTCAAACCAAACGGCATGACCCGGTAACAGAAATTATCGAGGTCGGTCATGAATGCAGTCTTCTCTTGATAAGGTGAGAACATCGGAATTTGGTTATATCCAGAGTAGGCATCCATAAAAGATAATAAATGAAAACCTGAAGCATTGTCGACGAGGCGATCAAAGCTAGGAACAGGAAAGGCGTCTTTCGGACAAGCCTTATTAAGATCGGTGTAATCAACGCACATTCGCCATTTTCCATTACTTTTCTTGACAAGTACAGGGTTGGAAAGCCAAGTTGTATAGTTGACCTCCTTTATAAAATCGACTTTAACTAAATCCGATACCGCTTTAGCTGCACTCGCTGCTTTTTTCTTGCTTTGAGCTCTCTTACGTTGGGCGGCCCACTTGGCTCCGGGGTTAACGGTCAACTGGTGACAGGCGACTTCAGGGGGAATCCCGGGCATGTCTTCTGCCGACCAGGCAAAGAGGTCGGCATGGGCCTTTAGGCATAGGGCGGGCTTCTCCTTAACTTCCTCATCAAGATCGGAACCGATTCGGACGACTTTGGTTGGATCATCTCCCAACGGGATTTCCAGGGAATCGCCATCAGGTTGTGGCCTTCTGATTTTCTTCTTAAGCTCTCGGGCGAGCTCGTCGTCACTCTCTCCTTCGGAGCTGTCGGGGTCGTACCTTGCATCCATGTCCGTGACATTCACATCGGCAGCGGAGCTGCTTCTTTTCTTTTTGGGGACCATTCGTGCTTTCTCTGCATCTCAGGGGGGAACCCCCTCCTCCGTGGCCTTCCGGTCCGCTTTTGCATGCAGGTAAAAATATCTTTGTGCGGATTCCAAGTCGGCATCGAGGGTAATCACTTTGTTACACAGAGAGTGAAATTTCATCTTAAGATGAACCGTCGATGTTACCGCCTCTAGCCTTCCCAGAGTCGGTCTTCCGATGATACAGTTGTAGACCGAAGGGCATGATAACACTAGGAATATGGTTTTGATCGTTCTTTCCAGCTGCCCTTCGCCATAGGTCACCATCAACTCCAAATGACCAAGGGGCTTGGTCTGGGACCCATTGAAGCCCGAGAGGTCCGATCCCCTGTAGGGAGTGAGGTCTTCCTCAGCAATCTTCAGCTTCCTCACCAGATCGATGAAGATGATGTCTGCCGAACTCCCTTGATCAATCAGGATTCTTCTTACCTCATGATTCGCCATAACCGCTCTGATCAGAAGCGGTATGTGCTTGTTGGGCTTGCCGTTGAGAAAGTCCTGATCGCCAAATGCTAGGAGAGGTCGGGTCGGGAACGAGGGTGTTCCCGACGTGGAAGTGGTACTAATGATCCCTTTCCACTTTCTTTTCATGGTTTTGCCCGAAGCGTCGTCGGGGTAACCCCCTGAGATGACCATCAACACCGGTCGGCCTTTTGATTTCCGAAAATCCCGCTCGTCTTCCGAGCTCTGCCCCTTGTCTTGAGAAGCCTTACCTTTTCACTTGGAGTCATCCTTCTCTTCCCCGACCTCTCCCTCTTGGCGAGGTGGTTTATTTACGTACTGGCTCAACTTCCCTTTCTTGATCAGATCCTCTATGTCGTCCATCAGAGCGTTACAGCGATTGGTGTCATGTCCCTTACTTCGGTGATACCGACAGTATTTATTAGATCGCTGGCCCGGTCTATGCGGGAGTGGGTTGGGGACTTAACCTCCTTGAAGTCCGTATTCATGCAATCTGCAAGAATCCTAGCCCGGGTCTCATTGAGCTCGGAGTAATGCTGGTGACAGTTTCGAGGTCTGGGCTTGCCATCGTTCCCGGCCTCCTTCTCATTCCGGACCTCCTTTTCACCCCGAGGTTTTGACGTTCTGGGGTCGGCATCCGTCCTTCTTGCGATCACTCCTTCGTGGTCGATGTATTTCTGAGATCGCTGGAGGAAATCGGCAAGCGACTCAGTCTGATTGACTCCGACATCAATCTGGAAAAGACTTCCCTCACGGAGGCCGGCCTCCATGAAATATAGCCGAAAAGAATCATCGAGGTTCCGGACCTGGACGGCTTCTCTATTGAACCTCTCGATGTAGTCCCGGAGCGACTCATTGTCTCCTTGTCGAATCGCCTGCAAGACCTTCCGAGATTTCGACTTCATTTTGGAGTGGGCGAAATGGGCGGAAAATGATTGGGCTAGCTGGTCCTAGAAGGATATTGAATTTGGCTTCAGGGCTCTGAACCAGTCCAGGGCCAACTTCTCAAGAGTCAGAGGGAAAATCCGACATTTGATTTCGCTTGGGACATTTCGGTAGTGCATCACCGTGTCGAAGTAGTCGAGGTGGCGATCTGGGTCACCAGTCCCATCGTACATCTTTAGACCTTCTGTGGGTTTCTCAAGATACCTCGGTACCAGGAAGAAATCTATCTCAGCTGTGAAGGGCCCTTTCCTCGTCGTCAGTCTTGTCCTTTCGGGAGATCGTCGGGTACGACGTCTGGCAGGGGATATTCGGGAGTGTGGGTGTCGAGCTTCATGTCTCGGAGATCTTTCCCGGCTTAAGGAGTGTCGCCTCGGAGATGAAGATGCTAGAGACGAGCTCTGACGAGGGAAACCCTCGGGGTAGTTGGTATCGTCGTTGGTCTCGCTTGGAAGGGTTCCCGATCCTCGTCCCGTCCTGCACCGAGGTGGAGATCGATGATGATGCCTCCTCCAGGCCGGAGATCGGTGGCGCCTTCGACTAGACGTCTCCCTGTTGGGAGAATGGCTTTGAGGAGAAGACCGGTCCGGGATGTCACGAGCTCGGATCTCGGCAATTTCAGCCTCAAGCTGTGTGTAGCATTGACTCCTTTCTTGCTCAGCCCCGGCTTGCCTAGTCAGCAACCGGACGAGCTGTTGAACAGCGTCGACCGGTATCTAGGCGGTCTGAGGTGGTGGCGGAAGTCGATTCGGGGCGGAACCTCCCGGGACTGTTGCTCTGGACGAGTTACAACCATGTGCCGAGCTGAGGGGGAGTGTGACTGCTACCCCTTTAGGGGTTTCTGGTCTCACTATCGCACTTGAGATGTTTCTTTGACGTAAAACCGGAGCCATTGCTGACCTGGGAGACGGGAGAGGAAATGAAGTATAAGATCCTCCCACTGTGGTCGCCAATGTTCTGTACCGTACCTCTGGACCGATATCCGATACTAGATACCAAGTCCGATCCGAGGTAGTTGGTAGTTGGTAGTTGCGTGCCTGGTCAGTCCGAGTTGAGCTCCGATCCGGGGTGGTTGGTACTTGCAATGACACTTCGACGCTCAAGTCAGCATGTGAGCTAATTGCAATTTAGGTGAATGGAAAGTGCGTACATTTAAGGCTAGTATTCAATGCTTATTTATAGGTTTTTGGGATAAAAGGGGACCATTGAATTTAGGTCTTAGATCTCCACCGTTGGCGGATGGATTTGGCCTTTGGTGTTTGGGCCTTAGGCAGATTGGCCATGTAAGGCCCAATCCGTAACACCATTACTTCATTTGGCTTTTGCTCCTTCGAAACTCCTAAGAGGTTTATCTCATTTGTTCCCTCCATTTCTTCTTGCAACTTACTAATTCTTTCTAGAAGCTCTTTAGAAAGCTTATTTTACATTAACAACAAAAGAAACAAGCAAACAAACAAACACATTATATAATTTTTTAATTACCTTGCTAAGAAAGGTGAGGTTGAGAAGAAGAATAATGCATTATTATGCAGTAAAGAATGTGAGGAGAAAGGTGCTTGTGTTTGTTGTGTTTCCTCTCCAACATGTTCTAGTTAAACTTCACTACTTGTGTCTTCTTCTTATCTTCAACATAGGAACTAGTTTTCTTGCTCATTTGTAATTAGTAGCAAGTTGAAAATAACAACACTATAATTCTTGCACAACATTGTGTTCCTAAAAGCATTTCCTCTCACAGCATTGTCTTCTAACATGCTAAAATATGTTTGTACATATACCAATTTTATTTCTTCATTCCTACATATAGTCATTTCTTTCAAATTTAAATTTATCTGCTCATGAACTAGTGACAGAGAACCTGTCACTCACATTGGTCATTGGTCTGGCCTCTTGCTTTTCCTACTACATTTGAGATTGATTTAGTTTGGTTGTGCATTTCACAGGTAATTTTAAAATGGGTTCAAATAGTGAAACAAAAAAGACTAACTTGGACAATGATGATATTGATGATACTGAGTTAAACTTCTGCAATGGTGTGCCTTATGATGAGGAAGAAAAAGAGGACTCTGATTGCCACAAAAAGATAACTGAGTTGACACAGGAAGTAATAAGAAGTATGAAATTTGAATCAGTCGATAAAGCTATTGATTTTTATCAAATGTATGGAAAATGTTGTGGGTTTGGTGTAAGAAAATATGATATGGGACCGGATGTTAATGGGAATATAGTTATGCGTCAGTTAGTTTGCAGCAAAGAGGGTACTAGACATCCGAAATATTTGTCACAGTTGGACCGATGTAAAAATCCAAGGCCAATGACTCGCACTGGATGTAAAGTAATGTTGCGAGTAGCTTACAATTGTCAAAGTGGTTATTGGAGAGTTTCTGCATTTCAGTCATCTCATAATCATGAGTTAACTCCAACAGAATCTGTCCATTTGATTCCTAATTATCGTCGCATGCGTGAAGTTTATTATACCTTTCTCATCATTATATTTTTTATTATGTTTTTCCTATATATAATACTCCCTCCGTTCCACTTTGTTTGTAGTTTAAGGTTTTGACACACCCTTTAAAAAAATGATTAGGAGTCTAATTTTTTTAAAAATTGTTGTCTAATTTACCATTTAACCATTTATCTCTCTACATAGAAAAATGTGAATCATTTATAGGATACAAAAAGTTGCCATAATTAAAAGGGGTATAAGTGGAAAATAATATTAAACGTTTCATTGAAAATCTAAAACAACAATCAATTTGGGAAAAATTGATTTTGCTAAAACAACAAACAAAATGGGACGAAGGGAGTAGTAATTTTTAAATGAGGGGTAAAAACGGAATTGAAAAGTTATAACTCATTCCATTCCGCCGACTTTCCAAACAATGGAATGGTAATTTTGTTCCATTCCTTCATAAAATACACAAACAATGGAATCAGAGTTTTATTCCATTCCGCTCCATTCCATTCTGCTTCATTCCGCTGACTTTAAACTATCCAAACATACCCTTAAGAACTTTCACTACCAAGCTGAGTAAGGAACCACACAGACAAAATGAAGAGACCCACGAAGTTGGTGTAGGAGGAAAGTGATAACTCTTATTTATACTTCTTTAGCTTAAATTATTGTTTATCCAAGAGTAATTTGTGTTATAAACTGTTTAGGATCAATTGCTATGTGTTAGTTATAGATAAATTCTGATTTGAGCCAATTGAGCACTTAGGTGCTCACATTTTGTGCATTAATGTGTGCTTTTAGTTATGCAGGAGCACTTGATGCTATAACACTTGCTTTTAGGACCTGCGACATATGAGAGAGAAAGCATGTGACAGATTTTGCACTAAAGTTAGCGCTGCTGCATTGTCAGGAGTTGTCAAGACGTGGTGCTATGGTGTTTGTGTTGGGACCACCACCTTTTGGGGTATATTTTGAATTTACAAAGGATAAGTGTTTTTATTAAAATAAAATACAATAACACAGTAGCAAGACAACAACTATTATCCAACTTGTAACACACTAAATTATAAATACTCAGTCAAACCAAACAAAATTTGTTCTTAAACTGAAGCAAAATGAAAATCATATTCATAAACTAGACTTCCATAGCTTTCCAATGAATGATTGTTTACTTAATTCCGACATCGTTTACTATTTCAACCATAAGTTTCTACACCGCCAATTGTAACTCAGAAAACTGGGTATAGTTATGAAAACTAGACTTTCGGGGCTTCAATTTAGACACCTCATTTGTATGATTTGATTGAGTTTTGGTATATCAAACTGAGTTGTAAAATTGGGAACTTATGCAGCAAAGTTTGTCAAATATGAGCAGAATTTTCACACTATGGCTAAGTAAATTTGCTCGAGTCGAACCACTATTTTCACATCGAATGATGCTTTTTATTGCACATGAAAGACAATATGTATATCGAGGTTTCCCATGCCTTGCACAGCCCTAGGACTTTAAAAGGGAGTTGTTACCTCTTCATTAAGGGGGATGGACATTTTTTTAGGGTGAAGTTAGACATAGTTTCCTTAGATTTTGTGTTCCAGCACCCATAGAAGGTTTCTTGAAGAACCAGTTCCAGATTTAGTGCTGCAGCATCATCTGAACTTTGAAATTTTGTAGAGTTGGAGGTGTTGAAAGTACTTGTTGTCAGCTCTCTAGCTTTTCACATTAAGAGTATATTGCAGTATTGTTTCCTTTAGCTCATTTTCTCTTTGCTATATTTTCCGTGCTATAACATCAGTTTCAGCACCTGTTATGTTTGTGTATTTGTTGCACATTATGGGCTAAACACTTGTAGTTGGGATGCTTTGAAATTGTGCCAGCTTTTTAATAGTTTAAATGTTGAAGTATGTGTTTTGATACTTTTAATCCTCGCGCATTTACTATTTCCAAGCTTACTTTAGAAGTGATCAACTTAGAAAAAGCACAAGTTGTAGATACCGAAATGATTTGCATGTTGAATTCAAGAATTAATATGGGTAGTATTTGTTAAATGGCCTTTTAATAAATCTTGTTTAAAGTTAAACCTAAGAGAGAAAAACCCATAGAGTGATATGTCCACACTTAATAGTCAGGGGTGAACTTAATTAGAGGTTAGACATTAGTGCTTTTAACGAAACTCTGTAGAAAAGTGACAGAAAGACACAAAACTTATACAACTGCGCAGTTAGGTGCTATAGCACCTATTTCGGCACTTGACTATTATTAAAAAGTTACATGGTAAAAAGACATTCCAATTGATTCTCTCTTGATATTTTCTTCACTCTTTTACATTACTTGATATTTTTACAAAATGCTTTACCACATAGTTATTTCTTTATTTTTTTACTCACTAGCTTACTTACTAATTTTAAAAAAACTCAACAATCCCCATTTTTCACACAATAGAAAGACGGAAAGTCCGACTTTCCCCATAGAAGAGATTGAAAGTAAAAGGTGATGAAGAAATAGTTAGGTTAATAGAAGTAAAGTGAATCTCTCTCTAAAACATGGCAGAATGCATTTGTTTTTTTTTTTTTGACAAAGTGATTGATTTGTTTTAAAACATATCGTTTGAATTTTTTCTAATTATGTTAGATTTTCAAATAAAATAAAATAATTTTATGGAAGTAGTTTTTCAAAAGAATATAATTTCGATTCGTATCTTCTTTAAATCACAATAATGATTTGATTGTGATCGTAAGATCAATTTCATAATTAAAGCCTAAATTAAAGGTATAGTAAGTATATCTTAACTTGCCTAAAAAAACTACAAATTTTAAATTGTAACTATAAATGTAGGACTCTAGAGGCTCGGGAGAAAACGATTAAATCAAACGGGAAGAGGAAACAAGATCGAACAACTGGAAACAGTTTGAGAGAAGTCAAGGATTTCTGAGTGTGTGTAACAAAGGAATTCACATTTTGAGCTACCACAATCAAGTAGGTTCTCGCCATCTTTTTTCGTTTTCTAAGTTTTTCTTTACGATAATGTTTTTTTCTAGTATAATTGATTGCATCACCGGTGATTTTGTATGCTAAATCCATTCGCGCACCCCCAAATCACTAGTCGTGTATGTATGATAGTACATCTCACCATAATAGGTTAGGGTACTTAAACCTTAAAGGTTTAACAACCTAAACACTAAGGAAGTGGTAAAAGGTCTACCTAAAATTGAAGGACCTATTGAAACTAGCACTATTTGTGTGCTAGGAAAACAGCGTTTGGAAATGCTGAAATCTGAAATTAATAACAGATTGTATGCTGCATATTCATCTATTTGTAGACCATTTAATGTGTTACTAAGAGGCTAGGAAGCTGCCCTAAGGAGAGGAGCAGTCCTAAAAACACTATGACGGAGGAATTTAACATTGAAAGAGACTTAGGGACTCTACTCTATGTCCTAAGGCTAGAGTTCTTAAGGATACCCCAAGGCATCACTCTACAACAATACAAATGTGCTCGAAAGGTCCTAACAAGGCTGGACAGGGCAAAATGCAATTCTGCCAGCAA
This sequence comes from Astragalus membranaceus, assembly GCA_039519185.1. Classification (NCBI taxonomy): domain Eukaryota; kingdom Viridiplantae; phylum Streptophyta; class Magnoliopsida; order Fabales; family Fabaceae; genus Astragalus; species Astragalus membranaceus. The sequence goes on along the minus strand of CM076846.1, from coordinate 228,180,637 downwards.
CATAGCAGAATGCATTCTGGGTTTTGAAGCTGCCACTCAAGCAGCTTGACTGGATTACTGCTCAACTAAGGAGCAGGTGTCTGACATTTTAACAAAAGGCTTTAAAGAGTGAGTTTATGTACTAAGCTTAGGAGACAGCTAGGGGTTATTATCTTCTAACTTCTTAAAGGTAATAACAATTGAAAGCTAAATATATGGGGGCTTGTCCCAGATCAATATTTTTTATGGCCTAACAGGGGGTTGTCCTGGTGTAGTATCTGTCTCTAAGCTTAAATCCTTCTAGGCTTAAGGAAGGGTTCTAGTTTAGGGTTTAGCTTAAGGAAGTGTATTGGTTTTTTAAGCAAAACCCTAAAACTCTAACAGCTGTTTTTTTCAAACAGAAATAGCCGTTGGAAATAATGTAAAAAAGTCCCTGTTTAACAGTTTGTTTACAGCCTGTGAAAGTTAGTTACTAACTAACTGCTGGTTTGTTAAACTGTTTAACAAACTAAGTTTGTTAGCTACAACAAACTCTAACTAACAGCTATGTTGACCAGTGAAAGCTATAAATACAGCTATGTACATACAGATTACACACAGTGAATGAATAAAGTTTTTACAGTTTGTCAAAGTCTTCTTCTCTGCTTTTTCTCTTCTGTGTGTATTTTCCTTTCTTGAGTTCTGGGCGTGAGAGTTTGAGTGTGTGTCCAAAGTGTGTTCACCTTGCAAACAAGAGAACAAACACAAGTTAGGTGTTGTTCTAAGTATCACAACCAGAAAAGTAAGAACAGAAACAGAAATAGAGGAGAGGAGAAAAAATTACCTGCGTGAAAGTGGTCACTGGTTGAGGATTTCATAGTGTTGAAATCCTGTGTGTACTCTCAGGTTATCATTTTAGTCACATGCAAGTATCAAACATAAACGATTAGGGTTTGTGTTTGAAATCGTAAAGAAAGGAAAGAAGAGTTGAGAGTAGTGTTCGTAATACCTTTGTGATTTCAGGTGGAGATCCTTGATCTTTCTCTGTGTATGTTCTTTAGAACACGTTTCAGAGTACATGCAAACACAGAATCACAAAACCTGAGTTAGGGTTGTGATTTCAGTCAGGAAAACCATAAAGAAAAGAATAAGAGTGAGATTGGAGAAGAGTTCTTACATTCTGTAACCTTGATTGAGGCTTGATTGCAAGATTCAAGCATCATTTGCAGCAACCCTCGCAAACAAAGGGTTCGTAGGCGACGAACCTCAGATTGTTGTGATTCAGTGCATAAACCATAGGGATTTTGCATCATCGTCATCAAGCATCATCATAGGCGAGAGAGTGAAGAGTTTCATCGCTTCAATCACTGAAAATCAGTGAGAACAGTGAAACCCTAGCAGAGGGTTTGAGAGAGAACACGGAGAAGAAGTCAAGAACGAAAGAAGAAGAGAGAGAAAATTTTTCAGAAAGTGAACCAGAAACCCTAGAAGGTTGGGTTTTATATTCTCATAAGTGGGTCAACCCGTATCCATTGCACAACCCGCGTGTATGAACAGTGCTGAACCGGTGGGTGCCGCATAACCCGTTTTGGTAGCCAAGGCTGGGCTGCTGTGTTTTTTGGCGCCTGTGGGCTGAATTAGTTGGGCTGGGCATTTACTATTTGCACCCCTGTTGCTTCATTTTTGCAACCTGAAAGAAAATCATTATATGGTTATGAAAATTCAACACAAGCACATGTACCCAACTTGGGACGACTCTTTCAATGCTCTTTGAGAGGATGAACTGAGGATGTTTGGTAGCATGTTCAATCTCATGCCGCAACCACATCTTTATCCTCCCCTATGAGTATGATAGATCAAAACCTATTAGCATCTGCCACGCGACCTATACTAATGTTTTTTTGACAATGGATACACTAGATGCTTTTTTTTATAAGAAAATGTATATTATATGGGGCCATTGCTTTCCCCACACCCCCTCCTACTCCTCGCACACCTCCCAACTTATTTTTCCCCAAAATGACCTCGCGTGGGACGCTCGTGTAACACGGGTTAAGTGACTGTTCGAACGAGGTTATGCGAACCCGTTCGAACGAGGTTATGCGTGTTAAGGAATTGGTGCTGTTCGCATGACATCGTTCGAACCTGTTCGAATAATGTCATCCGTGTTAAGGAATATTGTTAACTATGGTGTGAGGGTGTGTTTTGGCTGCCTCGAATGGCTTTATTCGAACGTGTTCGAATGGCCACATGCGAACCACTGTTATGCAGAAACAGAAACTAAATAAATCAGATCTTCCTATAACAATCACCATCCCAAGAGATTTTCCAACCGCACGCACCCACGTCAGCAGCTCCTCACGACTAGGGAATAACTGAAATTCAATTACTAAGTGTCAGTTAAATAAATTGAATAGTTCGCTAAAATTAAAACAACTAATTCATTATTACCGTATCCGTTTTGAACGAACTAGTAAAATCTTGGGATTCTACGATGTCAGTTGTCATCTCATCTGCTACTGTTCGAACGGCCTTATGCGAACGCTGTTCGAACGCCCTTATGCGAACACGTTCGAATGATGGTGTTCGAACCTAGCAAAGTCACACCCCATTAAACACTTGTTCGAACACGATCATTCGAACATGTTCGAACGACCCTGTTCGAACGGAGCGCGAATACAGAAAAAAAATGGCGTGAAAAACTGAAAACAGAACCAAAATGAAAAAAGTTTGGTAGGGTTATTACCTTGAGCTAGTTGCCAATGTTGGGTAGTTGAATAGGAGTGAATGATGAAGGTGAGGATGAGTGGGTTTGGAGTGGAGAGGGGGGGGAGGTTTGGGATTTTAGAGGGGTGTGTTGTGTTGAAGGAGAAGAAGAGGGAGAGGGGTAGAGGGGGAAAATCAATTTTAAGTGGGGTTAGTTTAGTAAATGTGTAGGGTGAAGGGGTGTGTTTTGAGTAGGAGGGGGTGTGGGGATGGAAGCACCGAGGGTGCTCTAACCCAATACACTATGTTGTTTGGATACAAGAAAGTGGAGAATTCCACCGTACCAATAGAAAGTCCCAAATTTCGGCCAATATTGCTTACAAACCACCCCGAAGTATGCTTAATTTTATGGATAGTAGTAGATGTTAAAACTCATTAACCATTAACTTTTTTTTGATGGTACCCACAGTACACATCCATTAACCATTTAATTGCCCTGTCACACAAATATAAAGAATAAATTAAAAATGGTGGATGGTTGTCGAAGTTGAGGGTGAGAGGCAGGCAAAGCGGAAGCGTGTGCCTAGTTATTTGAATTGAATAAATATAAATATAAATATATGGTGTTGTGTTGTTTAGGATATCTAAATATGGGGGGAGAAGGAGGAGAGGTGTAACTGTAATGCAATGTATGATGGTGGGTTTAGATTGAGTGAGATGTTCTGTTCCGTTCCGTTCTAGACTTCTAGCATTAATAGCATTGGCCAAGAATAGACATTTGGAGGGAGATGGCATGGCATGGTGATGGCGGTGTATTCTGTTGTGATTCCAATTTCAATTCCAATTCCAATTGAAGAGGAAGAAGAAGAAGAATAGATTGGGTAATCAATTAGGTAGGGAAGATGAGCAACAGCATGACAAACATGAAGAACTCCACCTCCCGTGGTTCCTCCTCTTCCTCCAATGGCCTCCTCACCGTCACCATTGCTAGCACCCACCCCGATCACACCGCCGCCAATGGCGACAACAACAACAACAACGACGACGACGACGACTTGCTTGTTGATCCCGACGATCCTTTTGACATTACAAACACCAAGAATGCACCTCCCGAGTCCCTCAAGCGTTGGCGAGTAAGCAACCCAATCAATCAATCAATCAATCACCTTTCTCTTTCATTTTTTTTTCATTTCTTTTTCAATGTGGAAGGAAGGCAACAAGACACATATCTGAATTCAAGTTAATTTTACTTATTTGCAGCAAGCAGCATTTGTGCTCAATGCGTCCAGGCGTTTTAGATATACTCTCGACTTGAAAAAGGAAGACGAGAAAGAGCAAAAGAAAAGCATGATTAGAGCTCATGCACAAGTCATAAGAGTAATCTTTCTTTATTTTAATGCCACCAATTCTTAAATCCTAACCTTTTTTTCTCTCTTCTAATCATTCATTAATTCTTCTATTTAGGCAGCTTTGCTTTTCAGATTGGCCGGTGAACGTGAGCTAGGTATACACATTGCCTTCCCCATTCTTTCTCTTCTCACTCACCTTACCTCCCAACAGCTTCTTTCAAAGAATGATAACTTTGTTAATAATATTAACATGTCCGCTGCTTCTTGCCTTTCTAAAATGGCTACTCAGTAGTACAATAAATAGACCAAAGTTCATCACTAGTGCAGCATTGTGGTCTATAAACGACAGTTTAACATCAATAAATGCTTTTTCAGCTGTTGCATTCACTTTGATTTCCATCTTTCTTTACCTTGCCTTGTGCAAGCTACTACTCCTAGCAGCAGATCCTACATATAATTAGAGGAAATAAATTCGGTTATCTCGTTTTCTGTGTCTGCATAAAAGTGATCTCATGTATTTGGCATTCTTAGTTATCAAGATACTAGGTATGTATTAAACGTTGAAACTCATCCACCATTATAGAATTGCTTTTATCATATGTCCTAGCTAGCTGTTATATGCTCTATACTTTAAACCAATCTATATCCTATCCAACTGAATCTTGGTTATGCCTTTGATTAATTTCTTTATCTATTTGTTCTAAGTACAAACTCCATTCTATTACTTTGGATAGTGGTTTGATGTTATAACTCTATATCTATCTATATAACTACATTCAAGCTTAACTATTTTGAGTTTAGATGAGCTTTTAAATTACTTATTACCATTTTTCAATTTATATTTTGAATTGCAGTAACAAGTACATCCGTGGCGTCCCCAACTCCAGCTGGTGGCTATGCAATTGGGCTCGAACAACTTGCTTCAATGTCCAAGAATCAGAATATTTCTACTTTACAACAATATGGAGGGGTAGGTCAACCTCAGCATATTTTTGTCTGTGATGTTATGTTGCAGTCACTTTATTTACCAATGATATAATCTAGTGATGTTTTATTCAGGTTAAAGGCTTATCGAATTTATTGAAATCAGACATGGATAAAGGGATTGATGGGGATGATGTTGATCTATCAAAGAGGAAAAGTGCATTCGGAACTAATACATATCCTCGGAAAAAGGGGAAAAGTCTCTGGGTACATTATGTTTTTTCTTCTTTTAAAATTATTAAAATTGATGAATTAGTTTCTCTTCTAGTACTAATTCTTCGCGGTTGATTTACAGAGGTTTCTATGGGAGGCTTGGCAAGATCTGACCCTTATAATATTGATTATAGCAGCTGCGGTATCATTAGTACTTGGAATAAAAACAGAGGTGTGGTTGACACTCTTATTTTCTAATCCTCACTAATCACAACAGTAACTTGAGCATTAATTGGTCCTCTGGTTTAGAGGAAGCATAGGAACATTAATAATTGAGAGAATAGGTCTCAGCAGATGTGTTTGACACTTGTGCAGTGCGGGCCTTTTGCTTTTGCCTCCCTCAATATGAGATTGGTTTAAAGCAAAAGATAAAGCAAGTCATTTTATTTCGATCACAATAGATATTCACTTCATTTTTTATTTTGCATTTTGTTGCTGCTGTATTTTACTTTTTGTGTTTATTTTGAATCCGTATCTCTCTGTAAGCCTGTTTCTTGGTAGTACTTTTTTTCATTGCAATATTTCTTTGGTTCTATTGAAGTTGATATCCTTCATGAAGGTTTATGCTTTACCTTTATTTGAAATTGTTAGGGTTTGGAAGAAGGATGGTATGACGGAGGAAGCATTGCTTTTGCAGTTTTTCTTGTCATTATAGTCACAGGTAATGGATTTAGCATTATAGTCACAAATTAATCATATCTATTAATTTGATAGTGCGTCAAGTATTAATGTATGAATTTCAAATTGATAATTATGAAAAATTTTAACACTGGCAATTAGAAGATTTATCATTTTCTAAATCTACGGCAGGTAGGACAATATAATTTTTAGTAGGAGGAGATGATGCCCTCTCCAAGGCAGGGAAAAACACTTTGGACTCAAAGGACTTGTTAATCAAAAATATTAAAATCCCTAATGCATAAGTTAGGAAGGCTCTTAATTTATTTATATTAACTTTATTTTGTTGCTTTTGTCTTTATGTCTATCAGCTGTCAGTGATTATCGGCAATCTTTGCAGTTTCAGAACTTGAATGCAGAAAAACAAAATATACAATTGGAGGTGTGTTACATTATTAAGTATTAATTATTAAAAATAACATCACTTGGAAGTTGAATTGATCGATCATATATACTCATGAATTCGCTATACAGGCCATTAGAGGTGGCAGAACAATAAAAATATCGATATTTGAAATTGTTGTTGGTGATGTAGTGCCCCTTAAAATAGGAGATCAGGTGAATTTTCATAATATATCAGTTTGTATATCTAGAAATTTAATAGATTTCCTTCTATGTTAATTACTCTATGGATTTACTCAGATTCCTGCTGATGGAGTTTTAATTACTGGTCATTCACTTGCCATTGATGAATCCAGTATGACTGGTGAAAGCAAGATTGTATGTTCTTACATTCTATTGACCTAATTATTAGCTTTCACTCCTTATGAGTTTTAATCAAAGAGTGTTCTGCAGGTTCACAAGGATCAAAAAGCACCATTTTTTATGTCAGGTTGCAAAGTAGCAGATGGAGTTGGTTCTATGCTGGTATAATATAATATTTTATGCTTTTATGCTAGTGTGTTTGTTACTTGATGAGCAAATGCATGATTGTTTTCAGAGATTTAAATAATAATAGTGCAAAAGGTTTTTGACTTACGAAGTTTGTTACTGCATTATGCTCTTAAGCAGCCTGCATACTAATATTTATGAGCTTCAATGCTTCATTCTGTATAAAAGGGGAGAAAAAGGCCTAAGGGAGCCGAGAAGCCTGATTTTGTCACCTTGTTGATTACATTAATCAATAAGAATAAGTTGAATTGGTAAAGTTTTTGTTTAATTTGTTAAACTTAGGCTTTAGTGGGCCATTCTTATATTAGGAGTAAGTCGGTTAGGCTGAGTTAGTTAAGGCCCATTGCCTGTTAATAAAAGGAGAGACTTAGAGAGTTAGTATCTGGTCATTTGCATAGACTTGAGGGCCCTTATGCATGAGGAGAGTTCTGGATCTCTCGAATATTCAGAGAATACCATGTTGGAATTGTTGTTGTTGGAAATATAATTAGGAGTGTTGGAAATATGATATGATTAATGTTGCACATTCCAAGTACAATTAGAATTCATTGTATCCTAGAGTTCATGCATTTTCTAGATTCATTGTATCTTAGGAGTTACTGCTAGTCTTAATTTCTCTTCTTGAAAATTGTACCCGTCATATATATATATAAATAGAAGCTTTGGCTGAGTGTGGTGAAGCAACCAAGGCCATCGGCATATCTCCAAAACCATAGAAAATGTTGATGTAGCCACGGCCAAAACCGTCGCTCCCAGCTCGGAGGGATGGTGCAAGTGGAATCATCTTCGACTCAAAGGAAGGGCAACGCCGCAACGGAGTTGGTGTAACCCCTTGCAGGACACGTAAGAAGAAACAAATGGGTGGGTCAGGATCCCTATTTTGGACAATGGGGCATTAATGGGCTAAACCCAAAATTACAGTCAAAGGTTGGGATTTTCACCTTTGAGAAAGATCTGTTCCGACATTTCAAACCAGAGTTTGTGGTTTATTTCGGAGATTCAAAATTTGACAAGCAAGAAGAAAGAAACGAAAGTAAAAGGATGGAACGAAGATCAGGAAATAGAATCTTTATGCTACATAAGCAAGGTGAAGGTCAGGAAATCAAGAAACACAATTAGAAAAAACAGAAGAGAGTGGAGACAGGACAAAGAAACTTAAAATTTTGGTCCGATCAGAATGTTGCTATAGCATCGAAGATGAGGGGTACCACATAGAACGAAGAAGCGAAGGAAAGAAGGTGATAATCAAAATAATGAAAAAGGAAGAAGCAAAGAAGGAGGGGAGGGCTGGATTGCATCTTCGAAGTTGAAGTTGCAAAACTAGAACACCATCGCATGCATTGGGTTCATGGTTTGTCAAATAGTTAGATGTTAAAAGAAGCCTACGAAACTATTGCCTAAACCACAAAAAATGATTTAGATTTTACTGTTGGCAGTTTATGTTTAAAGACAAATTACTATAAAGACATTATGGTGTCTTTTGATATATGTGACTGGCTGTTAATTGGTGGGCTGGGAAAAGGTTTCGTTGTTATTGTTGTTTGTTGTGGTATTTAAGTACATGTAAAATATTCTTTTAGAATGCATCTACCCTGACATATTTTATACTGCCATCTTAGGTAACTGGTGTTGGTATTAATACTGAGTGGGGATTGTTGATGGCAACAATCTCAGAAGATACTGGAGAAGAGACTCCATTACAGGTTCCCCCTGCCTATCTAAAATAATGAAGATATGTTGCTTTAGCCGTATCTTAAAAAACCAGCTCATGTACGTGTTAAAACTCTCGACTTATTTTTGGTGACATTTAATAGGTACGTTTGAATGGAGTTGCAACTTTTATTGGTATAGTTGGGCTTTCAGTAGCTACTGCTGTGCTTTCAATTCTCTTGGGAAGGTAAATACCAATTATTCTTTTGGAAATAATTACTCATTACTTAATAATACAAGCTCTATGCCAATTATGACTATCTGCGTAATTATTTTGAAATTGTAGATACTTTTCTGGCCATACGAAAGATTTAGATGGAAAAGTGCAATTTGTTGCCGGAAAGACTAGTATCAGTGACGCTGTAGATGGGGTTATCAAAATTTTTACCATTGCAGTAAGTGTGAATTATGATTTATATTTATTTCTTTGTTTTTTCTTTAATTTTTTGTAATAGTTTTTTTCAACTAAATATAGAGCTGCGCAGGTAACAATTGTGGTTGTTGCAGTGCCAGAAGGTCTACCTTTAGCGGTTACCTTAACGTGAGTACATATGGCTAATTTTTTTCATTGTACAACACAATATAGCCAAAACTCAACCTTCTTATGTTATTTATTTTAATCTCTGTAATTTTCACCTCCACCACTCTCATGACAGCCTGGCGTACTCAATGCGGAAAATGATGGCAGACAAAGCCTTGGTAAGTATCTTATTACTCTCCAACAATCATGGTTGATATGGTATTGTAAAATACGCAACTACTTGTCATATTTAGTGTTAAAACGTATTCTTACAATTTAAAATGGTGCAGGTACGAAGGCTGTCAGCATGCGAAACTATGGGCTCTGCCACAACAATCTGTAGTGATAAGACTGGAACTTTGACCTTAAATCAGGTGGGTTCTGTGGTTGAAGGATTGGATAGTCTAAGTGTTTGGTAACCGTGATTTTGAATAAATTGATTTTGTTAAATTTGAGGTTGAAGAGAAGTGATTTATTCTTGGATGCTTTTACTTTAAAAACAAGTTCGATATAAAACTTGCCATAAATTTTTTAACCCGACATAGAAGCTACATTTTATCACTTCCAATTAAATTGAAATTTGGTGTCAAAATCAGTTTTCTCTGACAAGAATTAAACTTATGTATTTTTACTAAAACCATATGTGATAAGAGCATAAATCAATTCGGGTACTTTTCAAGTGAAACCAAACACCCACTAAGAGAAGTCGTGACCATAATTTACACGTATGCTTCTATATAAATGCTCCAAGAGTTATCTAATTGCTGCAGCTAACGTTTGTATAGGAGTCATATAATATTGATCATCGCGTCTCTCCTAAAATTTTCAACTTAGATGGGGTCCACTTTATTTTTTTGTTGAGTAAGCATGCAAGACGGTTTGGATTTTTTTTTCAATATCCAGAAATTTAAACAATGTAACGTTGTGAAGAATAATATCATGGGATTGTTTGTGTTTCATTTCCGTTATCCTTCGCAAATGCTGGGCTGCTCTATGGTAGGGAGAAGAATACATTACGTATTTAAATCTGACATAGAGAAATGTAGAAGGAGCTCAAAACAAACCAGCGGGTCAATAAATGACTTGAATGATAGACACACTCTTGAATTTACAACGTTTCCATCGTCATCTTTTTTGTTTATTGGGTCGCATTAGGGGTGCAAGTGCACAGGTGATTGAAGAGAAAGATGGCATAGTAAAGAATTGAACCTCACCCAATGCCAAATGAGCTACAATCTAGTTCCCGATGTCCATAATTTTGTTATAGGCATAATTTATCTAATAGGTTCACAAGCTATTTGTTCATTCTGCACAAATTCTTGCTATGTGTATTTTCTCTCTTTATGTTATTTAAAATCCTTGAATTACCATGTGACAGTTACTTATTTTTTGGAATTATAGATGACTGTAGTTGAGGCATATGTTGGGAGGAACAAACTAAATCCACCAAATGATTCGTCAAAAGTGCATCCAGAAGTTTTATCTTTGATAAATGAAGGCATAGCGCATAATACAACGGGCAATATTTTCGTGCCTAAGGTAGGCCTTTCTACTTAATTCTAACAACTATATCTAATATATTCCTTTTATGTTATGAAATTTAGTACCAAGTTAACTCAAGAAACTTCTCATAATCTAATACTAACAGGTGATATTATATGTAGCATTATACTAGCTAGTTTCTTTTTTAATTACCAATATCAGCCTTATCTTATATAAGCTAAAACATAATAAACTGGATTTATTTGTGTGTTTTCACTAGTATGAGATCGCACTAGTCTTGTAAATAATATACAAATTTATAGAAAGTTCCTAACCAACCTGCTTTTGTACTTTTTGACTGGTGTTATATCCGTGGCTCTAATTCCATGAATGTTAGAATCATAGCATTATTGGCATTACTTTCCGTGTTTGCATTTGCTTTGTTAGGATGGTGGAGAGACAGAGGTTTCAGGATCTCCTACAGAGAAGGCAATTCTAACTTGGGCCATGAAGGTACCTTAAACCTTTTTCCCCATTTTTATTATTTCTTCATCATGTTCTTCTCCTTTCCTGTATTAATGTGTTGATTTTGAAGTTGAACTCATTTATTGAGTCCTGATGGCAGTTGGGAATGAATTTTGAACTTATCAGATCAAATTCAACAATTCTCCATGTCTTCCCCTTTAATTCCGAGAAAAAGCGAGGTGGTGTTGCTGTGAAAACGGTAATCATTTGATAAAATTGTTTACCAACTCATCCCTTGATTTGATGTATGTTATAATTTTTATCATACATCAATATCCATCCCATAGTGCTTTTGATTGTTTACTCTCACTTTTGAACCTGTGTAGTAGACAAAAGTGGATTTTGTTTGCTTTGCTGATATGGAATCATACCACTTGGATGTTGTTTTCCTTGGCTTTCATATGCTAATAAAAAATACTTATTATAATATTCATGGTAGGCGGACTCTGGAGTGCATATACATTGGAAAGGAGCTGCAGAGATAGTTCTAGGAACATGTACCCAATATCTTGATTCCAATGGTCACCAGCAATCTATTGAAGAAGAGAAGGTTAGGAATCGAAGCTTCAAGTCATAGAAATGAACAAATGGAAATAAGAAAGATATTTTCTATTGGTTGATAGCTAAACCAAATTTAAAATTATGTATATGGAATAAGGCTACACCTAATAAATTTATTCACATCAATGAGGTTGTAGTGTTGCTTCAAGTTACTCTGATGCGTATACAATTATATATTATATATTGGCACTTCTTTCCTTTCAGTTGAAAATATTCAACATTTTCTTACGTATATAATTTTTATTTGAAAATCATCAGGTATTCTTCAAGAAGGCAATTGATGACATGGCTGCTCAGAGCTTGCGTTGTGTTGCTATTGCATACAGATCATATGAATTGGAAGAAATTCCATCAAATGAGGAGGATTTGGATCAGTGGTCCTTACCAGAACACGAGCTTGTTTTGCTTGCTATTGTTGGAATAAAGGTTAAACACAAATTTATCGTTTCTAATTGTAATGTGCTAAAAAATTTAAACACAAGGTTATCTTGCAGTTTTCTGAACATATATGTTAAGAGAGTGAAAAAGGAGAGACATGCGCTGAAATAATGTGTTTGAAATACATCACAAAGATTTCATCATATAGGTTCCGACAGAATCAACATACAATCACAACATTAATTATAAATATGAAATCAAGTCTATTCTAATTACCTAATATTTTTATAATCAGAAGATATATAAATATATATTCTTTACATAGTATAAACAATATCAACACTCCACTTCAAGCTGGAGCATATAAACCACATGTACCGAACGTGTTACATATGTAACTGATTCAAGGATCTCTCAGAGGTTTAGTGAAGAAATTGGCCAATTGAGCTCTTTGAATAAGAGTTTCAATCAAATGAGCTCTTGTGTAATGCCGTGGCCTCGATTCCGCTTCAACACTAGATCTTGCAAATACATTTTGGCCTCATTTGGATAAACACTAGATCTTGCAACCCTATTTTGGCCTTGTTTGGATAACAACATAGTTAACCACTTATGGTATAAACACTTATGATATAATTGTTTACGTATAAGCTATTTCTAAATATGTTGTTCAATGCTGAATATGGTGTTATTAGATAATATGCTGAATATGGTGTTGAATATGCTGAATATTATGCTGAAGGGAGAGACAAATTAAGGTGGAGATTATTCTTCGATGTTGAATATGGTGTTGTGAAGTATTATACTTTATGTTGACATTTTAGAGTAGGGCCCATTGCGGAGTGTGGCTGTCCATCATAATTTTAAGAATTGCCATTTTGTCCAAAAAGGTCTTGACCATTTGACCTCATGCACTCTGCAACGTGTATACATTGTGATTAACTCCAATTAATCCCATTTTCCATTTTTTGGAGCTCGCTTTGTCCTTGTGCTTTAAAATAAACCATGTATAATACTTTTGACATACATTGATTTCAATGTTCAGGATCCTTGTCGCCCTGGAGTGAAAGAGGCTGTGAGATTATGCACTGATGCTGGTGTTAAGGTAAAGTTTTCAAATTGATTGAGTGGAACAACTAGATATCATCATATTTTTATTGCAGTTCATTGAAAGCATTATGAGTGTGTTGGAATGCGGCTTCTGACTGCATAATTTGCATGAGTGTCTGCCTAAAATATAAAATCAAGGGAACCCAACACGTCGTATATGTGTGAACTCATAGGTACGCATGGTTACTGGCGACAATCTTCAAACAGCAAAAGCAATAGCTTTGGAGTGCGGAATACTGCTTTCAAATGATGATGCAGTTGAGCCAAATATAATTGAAGGACAGACATTCCGTCAATTATCTGAAACAGAAAGGGAACAAGTTGCCAAGAAAATAACGGTATGGTTCTTTTGTTTTGATTTCTCATTATAATTCATTAGCTAAAAGGACCCGAGAATGTTACTAGTCTACTACTAATCTTACAAAGGAACGTTGTTCAAGCTAGTGATCCATACCACATTAAATCCCAGGTTTGATAAACACTTTTGATTTGCAAAACGTATATAGGTGATGGGAAGGTCTTCTCCAAATGACAAGCTTTTGCTCGTGCAAGCACTACGTAAAGGTGGTGAAGTTGTTGCTGTCACAGGTGATGGCACTAATGATGCTCCTGCCCTTCACGAGGTTTGTATATTTCTTGTATATGTACAATATTTGCATGAAAGAACATTTATTGTCACCATTCACCTAAAGAGGGACATATATTATCACTTCGTTCAAACTCAAATATATGGAGGCATGCTAAAATACAAATCATCAAAATCAAAAACCTTAAATCGAACATACAAATTTTCTACAATTCTAATGACATTTTTTTTATTATAGTTGATATCGTGTTTTACTATTTTGTATTTTAGGCAGATATTGGTCTTTCTATGGGCATCCAAGGAACTGAAGTTGCAAAAGAAAGCTCGGATATTATAATTCTGGATGATAACTTTGCATCAGTAGTAAAGGTACGTGTATTAGTTATTTAGTTCGGCATGTGTTTATATAAAGTACTTTTTTTTTTCTTTCCTGCATCTACTATTAGTACAGTAGTTCACACCAAGAGGTAAAATAAAAAGTCACGTATATTTCTTTGCAATTGCTTCTCCAGCTTTAATTTTATATCAAACTTGTTCCTTGTACTCCTAAAGTTTCCCGGGATTTTCATTTAGGCCATAATAGGTTACAAGTTTTTAATGCACTATAAATTTTTTACAGTTTAAAAAGGTGCTCACTGGTCGGCAATCACATGTATTTTCAATTTTATCATTTATGTCTATTAATTTGATATAGCTTGTCAGAATTTAAATTTACAATCCCATAAATTTATAGTTATGAAACTTTTTGACATTTATCATTCTAAAGGATGAGGTTTGATACATAAATGATTCATAATGCTTTAAGAGAAATTCTCATATTTAAGAATGAGAAGTCAAATCCAATACATCAAGGTGGATATGTGTGTTTATACTTATTGGTATGTCATTTCATGTATTGTTATATAATTGAGGGATTTATTTATTAAATTTGGCAGTTAGAGTTAGGATGATCTTAGTTGAAAACTTATTTAGTTTATAAAGACCTATTAATAATTTTAAAAACTTGTTATACTGATTTACCTATTCATTTTGACCACTAAACACGCTAGCTTCCGAGATTAGATTTTGGCTTCATCATGACTTAACTCTTGAGAAAAGATTTATTTCACTGAGACATACATTCGCAGACATACATTCACAGTGGGCTGGTCCTAATCTGTAAATTGTCTAAAATGTGTAGTTCGCTGTGTAGGTTGTTCGCTGGGGACGTTCTGTTTATGCAAATATTCAGAAATTTATTCAGTTCCAGCTCACTGTTAATGTTGCTGCTCTTGTAATAAATGTTGTGGCAGCAACATCTTCTGGTGAAGTTCCCTTAAATGCAGTACAGGTATCCCCACTCTGTTTCATTGTGTTATGTATTAGTCAAACTATGAATAGAGTCACATATTCATTTACCCGTCTCTTAGCTATTGGTTTCTGATGTGCATGCTCTTGGTACAGCTTTTGTGGGTCAACCTTATTATGGACACACTTGGAGCTCTTGCACTAGCAACGGAACCACCAACAGATAGCCTTATGCACAGAACGCCAGTTGGCCGAAGGTTTGGATTGATTGACTTCCTCACTATATATGCACCTTAAGCTTAATAGTTAATACTTTTAAACCTGCAAGTTACTGGTACATAAATGCAAATCCACATATCTATCACTTGCTGCTTGCTCTGTTAAACATCATGATAGAAACTGGTTCTCAATAGAATAAAATCACACACAGAATCTGTTTTATTACTGAACAGAGTCTGAAATTACAATCAATTGCACACAATATTTGTAAGACAATACTCTAGAGAACATATGAGAGTCTCTAGTTCTCTCCCCAAGCCCCAAGTATTTCCAATTGACAAGATAACCTTCTTGTGACTGTTTTCCCTATTAAATACAAACATAACTATCAAATAACTGTCAACTAAAACACACAACAGAATTAAATAAACAATAACTGCTAGTTACTGTTTTGGCGCCCTTTGCGCCCCTAACTGTCTTGGCGCCCTTGGCGCCCCTCTGCAGTCTCTCAGTCTGCGCCAGTGACATCTCCTTCAGCGCCCTGATCTTGGGCGCCATCTCTTGTGCCTGCATTTCTCCTTCTTCTCTCATACACATTTCTAATGAGAGGTCTAACACATCATAAGAGTTCTTTGCACAGAGAAGGCAAGGAAACAATCCTACGCCATAAGTATTCCAGAAAGTATGTACAGAGAGCTCTTGAATTATACATTTATATTTATACTTCAATGTTCCAGTCAAGTACATCACAGAAAAATCTGGCCTTTCTCCACCAAAGCCTTGCACTCTTTCTTTCCAAAAAGCATGAAAATGATTGAGAAGAAAGCAACTCAATATTTTTCTTCATACCAATAAAGCATGTGAAAATCTGGCCTTTAATTTTGTGTAAATTGCTTTTCTTCACGTTTTTTGAGTAATTCTTTCTACTTTTACATTTATTTAACCAACTGGATAAAATGGTTGCGTTTTCTCTATAATAGAGGCACCCTACTACTGTCTGGGCTTAGAGTTGATTTGGGCTTTGAATTAACCTTTATGTGTATGATCTGACGTTTGGCTTTCAGGGAACCTCTTATAACGAATATCATGTGGAGGAACTTGATCGTACAGGTAAAGCATATTTTATTCTATATAGAGACTTGCTGAAACCATCATTGAATTGGAAACTGAAGGAACTTCAGATCCTACTATTTAACTATATTCAATTCTCCATTGCAGGCTCTCTATCAAGTGATTGTTCTTCTGGTTCTTAACTTCGGAGGTGAAAGTATTCTACGTAATCAAGATTCTAGGACACATACCTTACAAGTGAAGAATACTATAATTTTCAATGCATTCGTCCTGTGCCAAGTACGTACATGTCAGAGAAAATATGAGATATTTGGCTGGTTCTTACAGCAGTGAAGCCCTTTCTTATTATTGTATGATTGGGGTTTATCCATGCTTAATGGATTGGTCCCTTCCTCATTCTCTCATTTAGCGAGGTCTCTTACACTATGTTTGGATTGATGAAAAGAAATGAAATGAGTGAAGTGAAATGGAATCATAGTACGGGATCTATTGCTTGGTTTGTTTAGAAAAATGAAATGCAATGGAACATGATTGAATGCGTAACATCTCATTTTATCCTATACACCTCTTTTTTCTTTTTGATGCTATCATAAAAGTATCCATGAAATGGCAACTTCTTCCATTTCACTCCATTTTGCATCGTCTCATCTCATCTCATTCTATTCCAATATTTGATATCTAATAAGGCTTGGAATCATAAAATAGTACACCCCTCCACAATTGCAAGAATGTTATTTAATTCATCGAATTCTTATTTAACAGTTTTATTACAATGTTTCAACTTACAGATATTTAATGAATTCAATGCTCGAAAACCAGAAGGAATGAACGTCTTCAAGGGAGTGACCAAGAACCGCCTCTTTGTGGGGATTGTTGGAATGACCTTTGTACTTCAGGTAAATAAACATCCTTTTGGTGTATACTGGCTTAGTTGTCAACATTTTGAGTGCATATCTGATGCTATGTCAAATTGATAGATAATCATCATCGAGTTCCTTGGAAAGTTCACGACCACGGTGAGGCTTGATTGGAAGCAGTGGCTTGCTTGTCTTTGTATTGGGCTTGTAAGGTTAGTTGACTCAACTGCACTGCAGTAGCTTAAAATAATGACAAGTCTGAGAGTACCACCCTCATGGGATACCCAGATTGATAATCATTTTACAATCTAATAATCATTATTCCCTCTCAATATTATTGTGTGTACTAACCGGCTGATTATGCCTTTCCAACAGCTGGCCACTAGCGGTAGTTGGAAAATTAATTCCTGTTCCCAAAACACCATTCTCCCGATCCTTTATGAGGACAGTCAGACGCTTGAAGAAGTCTCGTACTGCATAATAATAGGTTAACACAGAGAGCATCGGTTGCGAAACTGATCACATGCAGTTCAGTTCATAGTACACTAACGATACATACAGCTGAGCCTTTTTTTTCAGAACTTGTAATGTACTGTATATTCAACAGAAATAGCAATCGTATTATTTTCAGATAGCAAAATCAACATCTTCCAAAAGAAATTTAGACATGTGGTAAAGTGTACAATGCACTTTAAGTTCTATTTCGATCGTGGATAGAATTTAAAATGCATTGTAATATTCTTGGTCCTTGCTATAAATCCTATTCAGATAGCGAATTGATAAGTTAAATTTTGATATGCAAATCATAAGATCCAGAAGTAAAATAAAGAACTGAAATATATTATGTAAATTATATAAATTAAGTCTACTTATTCTGAAAATTCTCGAACAATTTGAATTTTTTTAAATAATTTCTCCGCATACCATAAGATAGAAAGGAGAATGGAAAAAAAGTAGCATGACTTAATTATTCATAACTAGCATTCCCTTTTAGTTTAATCACACTCTAATCTCTAGATATGCAGCTCAATGATCGAACAGATTCATATCAGACTTGTTTGTTAGACCTAAAAGGATAAAAATATTCGTATTTACATTTGAATGACTGTCACGAGGATGCGAAAGATCAAAAAAAAATTCTACATTTGCTTCGACCAAACCAAGAATCAATTTTGACACAAAACAGAACATTATAATTGTGTTTTGTCAAGATTTTTCTCCATTTATTCTCTCCATTAGCATAGTTTTCAAGTGTTTTAGGTGTAAAAAATATATTTGAATCCCATTTAATACTATATTATCGTATTTATTTATTCAAAACTAGAGTAATGAAAGAAATTGAGAGAATATTGACTTGTCAATTTCATGCAACACTCTGGTTCAAATCTTATCAAAAAAATCATGCATGACTTTTCAAAGAGATCAAACTCAAAGAATTAAATCCTTCACTTCACATATCAATGAAATATTTTTCTCATCATCTCATGGGAATTGTATCCTCAATTCCTCTATACTGTTATACCACAGAGCAATAGTATATATCAAAGAAATACTACATCCAGAATACATTGTCATTTGCCTCGTGAAATTTGGGGAAGAAAAACTAGAGCTGAGAGAGTTGAACTCTAGATCACAAAGAAGAGCTTGTAGGGTTATTACAGATTTACAGACTATTATTAAAGGGCCATCCAACAAAGTTTCAAGCAGAAAGCTTACAACAATCAAAACGGCTGGCTATATGTGGATGTTAGATACAAGTTAGAATTGAATAGAAACCTCTTTGCAAAACTAGCCCTTTTTACTTACTTTCTGCGGATTACCATCTACCAATTGCTTGGTAACATCCCTCATTGTGGGTCTCTTGTGTGGATCCTTCTCAGTACATCTCAAAGCCACCATAAGCACATTGGTAACATTTTCCATTATATCACTATCTATCAATTCATCTACAAGGCCTGAATCAACTATTTGCTCAATTTCTCCCGTTTCGCTCCACATAGATCTAACCCAACCCACTAAATCAGTAGTACCCTCCATAAATGAGGGATCTACTGCCTTCTTTCTGGTTATGAGCTCAAGCAAAACTACTCCATAACTGTATACATCAGACTCCCTACTACTAGCTGTTGCATAAGCATTCTCTGTATAAAACATGTTAATCCATATGAGAATTTAGTTTACTAAGCAAAAGAAATATCCAATGAATGAATCAATCAATAATAAATGTCCAAGAGTTACTTACCCGGTGCTATGTAACCAATTGTACCGGGCACAGATATGGAAGGATTTGAAGTAGAAATAGACTGATCCAAAAGCTTGGCAATACCAAAGTCAGCTATGTGAGGCTCCATATCAGTGTCTAAAAGTATGTTGTTTGGTTTGATGTCTCGGTGCACTATGGGAGGATCACAGTCATAATGGAGATAAGCCAATCCATGAGCAATTCCAACTGCTATCTTATACCGCACACTCCACTCTAACTCTAAGATTTGTGATGGTGGCGATTTCTTTTCGTGCAGCACATCGTAAAGGCTTCCATTCGGCATGTAGCTATACAGAATCAGACCATAGTCTTTTCTCAACCAAAAGTCTTCCAATTTGACCAGATTCCTATGCCTAATTTTTCCAAGGGTTTGAATTTCTCTAACCATGCTCAAGTTCTTACCTTTGCTGCCTGCGAATGCCAGCTTCTTGACAGCAAAAGCTTTCTCCGGACCTACCAACGCCTTATAAACAACTCCATGGGCTCCTCTGCCAATGATATACCGATCACTCAGGTTCGCAGTGGCCTCCATTACTTTGTTAAGAAGCGTCGAAGAACCACCCCCATTAGCATTACTGATATGAACTTGCTGTTTAGATTTATATCTTCCTAAAACCAAGATATAAACTAATCCCAGCAACAACAAAACAACAAATATTGAAGACCCAAGAGCAATCAACAGGATTTGAATTTTACTGAGATTTGTTGATTTTTTGTTCTTCTCACATGGTTTTAGAGAGCTGCTTTGGTTGCAAAGCGAACAACTGATGCATAGCCCAGGATTCCCTAAAAATGATGACAAAGGAGAATTAAGCAACTTCATGAGCATCTTTGGTACGGGACCATGAAAAGAGTTGTATGAAATGTTGATTTGAACTAATGAAGGGAGTTCCTCAAGAACTTGTATGCTTCCCGTCAAGTTATTCTGAGATAAATCCATCATTTGCAAGGTTTTGAGGTTTCCAACTTCCACAGGAATTTCTCCAATGAGCCCATTAGAACTCAGATTCAAGCCATAGATCAAACTCTGCATTGCTCCAACTGATCTAGGAATTCTACCTCCAAACATATTGCCACCAAGCCGTAGTTCATCGAGGCGTTTAAATGCGGATAAGAAAGCCGGGATTCCACCACTAAAATGATTCTCACTTAATACTAATGTGTGTAGCTCCGTCCACCTCTGCAAACTGGATGGCAACGAACCATTTAAGAAATTAAATCCCACATCAAACTCCACCATTTTGGTACAGTTTGACAGCTGAATTGGCAAAGGACCTTCCAAATTATTGTGACCAACAGTCAAAATCTGAAGATTCACAAGATTTCCCAGCTCTGAGGGTATAGGCCCCGTAAATCTGTTACGGGACAAAATCAAGGCGGTGAGATTTGTGCAGTTTCCCAAACTTGGTGGAATTGATCCACTGATTTTGTTGTTGCTAATATCCATGTATGAAAGATTGGGATTGGTTTTAAAGTAGGGAAGAGGACCAGTGAAGTTATTTTGCTTAAGAATGAGCCTTCGAAGACTAGTACAGCTTCCAACATCAAGAGGTATGCTACCTTGAAATCGATTGATGCCCATATCCAGCACGCTTAACTCGTTCCCAAAACAAAGATTTGGTGGGATGCTACCAATGAAGTTGTTATTTGTGAAATCCAACTGCACCAAACTGCTATTTATTCCCAAGCTTTGTGGTATGACTCCAGAGAAGTGGTTGTTAAACAATGAGATATTTTTGAGGTGCTTAAGCCGTGTCATCTCCACAGGAAGTTCCCCATAAAGACTATTATTATACACAAGGAGATGCTCAAGACTCGGAATCTTCCATATGCTGAGTGGAATTTCACCAGTCAACTGATTAGAAAACAATGCAAGCTCCCTTAGTTTAGTGAGTTTTCCAAGTTCAGTTGGAATGTTACCCTGTAGTCGGTTGGAATACAAATGCAACTCAGTGAGAGACTTGCAGTTACCTATCTCCGGTGGTATATTTCCAGACAAATGGTTCTGAGGAAGTCGCAGAATGGAAAGGTTGTTGAGAAGACCGATGGAGGGTGGAATAGTTCCAACCAAGTGACATTCAACAGCAGCAAATTGTGTCAAAGCAGTGCAATTTCCCAACGCTGAAGGAATGCCTCCGCTGAACGGATTATATGAGAGATCCAGAAAGAGTAGACTCTTGCAACTGACCAATGGATATGGAATGGTGCCGCTGAGACTATTTTTGGCGACGTCAAGAGATTGAAGATGATTGAGATTGTTTAGAGCGTGAGGAAGGAGACCATGCAACTGATTTTCATTCAAATACAAGTCTTGTAACTTAGTGCAGTTGGCAATGGAGGAAGGAATAGTGGCAGAGAGTTGGTTAGCGTGAAGATAGAGGTTGGTGAGTCGAGTGAGGTTGGCAATAGTAGCGGGGATGGAACCGTTGAGATAGTTATAGGAGAGGTCGAGAAAGTAGAGGTTTGGGAACTGAGTTAAGGAATCTGGAATTTGACCGGTGAGTGAATTACTTCCTAAGCTGAGGTAAGTGAGGTTTTGCAAGTTTTTGAGGGAGTGGGGTATTTGGCCACCGAAGGTGTTATTAGTGAGGTCTAAGATTTTGAGGTGAGTTAAGTTTCCAATTTGGGGTCCTAGTTGACCGGTAATGTTATAATTGTTGAGGTCGAGAGAAAGGATGCGGTGGGAGCGGTCGCATTGGACACCGGACCAGGAGGAGCATGGTGTGGAATGAGAGGGAATCCAGGTGGTGTTTATGGAAGGAGGCACGTATGTCCACCGCCTCATCAGTGATAACAGGGTCAACCCATCGGAGTTGAGTGCAGAAGCAGGATGCAGCAAATGGAAGAAGGAAGAGAAGAAAAGGAGGGACAGAAAAAGGAGCCTCATGCCTAACCAACCTTAGTTACAGATTAGATGATGAGAAGAATGAAGAAGAAGCGGTGAGTGAGTGAGCTGAAACTGAAACTGAGAGACGACGACATTTTTTTAATGAATGAATGTATGTATGTATGTGAGGCGGTGTTTGTTTGTTTTTGTTGTCTGTTTTTGTTCCACTGGTGGTGGGTCTGTCTTGGTTGGTCTTTCTCATTCATTACGACTAGTAAGTAGTACTTGAGTTCACACGCATTCACATTTACCTTCTCGCACTTCAAATATTTAATGCTATTTTCTTTCTTCCAACCATCTCTTATCGCTTTCTCAATAAAAGTCATGTGTGTGTGTGTCTATATATATATATATATATATATATATATATATGTGCCTTCAAACTCATCATGTGCGTTTATAGTAGTATTATCTTAATTAACTACTTTCTCAGTTCCATCCACCACCTCTCACCAATAAATACCATTTCAATTTCACTCTTCTCACTCAATTATTTAATTAATAGATTCCATCTCCATCTAATATGCTCCTCCTTTAAAAAGGTTCCGGCCGTGTTTACATTTTCCAGTTTCTTAGATTTGCTTTTGCTTAACTAATTAAAGAAACGTGAATTGTATTGCACTTTGGTTTCTGGTAGTTAGATAAAAACATATAATACTAATAAATAAAAAATAACACTAATAAAAAACAAGTGTGTAGAAAGTTATGCTAATATTAGTCGTACTGATTTACAAGCCTTACCCACAGTTGGGTCAATTGATGCAAACCTACTTTGGCACTTGATAACATATAGAGATCCGAATAAACAACATTACTATTATAAAGGGGACAAATGTGTTGGTGGAAAATAACATCACGTGAAAACCAACATGGTTGGCTCAGTTGGTCATTCATTTGTCTTCTGAGTCCTGCTGGGGGGTTGTCAGGGTTTGCTCCCCTGTTCGATTCCCAGCCAGAGCAAATCACGTTGGCCAGGGTTGGAGATTTCAACCCGGTGCAGATTAGTCTTTCGTTGTCAACGTTGGGACACTGCATGGTCCGGGGCGATACCTTCGTCGGTGCCCGCCACTCACCAAAAAATAATAATAATAACATGACCTGAATTGACGCGTTAGTAAAAGACAATATTTTCATTCATACCCAACTCACTCTGCCACGGCCCAAATCCACTGGCCGTGACCCGCGCACAACCATGGATCTCTAGCCTGGCAAGTCTGATAAAACTCTTGACTGACAAAGTATAACTAAAAGAATGTGACATTGCTTTTATAAATCTACCGAAATTTCAACAGAGTTTCCTTTGTATTTCTAACATTTCCAAAATACCAATCAACTAGTTTACAACACCAGTAATCATCACCTGAGGAGTTTAAAGACAATATACATTTCATCAAAAGATTTCACTAAACTTTCCTATAGCTGCAGAATATAACAAAATACAGAGGTTCGCAAATGTAGCGCCACCAATCTAGGAGGCCTATCAAAAGATGAACTCTGAACATTTTTAGACCTACTAGCAGCTCCTACTCGACTGCTTGGGAATCTGGAAAAAAATAAGGACAAAGAAATGGTAAGTCACGAAGACATAGTGAGGGAACAACAACGGATAGCCCTCTCCACCTAAGGTGGCCTCCCTTAGGGGCGGCTTCATCTAGCGGATAGCCCTTTCCTCCTTCAACCACATCACATAACAATTACGAGGGTAGCTACATCTCGTTGATAGCCCTCTCCCCTAAGGGTGGCCTCCCCTTAGGAGCGGCTCCATCTAACGGATAGCCCTCTCCACTCGAGGTCATACAACTAGGTGCACCTAGACCGCTACGTCCGTTACTAATTACATCTCAAAATCATTATCAAGTCATTTTCAAAAATAACCAAGTTAGTACCGATATCAATAGTCTTCAATATATATTGTCAAAGAAACAAAAATCATTTTCCAAGAGCGTGTTTCCCGTTTATAAATAAATAAATAAATAAATAAATAAATGATAGCTTTAAAAATATCGAAAGGAATAAAATAACGACATTTAAATTAATTTAAATATGTGACGATGACCGTCATCCAAAAAAAAAAATATGTGACGATGACCGTCATCCACTCACAGTTATGAAGAATCAACGATTTAGCTCTCCAACGCCTCCCGGATAATCCAATGAGTAATAACAGACAAATCTGAAAAACCAATAATATTTCCAAAGTTTTTAGAAGACTATCCTAGAGCTCCACTAACTATGAGAACCAACAAAATCCCTAAATATCTACCCTTGTTGAAATTCTAGAGAGAAAGAGAGAAAGGAATCATTAAGAGAAAACTGAGTTTGTTATTATTGATCAACAGTACAAGAATGAGTGACCTTATATAGGTTCACTGAGATATAGATGTTGACCTGCACTAGAAGGTAACCTAGGTTAACATAACCTACACTAACAGGTTATACAAACTAGCAATATTACAATCTATTAGAAAATGACAAGAGTCAATTTACTAGTACTCTTACACCCCCCCAGCTCTAGGTGGGTGTGAGGTTGAAGGAGGAGCAACCACTTGAAGCTTGGATTTCAAAAACAGAAACCTTGAGGAAGACAGTGGCTTTGTGAAAACATCTGCCCACTATTCTGTACCAAGAACATGATAGATTGATAGCTGCTGGATAATACTATGTCCCTAACAAAAAATAAGTCAAGCTCCATGTGCTTTGTTCTAGCATGTAGCACTGGATTGTGTGCTAGTGCTATAGCACTCTGATTATCACAAAAAATTAGAGGAACAGAGTGATTGATTCCCAATTCAGTGAGTAGTGACTGGATCCAGGTTACTTCAGCAGTGGCTAAGGCAAGGCTCCTATACTCATCTTCTGCACTTGAACGTGCTACAACTATTTGCTTCTTGGACCACCAAGAAATCAGGTTGGGTCCTAAATACACAGCAGCTCCAGAAGTTGACTTTCTGTCATCCACATCAGATGCCCAGTCAGCATCACACCAGGCACGTAGTTGCAGAGGCTTGGAGATATCTGCTGGCTGTAGTAGTAAACCATGACTGATAGTGCCTTTTAGATATCTAAGGATCCTTTTGACAACTACCCAGTGAGACTCCAAAGGTGCTGACATGAACTGACACACCTTGTTGACAGCATAGCTAATTTCTGGCTTTGTTATGGTAGTGTACTGCAGAGCCCCCACCACTGATCTGTAGGTGACAAGATCAGGCAGATAGTTATTTCCCTGTTTGGACAATTTGCAACTGGATACCATATGTTAGTTTTTGATAGTAAATCTCTGATGTATTTTCCTTGAGTGAGAAGAAGATTGCCATTAGACAATGTCTTGACTTCAATGCCAAGGAAATAGTCCAAAGCTCCAAGTTGTTTAAGGGAGAAAACATAGTCCATTTGCTGAATTAGTTGCTTGATTAACAGATTGGAGTTACCAGTGAGAATTATGTCATCTACATACACCAAGAGATACACAACAGCTGAAGCTCTCTTGTAGACAAACAGAGAAGGATCACATCTGTAACACTCATTTCTACCCGGTAAATTATTAACGTAAAATCAGAGTTTTTTTTTAACGACAAACGGATGTCACATTTCTCAAAAACAATTCGTAATACATAGCACCTCTTAAAAACGTCAACGTCAATTAACATTTGATCACGCAGCGGAAAATTCAACAAAATCAATCATTAACATCGTTGCAAATAAGCACGGCTTCGCAATATTAAAATCCAATAACATATAAACCATAACTAAATAGAACAAGATAGCGTTCATCCCCCCGAGTAAAACGTATCAGAGCGACGACACCGATCTAAGGAAGAACTATGGTCTTCATTCGAACTCACCTGCATATTACCCACATTTGGGGTAACATTCAAACAGAAGGGGTGAGATATCACACCATATAATTGGATACATGAAAAGCAGTATATAAGTCAGGTTACAGCAACAATTCATCATTTAAATATCAGTTATCGTCATTACAGCATTATTTCATCATTTAACATCAATCATCATCACTTCAGCATCAATCATCGTTTAACGTCAAGCATCATCATATCAATCATATAAATATGCACGCAAATGAGGAATGCGACTCAACTCAGGGCCACCGCCCTATAATGCATGTGGTACCATAATCCAAACCCGTAAATAGGGGTATCAACATCGCAACGTCGTCGTCGTGTTAGCTCCGTCGTAAAAATTATGCTATGCATGAGACACCATGTGAATGCACAACATATGACATCAAATACACGGCAAGCAACAACATCGGAAACAACAGTGGCCATAGGCCTATAACACATCACCTGCCAATAAATATAGGCAACTTCGTCGTCGTATAACAATCGTCGTCAACAAATTGCAACTTAGAATTTTTCAACACTTTTAGCAACATCACAGTATTTTGGCAACATCACTTTATATCAGCAACGTCAGAGAAAACATACATTCGACATCATTTCAAACATCGTTCATGGCTACATAGGTGGGCAGCCACATTTGGCCCCCACAGCACCCAACAACACACTTGGCATTTAACAACTTAAGCAATCCATTGACAACTTAACAATCTAGCCCACATTTAACACTTATTGTGTAACACCCCGGTATTTCTATTGACTAAAAATACCCAAGTGCACATTAGTAACACATCAGAGATATATTTCCTTCTTAGACACTGAATATCACTATAAATTTTTCGCTGAATATAACCCAAACAGTCTTATTTACAACAAGACAATATGGTTCTCAGACGATATACCATCAGCAATTATAGTATTCAGTATCATACAAGAAAGCGGAAGAAAGATATACCTTAAATACATAATGTTTTAGTATACAGACAACAGAAGGGAAATAAGCTTAAACATAAAGCTAGGCTATCAGCAACCAGTCCGAGCTCAACCTACTCGTGCCTCTTGGATTTCCGCTGTCCCCGTGTCTCTGTAAAACAACAACATTTAAACAGTGAGATACAATCTCAGTGAGTTCTACCGAGACCCCTACTAACTCTCTCGGTTCAATTAATAATCCTTTTTAAAATCAACACGACACCGACTGCAATAGAGTGCTAACCCCGGTGAACGTGAACAAACAAAGTGCGGCACCGACTGCAATAAAGTGCTAAACCCCGGTGTACCGCACAGTACGACACCGACTGCAATAAAGTGCTAAACCCCGGTGTACGTACAACAAACTCATGACATAACACCGACTGCAATCCAGTGCTATATACCCGGTGAACCCCCTTACCAATAGTACATTCTCCTATTGGCACGGAGCCTAGGTTGGGGGAGCATGACTGCCCCGCCTAGTATGTCGAACAATGGGTCGTCACCCAACTCGATATATATTTAAACATATATCTACAATAATATGAACATTTAGTCCATTTAAATTATACTTTACCACATAGGACTCATAGTCCGCTTTGTTATCAATAAAACATATCCGCACATGTATACTATTGTTCGGCTTTTCGAAAGAATTTCAACCTCAAAAGTATTTTATAAAACCCTTTTTGAAACATACTCAAAATCATGGCATTATAAGCCTAATATCATTGGAAGAGGGTTGGGAAAGGATTAAAAGAGGATTGGAATCGATCGGGATCGTTTCAGGCAAGTTTGGAAAATTTGGACAGAACACAGCGCACGGTTCGTGCGCCCTGTGATGCATTTTTGAAAACAGAAACAGAATGACACGCACGGTTCGTGCGCCTAGGACGCACGGGTTGTGCGCTTTTGACAGCATTGTATTATATCCCGTTTTCGCATTTTTCGTCGTTCCGACCAATTCCGATACCTGTTCCAGTCCAATCCGAACACCAAAATAGTACAAAAACATATCCAATAACCTCACTCGATCAACCAATCAAATCAAAGACTCAACACATTCGATTTTCATCAAAATTCGATATATATATATATATATATATATATATATATATATATATATATATATATATAAAAATAACGGTTTTTGACTCAAATTTCTCGTAACCAACCAACATAATTTTCATTTCAAAAATGAAATAAACCTAAACGTGAGTAAAACTCACCTATCGTGGCACTGAGACTTTCCGCGAGAACGCTGTTCTGACATAACCACACGAACGCTCTCCGAATCAACTCCACGTTCCGGCGACATCCGAATCCGCTCCTAAAGCTTTCCACTCGATCACGAGACCTCTTTTTGACCAAAATACCGAATTCCTCGAAATCCTCCATGAACACTATTCATCATCCCTAACCTCCAAAAGCTACTATTCACAAAAACCCCAAATCTTGATTTTTCAACCCCAACTCACCCAACTAGCTTCCAATCTCCCAATCGAACTTCAATAACCGATCCACCATCCTTGGGTTCGCACCAAACACCATCCCAAGCTATCCTTGAGCTTGAACCATCAAATACCTCCATTTCCTTCAAATTTTCGAAAATGGCAAAGTGAGAGAGAGTGAGTTGATGATGATGATTTTGATACCAAATCGAAGAGGAAGTAACGCTGAACGTTTTTTGTGTTGGAAGGAAGTCGTTTTGATGAGCCGAACTATCCTATTTTTCCTCTTCTTCTTCCTTACCCTTTCTTTTCTCTTCTTTTCTTTTTCCTCTCTTTTCTCTCTGTTTCTCTTCTCTGTCTCTCGCTGCCTTCTCTCTTTCTTTTCTTTCTTTTTTACTCACACACACTCACACACATATATATTTATTTAATATATACGTGGTAATTACGTGGTCCAATTACCATATTGATCTAAATCTCTTATTTCGATTCCAAAACTTCAGTTACCCGTATTATCCGGTTAACGATCCGATGACAACCAATAAATAATTTTAGCACTCAATAAATTTACCAGTCAAGTACTAAAATAATTCAATTGGGTTAACATCTAAATAATTCTATTAATTATTTTGCGGATGTTACATTCTCCCCAACTTGAAAGAATTTTGTCCTCAAAATTTCGTCAAGTCTTTCATCTGACTAACCGAGAATCGACATTCTCAGAAAGATCCTAAGTTGCTGGAACACAATCTTGAATTAACGAAATAAGTGTAGAAAATCTTCCCAAACCGGCACATCAATCTTCAAGCATGATCCGCTACTAACTCTCTTGTTACGAATCAACACGAGAAACTTATCATTCGCCTATATCGGCTCGGCACCGCGTTCGAAAACACTTCCGAAGCTTCATTCCAATTATCCTCGTTTACTCCCCAACTTTGATTAATCTAAATCAAGGGTTTAATACAAGACGCTTGGTAGAATATATGTTGAATATGAGATCCACAAACTGGTACTCCTCGGTAAAGGTAAAAACAAACACAATTTCTTCGAAGGGTATAAACACGTTCTCAACAAATCTTCTAAAATCCATAACAGTTTTCGTACACACCGACCATGTGACGAAAAAGTCACTTATGAAACTTCTTGACTCGCCCCCAGATTTCGAGATAACACTTTTCAAAAGAAGATGAAATGAGGATTTACCAGAAACGTTTATCTTACACGTAGAAATAAACCGCGGGAAGATCACGTAATTTCGAAAACAATGAAATCACCTCAGTTGTTCTCAAAACAACTATCAAACAGAACTCAGAACCCTTCTTCCTTTATTGTAACTTTCCTCACAACATATTTATCCACGACGCACCCAATTCCTTTCCGAATTAGCCAATAGCGTTGAGAGCTCCCCCCAACCTAAGTAATCCTCCTAGGATTTTCCTCCTCAATCATATCCTATTAGCCTCTTGTTTCGTTCCAAAAATTAACTTTAGCATGCGGGTTTTCACAAAACGACTTTTCAAAACTACCATACCGCACGCCAAGCTTCACTTCTGACATTTCAAACTCTTGCAAGCAGATCCCTCAATTAATCCCTTGATGGTTATTCGCAACGTGAAAAACAGCCAGCAGTTACCTTACTTCCATATTCGTATTCACGTTTGACCTGTCAAACGACATCTCATAATACAATCTCATTGTTAACCTTCACAAAGAAGAGATTAACAAACTAATACCTTGCCACTAATACATCCGCTTCATATCCCTGTACACCTACAGCATATACACTTCGGTGTGCTTCCTTTAACACTTGCCTTCTATTGTTCTCATCATCGGGCGCACAGATTCTACCGTTGAAACAACTGACTCCATCACTATTCATGGTAAAATCTGGAAATACCTTTTGTGATTGTAGCTTCTTATCAACTTCCTGTACTAAGCGTATAGAATCCCTTAGGGAACTAGAGATCCTCATATGGCTCAACACTAATCGGTTCCTCCTTGATCTTGAATTCAGATTTAAGTCTCTAAAAGACTCTGATAATTCCATCTCATGCATCATAAACTCGGCCATGTGGATGGATTTCCTACTCAGTGCATCAGTTACACCACTGACCTCTCTTGAATGCTACAACAACACGAATTTATAATCCTCCAGAAACTCAACACACTTCTCTGCCTGCTATTCAGTTCTTTCTGATCAAATAGACACTTTAAACTTTTGTGATCACTAAAGGCATCGAAACGAGACCCATACGGTAACGTCTCCAAATCTTCAGTGCGTATACAATAGCTGCCAACTCCCAAATTATGAGTCAGATAATTCCCTTCACGAGTCTTCAATTGCCTGGATGCGCAAGCTACCACCTATTGATTCTGCATGAGAACACATCCTAAACCCTTCCCTAAAGTGTCATCGAAAATTTGAAATTCCAATTACGGATCCGGAAGAATCAGGATTGGAGCAGAAGTCAAAATCTTCAACTCTTGAAAACATTCTTCACAATTGGCATCCCACGTAAACGGATGACCCTTACGAGTTAACCGAGTAAGTGGAAAACTAACTGTGAGAACCCTTGAACAAATCTCTTATAGTAACCGGCTACACCCAAAAACTTCTGATCTCTGTGACTGAGGTCGGTCACTCCCAATTCAACACAGCTTCTATTTTTCCTTTCGACTAACCACACCAGAGCACTCCTTAGCGAAGCACTCGGTCGAATGAATTTCTTTAACATCGACTCTTCAAGTTGAGACTCCATTCCCATTAATTCGAAAGAAACATTAAATAAGAAACAATAGATATTGATCCCGTGCCAGGAACCAATTCTACAGTAAACTCTACCTCTCGCTCTGGAGGTTAATAAGAAACTTCATCGTGAAAACGTCCAGAAAGTTATTCACAACCTGAATGTTCGCCAAATCTAAACTAGTTTCAGTGGATGCAGATAACATACTAACATGTGCTTCCGCACCTTGGAATGAAGATTGACCGTCTAAGGTGAACTAGGTAACCGCTTTAGAATTTGTCCTAGACAATTCAACTGATTCTGAAGCGAAGCTGATAGTGATTAACACAGTCGATGGCAACAAGATTTGCAGTCATCCAATTCATACCCAAAATGGTGTCCACACTTCTCGTAGGCCAACAATAAATTCTACAACGAAATTTCTGCCTCCTACGACAAGTAGACAATTCTATACAAAGATTAGGTCTGGACACGACCCTTAGCAGCAGTTAAGATGGTTATCGGCTCGGATAGCGAAGATAAGGTTAATCCCAACCGATCTACTCACGATTGAGCTATTATACAATGGGTTGCACCCGAATCGTGTAATATACTAACAGAGTTATTGAAAACTAATCTCATACTCCTCAGTAGATTGTCTGCAGTCGTAACTGTCTAAACATCCAGAATGTTGACTCGTCCTTGCCTTAGAGCTTCTTGTAACTCCTTGAAACTCTTCCTTATAGGGCACTCTTTACCATAGTGACCCTCTACATTTCTATAATAGCACCGATTAAATCTTCGCTTGCAATCACCGCTGTGAGGCTTTCCACAGTTAGAACATCTTCTGACCTTTGAAGAATCAAAGAATTGCATCTGCTTTTCCTTTGATGAAATTATCTTAGGACTTTGCATTCGGAGTTGATAATTCAACTACCTTCTTTCCTTTCCCATATTTCCTATGAGATCATCCTCGGTGACATAGGTTGATTGCACTAAGGCAACATAATTGGTAATAGTATAAGAACTGAGACCCTAAGTCATGAAAGCACTTATGCCCCTCTTATACATCTGCATTCTTCATTCGTCATCCGGAGCTTACTTTGCCACTTGGTAAAACTGAGACAACTTCTCAAACTTAACGATGTATCCTTCCACCGTCATGTCACCTTTCCCGAGGATGCACCGGTTGGAGATTCCGGTCTTGGTCGAGGACTATGTCTTGATCATCCTGGTATAATTCCGCTTATGATGCACTAAGTATTGAGTTGATCAGGCTCAATGTCTCTTAGCATCACAAGTATAATTACCACAAGGACTAACAAGGAATCGACTCAACCCTAAGCTAAGTCCGACTAGGTCGAACTGCTCTGATACCAACTGTAACACCCCGGTATTTCTATTGACTAAAAATACCCAAGTGCACATTAGTAACACATCAGAGATATATTTCCTGCTTAGACACTGAATATCACTATGAATTTTTCGCTGAATATAACCCAAACAGTCTTATTTACAACAAGACAATATGGTTCTCAGACCATATACCATCAGCAATTATAGTATTCAGTATCATACAAGAAAGCGGAAGAAAGATATACCTTAAATACATAATGTTTTAGTATACAGACAACAGAAGGGAAATAAGCTTAAACATAAAGCTAGGCTATCAGCAACCAGTCCGAGCTCAACCTACTCGTGCCTCTTGGATTTCTGCTGTCCCCGTGTCTCTGTAAAACAACAACATTTAAACAGTGAGATACAATCTCAGTGAGTTCTACCGAGACCCCTACTAACTCTCTCGGTTCAATTAATAATCCTTTTTAAAATCAACACGACACCGACTGCAATAGAGTGCTAACCCCGGTGAACGTGAACAAACAAAGTGCGGCACCGACTGCAATAAAGAGCTAAACCCCGGTGTACCGCACAGTACGACACCGACTGCAATAAAGTGCTAAACCCCGGTGTACGTACAACAAACTCATGACATAACACCGACTGCAATCCAGTGCTATATACCCGGTGAACCCCCTTACCAATAGTACATTCTCCTATTGGCACGGAGCCTAGGTTGGGGGAGCATGACTGCCCCGCCTAGTATGTCGAACAATGGGTCGTCACCCAACTCGATATATATTTAAACATATATCTACAATCATATGAACATTTAGTCCATTTAAATTATACTTTACCACATAGGACTCATAGTCCGCTTTGTTATCAATAAAACATATCCGCACACGTATACTATTGTTCGGCTTTTCGAAAGAATTTCAACCTCAAAAGTATTTTATAAAACCCTTTTTGAAACATACTCAAAATCATGGCATTATAAGTCTAATATCATTGGAAGAGGGTTAGGAAAGGATTAAAAGAGGATTGGAATCGATCGGGATCGTTTCGGGCAAGTTTGGAAAATTTGGACAGAACACAGCGCACGGTTCGTGCGCCCTGTGATGCATTTTTGAAAACAGAAACAGAATGACACGCACAGTTCGTGCGCCTGGGACGCACGGGTCGTGCGCTTTTGACAGCATTGTATTATATCCCGTTTTCGCATTTTTCGTCGTTCCGACCAATTCCGATACCTGTTCCAGTCCAATCCTAACACCAAAATAGTACAAAAACATATCCAATAACCTCACTCGATCAACCAATCAAATCAAAGACTCAACACATTCGATTTTCATCAAAATTCGATATATATATATATATATATATATATATATATATATATAAATAACGGTTTTTGACTCAACTTTCTCGCAACCAACCAACATAATTTTCATTTCAAAAACGAAATAAACCTAAACGTGAGTAAAACTCACCTATCGTGATGAAAATCACGAAGCACCGAGACTTTCCGCGAGAACGCTTTTCTGACATAACAACACGAACGCTCCCCGAATCAACTCCACGTTTCGGCGACATCCGAATCCGCTCCTAAAGCTCTCCACTCGATCACGAGACCTCTTTTTGACCAAAATACCGAATTCCTCGAAATCCTCCATGAACACTATTCATCATCCCTAACCTCCAAAAGCTACTATTTACAAAACCCCCAAATCTTGATTTTTCAACCCCAACTCACCCAACTAGCTTCCAATCTCCCAATCGAACTTCAATAACCGATCCACCATCCTTGGGTTCGCACCAAACACCATCCCAAGCTATCCTTGAGCTTGAACCATCAAATACCTCCATTTCCTTCGAATTTTCGAAAATGGCAAAGTGAGAGAGAGTGAGTTGATGATGATGATTTTGATACTAAATTGAAGAGGAAGTAACGCTGAACATTTTTCGTGTTGGAAGGAAGTCGTTTTGATGAGCCGAACTATCCTATTTTTCCTCTTCTTCTTCCTTACCCTTTCTTTTCTCTTCTTTTCTTTTTCCTCTCTTTTCTCTCTGTTTCTCTTCTCTGTCTCTCGCTGCCTTCTCTCTTTCTTCTCTTTCTTTTTTACTCACACACACTCACACACATATATATTTATTTAATATATACGTGGTAACGTGGTCCAATTACCATATTGATCTAAATCTTTTATTTCGATTCCAAAACTTCCTTTACCCGTATTATCCGGTTAACGATCCGATGACAACCAATAAATAATTTTAGCACTCAATAAATTTACCAGTCAAGTACTAAAATAATTCAATTGGGTTAACATCCAAATAATTCTAGTAATTATTTTGCGAATGTTACATATTGACTCAACTTGACAATCAGCCAACGGTTTATCACTTAGCAACTTATCCAACATTTAACTTACAATTAACGACTTAAAGGCTTAATCAATATTTAACCAACAATTAACAACTTAATGACTTAATCAATGTTTAACCATAATTACCAATTTAAAAATCATCAACATCAAAAACAGTTCACTTTGCCTTGAAATCAGAATATTCAGTTAGGTTTCGGAACAAGCTTTCCAACGTATTTTAGAGCACCTAAATCGGGCTCCCGGATCAAAAGATATTGCGAAAACAAAATAGGCAACAACTTGGGCAACACAGCAGGATTCGGCGCCCAGGGACCAGGCGCCTAGCAACAACACAGGCAACAGAACTCGCACACGCAGGAAACAGCGCCCAGTGCGTGGGCGCCAAGTGAAGCAGCCACACGCAGCGCACAACACAACAGGCAACACGGCGTCCAGGGCAGCAGCAGTGCGCCCAGAAACTAGACAACGGCGCCCATGGCGCCCAGGGCAGCAGCAGTGCGCCCAGAAAACTAGACCACGGCGCCCATGGCGCCCAGACAGCAGCAACATGAATTTTTTTGGTGTTCCAAAGCCTCAAACTGATTTTAATCATCAACATGAATGTCCAAACCTCAACTAACAATTCTAAAACATCAAAATCTAGTCTTTAGTCATCAAACAATCCTAGGGTTCCACATTCCTACCCACATACAACCTTCATACACCCAATTATAGAGATAGAACCCCACCCTTACCTTAGCCTTTGAAGAACTCGAAATTTTTGGCTTGCCCTAACTCTCCTCTTCTCTTCGCCGCGCCCTCTCTTCTCCTCTCTCTCTATTTCGAATTTTTCTTTTCTTTCTCAAATGCGCAAAACCCTAATTAATCCCTTTTTATACTTACTGAATTTTCATGGGCTTTTTCCTCTTGGACATGCGACTTAAACATGGGCCTTGTCCATGACACTCTAATTTCACTTCTACTAACCCTAACCATAGGTCCATATATTCTATTATTATTTATTTTATTATTTCTATTAACTAAATTTCCAAACAATTTAATTAAATACTTAATTAAATTTTTGGGGCGTTACAACATCTGCTACTAGTGAATCCCAGCTTAAGAAGGGTAGACTTGAGCTTATCAAACCAGGCACGTGGGGCTTGATTCAAGCCATAGATTGCTTTGTTTAGCTTGTAAACTAGGGACTTGTCACTTACTTCAAACCCTTGAGGTTGGGTCATATAACTTCCTCGGACAGTGTGCCATTCAAGAAAGCATTGTTAACATCAATTTGATGAAGATCCCACTTGTGACTTAGTGCCAATGTAAGAATGGTACGGATGGTGATAGGCTTGACGACTGGGGAAAATGTTTCATTGAAGTCTTGACCTTGCTGTTGATGAAATCTTTTTGCTACCAAGTGAGCCTTGTATTTATTTAGAGAGCCATCAGCATTTTCCTTTACTCTAAATACCCATTTACAGCCTATAATATTCTTGCCAGGAGGTGGATGAACTAGGGACCAAGCACTACAACAAAATTGGCAAACTGCAGCGGTTTTAGAAGCTATCTGCGGCGGTTTCAACCGCCTCTAAATGACTCTTGCGGCGGTTCCCAAGCCGCTGCAGTTACCTCCGCCGCGAGCCCCTTCTGCGGCGGTTTTGAGCAACCGCTGGAATAACCGCCTGGAGGAGACGTTTGCGGCGGTTTTTGCGGCGGTTAGTTTTTTGCGGCGGTTGTTATCCGCCGCTAAATACCTTTTTACTAATCATAATATATGGCAATCTGCGGCGGTTTTGGCTTGTTTTGCAGCGGTTTCTTGTATTGCGGCGGTTTAGAACCGCCACTAAATAGCCTAAGACAACATACTTGGTGGCGGCTTTTTGCATTTAGCAGCAGTTTTGGCAGAATTTGCCTCTCTTCTATTTTAATTCGTACTATATACTACTAGTTCAATGTAATGGATTATACAATTTTTAGATCATTATATTCTGGAATTAAAAAACATTACACTAAAAAATATTATTAATTACTTTCAAATAAATAGTACAAGAGATAGCTTTTCAAATTTAAATTAATAATAAATACAAATGTATCATTCTATTTTTGATATTAAACAAATAAACCAGCAAATTCTAAAAAACTAAAAAGAAAATGATGATCCTTCCTCTTGGTGTTCCTCATCTTTATCTTATGGATGCCTCATTTTTTAGTGATGCCTTAATGGGTGACCTGAAAATACACAACAAAATTTCACCATTAGATTCATATTTTTTATCTCATAGGCACCCAAA
The DNA here is from genome assembly GCA_039519185.1 of Astragalus membranaceus. Classification (NCBI taxonomy): domain Eukaryota; kingdom Viridiplantae; phylum Streptophyta; class Magnoliopsida; order Fabales; family Fabaceae; genus Astragalus; species Astragalus membranaceus. The sequence continues at coordinate 228,143,383 of CM076846.1, read as the reverse complement.
AAAAGATATGAGCTAAATCAATGTCTCGTTTTAAAGTTCATCTATGGTGTATAAAATAAAGAAGCACTCAGTGACATTTTAAAGCAGCCCATTTACATGTTAGCAGGAACAAAAACACAATTAAGCAGAAAACTCTAAACAAGCAAAAGACAGTCTGCTACTAACATTAGCCTTGGGGTTCTACTAACAAAATAGGAAAACAAAATAAAATTGTAATTACTGTAAAAGTGATGTGACTCGTGATCAGTTTATGCGACACGTACCTATTATTTGTGATAAGGTTTGGCACATCCCCCATACATAAGGGGATAAGTTTTGGCACATCAATCTTTCCAAGTAATACTTAACCCTGTAACACACATGTAGTAAAGTGAAAGGCATTTTGGATGTTACAATGCAATTTGATACTTGCTCTAATAAGAATAAAATAAGAACTTATGGTTCCAAAATGTAATCCCGAGAAAACAATGACATTACCTTATTATGTAATGCCTGAACAAACTCATGAGTAAAGGGACAAATATCAACCAAAGCATATGTATAAATGAAATTGAAACCTATCTAGAAAGAGTTAACTGTCCAATCAAATTTGTTTTCACCTAAACAAAGCTTTCAAATAAACAATAAAAGAAGCAAAATAGTAACTTAGGTAAAGCTAAGCTTGAGAGTGATCATGTTAATATGAAAAAAAGAACTGCTTCCTGTCTCATAATCTACAGGATAACAGGTATAATCAGAACATTCAAACAATCATTAGAACATAACACAAAATACTAGGTAATACTTGTTCCTACCAAAATTACCTAGACAAAGTGAGCAACCAACCATTCTACTGGCAAAATCATTCTCACGATAACTTTGTGGCATTGTAATCCATGACTTATCCGGTGCCATGGTGACAATGATGCATGTGAAAAGAATTTAGAGAAAAAAAAGAGAAGTAAAAAGAGTATAGCAATGACTACAGGTACCTATTGCCTACAATGCTATGGAACTTGATATTGAAGGCTGCTTCTTGAACCTGAGGAGAGAAACTTTCATGTTTCGAATCAGGTAATTCATCTCTACAGGCGCACAAAGTAAACTCATCATTGCAATGTTGAAAATGAAAATGGTGTGAGCAGAGTTGGCAGGGAAATGTTGTGAGAAATCATTACTATTAACCAAAGGAGGTTGACAAGATCATTCCCTTGCAATGAGATTTATGTATCATGAAATACAATAATTGAGTTTTATGTATCAAGAAAGAAATTTTACCAGCAGAAATCATCTAACATATCAGCATATGAATGAAGGATCAAAGACACTTTTGAGTTTTGACATTCCACCAAATTTTATGTTACTTTCAATTGGTGCAGTCAACCACATTAAAAAGAAGAGACAAAAGGATTAGCAACATACTCCTTCCAGCCAATTGTCATGGTGCAAGCAATTGATGAAAACGTGGCTAATGGCATAATAGGATTAAGGACCGTTGGGGAGCAGAATCTTGATGAAAACGTGGCTGATGGCTGATGGCATAATAGAATCTTGGCAGGCAAAAGTGGAAAGAAAATTCCCTCAACCTATTTATTTGAAAAGCGCCTTAATTTCCCCTTGTATTCACCTCTCCCTTGTAATCAATAAAGAAGCACATTAAAGAATCAATTACAGTCTTGTTTTATAAATAGTAAATGTAGAAATCAAATTCCATTTATTCTGATCTTCAAGTGTAGTATTACTAAGCATTTGTTGCTAAGTGTGTCTCCTCTATTGTAGTTAGTTACTCACAATCATATGTATTTATGTTCCTTCATTCTATTATATTTATGTTCTTAATGTATGAAATATACCTTGCTACATTCTACCTTGTAAAAGTTACTTATAGCCATAGATAAAGGTTGAGAGTATATTACCTTGTAGTTCCTTTATTTGTTCAGTATCTTATGTCTTGTTTCATATTTCTCAATTCAGAAATAAGATTGCATGGCAATGGATAAGTCATAAAAATATAAAATAAAATATGTTGAGCCAGTAGATACACAAACATAGACAAAAAATTGGACACTTAATAAATCTAGAGAAATACCAAGATAATTAGAAGGTCAGGATTCAATTAAGAAAAAGGGCTACATGAAGAACATACCGCAGAGCGTTGACTGCAACCCTTAGAACAAATTTAAGTGGAAACAGCTACGAATCTATGAACAAGAAATGCAAGGGTTAAGAATCAAACTTAAATAGAAATAAATAGTACAAAACAAGAATAAAAAGATTGTTGAGCCCCTACCAATTCAGACACTTATGCTTAACTTAATTAGAAGTACAAAACAAGAATAAAAAGAGGATACCAAAGTGCGAAAGCATTACTTGATAATGAAAGATTTTGTTGAGACAAAGCAAACCAACATAATAACACAAACATTAACATTATACTGACCATCCATACTGTAGTTAGCACCTTCAGCATTCATTTTTGATGGCCAAAGATTTAGTTGTGGTCACTGTTATTTCTCTCCTCACCAAACCTTTGAAGAACGAGAAGAACAACTACAACAAAAGTAAATAACTGAAAACGAAAATAAGAAACACAGTCAGAGCAAACAAGAAACACAACTAACATCGAGTGAGATTTTGATTACCTGATTGTCGTTGCCGTAAAAGCGTTTGTTTCCAACCCACAGTGATAGCGATTGAGATTGGGGATCGTAATGCGCTTTGGGTTTTAGGAGATGAGATTGGGGATTTTGAAATTGAGGGAATGAAAGAGATTGGGGCTGATTAAGGAATATGGTCATGAGGAACTGACAAACTAAGCACTTAGGGTTTTGGGAGGAATTGGATGGTGGGAGGGAAAGGGATAGGGAAAAGGCGCCGAAGAACTTTGTGTGTTTTCTAATTGAACTGTCGTGATATAAGCTTGAACCGCCGGGATATAGCTTGAACCGCCGCAACATGCAAGTGACCGAAGGCGGTTCAAGAACCACCGTCTGAACCGCCGCAGAATGAGAAGATGGAGGCGTTTTTTTAAAACCGCTGCAGAATAACCGCCTCAGCTTGCTCCTTTTGTAGTAGTGAAGTTTCATTCTTCATAAGGGCAGATGATAACTAATATTTATATGAGTTATTTATATTCTTTAGACTTAAGTTAATGTGAGTTCTTAAGTAATTATGTGATTAAATATGTAAATATGTGTTAAGAAGTGTAAAAGAAGGGTAGGAGATAATTTGTTATCATTTGACACATTTGGTGCCTTTGTGAGTATTTTAATGTTTCTGTTAAGTGTTACAGCGTTAAGCGCTATAGCGCTATATGACGGTGGGTGTGAGGGAATATAACACGATGGAGAATACCTAAGTCAGCTAGGTATTTGGAAAAGGGTCTATACTCTCCTCCCCAAGCAGTTTGAATTGATTTAACTTTACAATTGAATTGAAGTTCAGTCATTGCCTTAAATTCTTTAAATGTGTGAAGTGTATCAGATTTAGATTTAATGAGATATAGCCATGTGAATCTAGAGAATGCATCAACAAACGTGAGATAGTAATAAAAACCAGTGGAGGAAGCCATTGGAGATGGTCCCTAAAGGTCACTATAGACCAGTTGCAAACGAGAACTATAGACAGTGAGAGAGGGTGAGGAAGGCAGTCTATGTGACTTGCCAACAGCACATGCATTGCAAAAAGTGGATTGTTCTTTATTAGGTAAAGAGAGATTACACATTTGAGCAACAATTCTTAAGGCATTGTGATTAGGATGCCCTAACCTTTGATGCCATGTTTGTAGAATGTATTGGGAATGGGGAACAGTGACAGTAGTACTGTTTACGGTGGGGATAGGACAACTAGAAACTGGATATACAATGGAAGCAGAATGTAAATGAGCCTTGGGAGCAGTAAAGTGAGCTTGGCCAGTGTGCTGTAGCATATCCTTGAACTCATAGAGTCCATCAAGGCCAGCACGACCATGCAGCAACACTTCACGAGTAGCCTGAAATTTCACAAAGCAATCATTTAAGTGAAACCCAACAAAAACAGGGTTGTCACTGGTGTGTGAAAAAGTGTGCAAGTATACACAGTCACAAACAAGTAATATAGTGATGAGAAAGGTCGAACCCACAGGGATTGAATAAACTTTTGTATGTTTAGAAAGCATATAAATTAGTGCAGCTACACTACTCACAATTTCGGGTATTGATGTTTACGAAAACAGAATGTAAATATGTAAGAAAATATGAAGGAAATCAGTTGAGAATGATAGTTGAAATGTCTTCACTAAATAAATCACTTGAGTGCAGGGGATACCTTTGATTTACCAAAAAAAACTCATAAACAAACAATACACACAAACCTCATATTCGAAAATCGTACCATCCAACGACACCGGATGGCACCTAAAAGAGATGAATGAAGTGGGGATGTGCCTTACAAATGCAAACAGCGTCTAGATCAGGCGCAGAGATTGTTGTCCAATCACGCGATAAACCATGGCGGAGCGTTCTGTCACTGGTTCCCAACTGAAGAACCACCGTCAAGGCTGAGTTGTCTTGTGTTTTCTGGAGGTAATAATGTCGGGCATGGGAGTTAATATGTGAATTTTCATTTATTATTGTCTTGTCTGCCATGAAAGGTAAAATTATACAGTGCCATAGGTAAATGACAAACAATAAATGGGTAAAACTAATAAATATGATAAAGTATGGTTGGAAAATATAAATTAGATAAACCTAGAAGCTACAGAATACAACAGGTAAAATTGGCATTCGTCTTTGGTGGTCAAATTAAGGCATTTCCCCACTCTAAAAGAACTCTGTAGTATAAACCATATCTCAAATGAGCAGACTCACTGGGGTTTGAACCTTGAACCTTTTACTCCTTCAACTCTTAGCTCAAACCATTTGGGCCCCAACATGCTATTTGTGTTGTTCAAGATTTGTTAAGATGTTTTGCAGTCTTTTTTTATGAGTAAGAAAGCAAAAAAAGCAATAAACAAACCAACTAGGATCTTAATCTAACAATTCCTATAACATCTGCAAACAGAGATGTAGAAATAGCCGAAGGACAATTATGCCACAAGTGAACTCCATGCTCTATTGATGAGCCTTGTTTTGCCAACCAATCCGCACAAGAGTTTCCCTCACGAAGGGAATGTTGAAAGTTGAGCTCCCAACTACGCTCCATAAATGAGCGGATATGATCAATAATCGGCGCATGAGGGTGAGTGGTGGGAACTTTCTCATTGATAAACTTCAGAGCAGTTAATGAATCAGTCTCGCAAATTAGGTTCTGATAGCCATTATCTTGAGCAATGTCTTATGTCAAGTACAAGTTTTAATAGCAATTTTCTTAATTGAGACCACAGTAGAAAGCAGGGTTTCAAATTGCGGACCGCATCACGTGATGCGGCCGCAATATTGCCGTTGCGGCAGCGTCCGCAACCGCATCAGTCCGCAATTGCGTTGTGATCTCAAATCACAGAAAAATCCGCATCGCAACGCCGCATCGGCCGCAACGCAGTGGTGCAACGGCCGCATCAGGCCGCATCAGACCGTAATTGACTTTAAATTGGTCGCACAAATTATTTTTCTATCTTCCTGTGTCTTTATATCATACATTTAGAAGGTATTTTAAAGGATTAAAGATACTATAAAGTGATGAAGAGTAGATAATGAAATATATATGAAATTTTAGAGAGGAGATAGAAGACATGTGAACTATAAGATAACTAATAAATTATAATATTTAATGTTAACAAAAAATAATTTCACGCCGCATCGACCGCAATACGCATCGCAGCGACCGCAAATGGCCGCAACCGCAACTACCGCAACCGCAACGTGACCGCAACCGCAATTTGAAACCCTGGTAGAAAGTAGGATGTTCGAGAGGGCATCCTTAGTTTGTTGGGAGTGTATGAGGTAATTTTTGTTGTTGTTTAACGTTTAACAAGCTAAACCTACACATGTAGCAGAATTATTTTGCTACTTCCTCTTTGGGTTGAATAACAAAATGTGATTAATGAGAAAAAAAGGTTTCGAATTTCCAATTATCTAATACTATAAACAAAAACATTTTATGTTTATTTTGGCATTTGCGGGCATACAGTGCTCCTGCTTATTCTATACTAGCCTCATCTCCCGTGCGATGCACGGGGAGAGCTAGTATCAACGAAATTAACACTTTTAATTTGATTAAAGATTAGGTATTAAAGAAATTTGATTAAAGATTAGATATTAAGAAAAAATTTAAAAAGTAAAGTAATAAAAACATCAAAAAAGCCCAAAAGATTACAAAAGAAACATCTCATGAAAGTAAAAAAAAATTAGAACCAATATGTAAGTAAAAAAAGTTAGAGTAAGAAGTCACAATAAAAATCAAAAAAAAAAAATTAGAGTTAGAAGTCAAGTTTGAATTAGAAGTATATATATATATATATAAGAGCAACAAAGTAAAAAAGGAAAAAGTTAATAACAAATGCACTACTAATATTAAGTTAGCAATTAGAGTAATTAGAATAAGTAAGAGTTAGAACCTATAAGAAAGTAAAAAACGTGAGTTAGAAGATATATATATTTATATATATATATATATATATATAAGAGTAACAAATAAAAAAGAAAATGAGTGAAATAGTTAGAGTTAGAAGTCAAGTTAGAATTAGAAGTCAAAAGTTATAGTTGGAGTTAGAAGTCAAGTTAGAATTAGAAGTCAAAAGTTATAGTTAGAGTTAGAAGTCAAGTTAGAATTAGAAATCAAAAGTTATATATATATATATAAGAGCAACAATCTAAAAAAGAAAAAGTTAAAAACAAATGCACAACTAATATTAAGTTAGCAATGAGTCAAATAGTTAGATTAAAACAATAGCAATAGGGTGTGTATCTCATTGCTATCATACTAATATTGGACGGGGGAAAGATTTTGGTACAACTCCAGCCTGAAGGTTGATGTTCATATAGCCTAACCCCACCTTATTACATTCCATGGCTACAGAATTCAAGTTCTTAGAAATAACTACTGAACCATCAGCTACAATACCTGAAAAAGCCAAACCACTCCATTAGAATCCTGCTCAAAACAAAAGCAACATGTGGGTATTAGCATAAAAAATTAATCCGAAACCTACAATTCCCCCACAATTAGCCAAAGATATACTTAATACATGAAAGAAAAGCAAAATCCCTCTCCCCCACGATGGTCCATGTTGAATGTATCAGTCACAGAAAAAGTATACATAACATATTAATGTGCACACACAAATCTGACCCTTTTTTAGGTCCCAAGTTCTAAACCTTGCAACAACCAGAGGAACAATAAAGAGGTCAAGAACAGAATGTACACAATTAAAACAACGATGGGAACATAGGTGTGGATTTAAAGAAGACAGAATATAATAAACAATAAAAATGAAAACTCCAACAAACTACTATATAAATGTATGCAAACCTGCGGTATTGTTCATGCATGGGACTTTCAGGACCACCATATAAATCATCTTCCTTGAAATATACTACTTTAGATTTTGAATGGCTCAATAGCCTTGATGAATATTAGCATTTGTTTTCTTCAAGACAATTGAAGCAGCTGAAAGAGCAGCAGCAGGCTGAACCACATAAAAGGATTACATTAGAGGAAAATAAGTAGATAAAAGAGGAAAACAAACACATGATATTAGCAAAATTCACATACACTCTTAGTGTATACTGAAGCAATAACTTGAACTGAGTTACTGAAATCAAAGAATCTTCAGAGTTTGTGAAACCAAACATTACACTTACATTGTTAAGGAACTAATTCAGCAACAACTACTATTCCTTATAATATTAGTCACAACCACTACACAACCCCCCAACAAAACTACACAGATTTTCCTATGATCACTTCTAGATGCAATCAACCCAACAAAACTAACATGAAGAGAGTAAAAAAAAATCTGATCACATACATGTTGCTGTTTGAGAAGACAAATAATATAAAACCACTTGCATGCTCTTATAAGAAGATTTGCACCCAGAATTAAAAATCAATGTTACACAGTGAGGAGGAAACTTTATAGTTGAATAAGTTGCAAAACTGAAAACTACTACACAAAAATAAAAATAAAAAACTTACCAAAATAGCACTGAATTATATGAAATAATTGCTTTATGCCTGAAAACAAACACACATTTCAGGTCCAGTGATAGATGTGAATTGTGTGTGTGTGAGTGAAGCATCACAATGTAACAGGTCCAGTATGCAGAAAAATACACACATATTTCCATATCTATGTCAATTAGATGAAGTGATTATCAATAATCTGGAACTACCTTTTCAAAATCATGAAGCTAACTGCAGAAAAAGAGTGTCTATCCACATGACACAATAAGAGGCATTTCAGTTATGCTTTGCTACAAAATAAGAATGATAGCTCTAAAGCCTATTGAGAACTTACCAAAAAAGGATTGTTCTAACATACCAACCTCCTCCACATATCTAGTATATTTTCCATCTCTTTGTCCACGCTACTCTCCTTTGTCTACACAAATAACACGAATAAGAGTAAACCAAATGCGATCGATGTTATATCAGAAAGTTTCAATAATGCTTGAAACTGCAAAACAAAGAATAAAATAGAAATGCAACAGATAATGGAAACAGGAAAATATAATGAATAATCAAAGTTCAGATCATTGGCCCAAAAGAATAAAAGTACACAAATTTGAGGTTGGTGTGTACACATTTATCAATTAGCAATTTGATTGAAGATTAGGTATTATAACAAAGAATTGAAGTATAGTAACAAAGAACTATGGGCAGAAAGAGGAGAATTTACATCAACGGTGTAGACAGGTCCAATGTCTATCTTAAAAGGGCATTTTTCTTTGATGGAGTTTTCAAGCTCAAGGACATTGTTGAACGATTGGAAGCGCATATAAATGTCATTTTCAAGAGTGAAGGAAAATTCTCTTCTTCCAAAATAGGACTGATGACAACCAGGATGCTTCCCATCTACAATAATTTCATACCAACATAAATTAAAATTAAAATTTCAGGACGCATCATCATTCGATTCAACTCAACACAGTCATAAGAATCATGGTTTGATAAACATTACCGTGACCATAAGACACCCATTTAAATATATCGGCAAAAGGAAACAGCTTTCCTGGAAAAAAATGAAAATAAATAGAAAGGAATAGAAATTACTCCAATTTTCCACCAAAAATAAGAAAAAAAAGAAAAAGGGAATTGGTGCATGTAATTGACCGTAATATAATCTGAGATAATTGGGATTGAAGTAAGATTCTTGATCTAGTTTCATTTATGTGGATTGGATTGGAGCTTGTTTCTGCGAAATGGAGAACAAACAGAAAGAGAGAAGTGGTGAACGATCCGTTCGCGAACACCCGTTGAAATCCACCCTCACCTTCCTCCAACAGTTGCGCCGCACCAGCATCTCCCCCCGCCTCTCGCCAGCGCCACCACATCTCCCTCCATGTGCCGCCACACCAATAATCTTCTTCGCTGAATCAGCCGCCACTCCAATCCCGTTCTTCTGCGCTAACCAACACCTCCCCATTACCCATCCCCGCCACAGCCCCAACCCACCTATTTTGCGAAGACAGGGCGCAGAGACGAGACCACGATTTCACCTCCCCATTTCCCATCTCGGCCACAACCCCATCTCTCTCTCTCTCTTCCCTCTCGCAACTCCTCCCTCTTCTCCCTCGCAACACCTCTCTATCTGTCATCACGTTTCTCTCTCCTCGCCGAGCTATCAGTGATGGGTGTAGATGAGAGAGGTATCAGTGATGTGCAAAATCTAAAATTGAGGCGGAGAGAGTGATTTGCAGCTGAAGAAGGAAGTGATAGAGATGAGAGAGTGAGAGCATGAGAGTGACAGAGACAGAGAAGAGAAGAGAAGAGAAGAGAAGAGAGAAGTCTGAGAGAGAGAGAGAGGAGAGTGGGAAGAGAGAAGAGAGGGATGAAAAGAGAAATTGGGAAGGGTGGGGAAGTTGCGTGTCTGATTGGGAAGGGTGGGGAAGTTGGGTGTCTGAGTGACAGACAGAGAAGAGAAGACAGGTGTTGAAATCTGAAGCCAATTACGAAAATACCCTTGGAAGTTTGGCGCCAATTTATGCTGGAGGATGTTGTTCGCTTAAAAGGTAAGATTGGTGAAATAGAATCAGAGTAAAAACAACGATTAGAACAACGACAACAGCATCGACGATATCATAATGCAAGTTTCATTGTTTCTCCTACTATAAAAAATGAATACGAAATTGTGCAATAAAACAGTTGGAAAGACAAACCTTAGTAGAAGGCTATCGAAAGAGTGTTGCGTTAAAAACACACTTAGAACAAGTATACTCTCGCAGAACTAGTATATAAAAGATTATCGTATCTACAGAGATTAATTAACAAGTACCAAACTAATCAGGATTATATATTGTTTAGACGAACCAATAATAGAGCAGTAATGTAAACTAAATAAAAATGATTAAATAACAAATAATAAAATACAATATTGAATCGATGGAGAGAGGCCTAGGGTCACGGTTTCACTTGTAAGATTCGATTCCCCTATGTTTAATTCTGCCTGAATTCCTTTATTTTATTTAATTACCAATCCCTTTACTAAAACTATTAATCTGTTTGGTCATACGCGATTAATATTCTTTTTTCTAAACTAACCCTTTTTTGGTCATGCAAGAATTTAAGTTGAGGAAAAGCATAAAGAATAAAAATGTTGAATGATTAGAAGACTAAATTAAAGTTTGGTCATGCATTAATTATAGACCCAATTATCCTATAGGTCAACCAACTAATTGCAGTACGGTCGCTGATCAACTAATTGATAATGAACATGCAAAGGGTGATCAATCCTAAGAACGTGATTAAATTACTAGGACAATATTAATTAAAATAAAAATAGGAATTCAAATTATGAAATAAAACATAAAAATATCTCTAATCAAGCAAAATCCACCTAAGACCCTAGAAGAGGATTTAGGTATCCAGAGTTATGAAGAACAATAAAATAGAAATTAGAGTTATGAATTACAGAAATAAAAATAACCCAAAAATAAAGAAATTCTTATTCCGAGTCTTCAGACTCCTTTTTCGGATACCAAGGTCTCTCACGATGTCCAAATCCGTAGCACTAAATTAGGGTTTATCAAAAATCAAAATAGTTTCAAGCATCAGCATCCAAATCCGTAGCATTTAATACATTCATCGGCCAATGACGTGAGAGGAAAGCTATGCAATTGATCACTCCGATTACTTAAAGATGGAATAGGCAGCTGCAAATTAAATTATGTGAAAAAGGGATAATCAAAAGTGGCAAAACAAAACGAAAAGAAACTGAGAACAAAAGTAATTGAATGGAATGGAAGATTCGTACGGAGACAAAGGAACCCGGGGGAAAGAGAAGAGGCAACCATGGAAGACTCGAAAAGGCAAATGGAAGAGAATTGGTAGAGTCAATGTCGGTAATTTCGCCAAGGAACGCGGATTCCGTAATGAAGGATGGGAAGAGAGAGGCGAGTAGTTGTGGTTGGGGAGGTGTGGCGGCAACATCAGGAGTCGACGATCGATGATGATAACCTTGACTGCATTTTCGATTGTTTCTTATTGTACTTTGAACTCGAAGGCATCTTTCAACGTCTCAAAGATTAGGGTGCGGAATGACGCGAGAACAGTAGAATAGAGTATCTGGTAGGTATCGTTCCGCCATTCCGCCAAGTTGTTCAAAATATACGATGACTTTACTGATAGGTTCTGTTCTGTTGTTCAAATCCATTGGCTTGATCAAGCTAATTATTTACGGTTATTAGAATGGAAAGATGTTTGGTCTTATCAGCTTACTTACTCATACTACTTCATCTTCATCATGTTACTCATAATTTATTCATACTTCATAAATTGTTTGTTACTGATAATTTCCATTTATATATTTATTCCTATGTCATTTTATTCTATGTTACTTATTTATTTTATTGTCTCTTTAGAAATAATTGTATCTTAATTATGATAATTTCATCATAATTTATTATTATAATAATAATAATTAGATCATTTGTTGTTGTGTTCATTTTCAGCAAACTTATATGAGTATTGAAAAAAAAATAAAGAGATAAAAACGGGAGAGAAGGGAATGAAGAGATAGCCAAAAAGGTATAATTATAAAGATAAATATATTGTGAAATGACCTCATTTTAAAAGGACTATATTAAGAATACCTTATGTACTAAAAATTAGTTATGCACTTATGCTTATTTATGTATTTTTCGTTTTTTTTGTGTGCTTAGTTGTGTTTTTTGAGTAGTTTATTTCTCCCTTTTATGTTGAGATGAATACGTGAAAAAGAAATAAGTTACTATCATTGAAACTTCGAAAGAAGTTGTTGACTATTTTACTTATGTAAATACTTATCAGCTATTATTAGAGTTTGGAATAAAGATATAGAAAAGTAAAGAAGAAAAAGAAAAGGTAGACATATAAAAAGAGTTTGGAATATAGGTTAAACATAAAAAAAAATAGGAAACTAAAAATCTATTACGTTCCAGTATGGATTCTCTCACTATATACTCTCTCAATCTCCCTCTACACTCTTTATCTCTCTCTCTCTCTCTCTCTCTAAATATATAAAATAATATGGAAAATGCTATTTAACTAGAATAGTTTTTCCCGAAGCTTTTCCGAAAACACTATTAGCCACTCAAGATACTCAAAGCGTGTATGTCAAATGTCGATCATATATACTCTTTCTCTCTCATTTGCAAGTGTGTGAGGCTTTGCTGCTCTCAGAGATCAGAAGACGAGTTTGTCTCTTTCTGAGCTGCTCTAATGGCCAATGATCATGTTTTCTCGATACACACCACCCCCAATGTTGATCATATATAGGCTGACACTAGTGAAAAAAATGCTTTTTATAACTGTTATTTATATCGGTTAAAAACAGTCCGATGTTAAAAGTGACGCGGTGGCAGTTTTGTAATTAAAATTACAATTTTTATATCGGTTTCACCAGGAACCGATATAGAAAGTGCAAAAACCATCTTTCATATCGGTTCCATGGATAACCGTTATAGAAAGGAAAAAAAATTAAGGCTTCCATAACGGGTCAAAACACCACCCGTTATAGAAACTAAAAATTTGGCTTTTCACATACACTCCCTCTCAGCGTACTCTCATATTATGTTCGTTCTCTCCCTCTCTTCCACGCGTTCCACCACGTCGCTCCCTCCCTCTCTTCCACGCGTTCCACCACGTCGCTCCCTCATCTCCTCCACGTTCCACCACTGTTCACTCCCTCATCTCCTCCACCACCGTTGGCACTTCCCTTATCTCTTCCACCACCGTTCGCACCTCCGTTGCTCCGTTGTGTCTCTCACTCTTGCTGCGCGGAGAACCACCATCGCCACAGCGCGCACCACCGCCGCGTCTCCCTTCGCGCTGCGTCTCCCACCGTCGCCACAGCGCGCGCTACTCCTCCTCTTGCTGGTACGTCTTCCCTTTCTTGATTTCGTTTTTTAGGGTTTGTGTGATTTGGGAATTGGGAAAGTGACCAGTGTTACTATTGATATGGGGTTTGTTGTGGAGGCACAGACGGAGGAGGAGTTGCCGGAGAAATTGATTGGTGCTGTTAGGGTTTCTCAGATGGAAATGTCATCCGCTACGGTTGTTGATGCTCCCCCCAAAATTGGACTCGTCAAGGTCAACCATCACCGTAGTGAGTGAGTTCTGACAGTAAGTAGAAATAAAGATTTTAGGGATTTAGAGATAATAAATAAACAAATAAATAAATATTCACCTAAATTTAGGTTACATTCGAATTATTTTCATGTAATTTTTTGATTCTAATTTGACAATTTGATGTACTATGTGAAGGAAACGAGTTAAAAGATGAGATATTCTCACTGAATTTGGGTTCTATTGGAATGTTGTAGTTGTATAATTTTGTATTTGTGTATTGTTTGTGAATCTTCACTTGACAGCGTATTAATGTTGTTAATTGTATGAGGAGGAATAGTTGGTGGTGGTCGGTGGATCTTTTTGGTTGATGGAGTGAATGAATCACACTTGTGTGCTTTGAAAAAGTAGAGCATAAAAAGAGCACAGTTTGATCTTAAGACTTGAAGGCCGCAAGCCATGTTGGACATTTGACTTGTTTTGTTGTTTTAAAATGTAAATGTAGGTTCTGTTTGGTTGATGAAAAATTCACTTGTTCTTGGTTTTTTTTGAAGGATTATGTGCCTACAGTTTTTGACAACTTCAGTGCAAATGTTGTGGTTGATGGCAGCACAGTTAACCTGGGATTATGGGACACTGCTGGTAAGCATTTTTCTTAATGTGCATGTTATTATAGTAGTGGAAAAAGAAAAAATAATGCTTCTATCTCTAAAACTGAATATAATTGAAATTGAAGTTGTTAATTATAGTTTTGACATTTATTGTGGCTTGATAAATTCAGGACAGGAGGATTACAACAGGCTGAGGCCTTTGAGCTACAGAGGAGCAGATGTGTTCTTGCTAGCCTTTTCCCTCCTCAAAAGAGCCAGCTATGAGAATATCTCTAAGAAGGTTCTTCCAACCTCTCTCTCTCTCTCTCTCTCTCTCTCTCTCTCTCTCTCTCTCTCTCTCTCTCTCTCTCTCTCTCTCTCTCTCTCTCTCTCTCTCTCTCTCTATCTATCTATCTATCTATCTATCTATCTATCTATCTCTATATTTTGTTTATATGTGAAATGGTATAATTCCATTCAACTGAATCTAACACTAGGCTAATTTTATGCAGTGGATTCCTGAACTGAGACATTATGCCCCAACTGTAGCAATTGTACTGGTGGGAACCAAACTTGGTATGAACTGAAAGTACATAACTTACATAGCAATTTGGAGTTACTTATGCTAATTTTAAGTGTTAGTGGTCAATTAATAATTACTTGGAATTTTTTTATTTAAATTGGCTTGCAGATTTGAGGGAAGTCACTTCTAAATATATGCTCATGTACTATCCATTTCAATTTCAACTTTCCTGCTTTACTTCTTTGGACAGTACCCATGTACTATCCATTAGAAAAAGACATCAACTCACTTTAATACCCATTAGAAAAAGACAGCAACCAACTCTATTACCCATTAGTTTTTTCCATAATCTCCTAAAACAAACTTTATCCAGCTGCTAGCTAACAAGCGAAAGTACTACAAGCAGCAACAACTCATAGGAGACCAAATCTGTGTCACCAAAGGTGCTTGAGTTCAAGTAAGTATCCTTTTTGTTGACAGTATCCTCCATTTCTAAAGGTACCATAATAGCAACATATATTTTTGGTGCTTTTAATCTTTGAGTGTTGTCATTTGCATTGTTGTTGACTATTTTTCATTCACCTTCGATTCTTTCCTAACTAAAAAGCTTAATGTTTAACATATCTCCTCTTTAAGAGCTTTTCATTTCTTTGTTAAAACCGCAAAATTTAAGTTTGCATCCAAAAAAATTGAAATTTGATTTCAGCTCAAAAAATGTGAGATACATTTTCACCATATCTTTAAATAATGAATAAAAGACAAGAAGTGTGTGGGATAAATTTAATTTGGCTCTGCTGTTATTTTCTATTCCCATATCACTTATGCTCAATCTCCATTTTGTTTTGCAGTCATGCTATAGATGCAAAGACAAGGTCTATAATTTGGCTCTGCTGCTATTTTCTATTCCCATATTACCTCCTCTTTAGAGTTTTCTATGACATTTATGCTACTTTTTTGAATGACCATGGAGTAGCAAACAATGACTGAGAGTGGTTCCATATAGTCTAATGTCTCTAATTTGTTTCTTTTGATTTTTCAAAGGTTTTTCATATAATTCACATCTGGCGATGGATATTTTTGATATGGATTTGGCTCCATTAATGAAGGTAACTATATAATAATTATTATCTGCTAATTTATTCAAATATTTAACCAATGATTCTGCCTGACCCAGTAAATAGGATGTTGAACCAACTTCATTACTTTATTTGCTACTATTTTCTATGGTGATATTTGTTGTGTAAACTATTTAGTATTTCTATATTTGCAATTTTTTCGTTTATAGCCAGTACAAGCTTAAAATTACCATCATAAAAGATGAGTTACCAATAGATGTGTTGATATTTGAGTATCTGAAAAAAGTGGAGTTAACAGTGGAGTTAGCAGTATGTTTAACCAATTTTACTATTTAATATGGTGATATTTTTGACACTTCAAGACCCTTGGTTTAAGTTAGTCTTAATGTTGTTTTGTTCTGAACCATTTATTTTGAAAGGTATTTTTCGTGTAAGATGCAGTAGGCTATTCCTTATTTGGAAAGTGCTGCTGAAAGATTGAAAGATAGCTATGACCAAAGCCTTTTGGATTGGGTTATATTTACAACAATTTGGGGGCAGCATATTTAGAGTTGAATACACTTCAGTCAGCAGTGCAGATGTTTGCGGTAGCAAAGGATATCATGAATGTTTCCAATTGAGTTTTCTCAGCAAGTTATTGATGCTTGAGAAAGTCATGGAACAAGTGCAGCCATCTTGACTAATTTGTGGGGGGTATGAAACATCTCTTAAAGAACACTGATACATTAGCATCAAACATCTTTTTATGTTTTATATGGAGCTATATGCATGACAAGAAATTGATTATGCATTTGACTAGCCAAATTTTGTTGTGGTACTTCTTTTTCAGTCTAACACAGTAAGTTTGAACTCATGATTCAACAAGTAGCGAAGTGTTTGTCAATTTTGTTCTTCTTCATAACTGCAGAAAGGGCTGATATGAAGTACAAATCAGCTGATCTGTATGACCTCAACAGCAAGTATGTGTAAACATTGTGCTTACTTGATGTATCAATTTACGCCCTTAATTTGTTTTAGATAGATTACTATTTTACATTGTGCTTACTTGATGTATCACTCAAGTTCTACCTCTTATGCATTCTTTAGTAACCCAAATCAACATGGCATAGTGAAGAAGAACATGGCAGAGTCTTACAAATTTCTGTGCAATTTTTCAGGTTGGCTAGATTACCGAATATTAAAGTACCTGAATGAAAGTTCTCATATATACAATAAACTACTCATTCTTTTATTCCCTTTATAACTTTATTTTGTACCTACTATAACAGCTCTAGTAATTTTCTTATGCATATAATCTGATAGGTTGCAACTGTCCTCCTTTGTTGCGCCTTTGTCTACGACATTTTTTGGGTGTTCATATCTCCATTGATATTCAAGGAAAGTGTCATGATTACAGTAAGTGTTTACTTTTATGAGTAGTACTTTAGTTCTTTTAGTTGGATGGTCTCATTTCAGTTTGCTACTTCCAAGATTTTGCAGAGACTAACATAGACAGCTTTAGCTATTGCCTTTCAAATTCAATAATTTTTTTGCTTTCATGTTCAAGATCGCTTGGTTTTGCTAATTCTGTCAAAAAAAGATGAAAAAGACAGTTGTAGTATGATGTTCCATTATGTTCTTGGATTTTGTGAAACCTGTTTTCCATTTTGGGGGAAGGATTGTTATATTTGATTTTTGTTGTTTTCATTTTTGAATGCTTTCTATTTATTTCTATTATTTTACACTTGTCCTGATTTTCTTCAAACTTTCAGAATCGAAATGGAAAATTCAGACAACGAGGGTCCCGACAAGAAGAGACCTCATCTCACTTCTGAAATGCAGCATAGATATGGTCCCTACAGCTATGCACATCTTCACCCTTCAAATTTTCATGTCAGTACTACTTACTTGTTCAATTCAATTAGTTTCTGTTTTAGCATCAATTCAAACTTATGAGTTACTAGTAATTAATTAGCTTAATTATGAATTAATCAGGTATCTAACAGCAGCAGCAGCAATGGAGGAGGGAGGCGTATATGGAGTGATTTATCATTATAAGGAAAGATGCTGCTACCTTTGGTTCTTCCTTATTAGGGCAGTATCAAGCAATGGATGTATTATGGAAAACTACTAAGTTGTATTTTGTTGTTATCAAGTTTTTGGAATATATCCCAATTATATGATCTTGTTTTGAGTATTTGGGATTATGCTAGATATATAGATTTGGTACTATGTATTTGAGATTGTGGTTGCATCTTTTGAGTATTTGGGATTATGCTAGATATATAGATACTAATGATGAGGCTGTTCAGGTTACTATTTGTTAAAATTCTTTTTTTTTTTAAAAATAGACTTTTCATATCGGTTTTCTATGGGAACCGATATGAAAAGTCCATTTTTTTTTTAAAAAAAGAGACTTTTCATATCGGTTTTCTATGGGAACCGATATGAAAAGTCTATTTTTTTAAAAAAAAAGAGACTTTTCATATCGGTTCTAAGGGCAACCGATATAAAAACAACTTTTCATAACGGTTCAGGAACCGATATGAAATGTCCCTATTTTTTATATCTCCTTTTTCGGCATCGGTTCGGGAACCGATATGAAATGTCAATTTTAACCGATATAAAAAGCCTTTTTTCCATTAGTGTGAAATTAGTTATTATCATGTACTGGTTATACTTATCCACAAAAGTTTCGGTGAGTGCAGCAAGCTTGTGATATCAAAAAAAGTGTGGGTACCAAAGAGTTTAACTAGTCACATTCATGGCGAGGTTCATAAGGTGGGGAACGATAAGGTGGAGGTTTGTTGTGATCTTTCGGTTGAGGTGACGTCGGAGCACAATCTTGATCTTTCCAAAGACATGGTGGGTGAAGTGATTCATCCGGGTAAATCATATTTCATCCACGACGAATTTGTAAGACAAGGGGTGTTCTCGATCAAGGCAACACCAATGGGGGCTAATTTGGTGCTCCTTGAAGGTAGCAAGGATGAGGAGGATTTTAAGGGGTTCGTGGAAGAAGCAAGGAAGTGGTTGTATCAATGGTTCAAATGGATACGACCGTGGAAGGCATCAGATGTGGACAATGAACGCGTTGTATGGATTCGATGTTTTGGAATACCCATGCATACGTGGAATGTTGAATTCTTCTCTGAACTTACTTCGCCGGTGGGTACATATCTTTTTGCGGATGATGACACTGAGAAAAGGAGGAAGATGGATGTTGCACGAGTTATGGTTCGAACTCAGTCCTTAATTTGAAAATATCAATCGTGTGTTGCAAGTCTCCATAAACAAAGTTATGTTTACAATCAGATTGGCCGAGGATTGGAGCGGTCCACTTAGATGGAGTGGCGGTGTTTTGCAACCTACGGCTGTTAGCGTAACTTCTGAGAGTGATTCTTAGAATTCTGACGAGGAATGGCTGGACAATTTTGGGTTCATCGTAGAGGAGGCCGGCATCGGTGACGTGGCCGGAGTTTCACTACAAGAATTTCGGGGATTTCCGGCAGACAAAATCCGTCGGTAATGGCCAAAATCCGCCGAAAATTGGACATTACCTGCGGATTTTTTCCGCCGGAAAATCGTTCGCTGGTAACAGTTACCGGCGGATTTTCTGCCGGAAATCACCTAAAATCCGCCGGTATTTTTTTGAAAATCCGCCGGTATTTATAGAAAATCCGCCGGTAATTTTATAAAATCCGCCGGAAATTTGTTATTTTTTTAAAACAGGTTTTTTTAATTCTTTTTTTTAAAATTTAATATTATTTAATTTTTTTTTAAAACGGAGTTTTTAATTCGTTTATTTAATTAAAAAAATAAATATTATAAAAATGAAGTAGATGAATGTGAGAATGTTTGAGAATAGAAGAAAATATTTTAAAAAAGATTTATAAAGTAAATATTATAAAAATGAAGTAGATGAATTTTTTAAAATGAAGTGTATGAATGTGAGAAGATTTGAGAAGAGATTGAGAAAAATGAAGTGTATGAATGTGAGAAGATTTGAGAAGAGATTTCAGAAAAATGAAGAAGAAGAAGAGAAGAGATTCGGATTTGAGAAGAGAAGAGATTGGAGAAATGGGAGAAGTGGGAGAAATGGGAGAAGTGGTTCGGATTATATAGGGAATATAAAAAAACGGAATCCAGAAAATCCGCCAGAAAGCGCCATTACCGGCGGATTTTTTAGCGTGTTCATTATCGGCGGATTTATCTCCATTACCGATGGATTTTGGTCAATTACCGGCGGATTTATTTTTTCATTTTTTTTAAATTACGTAATTTTTCCGTCGGTAATTGTAAATACTGGCGGCTCTGGTTTTTGTTTTCAAAAAACAATTCCGTCGGTAATGTGAAGAAAATCCGCCGGTAAATTACTGGGGATTAGAATCCGCCGGAAATAGAGAAAAAATCTGCTGGTAATGTTCTGGCGGATTTAATTCGCCGGTAATCGCCCGCCGGTAATGCACATTATTCTTGTAGTGTTTTGGTAGTTAATGATGCATTAAATCAGGCTATTAATAATCCCCATGATTGTAGGAGAGAAGTTAGGGAAGTTGTTGAAGAGAAAAACAAAACTGTTAATACTTCCCATGAGGAGCGAAGTTAGGGAAGTTGTTGAGGAGAAAAACAAAATTGCTAATACTTCCCATTCCCATGATTGTAGGAGAGAAGTTAGGGAAGTTGTTGAGGAGAAAAACAAAACTGTTAATCACGTAAATTTGAATAGGAAGGAGATGATTCCTTGTCAGGCTGGATATTCATCAAATGTGGGCCCAGTCATTAACTCCTCTTCTAATGATGGTCCGGTTCCTGATTCGTTGTTGGGCCTATCTCATCAAAATAATTCTTTGCTGGATGTTAACGGGTTGGGCCGTGATTCTCTGCTGGGTCAAGGTGCTCTTTCATTGTTGGACTTATCTCATCAAACTAATTCGAAACCTCTTGTGGAAACCGTTGGAACGAATTCTCCAACTACTATTCTTTCAAGACCTGCGTCATTTTTCCCTGGCCCGACTCGTCAAAAGAAACAACGCAAGCTTCGCAAGGTGGGAGTTAGGAGACCCCCCTCATTCCGGTAAATTACGTCGTGTTGTTCATGAGTTGAAGGAAGTCTCTATTAAGGAAGTCACAGAGGGTATGGCTGGTGGTGGTGACGGTGAGTCGGACAAGCATATGAATAGTTCTTCGTTTTTCTCTGCAGGGGCAATCCTTTGTGATGATTCCATCAATAGCTCAGATATTGTTCGGGTGAATAATAGGTTTTGGGCTCTCCAAAACAAAGCGGTGGCTAGGAAGGTTTGGGAGGAGGCCAAGAAGTTGGGGGTGGAGGGTAATCAGGTTGACGAGCAATATATTGATTTGATTGGAGCTGGTGAGCTACGTGATAAAGAAGTTAGAAATAAGGGGGTGGCTAAAAATGGTGTCTCATGAATATTCTTTCACTAAACTTAAGAGGGTGGGGCGATAGTGAAAAACGTCGTCAGTTGGCTTCCTTGATCCGTACGGGTAAGTTTGATTTCATTTTCTTACAAGAAACTAAGAGGGAATCTTTAGATAAAAATCAAATTGGACAACTATGGGGTAATTATCAGTTTGATTAGTCGTTTATGCCGTCTCGGGGAATGTCAGGTGGAATTTTGTCTTCATGGTTTGTAGATTCTTGGTCAGTTAATTTCTCTTTTAAGGGTGTTGGCTTTGTTGGGGTGTGCGCTGTGTCTCGTGGCATTCTAATCTATGTGGTGAATGTGTATGCTCCTTGTTCTTTGATTGAGAAAAGGAAGGGTTGGGAGGAGTTGAAGAGGTTAAAAATGAGTTTTGCTAGGGGTGAGTGGTGTGTGGTTGGGGATTTTAATTCTGTGACTAGTGTTGAAGAAAGAAGAGGTAGGACTGGAGATGGGAGCAACTTCCAAGATATTGTTGAATTTAATAATTTTGTTGACGACATGGACCTTATTGATTTATCTCTTTCGGGGGAAAAGTTCTGTTGGTTTTGCTCTGATGGTATCTCTATGAGTCGATTGGATCGTTTTCTTATAACGAAAGGTCTTGTATCTATATGGAATGTTTCGGGACAGTAGATTGGTGATAGAGACATATCGGATCACTGCTCGATATGGCTCATTCGTTCTCTAAAGGATTGGGGTCCCAAGCCGTTTTGCTTTATTAATGGGTGGTTAGAACATGGTGAATTTTGCCCTTTTTGTGAACTCTTGTTGGGCTGGTTGCGGCATTCATGGCAATAAAGCTTTCGTTTTGAAGGAAAAATTCAAATTTCTCAAAGCTAAATTGAGGGATTGGAACAAGGAGGTGAATGGTGTTATTGATTTGAACATTGGGAAGGAGGTTCAGGACATTAATATGTTAGATGATATGTTGATTGACTCTTTTGATACCGAAGTGCTCCTGCGGAGGAAAGAAGCCACTGCTAAGTTTTGGAAAGATATTAGAATGAAGGAAAGCTTATTATATCAAAAATTTAGATCTCGGTGGATTAGAGAGGGCGATGCCAATTCAAAGTATTTTCATTCTCTCATGAATAGTCGAAGGAGGAGAAGTAAATTTCTCCTTATGGATGCGAATGGTGCTTTAATTGATGATGTGGAGGAGGTAAAAGACGTGGTTAGAAGGCACTTTGAGAGGTGCTCTGAGGAGACTCAACAGGCTCGGCCCAATCTTGATGGGGTCGTTTTTAAACAAATTTCTAGTTGTGATAATGACCTTTTGGTGAAGCCTTTCTCGGAGGAGGAGATTAAGGAGAAGGTTTGGAACTGTGACGGTGGTAAGAGTCCGGGACCGTATGGGTTTAACTTGAAGTTTATTAAGGAGTGTTGGGATTTGGTTCGGGAGGATATAGTAGCTTTTTTCCATGAATTTCATATAAAGGCGTCTTTGCCAAAAGCTATCACGGCCTCCTTTATTGCTCTTATTCCCAAAAATGATCATCCTCAAAGTTTGGGGGAATATAGGTCTATTTGTTTGATCGGTTGTATTTATAAAATTCTTGCCAAGGTGTTTGCTAGTAGGTTGAAGAGAGTTCTTCCCAATGTTACTTCTAGTTGCCAATCGGCGTTTTTGGGGGATCGTCACATTCTAGATGGTGTTTTGGTGGTGAATGAGGACGTTGTTGATCTAGCTAAGAGAAGGAAGGAAGATTGTTTGTTATTTAAAGTTGATTTTGAGAAGGCCTATGACTCTATTTCTTGGAATTTCCTGATCTACATGATGGAGGGGATGGGATTTGGCTCGGTGTGGATTAGGTGGGTGAAGGCTTGTGTGTGTTCTAGCTCCATGTCCGTGTGGGTTAATGGTATCCCAACTAATGACTTTCAAGTTGGTAGAGGCCTTCATCAAGGTGATCCTCTTTCTCCTTTTCTTTTCTTGACTGTAGCAGAGGGTTTGTCGGTTATGATGTCAAAGGCGGTGGAGGTGGGGTCGTTTGTTGAATATAAGGTTGATGATAATCTTCGCTTTTCTATGCTTCAATTTGCCGATGACACCATTATGTTGGGGAAGGCAACATGGGGAAATTTGTCGGGGTTGAAGGTTAACTTTCATAAAAGTAAACTTATTGGTATCATGTGTCGGAGGATTTCTTAAAATCGGCTTCAACTTTTCTTCACTGTCGAGCGGAGTCTATTCCATTCAAATTTTTGGGAATTCCCGTGGGTGCAGATCCAAGACGGAGTTCAACTTGGAAGCCGGTTATTGATAAGATTCGGAGTAGATTGGCTTTGTGGCAAGGGCGTTTCTTGTCTATTGGAGGTCGGGTAACTCTTATAAACTCCGTTTTTAATAGCATACCCCTCTATTATTTGTCTTTTTATAAAGCGCCGAAGGTGGTAATAAAGACTCTTATTAAGCTTTAAAGAGATTTCTTGTGGGGGATCAAGGAGGATTCGAGGGGCATGTATTGGGTGGCTTGGGAGAAGATTTGTAGATCTAAGGAGGAGGGAGAGGGTTAGGTGTGAAGGATATTGAAATGTTTAATATTGTTCTCTTGGCCAAATGGAAGTGGAGGTTGATGTCGGATGAATGTGCGCCTTGGAGGGGTATTCTTTCGTATAGATATGGTGATTTGAGGTCTATTTTTTTCAATGGTTCAACATCGGTGCATAAAAGGGAAGATTCTTTGTGGTGGCGCGATCCTAGGTGTGTGGGGGAGGAGAGGTTCTCAGTGGGTTGGTTCGAATTAAATGTAAGACAGAGGATGGGGGATGGCAGTAGAGTGGATTTTTGGCATCATCATTGGCTTGGGTAACGTCAGTTGAAGATTGAGTTTGGAAATATTTTCAACAATTGTAATAATAAAAATGTGAGGCTGGCGGATCTAGGAGTTTGGCGTGATGATCATTGGCAGTGGAATTTTTCTTTTTTCGCAGGTGCTGGATCCGCATTCGGTGATGAAGTTGATGAGCTGTTGACGATTCTGCGTGATGTTCATATGGCCCGTGGAGTTGCTGACCGATGGTGTTGGTTTATTGATCCGCTAAAATTCTTCACGATTCGGTCTTGTTACCAATTTCCTTTTCAAGCCAATCAACTTTCAGCCGTGGACAGCAGCAGGCCAGTTTCGACTCTGCAGAAATCTGACTTGATAGCGTTATGGAGGACTCGTATTCCAACCAAGATCTTGTTGTTTGGATGGTGTATATTCAATAATTCTATACCTGTTTGGTCCCTGTTACTTAGACGACATGTTATTCACTTGGAGGAGGATGCGGTCTGCGTTTTGTGTAGGTCTCACATTGAGGATTCTCATCACTTGTTTTTGGCTTGCAATTTTTCTTTGAGGGTGTGGGGCGAGATTGGTCGTTGGCTGAATGTTCAAGTGCCTTGCCCATCTACTTTAATTGATCATTTTCTACGCTATGACGACCTTTGTACTGGTAAGAAAGCGAAGAGGATCAAATATCTTATTTGGTTGACAACTTGTTGGTGTCTTTGACTATCTTGTAACGGTGTTTGTTTTAGAGGGATAGAGCCAAATGTAGACTCGATAATGGCCCAGGTGAAGTTCTTATTAAGGGTGTTCAATGGTTTGGGTAAATCCGAACCAACCCGTAGCCCAACCCAAGCCGAAGCGTTTGGTTCGGATAATTTTTGTGATCGGATCAAATCCGAACCAACGCGTCAAAACCCGTACTAGTTTGGTTCGGATAACGGATTTTATAAAGTAAATCCGATCCAAACCGTCAACCCGAAGGTAGTTAACTAGTGCATTAACTATTAGTCTTCTTCTACTCTTGTAGACTTCTTCACTGATTTAACACCAGTTCATGCATTCCATCATTCTATTTCCATATTACCGAGGCTTCTCAATTATCAGCACCGCAATAATTATTCTTTGCTCATCACTTATGACATCAAAGTAGATTATTTCTTCTCAAAAGCCAACGTTTCCAAACTCAACAGAGAAGAACAATGGAACATTTCATCCAATGATAGGCGGTGATACAACACAAAAAACTAGTGTCCGCCAATTTAGGTTCATCCAATGATAATGAGTACTTAATGGAGTTTCTATATTCTTCTAGAAACCAACCCATTCATTAACGGTTGATACATCTATTCCATTAAGTACTCATTAACGGATATTTTATGATGGAAGAAAGGAGGGAAGGAGGGGATTTAAACACAATTTATTTAATGAGGCTAAAATATTGTGTTTAAATCCCCTCCTTCCCTCCTTTCTTCCATCATAAAATACAAGGGTGGAGGGGATCCAAGCCCCTAAAATTTTACCTCATTTCCAAAAGCACCTTTTTTTAATAAGAAAAAACATCATGTTTATTAAATTATAATTTATGCTCTTGATTAATGACATCACATATAATTACTCCACCCAAAAAATGGCAAAATTGGAATTGATCATTTACTATTTTACTATATATATTAAAAAGTAGTGTTTGTTTATTATATTTTGAAGAAAAAAAAACACTTTTTGTTTCTTAGATTTTGAATAGTACTATTTATTTAAGGTCATTTCATTAATGGTATAGATAATAATTTAAAAAATCTATTTTTTACTATTTTGTGAAGTTAAAGGAACTCTAAATTTTAATTGTAAAAGAAAAGAGTAAGTCTTCAACTTGGTCCCTTTATTATTATTCTCTTTCTAATTTGGTCATTGAATTATAGAAATATAATAAATAGTCCTTAAACCATTTTTAGTTTATCAAGTTGGTCCCTTAAATACTCTAAAAATAGGATATAAAATCTTAATTTTGTTATGAATATTATTGGATATTGGATGTCCATTTCTCTTCTCCCATCATCTCCATTATTATCTTTGTGTAGTGGCCTTTATGGTTGACTACTCACTTGTCAATCCCCACCCTATAAATCGGACTCACCCCCATATGTAAAGATGTACTTGTGAAGAGAAATACAAAGACTCCCAAATTCTATCACTCTCTCATTCTTTGGTTGCTATAGTTTTGATTATTCTATAACACGTTATCAGCACGACGCTCTACCAATCCAAGTAAGTATTAGTTCTTCTATAAACCCAATTATATGTATTGATCAATACGATGAAGACTACATTTATAACCGTTCTGATTTGCATCTACCATCTATCATATTACCTATGCCTAGATTCTGATTTATGAACATCCTAGGCTTAATCTGACTTTATAAAATCTGTATGCTTGTTATATCATATTCTTCTTAGATTGTTATCATTATTATTTTTGTTTTCTGTTCTACCAATCCAATTTTGCAATGCAACTATCTGACGTGACTAGTTATTCACTTAAGAGAAATCACCTTATTTAGCCAAATGATTTAATTTACGCATTTGGATGATCGATACTATAATATGCAAATGTCATGGTTTGTTGTTGTTGTTTGTTGTTTATGGAATTGGAAACTGGTAGATCGATCGGGACGTATAGACTAACTTTTGCTACTATTAAGTCATATGATCCAATGTAGAATTTTATTTTATTTTTTCGCTTGTTTTTGTCTTTTATACTTTTATATTTTAAGAGTCACGTGTTGTGTACTTTTATTTTTGTTGTATATCCAATTCGTGATACTCTAATTCCAACATGTTTGCATTCATTCAACGGTATTGCCTTTCAAGAATTATTATTTGGTGTTTTTAGTGTTTTCAAGAAGTATAAAGCATATTATTTGCTTCTCAATCATTACTTGCTATTCTAGTAATCTATATCTATTCATGCCCCCATGGGGTGGATCAGCTGGTTCGGCTCGGTGGTACTGCAAGGCAGGTCCCGGGTTCGATTCTCGGCTTCCCCACGCTTTAAAGCCTATCCAAAGCGAACTTGTGCTGTGGGCTAGGGTAGGCGATGCCGTAATTACCAGTGGAAATTCTCAATGAGGTTGCTGGTTGGCTAGGCCTTGCATGGGGTTGGTCCTTACCCTAATCTAAACTTTTTTGTACCCAAAAAATCTATATCTATTCATGTTCCCTTCTTATTAGTTCTCTGTTTATCTCAAACTATTTTCCCTTGTCTTTAATACCAGTTGAAGTGCTGCTTAGGATGAAAATGAGTTGTTGATATTTCTTTGCTAATACTTGTTCTAACATTATGCAATGTATCATGAAATCAAAGATACCTGATGCCTCTTGGTTCTGGAAAAGTATAAGATGCCTCTTTAGTTTATGATTGTACTTCTTCCTATCCTTTAAAAATCAAAATTTTTCGTTATTTCATAGTGCTTTTACATCGAAGGTAATCTATAATTTAGGAGAAATTAGTGCTTGTTTCATTTTCATTTTTCATTTTCACTTCTCTACCTACATGTACCATTAACTAATTTTTCTTCCCAACCTTATATTTATCTAACAAAATTTCTTTTACATTCTCATGATAGTTATAAATATGTCGAACCTTACTAAACTTGATTTTGAGGCATTTGACATTTCGGGAAAGAATTACTTGCCATGGGCTTTAGATGCCGAAATTCATTTGAATGCAGAAGGTGATGGAGATACTATTAAGGAAGGAAATAAAGCATCTAATCAACAAAAGGCAAAAGCCATTATATTCCTTCGCCACCATCTTCATGAGGACCTTAAAAATGAATACCTTACAGTAAAAGACCCACATGTTCTTTGGAACAGTTTAAAGGAAAGATATGAGCACCAAGAATCTATTATCCTCCCAAAAGCTCGTTATGATTGGATGCATTTGCGTTTACAAGATTTTAAAAGTATAACTGCATATAATTCTGCAGTATTTAAAATCATTTCCCAATTACAATTATGTGGAGAAAAAGTGGCTGATGAAGATATGTTAGAAAAACATTCTCCACTTTTCATGCATCCAATGTGCTCCTGCAGCAGTAATTTCGAGAAAGAGGCTTTCAGAAATATTCTGACTTGATTTCTTGTCTTCTTGTGGCCGAGCAAAATAATGAACTTTTGATGAAAAATCATGAAGCTCGTCCCACTGGCACCGCTCCATTCCCAGAAGTGAATGTAGCAACACACAATCACTATGGACAATCTCGTGGTCGCGGTCGTGGTCATGGTCGTGGTCGTGGTCGTGGTCATGGCTATGGTTGTGGTCACGGTCTTGATCATAGTCATAGTGGAAATTACAAGAACACGACTTTTCACCAGAAGTGGAAAAATGTTGCAAAGAATGAAAAAGGCGGGCGGGGTAGCAAAAATAATGAAAATATTTGCTATCGTTGTGGAGGCAGAGGTCATTGGAGTCGTACTTGTCGTACACCAAAACATCTTGTTGATCTCTATCAACAATCAATTAAAAATAAAGATAAAAAGATTGAGACTCATTTTGCTTATGAAGATGATGGTAATACAGATGCTACCCATTTGGATGTTGCTGATTTCTTTGCTGACCTTGATGGAAATATTGATCACCTCATTGTGGATGGAAGTATAGTCAAGAAGTAGATTTTCCTAAATATTCCAATAATAATAAAGTTTGAGAGTGTCTTTGAATTTCCTATGATAATAAAATGTTTTGAATATCCTATGCTAATAATAACAGAGCTTTATATTTAAGTGTGTTTTCAACTTCTATAGATTATGTTCAAATAATTCAATCATAAAATTTTTATTCTTTCTCATGCTTCTCTCTTATCATATTCTTTTCTTCTTTGGATAGAATGAGTATTGACACTAGCATCAATAATGGAGATACGTGTCTTGTCGATAGCGGAACTACCCATACAATTTTAAAAGATGCAAAATATTTCTCTTATTTCGTGAAGTGAGAAACCAATGTCAGTACTATATCTGGCTCTTCAAAGATCATTGAAGGCTCCGAAAGAGCTAATATACTGTTATCCCGGGGAACAAATTTACATGTTGAGAATACATTATATTCCCCCAAGTCTAGTAGAAATTTATTAAGTTTCAAAGATATCTGTTTAAATGGATATCATATTGAAACAAGAGATGAAGGAGATATTGAATATCTCTATATAACAAGACATACTTTGGAAAAAATAAGTGTAGTGGAAAAGCTGCCTGCCTTTTCCTCTGGTTTGTACTACAATTATATCAGTGCAATTGAAGCACACGTTGTTGTCAACGAGAAATTTACAAATCACAAAAAATTTGTTGTTTGGCATGACCGGCTGGGCCATCCCGGATTCATAATGATGCGAAAAATAATTGAAAACTCATGTGGTCATCAATTGAAGAACCAGGAGATTCTTCAATCCAATAAGTTCTCATGCACTTCTTGTTCACAAGGGAAGTTGATAATTAGACCATCACCAACAAAAAATAGAAGTGAATCTCTCAACTTTTTAGAACGAATACATAGTGATATTTGTGGGCCAATACACCCACCATGTGGACCATTTAGATATTTTATGGTTTTAATTGATGCATCGACTAAATGGTCACATGTTTTCCTGTTGTCAACTCGCAACCAAGCATTTGCGAGGTTGCTAGTTCAACTAATTCGAATAAGAGCTCACTTCCCTGATTATCCTGTCAAGAAAATACGTCTTGACAATGCTGCTGAGTTTTCATCTCAAGCATTTAATAAATATTGTGCCTCCATTGGAATTGACATTGAACATTCTGTACCACATGTCATACACAAAATGGACTTGCAGAATCATTTATTAAACGTATAAAGTTAATTGCAAGACCACTTCTCATGAGATGCAAACTTCCCATCTCCACTTGGGAACATGCAGTTTTGCATGCTGCAACATTGATTCGCATCAGGCCAACAAGTTATCATGACTCTTCCCCTTTACAGTTATTTTTTGATCAAGAACCTAATATTTCCCATCTTAGAATTTTTGGATGTGCGGTGTACGTTCCAATTTCTCCACCACAACACACTAAGATGGGTCCTCAAAGAATGTTGGGAATATATGTTGGATATGAATCTCCATCTATTAAAAAATATCTTGAACCAACAACAGGAGATTTATTTACAGCTCGATTTGCTGATTGTCATTTTGATGAATCAAATTTTTCAGCATTAGGGGGAGAGAATAAGCAGTTGGAAAGAGAGATCAGTTGGAATGTATTATCATTGTCTCATCTTGATCCTCGAACTAAACAATGTGAACTTGAAGTTCAAGAGATAATTCATTTGCAAAGTTTAGCAAATCAATTACCAAATGCACTCACTGATACAAAAGGTGTGACAAAATCATATATACCAGCTGCTAATGCTCCAATAAAAATAGATGTCCCTGCTGGGCAATCTAATATTGCAAATGAGTCTCAACCACAATTGAAGCGTGGTAGACCAGTCGGTTCCAAAGATAAAAATCCTCGAACAAGAAAATGAGCTAAAAAGAAAGATGGTCCAGAGGAGGATATAGAAACTCTCTAAGAGTCTATAGACATAATTGACATTTCAGTCCCAGAAGAGATTGATCAGGTACCTAAAAGTCATGAAAATAAAGAGATCTCAATAAATTATGTCACTAATGGAATACAATGGAACCGACACGATGTCAACGTTGATGATGCTTTTTCATATCATATAACGCTAAATGTGATAAATGGTAATGAGGATCATGAACCAAAATCCATTAAAGATTGTAGACAAAGTGAGAATTGGCCAAAATGGAAAGATGGAATTGAAGCAGAATTAAACCCGCTTTACAAGCGAAAAGTTTTTGGACCTGTAGTCCGAACACCTGAAGGTGTGAAACCGGTTCGATACAAATGGGTCTTTGTGCGAAAACGAAATGAGAATGATGAAATTTCAAGATACAAAGCTCGACTTGTTGCTCAAGGGTTTTCACAAAGACCTGTAATTGATTTTGATGAAACATATTCACCTGTTATAGATGCAAGTACTTTTCGGTACTTAATTAGCATTGTAGTACATGAAGGGCTTAATTTGCACATGATGGATGTTGTCACAGCCTATTTATAGGGCTCACTTGATAGTGACATTTACATGAAGCTCCCTGAAGGATTTAACTTGCTTGAGGCACATAGTCCTGGATCTCGAGAGGACTACTCCATCAAATTGAATAAGTCTCTCTACGGGCTAAAACAATCTGGACGCATGTGGTATAATCGCCTCAGTGAATATTTGCTAAAGGAGGGATATACAAATGACCCTATTTGTCCATGTATTTATATAAAAAAGATCTAGAAAAGAATTTGCTATAATTGCTGTATATGTTGATGACA
Organism: Astragalus membranaceus; assembly: GCA_039519185.1. Taxonomy (NCBI): domain Eukaryota; kingdom Viridiplantae; phylum Streptophyta; class Magnoliopsida; order Fabales; family Fabaceae; genus Astragalus; species Astragalus membranaceus. The sequence goes on along the minus strand of CM076846.1, from coordinate 228,111,934 downwards.
TAAATATTATTGGAACCCCTGAAGAGCTTCCAAAAGCTATAGATTGCTTAAAGAAAGAATTTGAGATGAAGGATTTGGGAAAGACAAAGTTTTGTCTAGAATTACAAATTGAGCATTTGAAAAATTGAATTTTTGTGCATCAAGATGCTTATATAGCAAAAGCTTTAAAACTTTCTACATAGACAAATCTCATCCGTTGTCTACTCCTATGGTTGTTAGATCACTAGATGTGGAGAAATACCCCTTTAGACCTCGAGAAGAGGGTGAAGAACCACTTAGTCCTGAAGTACCATATCTCAGTGCAATTGGAGCACTGATGTACCTTGCTAATTATACACGTCCTGTTATATCATTTTCTGTCAATCTATTAGCAAGATATAGTTCTTCACCCACACGAAGACATTGGAACGGAGTCAAGCATATACTTCGTTACCTTAGAGGCACAATGAACATGGGGTTGTTTTATTCCAAAGTACCCAAATTAGAATTAACAAGTTATGCAGATGCAGGTTATTTGTCAGATCCTCATAATGGCAGATCACAAACAGGTTACTTGTTTACTTGTGGTGGTACAGGAATTTCATGGAGATCTGTGAAACAGATCATAACAGCAACATCATCAAATCATGCAGAACTTTTAGCACTACATGAAGCAAGTCGGGAATGTGTTTGGTTAAGGTCTCTGATTCAACACATACAAGAGACTTGTGGTTGGTCTTCGAGAATAATAGATGCAACAACAATCTATGAAGATAATACTGCATGCATTGCTCAGTTGAAGGAAGGTTACATTAAAGGAGATCGAACAAATCATATTTCTCTAAAATTCTTCTTCACTCATGATCTTCAGAAGAATGGTGATATACGCATTCAACAAATTTGTTCATGTGATAATCTTGCGGACCTTTTCACAAAATCGCTCCCAAGCAGAATTTTTGAACGACTGGTACAAAAGATTGATCTTCGCCGTCACAAAAATGATTGTCTGGATGAGGGGAAGAAATAAATAAATTTTGTAAAAGGATATTGTACTCTTTTTCCTTCAGAAGATTTTTTTCCCGATGGGTTTTTTCTAGTAAGGTTTTAATGAGGCATATCCTCAATGGACATCCAAGGGGGAGTGTTATGAATATTATTGGATATTGGATGTCCATTTCTCTTCTCCCATCATCTCCTATATTATCTTTGTGTAGTGACCTTTATGGTTGACTACTCACTTGTCAATCCACACCCTATAAACATGACTCACCCCATATGTAAAGATATACTTGTGAAGATAAATACAAAGACTCCCGTTCCCGCATAGTATATTTTCTATAATATAGAAACTAAATTAAAAAGAGAATAATATTATAGTGACTCAGAGTGTGAGTTCAACTTCGGTTACTAATTCACTTAAACTTTTTATAACTAAAAAAATTTGAAGTTTATAAAACAAAGAGAGAATCTCTAAATTTGGGGATAGGTAAGTGAGAGGCGGGGAAGAGAGAGAGATATGAAAAAAGAAAATGAATGTGCAGTGGTATCGTGTAAAGCATTAATTAAGCAGATTAATGAGAATTAATTAAAAAAGAAGAGGCAAAGAAAGAACGCAGAAGCTTCGCAGTGTGTGACTCTGTCTGACTTCCCACTTGCCGGCCATCCAACGCCATTATCAATCAATCAAACAAATATTTTTTTCTTTCTTCTTTCTTTCTTTCCTGACTTCCAGCTTCCAGATTATTACTACAGTGCCACAGTAGATTCATATTAGAGAGAAGATCAAGCAAGACTTGCTTCTGCTGCTGGTGGTGGTGTTGTTGTGGGCTCCACTTCTATTCGTAGATATTGCCAAACCTCACACACAGAGAGACAGAGCTGGCTCACGCTGCTTACACAGGCAAGCCAACTCTCTTTTCTTTCTTTCTTTCTTTTTTTGATCTGATCCGATCTGTACATTTTGAAATTTGATGTTATTTGACTTGCTTCTTCTCTTAACTCCTACCTACTTTCTGCTACTAATCTGCAGTTGAAGTTGCAGATGAGTTCGGAGGAGGAGAAGATGGAAGGTGATTTTGATGAGGAGACTCCTTTCGGTTCTTCTTCACCCTCTTCTGCATCTAAACCTTCCCGCATATTCAATTTCGAGACAGATGTTCCCTTGCCCCTTCCCAAATCATCATCTTCATCTTTCTTCAATCTTGCACGGACAAGACGAATCAGTAGGAGTATATATGTTGTCTTAATTAGAGCCAAAATCAACGTTTTGCTACCCTTTGGTCCCTTGGCCATCTTGCTACATTATATTACCGCTAAGCATGGTTGGGTCTTCTTCTTCGCCTTATTGGGTATTGCTCCTTTAGCAGAGCGTTTGGGTTATGCTACCGAGTAAGCCCCCTCTTCTCATCTCCAATCAAATCTAATCAAATCCACATTATTGACTACTATTGTTCTCATCTCTCATGCAGGCAACTTGCGTTCTACACGGGACCAACAGGTATGCGTCTGCTTTTTATATTCCCACAGATCAATCATATTCTCAGTTCAAAACTGACTTTTCTTGCTATTTGCAGTTGGGGGTTTGCTTAATGCCACCTTTGGCAATGCAACTGAAATGATTATATCAATTTATGCATTGAAAAGCGATATGATTAGGGTTGTTCAGCAATCTTTACTTGGTTCTATCTTATCAAATATGCTCCTAGTTCTTGGATGTGCATTCTTTACTGGTGGCATTGTCCACTCCCATAAACTTCAGGTTTTCAACAAGGCAGCTGCCGTTGTCAATTCTGGCTTGCTATTGATGGCTGTTATGGGAATATTATTTCCTGCTGTGCTTCACTTCACTCACTCTGAGGTTCATCTTGGCAAGTCGGTGCTCTCTCTATCAAGATTTAGTAGCTGTATAATGCTAGTGGCCTATGCAAGCTACCTTTTCTTTCAACTTAGAAGTCAACCAAATTTGTATAGTGCAGTTGATGAGGTTAGTTCTTTTGCACCATATTGTTTTTCTTTTGTACCACTGTTTCTTAGTTTGTAATGTATAATTTCAATTGTGCATATATGCTGTTAGTTACAGGGGAAACCATAGGGCCACAATCATTTTATTTTGTTAAATTGAATTAGTCTACATAGTATCACTAATTGGTATGATTGAGCCTCCTTTAAGACATGTGATGAAGGTATGTGACTTTTCACAGCATGGGTGGATCCTTCTTGCATTAGAAAAGGGGAAACGTTTTTTTATTGTTCAATGTTTTTGCTTTTTTTGGAAAACCTTTTTTAGTTAATCAGAATATCAAATCAAATTATTTTATATATATATATATATTCAAATCAAATATAGAAGAGTTTATGTCAGACAATTTGGGCCTAAGGTATGCAGTTTGTCCCTATTATCCAATGGTCCCTTTACACTTAATCTCCATACTTGTAATATAGGAAGGAGGAGATACTGATGAGAATTCTGATGAGGAGGAAGAGCTTGAATTAACTCAATCGGAAGCGATAATATGGCTTGCTATTTTGACAGTATGGGTATCGGTATTGTCTGGATACCTTGTGGATGCCATACAGGTATGGCTGTAGAGTCACTTTCAGAAGTTCTCAATCATTATGCTTTTGTTATTTGTTAATCTTGTGGAATGTTGAATTTGGGCCTTCAGTTTTTCTTCTTTAACTTTTGATTAATTTTATTATATTCTCGAGGAAACTATGATCATAGAACATATCCATATTCATGTATTTCCTACAGAACTAAGTTGGTGCAGCATTTGGATCCTTATGAATGAAGATATTGATTGAAATCATAAGGACATTCTAATATCTATCTATCTGTATGTATGTAGTTTAAAATCTGTAGAAATTATGATAAGTCTCTGAATAGTAGTGTTATAAAATACTGACCCTATACTTGTATTTATACTAACCAAGAAGTGTTGGGCATAATCGTCAGTTAGCTGTGTTTGGTGTTCCTAAGGGAGAACCAAAATTCAAATACCAAAGACAATTTTTTGGAGGGCCTCTTGGTTTGTAACTAGTCACAACAATGTTTGGGGGATTAGTTTCATATAGAAATGCCTATAGGTTTACCCCTGGCCCATCCCAAAGTGAAAGACCGAAAAAAACTCCTATTTGTATCCTGGATTTTGGTCAAGTATATAAATGGTACACTATTTAACAAAATAGCTTAACTTGACAACATCATGGGAGTCATTGAGTCAAAAAAAGCCACTGGATACTAATTAGAGGAAAAACTGAGGATAACAATTAAAGGGAGTTCCATATTTCTGGAACCATTCAGCATAAATAGCGATGAATTAGGTCGCCAGAGATAATAACCTTTGCTACGGAGTCGAATTTTTAAAAATTAGGTGAAAAGGTGCAAAGAGATCTTTTGAATCCACTAACTAATAGGTTTTATTTTTTAAATAATGCTTATATAAAATGCTGATTTTGTACTCTTAATAGTACGGCAAAATCTAGACCAAGTAATAGAAGTTCTAGGCCAAATTACTAAGACTTTAATATAATGTAACTAAATTATACTCCCCAGCACAAAATACCCTAATGTTTTATCAGTCGTATCTGTGATGATTTAATGCACCCAAAATTCCTGTCCCCTCCGAATTGGCCCCTGCTATAAAACAGAATATGACCAGCAATCATAAGGGAAAACTCGAAAGTCATGAAAAGGAAATATGCCACAAAGAAGGTTAAACGCACTTAAATTCTTGCCAAGCACCGTAGCTGATCCAAAAACTAAACAGTAACAGAACCAACAGATTCTAAAGCACTATTTTTCGTCGACCTTATTGTTCCACTTCAACAAAATGAGCTATGGTTGCTTTGTTATATGAGATTGTATACCATTGAAATATCTATGTTCTTTCTTTGTTGACAACAAAAAACTCTAATATCTCTATTCTTGTGCATAAGTACCTTGTTTTCAATCTTAAGTTAATTCATGAACATATTATGTTTGTGGTCTCTTGCAGGGAGCATCAGAATCGTTGAATATGTCAGTGGCTTTTATTAGTGTCATCTTGCTTCCAATTGTAGGAAATGCTGCAGAGCATGCAAGTGCGATCATGTTTGCCGTAAAGGACAAGCTTGTAAGTGTCTTTCAAAATTCAAAGCCTACATTTATTCTATGAATAGTGTTTAATCTGTTAATGGTCAATTTTTCCACAGGATATCACAATTGGAGTTGCCGTTGGATCATCAACACAGATATCTATGTTTGTGGTATGGCCTTGAACTGATATCAAATATTTATTTGTGGTATATACATTTCTCTACGTGATTAAACTGGTCTGGATTTCACCGTCTGAAAAGATGTTTCGAGTTTATTATGTTTGTGGTGTGGCCTTGAACTGATATCAAATTGTTATTTGATGCTTGTCGATTCTTATCCTCATGAAAATTGTAGATCCCCTTTTGTGTGGTTGTTGGATGGTGCATGGGAAAGGAAATGGACTTGAATTTTCAACTCTTCGAGACTGCCACACTTTTTATCACTGTGCTGGTTGTAGCATTTATGATGCAGGTATGTGATTTCTTATGTGCCCCATATGAACTTGTGTTGACAACATTTGTTGATGTTTCTCTCCATTCTAAGCAATTAGTGGGCGGAAGTTAGTTCTCTTCTAACTTGTTGAATCAAGCCAAAAATTCATGTCTAATATATTTTAGTAGGATGGAAATTCCAATTGACTTGAGAGAGATAGAGGGGATTTAGAAAAATTCCAAATTCAGAATTCATTCGATTATTTGTTTGATTTAAAAGTCATATATGGAACTTCTCATGCGGTTATTGATTATGAAGCCTAATTTTTAAATTAGGCAAAAGTAGTAAATAACTAGTGTCCTTTTCAAAAATATGAATGCAAGGTTGTCAAATTCAAGATTTTCATGAGACAATAAGAACAGAAACAAACAAATTCATAACATAATATCTAGAGCCAAAGAGAGGCAACCTTAGTATATCCTTACTTGGTGGACCTATTTCCAATGGTGAATTTTCTCCAAAAACTATCTCCCTCTTCCCGCTCTCTCTCCATCACCACCAAAATGTTTCTTCCAAGTTTTTCGCCATCATTGTCATAGGAAAATATTGTAGTAATGCCACCTCGTGACTTTCATCTTGCCTATACAACCTTGTTCGGTTCTATTTCTCTCTCCTTGCCTAACTCATGGCAGTTCAAACCCTTCGAAGGTCGATCCTCCCATTTTTACCAACTTCATCAATGTTCCATGTGATACCTGGGGCTAGCGAAGGGGCGACGAGTGATCACTGCTATAAAAAGATGAGGCATGGATAAGAAGTGGCTCTTGGAAGACTTTTAGTTTTGGGAGAAGAGACACGTGAATGAACCAATTTCACATTAAAGTAAGAGGGATCCTGATGAGGTGGTGCATGTATGAGATTGGACAGATGAAGGATGAATTAAAAGAATTGATTGATATTTCCTTTGCCGACAAGAATTATCATATTTCCTGGCCCATAACCTAAGAACTCCAAAGTTAATGTTGCTTGACTGGGAGCAATTTTGGGATGTGTAACCTCCTAGGAGGTATTCATAGGGAGCATGTGAGCGAGGACTGAGGACAAAACACGATGAGAAGACTCGTGCTGGTTTGAGATGATAGTAAGCAATAAGGTTTGGTTCAATGACAAACCAGATAGAAGTTAGTGGACATGGCATGTGACAGATTCCATCACACGTTTCTCAATTTTTTCATGCTCAACACTCGATTTGCATCAATACGTGATATTGGCATTGGACATCTCTTAAGTTCATCGAAACAAAATGAGATAAGAGAAGACCGGGTACTTCAACAGTATAATCTGGATAGATGCTTTACATTTTGGATATCAGGAACTTTGAGCAACATCGCACACGAGAATGCATGTTTAGTGATTTAATTTGTCATTCCATTGAATGATACATTGTCTTATTTCTATTGTTCTGATTATCTCATTTCGCGTCTTATCTTTTTAAAGCAAATATCATGAGAGATTTAGTACACATGTTGGGAAGGCTCGAATGTTGGTTTTCAGTTTACTTTTAAACAGGGTATTTGTAGTCTGTCTCTCATTCAGCCTGGTTAGGTTCAAAGTTACTTTTTAGTCTATGCATAAGCTTTTTGTTGCATTCTTTTATGTTAGTAGAGTGACGTAGGCCTAGCATTGTAATTTCAATTGACTGTGTTCCAATTCGTTTGGAGGTAGTTTGTATAGTCTAAGTGCCTCCCTCACCCACCCTTTTAAAAAAATAAGTATACTCTGTTTTCAAATTGCCACTATTACTTATATCTGTTATGACCATCGTTACATTGCTTTTATCCTTGCAGGAAGGAACCTCAAATTATTTTAAAGGCTTGATGCTTATTCTATGCTATCTAATAGTTGCTGCCAGTTTTTTCGTGCATGTAGACCCTAAAAGTGGTGAGTTTACTGAAAATGTACTGCATTGATTCATAGTAGACTTTATCATCAGGTGGATGCTATATATGAATTCTAATTCTCCTAGAGCTAAGAAATCTTCCAACCAGCATGCCTAGTTTGTAGTTCGACATATCTAGTCACCTGTCGTCACTTTCCCCATTGCCTCTCAAGTTATGCATATATTATTTGTCAAGTGGTATGAACTTTCTGTATATTTAGTTTGGAACTGTTGAAAACAGGATGCACAATCCGTGTAGTTTGTGTATGCTTTTCCAAAAGGGAATTTGGTAGTGTCGCATGTCATTTTGATTGCTGAACAAGCAAAAATTAGAAGAAAAAAAAGAATAGCTGTCTAATTTTTTTGATATAAACCGGGTATCCTCTGCACGCAACTGCAGAGACTAATTTAGTACAAGCTTTGATTGTATATTATTCTTATTCTTATTAACTAAATATTTAATTATTGTCTAATTTATTTGGAGATAAATAAAGAGTTAATTATGTTATCTTTCGGTTAGAGGATTTTTTTTCCACAAAAAGCTTGAGCTACAAATGTTACTTTTCCCTCTCCCATGTTCAAATGTAGAACGGTACCTCTAACTTTTGGAAGACTAATAATCATTTAGGCCATAGTAAAAATAAAGATAGAAGGGTTTGCATTTTGGTAGCTATAATGTCATTCCCTGGATGGGCTGTCGACTTTTTGGCTACTCCGTCCGTCGTGTTCAAGCTGTGTACTAGATGATTGGTAGCCTTGCAATAGGAAAGTTGCTAGTATAAATTCAAACTTTTCTAAGGATGTTTAGAGATTTTTATCAACATATGCATTCGACTCGCTTTGATTCTGCTTGTGAAATCTGGTACAGGTGATGACTAAATATAGTGCTGGAGTGTGGTGGCTGTCCATGTTACCTTTCTATACTCGGAAAGGTAGTTAGCAGTGTATTCGAAAGATTTCAAAAAGAAACAAAAATCTTCAGCCCGCATTCAACATGATGGCGTGGGAAACCCATCCGGAGCAATGCACTGTACTGAAATTTTCAGCGTTGTATTATATTGAATTTTGATCAGGAACTTGCTTTATTCTGTATTATTATTTTGATCTCCATAGTTTCATTCATTTATCATAAAATCTTGCAGCCTTTCGGCTCTCATATCACTAATGGATCACGTTGAAGATAACCAAACATTAAAAAGCTTTTTCTTTTGCATTGTTTTTTTTTTGGTTGGTGGCGTCTATTTTGAAATTATAACAGCTCTTCTAAACGTTGAAATGCATTCAGTAATTGATACACTCACTTGTGGGTGTGGCTGCCCGACCCATTATATAATTGTACCCTAAATAAAGTATAAAGAATTTTAAATCCCCGTGATGGCAAAGATGTAGAGAAAAAATTCCTATTAAGTGGTATTTTCTTTTATTTTGAAATTTAACTCTAATTATGGACACAATGAAAAGTCCTATATATAAAAATTGAACAAAATTAAAATCAATACTGATTTCTAAGGCTAATTCCAAGCCAAATACGAAGCATCAATATGTTGACAACTAAGCATTCCAACCTGAAAATGCATTCAGTAATTTACACATGGCGTAACGAATCTATAGACAACTAAGCTTCTCAAATGTATTTAGTATATAGGTATATATATAGATAATTAAGACTAAAACGTGCACAAATTTTTTATTTCTACGACAGAGGTGAGAGGCAGTAGTTGTGGTTGTTGCACAACCCCGTAAACAAACCATTCTAGATAGATAACTAACTCAAACTACCCCAAGTTATTAAGTTATTATTATATATACATTTGGAGTTTTTTTTGGTTACGATATACATTTGGAGTTTAATTCATGGCTCTTAATATTTGTCTTTATTTGTTATTTTTACGGAATGTTTTTATTTGTTTTTACAGCGTGTTTCTATTCTTTCGTACGTCTGAATGGTCGAATATTAAAATTCTTACTCTTGAGCTCCTCTGTGAAGGTAAGAGGCATAAGTAAGTGCGTTATTTTTTTTGCTATATATATATATATATATAAACAATTAATTGGAGGCGTAAACATGTTAATGTGGTTTTTAATATATCTCACCACTAACCGGGCGTCTCCCAAACACAAAAACGAATGGAGTACTCAGCAAGTTGTGGAGTGTTGGTGATATTATTGTTTGTAATTTGGGTTTGGGGATGTTGTTGCCATGGTAGTAATGGTAATATTATGGTATCCAAAGATGGAAGTGGAGATTATAAAAGTGTCGGGCGAAGCTATTAGAAACGCACCCGATTTGAGTGACGAACCTTACACGATTCATGTTGGAGCTGGTATTTATGAAGAGTACATTTTCATTCCTCCTCACAAGACTAATATTAAGCTCGTCGGACATGGTTCTCAACACACTAAAATTGTTGGCCACCAAAATGGTTCCACCATAGGTATGTATGTATTTTCATTCATTCATTCTTTCTTTCTTCTTCTTCTTCTTCTTTTTCAATGTCCATCATTTATTCATTTCTTAATTAATCATCAAAAAACCTTCCCATTCCCCATTTCGTTGCCGTTCTTCTTTGTAATTAACGGCCTTGTTTAATTAGTTTATGTCTCGTAACATATATGCATGCAATTAACATAACTGTAGTCCTCTGTCCAGGTTTGTATCTTTCCTCTTCTTCCTTTTTTATTTTATGTAAATTTTGCATCTCTAAACAATACTAACTCAGTTTTTTTAGTTGTTTATTTTTTAACAAAATTTTGTTACTTTTTATTTATTGCTTAGCAAATTAGTGTAAAATTACATTTTGTATCCTTCAGTTGACGAACTAATTAATAGTATTAGTTTTCCTCAATTCATTTCTTGAAATTCCTTATTAATAATTACTAAATTTTTCGGTGACCATTATACAACTATCCAAATGTTATTCATTTAATAATTATATAAAGGCATACTGTTATGGGTTGGAGGGGTTATTATACCCGTCGCAAATGAAAGGCAGAAGCAGGTTTGTTCAAAGAAGAGAATATATATATATATATATATATATATATATATATATATATATATATATATATATATATATATATGGTGATTATAATGATTAGATTACTTACTTCAAACTCCAAAATGTAGGAAACAAGATCCAACTCCGATTTTAATAGCAAGAAAAAGAAAACAATTAACGCCCCACAACGACCATAGACGTAGTACTAATTAACCTAAAAATATAAGTATTCTTTAATTTGGGTTTTTGGTAACCTACTACAAGAAAAAATTTATAACCTAATTTGGTCTTATCTTGTCACTGGGTTTGACATGTATGTTGTTACTAAATGTTATGTGTGGTAAAAAATAGTGAAGTGGACAAAGTAGTTGGTAGCAGCATATACATTATCTTATAACTGATTGCAAATAAACTTATATAATAATTTTGAAGTGTCTAGCTAATAAGGTTAGCAATTGAACTAATTTATAAATACAAAATGACTTATATAAATATAATACTTAAAAATAAGAGATTATTCGTTTAGTGGATAATGAACGATGAATTTAATTAAAACGATAAAAAAACGAGAACAAAATGAAATGCTATGAAGTATAAATTCAAACTCTAGCATGACAGGAGTTGTATCCGAGAGATCTCGGGTTCAACTCCCAAGATCTTTCATGCCTTGTATTGAGGCGTCATCCCCTCACCCTAAATTTAAATGTAACAAAAAAAACTAGCTAGAAAAACAAGCAAAAAAAGTCTAGCCTTCGAAAAATTACCAGTACAAAGGTCGTCATAGCGTAGAAAATGATCAATTAAAGTAGATGGGCAAGGCACTTGAACATTCAGCCAACGACCAATCTCGCCCCACGCCCTCAAAGAAAAATCGTAAGCCAAAAACAAGTGATGAGAATCCTCAATGTGAGACCTACACAAAACGCAGACCGCATCCTCCTCCAAGTGAATAACATGTCGTCTAAGTAACAAGGACCGAACAGGTATAGAATTGTTGAATATACGCCAACCAAACAACAAGATCTTGGCTGGAATACGAGTCCTCCATAACACTATCAAGTCAGATTTCTGTAGAGTCGAAACTGGCCTGCTGCTGTCCACGGCTGAAAGTTGATTGGCTTGCAAAAGAAATTGGTAACAAAACCGAATCGTGAAGGATTTTAGCGGATCAATAAACCAACACCATCGGTCAGCAACTCCACGGGCCATATGAACATCACGCAGAATTGTCAACAACTCATCAACTTCATCACCAAATGCGGATCCAGCACCTGCGAAAAAAGAAAAATTCCACTGCCAATGATCATCACACCAAACTCCTAGATCCGCCAGTCTCACATTTTTATTATTACAATTGTTGAAAATGTTGCCAAACTCAATCTTCAACGGATGTTGCCCAAGCCAATGATGATGCCAAAAATCCACTCTACTGCCATCCCCCAACCTTCGTCTTACATTTGATTCGAACCAACCCACTGAGAACCTCTCCTCCCCCACACACCTAAGATCGCGCCACCACAAAGAATCTTCCCTTCTATGCACCGATGTTGAACCATTGAAAAAAATAGACCCCAAATCACCATATCTATACGAAAGAATACCCCTCCAAGGTGCACCTTCATCCGACATCAACCTCCACTTCCATTTGGCCAAGAGAGAAATATTAAACATTTCAATATCCTTCACACCTAACCCTCCATCCTCCTTAGATCTACAAATATTCTCCCAAGCCACCCAATACATGCCCCTCGAATCCTCCTTGATCCCCCACAAGAAATCTCTTTGAAGCTTAATAAGAATCCTTATCACCACCTTTGGCGCTTTATAAAAAGACAAATAGTAGAGGGGTATGCTATTTAAAACGGAGTTTATAAGAGTTACCCGACCTCTAATAGACAAGAAACGCCCTTGCCACAAAGCCAATCTACTCCGAATCTTATCAATAACCGGCTTCCAAGTTGAACTCCGTCTTGGATTTGTGCCCACGGGAATTCCCAAAAATTTGAATGGAATAGATTCTGTTCGACAGTGAAGAAAAGTTGAAGCCGATTCTAAGAAATCCTTTGACACATTGATACCAATAAGTTTACTTTTATGAAAGTTAACCTTCAACCCCAACACCATTTCAAAGCTTCTAAGAATAGATTTGATACACCACAAATTCCCCCATGTTGCCTTCGCCAACATAATGGTGTCATCGGCAAATTGAAGCTTAGAAAAGCGAAGATTATCATCAACCTTATATTCAACAAACGACCCCACCTCCACCGCCTTTGACATCATAACCGACAAACCCTCTACTACAATCAAGAAAAGAAAGGAGAAAGATGATCACCTTGACGAAGGCCTCTACCAACTTGAAAGTCATTAGTTGGGCTACCATTAACCAACACGGACATGGAACTAGAACACACACAAGCCTTCACCCACCTAATCCACGCCGAGCCAAATCTCATCCTCTCCATCATGTAGATTAGGAAATTCCAAGAAATAGAGTCATGGGCCTTCTCAAAATCAACTTTAAATAACAAACAATCTTCCTTCCTTCTCTTAGCTAGATCACAACCTCATTCACCACCAAAACACCATCTAGAATGTGACGACCCCCCAAAAACGCCGATTGGCAACTAGAAATAACATTGGGAAGAACTCTCTTCAACCTACTAGCAAGCACCCTGGCAAGAATTTTATAAATACAACCGATCAAACAAATAGGCCTATATTCCCCCAAACTTTGAGGATGATCATTTTTGGGAATAAGAGCAATAAAGGAGGCCGTGATAGCTTTTGGCAAAGACGCCTTCATATGAAATTCATGGAAAAAAGCTACTATATCCTCCCGAACCAAATCCCAACACTCCTTAATAAACTTCAAGTTAAACCCATCCGGTCCCGGACTCTTATCACCGTCACAGTTCCAAACCTCCTCCTTAATCTCCTCCTCCGACAAAGGCTTCACCAAAAGGTCATTATCACCACTAGAAATTTGTTTAAAAACGACCCCATCAAGATTGGGTCGAGCCTGTTGAGTCTCTTCAAAGCACTTCTCAAAGTGCCTTCTAACCACGTCTTTTACCTTCTCCACATCATCAATTAAAGCACCATTCACATCCATAAGGAGAAATTTACTTCTCCTCCTTCGACTATTCATGAGAGAATGAAAATACTTTGAATTGGCATCGCCCTTTCTAATCCACCGAGGTCTAGATTTTTGATATAATAAGCTTTCATTCATTCTAATATCTTTCCAAAACTTAGCAGTGGCTTCTTTCCTCCGCATTTGCACTTCAGTATCAAAAGAGTCAATCAACATATCATCTAACATATTAATGTCCTGAACCTCCTTCCCAATGTTCAAATCAATAACACCATACACCTCATTGTTCCAATCCCTCTATTTAGCTTTGAGAAATTTGAATTTTTCCTTCAAAACGAAAGATTTATTGCCATGAATGCTGCAACCAGCCCAACAAGAGTTCACAAAAGGGCGAAATTCACCATGTTCTGACCACCCATTAATAAAGCGAAACGGCTTGGGACCCCAATCCTTTAGAGAACGAATGAGCCATATCGGGCAGTGATCCATTCATATGCTTGTAATGTTGTATAAATAAGACTCATGTAACATTGTAAAACACACTTTCATGAGTAAAATGCACTTCTCTCATTCTCTTCTTCCCTTTGTCTATTTCTTCTTCATCTATAGCTATTATAAAAGTTCCATCTTATTCTTGATTTAGTTAATCGGATAATAACAATAATGTTATTTAGCCAAAACTTTCCAGCTAAAAATAGGCAAAAACCAAATTACAACATCAATTAACCAAAATTTTTAGGCCATTAACCAACCTGCATTTTCAGAGTTTTCTAGGCATTGAATAAAAACTTGGTTAATTGATTAGTTGGGTAATAGCCTAAAAAACTTGATTAATTAGTGTTGTAAAGTGGTTTTTGGCTATTTTTGGCTATAAAAACTTAGTTAATTTGCCAATAGAAACATGAAAAGCAAACTTTGCCTCAGTTTTTTTAATATATATGTTTCTCATCATAACAATCTATTTACACAATTTCACATGGATTGTTTAATTTATTTGATATGTTTCTGTTCAAAACTCTGGTGATTGGAGAACAACCAATTTGAATATCCATTTGAGGTTGAAGAACAATACTTGGAGTAGTTGGTTGGCAAAACTAATTGGTTTGTAACAAGAGTTGAAATAAATTGACAAAACTAATTGCTAAAATTTAAAAAATAAAATGACGGAGCTAGCTCATGTATGTATGTGTTGATGAGAATTATTAATTGAATTGAAGTGGCGGCGTGTGCAGATATTCGTGGAGAAGAGTTTATGGCCAAAAACATTGGTTTTGTTAACTCAGCCAGGCTAAACGCAAGCGCTGCGGTCACCGTCCGGAATGAGGCAAACAATAGTGTATTCTTCGAATGTTCCATCGAAGGATTCGAAGACACATTGTGGGCTGTTTCCGGGCGGCAATTCTACAAAAACTGCTACATTTACGGCACAGTCGACTTCATCTACGGCAATGCAGCGGCATTGTTTCAAGACTGCATGATTTATGCACGCTTTCGAGAGTACGTGACTTTCACCGCCCAGTCACGTGAGGATCCAAATGAGAAGACAGGTTTCACATTCCAAAGATGCAATTTCAGGATGTCGCCGGAGGATGAGGCCCGTAAATCAGAGGTGTATGCAACATTGGGCCGTCCTTGGAGGCCCTATTCAACAGTGGCCATATTGCAGTCTTACATAGACTCCATAGTGGATCCTAAAGGTTGGGAAGAGATGCCAGGCCAGCCCACTGATAGGGTCACCTATGTTGAATTTGAGAATATTGGGCCTGGATCTAACACTGATGGAAGAGTTCACTGGCCTGGTGTTAAGCTCCTTCGCCACCCAAACCAAGCACTCCCTTTTACTGCTTCCTATCTCTTGGATGCTGACTCTTGGATCCCCTCCAAAGGTGTTCCCTATGATACTGGACTCTAGTCCAATCTCTTCTTTAATTTTGTGAACTTCTAATCGTGTTTCCATACATATATGCATTCTATTGTGTTGTGATCAATCCAAACAAACCAACCAAATGCATATACAAATTAATTCTTTCATGGTTTACTTTTCTCTTGTAATATTATTTGTCAATCTCAATTAGGTTTAAATATATATTACCCCCTGCAAATATACCCATTATCCAGTTACCCCCCTACAAAAAAAAAAACATTTAAAACAAACCTTGCAAAATATAAAGTTATCCAGTTACCCCCCTGCCGTTAAATTTTCTGTTAAAAAATGTAAAATGTCACATATCCAGTTACCCCCCCTGCCACGTGTCACCATATTATTGGGCCTCTGTGACACGTGGCACTGACTGCCACGTCAGCATCCTGGTCAACAGTGCCACATCAGCAACCAATGGATGGCTGCCACGTGGCACTGTTGTTAATTCAAAATAAATCTTTAAAATGCCTAAAGTGAGACTTGAACCCATGACCCTTTACTCACACCCACAACTCCTAACCATTGAGCCAAATTAATACTTGTGATTACTAACTCAACTACCAATATATATTACGTAATTACTACTTAAATTAAAAAAAAAAATCAACTTCAATCTTCTGGGTAACATCAAATTCACAGCAACAAATTCCTCATCAAATTCCTCATCATTCCTCACCTAAACGCAGATCCCTCCCTAAACGCAGATCCCAGCAACAAATTCACATCATCAACCAGCAACAATCCCTCCCTAAACGCAGATACTAATGTTCATCATCAATCTTCACCAAATTCACATCATCAACCATCGTCAACCAGCAACAAATTCAAATCTGGGTAACATCAATCTTAAACAAAAACTTAAAATCGAAAACTGTTTCCAGATCTGCTGAAGGGACGAAATCGAATTCAGTTACCAACGAGAAAATCGAATTCAGTTTGCGATTCACCCTCTTCACCCTCAATCCTAGCGAAATCGAAGCAGTTTGCGATTCACCCTCTTCACCCTCTTCCCATCGTCACTCTCTCTCACTGTGCGTCTCTCTCTCTTCCCATCGTCACTCTCTCTCACTGTGCGTCTCTCTCTTCCCATCGTCACTCTCTCTCTCTTCCCATCGTCACTCTCTCTCCTGGGTTTTGTTGTTGGGTTTTGTTGTTGTTTAAAAAAAAACTGAGAGAGACGAACTGAGCGAGAGAGAGAGACGAACTGGGTTTTGTTGCTGGGTTCGTGTGACGATGATGATGTTGTCTGGGCAGGTGAGATGAAATCGATTTTCCAGAGAGAGAGAGATGAACTGAGAGACGAAATCGTTTGATGATGATGTTGCTACTGAGACGAAATCGTTTGACAATGATGATGTTGCTACTGAACCTGTTGCTCAGATGTTTCCTCGAATTATATTGTTGCTCAGAATTGTATCAATACAGAACATGGAGAAGAGGTGGAAACGAACACAGAACAGATAGATCGAGTGTGCGATGATCTGCCTAGCTCCGTTGGCGATACTGAACCTGATGTTCTTGATATCCATGTCATTGATGACAATATTGTTCTTGATTCTTCATGTGCAGTTCTTAATGAAAAGTTTAAGAACTTGATGTTACCCAGAAGATTGATGTTACCCTGAAGTTGATTTTTTTTTAATTTAAGTAGTAATTACGTAATATATATTGGTAGTTGAGTTAGTAATCACAAGTATTAATTTGGCTCAATGGTTAGGAGTTGTGGGTGTGAGTAAAGGGTCATGGGTTCAAGTCTCACTTTAGGCATTTTAAAGATTTATTTTGAATTAACAACAGTGCCACGTGGCAGCCATCCATTGGTTGCTGACGTGGCACTGTTGACCAGGATGCTGACGTGGCAGTCAGTGCCACGTGTCACAGAGGCCCAATAATATGGTGACACGTGGCAGGGGGGTAACTGGATATGTGACATTTTACATTTTTTAACAGAAAATTTAACGGCAGGGGGGTAACTGGATAACTTTATATTTTGCAAGGTTTGTTTTAAATGTTTTTTTTTGTAGGGGGGTAACTGGATAATGGGTATATTTGCAGGGGGTAATATATATTTAAACCTCTCAATTATAAATACTTTTTCATATTAGTTCTTAAACATTAACCTATTTTTCTTTGTACTCTCATAGATTATGTCAAAAATTAATGCGATTAAAAATAGATTAAAAGTTCATCTTTTTTAGTATAAGGACTACAATATTACATAAAAGTGCTACCGAGAAAACATTGAGCTCTCTTAGCTATCCAAAGGCACAGCGACCTCCGCCAACATAGGAAAAATACCTCTTTGTGAGAAGTAAGAACAAAGAAGAAAGTTAAGATATAAAAGTGTGGGAGTCGAGAGGAGAATAAATTGTGACGTATCGGGTGATTTGACATCTAAATTATTCAAAAATTGATGTGTTGTGTGCCAGCGTAATATGTAACATCCTCAAAATAATTAATGGAATTATTTGGGTGTTAACCCAATTAAACCAATTTAGTACTTAACTGGTAAATTTATCGAGTGCTAAAATTATTTAATTGTTGTCATCGAATCGTTAACCGGATAATACGGACCAAGGAAGTTTTGAAATCGAAATAGGAGATTTCGATCAATATGGTAAATTGACCGCGTTACAACAAATATATTAAATAAATATATATGTGTATACGTGTGTGCATGTGAGAGGAGAAGAAAAGAAATTAAATGAAAGAAAGGGAGAAAAGAGAGAAAGAATGCGAGAGAGTTACAGAGGAGAAAAAGAGAGGAAAGGAGAGAAAAGAAGAGAGAGTGGCGTGAGGGAGAAGAGAAGAGGGAGAGAGAAGACTTCACCGAAACGACTTCCGTCCAACACGAAAAATGTTCAGCGCTACTTCCTCTTCGATTTGGTACCAATTTCGTGACGATCAGCTCACTCTCTCTCACTTGGCCATTTTTGTGTTTTGGAGGTTTTGTGGGAAATCCGATTTTGGGTTGGTTTTGAAGGTTTAAGTTCGGTTAGGAACGAACCCAAGGTGGATTACTCGAGTATTAGAGTTCGATTGGTTGATTGGGAGCTAGTTGGGTGAGTTAGGTTGAAAAATCAAAATGTTTGGGGTTATGTGTGAATAGTGTCATGGAGGTTAGAGGAGGAAGATGATGAATAGTGTTCGTGGAGAATTTCGGGGAAATCGGTATTTCGGTCAAAATGAGGTTTCGCGATCGAGTGGAAAGCTTTGGAAGCGGATTGGATGTCGCCGGAGCGGGGAATGTTCGTGTGGCTACTCGGTGAATTCGGCTCGGTCGTGGTTCACGCTTCAAGGGTGAGTTCTACTCACGTTTAGGATTTTATGTTTCGAATTAATTAATTAACTGTTTTATCGCTTTCGCTGGACTGGAATATTTCTGGATATTGTCTGTTTCGAGTTAGGAATTAATCGGAGCGAGTCTCGGGTTGAGTCGTGTTGAAATGAAATTTTTAGTGATTTAATTTCGGAAGATTTTGAGTCAAAAACCATTATTTTTGAATATGTCGAATTTTGATGAAAATCGAATGTGTTGAGTCTTTGATTGGATTGGTTGATCGAGTGAGGACGTTGGATATGTTTTTGTACTATTTTGGTGTTAGGACTGGACTGGAACAGGTATCGGAATTGGTCAGAACGACGAAAATTGCGAAAATGGGATAAAATACAATTCTGTCAAAAGCGCACGACCCGTGCGTCTCAGGCGCACGGATCGTGCGGATCTTTCGGTTTCTGTTTTCAAAAATGCAACACAGGGCGCACGACCCGTGCGTATGGGCGCACGAACCGTGCGTTGTGTTCTGTCCAAATTTTTCAAAGTGCCCTAATTGATTCCGTTTCGATTCCAATCCTCTCCTAATCCTTTCCTAACCCTTATATAATGATATTAGGCTTATGACGCCATGATTTTGGGTGTGTTACAAAGGGTTTTATAAAACGCTTTTTGATGTCTAAACCGTTTCGAAAAACCGAATAATAGTACACGTGTGCGAATATGTTTTATTAATAATAAAGCGGATTATGAGTCCTACGTGGTATAGTATAACTGACGCGGAATGATTATTATTCATTCGTCTAAACTGGTGAATAATTCACGATATATAAATTATATCGATTAAAGGAGTCGGCCCAATGTGGGTGGTTGTATATGATTGTAGATATATATATTATATCGAGTTTGGGTGACGACCCATGTTGACATACTAGGCGGGGCAGTCATGATCCCTTATCCTAGGCCCTGTGCCATTAGGGAAAGTACTATTGGTAAGGGGGTTCACCGGGTTTCAGCGTTCGCGCAGGCGGTGTTATGTTAAAAAGTTGTTGTGCGATACACCGGGGTTAGCGTTCGCGCAGTCGGTGTCGTACTGAGTCATGACATGTACACCGGAGTTTAGCGTTCGCGCAGGCGGTGTCATGTTAAAGGTTTGTTGTGCGATATACCGGGGTTAGCGTTCGCGCAGTCGGTATCGTACTGGGTTATAACACGCTCACCGGGTTTTAGCGTTCGCGCAGGCAGTGTCGTGTAATTTAAAAGGAATTCATAATTGAACCGAGAGTGTAGATAGGGGTCTCGGTAGAACTCACTGAGATTGTATCTCATTGTTTATATGTTGTGGTTTTACAGATAACAGTGAAAGTGGAGATCCAAGAGGCACGAGTAGGGGGTACTCAGATGGTTGCTGAAGACTTAGCTTTTATGCTTAAGTTATATTTTCCCTTTGTTAGTTATGTATCACAACATTATGGCTTTAGCTGTTGTAAAAGTTATGTATTTTATTTTCCGCTTTCTTGTGCGATATTGAACACTGTATTTCACTGATGGTTTATGGTCTTATTTATGTTTAAGACTGTCTTGTTGTTATTCAGTGAAAATTTTATAGTGGTGTTCAGTATTTAAACAGGAAATATATCTCTGATGATTTAGGTTTGGTACACTTGGGTATTTTTACTTGATAAAAAAAATACCGGGGTGTTACAGTTGGTATCAGAGCAGTTCGACCTAGCCGGACTTAGTTTAGGGTTGAGTCGATTCCTTGCTAGTCCTTTTTGTAATTACACTTGTGATGCTAAGAGACATTGAGCCTGATCAACTTAATACTTAGTGCATCATAAGCGAAATTATGACTGGATGATCAAGACGCAGTCCTCGACCAAAACCGGAATCTCCAACCGGTACATCCTCAGGAAAGGTGGCAGAACGGTGGAAGAAAACACCGCTAAGTTTGAAAAGTTGTCTCAGTTTTACCAAGTGGTAAAGTAAGCTTCGGATGACGAATGGAGAATGCAGAAGTATAAGACGGGCATAAGTGCTTTTATGATTCATGGTCTCAGTTCTTATACTATTACCAATTATGTTGCCTTAGTGCAATCAGCCTATGTCGCCGAGGATGATCTCATAAGAAATATGGGAAAGGAAAGAAGGTAGTTGAAATATCAACTCCGACTGCAAAGTCCTAAGATAATTTCATCAAAGGAAAAGCAGATGCAATTCTTTGATTCTTCAAAGGTCAGAAGATGTTCTAACTGCGGAAAGCCTCACAGCGGTGATTGCAAGCGAAGATCTAATCGGTGTTATTATAGAAATGAAGAGGGTCACTATGGTAAAGAGTGCCCTGTAAGGGAGAGTTTCAAGAAGTTACAAGCAGCTCTAAGGCAAGGACGAGTCAACATTCTGAATGTTTAGACAGTTACAACTGCAGACAATCTACTGAGGGGTATGGGATCAGTTTTCAATAACTCGATCAGTATACTATATGATTCGGGTGCAACCTATTGTTGTATATCCCGATCGCGTGTGAATCGGTTGGGATTAGCCTTATCATCGCTATCCGAGTCGATAACTGTTTTAAACTGCTGCTAAGGGTCGTGTCCAGACATAATCTTTGTATCGGATTGTCTACTTGTCATAGGAGGCAGAAATTTCGTTGTAGAATTTATTGTTTGCCTATGAGAAGTGTGGACACCATTTCGGGTATGAATTGGATGACTGCAAATCATGTTGCAATCGACTGTGTTAATCAACTATCAGTTCCTCTTCAGAATCAGTTGAATTGTCTAGGACAAATTCTGAAGCGGTTACCTAGTTCACCTTAGACGGTCAATCTTCATTCCAAGGTGCGGGAGCACATGTTAGTATGTTATCTGCATCCGCTGAAACTAGTTTAGATTTGGCGAACGCTCAGGTCGTGAATGACTTTCTGGATGTTTTCACGATGAAGTTTCTTCTGGACCTCCAGAGCGAGAAGTAGAGTTTACTGTAGAATTGATTCCTGGCACGGGATCAATATCTATTGTTTCTTATTGAAGGTTTCTTGAGAATTAAAGGAAATGGAGTCTCAACTTGAAGAGTCGATGTTAAAGAAATTTATACGACTGAGTACTTCTCTAGGGAGTGCTCTGGTGTGATTAGTCAAAAGGAAATATAGTAGCATGAGATTGTGCATTAATTATCGACAACTCAACAAAGTGGCGATCAAGAACAAATATCCTTTTCTAAGGATACACGAATTGCTGGATCAGCTTCGAGGTGCAGAGGTGTTTTCAAAAATTTATCTGAGGTCAGGATATCATCAATTAAAAGTTAGAGCCTTAGATATTCCGAGGACAGCTTCCCGTACTAGGTATGGACATTACGAGTTCGTAGTGATGCCCTTCGGTTTGACTAATGCTCCAGCGGTATTCGTGGATACATGAACCGAGTTTTCCACGCGTACCTGGATCAAATTGTAGTTGTTTTCATTGATGATGTCGTGGTGTACTCGAAGACCATTGAGGAGCATGTTCAACATCTCCGCATTGTTCTGAGTGTACTCCGAGAAAATAAGTTGTACTTCAAAACCTCGAAGTGTGATTTTTGGGTGTCAGAGGTAAAGTCTTTGGGACATGTGATTTCCCAAGTTGGGAGTTTCTGTAGATCCCAGTAAGAATGAAGCGGTGTGGAATGGAAGTGACCGACATCAGTCGCAGAGATCAGAAGTTTTCTAAGTCTAGCCGGTTACTACAGGAAGTTTATCGAAGGATTCTCACGGTTAGTTATTCCACTTACTCGGTTAACTCGTGAGGGTCATCCGTTTACGTGGGATGCCGATTGTGAAGAATGTTTTCAAGAGTCGAAGATTTTGACTTCTGCTCCAATCCTGATTCTTCCGGACCCGTCATTGTAATTTTAAATTTTCGATGACGCTTCAGGGAAGGGTTTAGAATGTATTCTAATGCAAAGATCAACAAGTGGTAGCTTAGGCGTCCAGACAATTAAGGTCTCGTGAAGAGAATTATCCAACTCATGAATTGGAGTTAATAGCTATTGTGTATGCACTGAAGATTTGGAGATGGGTCTCGTTTCGAAGTCTCTAGTGGTCACAAGAGTTTAAGGTATCTGTTTGATCAGAAAGAACTGAATAGCAGGCAGAGAAGTGTGTAGAATTCTGAAGGATTATGACTTCGGGTTGAAGTATCATCCAGGAAATTCCAATGTTGTAGCTGATGCGAGTAATAGGAAATCGCTCCACACGGCAGAATTATGATGCATTAGATGGAATTATTAGAGTCTGATAGAGACTTAAATTTGAATTCAAGATCGAGAGGAACCTGTTAGTGTTGAGCCATATGAGGATCTCTAGTTCCCTGAGGGATTCTATACGCTTAGCATAGGAAGTTGAGGTGAAGCTTCAATCACAAAAGGTATTTCCAGATTTTACCATAGATAGTGATGGAGTCAGTTGTTTCAACGGTAGAATCTGTGCGGCCGATGATGAGAACAATAAAAGGCAAGTGTTAGAGGGAGCACGCCGAAGTTTATATTCTGTTCCAGGGTGTACAGAATATAAAGCAGAGGTATTAGTTTGTTAACCTCTCCTTTGTGAAGGTTAACAATGAGATAGTATTATGAGACTCCGTTTGACAAAGCGAACGTGAATACGAATATGTAAGTGAGGTAACTGCTGACTGTTTTCACGTTGCGAATAAACATCAAAGGATTAATTGATGGATCTACTTGCAAGTGACTGAAATTTCCGAAGTGAAGCTTGGTGTGCGGCGTGATAGTTTTGAAAAATCATTTTGTGAAAACCCGCATGCTAAAGTTCATTTTGGGAACGAATCGAGAGGCTAATAGGATCTGATTGAGGAAAATCATAGAAGGCGTGCTTAGGTTGAGGGGAAAGGGGAAACTCAACGCTACTGGCTAATTTGGAAAGGAATCGGGTGCGTCATTGGTAAAAACCTCGCGATGAAGTTGCAATAGAGGAAAAAAAGTTCTGAGTTCTGTTTGAAAGTTGTTTTGAGAACAACTGATATGATTTTCATTACGTTCAAATTATTTGATGTCCCCGTGGTTTATTTCTACGTTTAAAATAAACGTTTCCGGTAAATCCTCATTTCATCTCCTTTTGAAGAGTATTATCTCGAAATCTTGGGGGCGAGTCAAGGAGTTTCACAAGTGACTTTTTCGTCACATTGTCGATATGTACGAGAACCGTTAAGGATATTAGAAGATTTGCGGAGAACGTGTTTACACCCTTCGAGAAAATCATGTTTGTACTTATCTCTACCGTGGAGTACCAAATTGTGGATCTTATCTTCGACCTGTATCTCTATCAAGTGTCTTGTATTAAACCCTTTGATTTAGATTAATCAAAGTTGGGGAGTAAGCGAGGATAACTGGAATGAAGCTTCGGAAGTGTTTTCGAATGCGGTGCCGAGCCTATGTAGGCGAAAGAGGAGTTTCTCGTGTTGATTCGTAACCAGAGAGTTCGTATCAAGGTAGTAGTGGATCATACTTGGAGATTGATGTGCCAACTTTGGGAAGATTTTCTACACTCATTTCGTTAATTCAAGATTGTTTTCTCGCAAATTTAGACCTCTCTGGGAATGTCAACCCTCGGTAAGTTGGATGAAAGACTTAGCAAAATTTTGAGGACAAAATTCTTTCAAGTTGGGGAGAATGTAACATCCTCAAAATAATTAATGGAATTATTTGGGTGTTAACCCAATTAAACCAATTTAGTACTTAACTGGTAAATTTATCGAGTGCTAAAATTATTTAATTGTTGTCATCGAATCGTTAACCGGATAATACGGACCAAGGAAGTTTTGGAATCGAAATAGGAGATTTCGATCAATATGGTAAATTGACCGCGTTACAACAAATATATTAAATAAATATATATGTGTATACGTGTGTGCATGTGAGAGGAGAAGAAAAGAAATTAAATGAAAGAAAGGGAGAAAAGAGAGAAAGAATGCGAGAGAGTTACAGAGGAGAAAAAGAGAGGAAAGGAGAGAAAAGAAGAGAGAGTGGCGTGAGGGAGAAGAGAAGAGGGAGAGAGAAGACTTCACCGAAACGACTTCCGTCCAACACGAAAAATGTTCAGCGCTACTTCCTCTTCGATTTGGTACCAATTTCGTGACGATCAGCTCACTCTCTCTCACTTGGCCATTTTTGTGTTTTGGAGGTTTTGTGGGAAATCCGATTTTGGGTTGGTTTTGAAGGTTTAAGTTCGGTTAGGAACGAACCCAAGGTGGATTACTCGAGTATTAGAGTTCGATTGGTTGATTGGGAGCTAGTTGGGTGAGTTAGGTTGAAAAATCAAAATGTTTGGGGTTATGTGTGAATAGTGTCATGGAGGTTAGAGGAGGAAGATGATGAATAGTGTCCGTGGAGAATTTCGGGGAAATCGGTATTTCGGTCAAAATGAGGTTTCGCGATCGAGTGGAAAGCTTTGGAAGCGGATTGGATGTCGCCGGAGCGGGGAATGTTCGTGTGGCTACTCGGTGAATTCGGCTCGGTCGTGGTTCACGCTTCAAGGGTGAGTTCTACTCACGTTTAGGATTTTATGTTTCGAATTAATTAATTAACTGTTTTATCGCTTTCGCTGGACTGGAATATTTCTGGATATTGTCTGTTTCGAGTTAGGAATTAATCGGAGCGAGTCTCGGGTTGAGTCGTGTTGAAATGAAATTTTTAGTGATTTAATTTCGGAAGATTTTGAGTCAAAAACCATTATTTTTGAATATGTCGAATTTTGATGAAAATCGAATGTGTTGAGTCTTTGATTGGATTGGTTGATCGAGTGAGGACGTTGGATATGTTTTTGTACTATTTTGGTGTTAGGACTGGACTGGAACAGGTATCGGAATTGGTCGGAACGACGAAAATTGCGAAAATGGGATAAAATACAATTCTGTCAAAAGCGCACGACCCGTGCGTCTCAGGCGCACGGATCGTGCGGATCTTTCGGTTTCTGTTTTCAAAAATGCAACACAGGGCGCACGACCCGTGCGTATGGGCGCACGAACCGTGCGTTGTGTTCTGTCCAAATTTTTCAAAGTGCCCTAATTGATTCCGTTTCGATTCCAATCCTCTCCTAATCCTTTCCTAACCCTTATATAATGATATTAGGCTTATGACGCCATGATTTTGGGTGTGTTACAAAGGGTTTTATAAAACGCTTTTTGATGTCTAAACCGTTTCGAAAAACCGAATAATAGTACACGTGTGCGAATATGTTTTATTAATAATAAAGCGGATTATGAGTCCTACGTGGTATAGTATAACTGACGCGGAATGATTATTATTCATTCGTCTAAACTGGTGAATAATTCACGATATATAAATTATATCGATTAAAGGAGTCGGCCCAATGTGGGTGGTTGTATATGATTGTAGATATATATATTATATCGAGTTTGGGTGACGACCCATGTTGACATACTAGGCGGGGCAGTCATGATCCCTTATCCTAGGCCCTGTGCCATTAGGGAAAGTACTATTGGTAAGGGGGTTCACAGGGTTTCAGCGTTCGCGCAGGCGGTGTTATGTTAAAAAGTTGTTGTGCGATACACCGGGGTTAGCGTTCGCGCAGTCGGTGTCGTACTGAGTCATGACATGTACACCGGAGTTTAGCGTTCGCGCAGGCGGTGTCATGTTAAAGGTTTGTTGTGCGATATACCGGGGTTAGCGTTCGCGCAGTCGGTATCGTACTGGGTTATAACACGCTCACCGGGTTTTAGCGTTCGCGCAGGCGGTGTCGTGTAATTTAAAAGGAATTCATAATTGAACCGAGAGTGTAGATAGGGGTCTCGGTAGAACTCACTGAGATTGTATCTCATTGTTTATATGTTGTGGTTTTACAGATAACAGGGAAAGTGGAGATCCAAGAGGCACGAGTAGGGGGTACTCGGATGGTTGCTGAAGACTTAGCTTTTATGCTTAAGTTATATTTTCCCTTTGTTAGTTATGTATCACAACATTATGGCTTTAGCTGTTGTAAAAGTTATGTATTTTATTTTCCGCTTTCTTGTGCGATATTGAACACTGTATTTCACTGATGGTTTATGGTCTTATTTATGTTTAAGACTGTCTTGTTGTTATTCAGTGAAAATTTTATAGTGGTGTTCAGTATTTAAACAGGAAATATATCTCTGATGATTTAGGTTTGGTACATTTGGGTATTTTTACTTGATAAAAAAAATACCGGGGTGTTACATAATACTCCATTAGTCATCTAGACCTAAACACTAAGTTTTTTTTACAAACCTAAGCACAGTTAACGTTGGAGATAAAAAAGAGCATTGCTATTTGTTACGAAATATTTTTATAAGAAAGAAAAAATGTATAAAAATAGGGCATTTGATCAATCAACAACTGACTAACAATATATGAGAGAGTGAATAGTTATAATTTGTGAGTGTTATATGAAGAGAAGTTTATTGAGAACCTTGTGAAAAAAATAGGCTTTTTTTTCATAACCCCATTGGACCTATACCCCATTTTTCGAAATAACCCCAAAATACCCCTCTAAATTTCTCCAAAATTTAACTGGATTTTGAAAATTTTAAAAATTTCCAGAATTATCATTCAAAAGGTATATCCGGAACACGTACAATTTTTTCATTTCTCCGGAATTGCCTAACATACATAAATCCAGAAGCATAAAAATGTATTCCGGAATTATGTAAACAATGATAATTCCGGAAGCTATTTTTAAATTGTTTCCAGAAATACCTTTTATAGATAATCCTGTTTTCCTTACTTTTAAGTTTATATTTAATTATTTATTTGATTATATTTATGTTATTTATTTTATTTTATAAACGGGTACAAAATATGAGTGGTTAATGATAAAATATAAACGAGTACAGAATATGACGAGCGAGAGGTCAAATGTATCACTTATCGCAAAACCCAATTATGGCGATCATGGCCGTGTTCACTGGTCCTCAATGGAGGTGAAGACTGGCGATGACGTGCGAGCCATGTTGAACATCCATGACATGTTTCAGACTCGTAGTCCTTTGGAGTTGTACTTGGAAACCACATGGAGTGTTGTCGAGATTATTCGCCGTTGTTATGCAGGACAATCGTCATAGTAGTGAAACTTGCGGCTAGTGGAACATTTTATAATATCTGTATTTGTTTCTGTCGTGTTAGTATTTATGTATGTTTCTGTTGTTGTCTCAATGAATGTAATTCACTTTGTTAATCAATTAAAAAGAACAATTAGAAAATAAAATAAAATAAAAATTTACAATTCCGGATTTATGTCTATAGGATAAATCTGAAACTGTTTTTTTTTTGTTTTTCCGGAAATACCTAATACGTCATATTTTCGGAATGAGAAAATGTATTCCGGAAATACGACAAACACATAATTCCGGAAAATTTCAAAAAATTACGTCCTGGAATTATGTGTTAAGAGGTAAATCCGGAAAAACCAATAAATTACGTTCTGGATTTATGTCTCAACAGATAAATCCGGAAATTTGTTTGAGGAGTCAGGAGTAAAATTG
Source organism: Astragalus membranaceus (assembly GCA_039519185.1). Lineage (NCBI taxonomy): Eukaryota > Viridiplantae > Streptophyta > Magnoliopsida > Fabales > Fabaceae > Astragalus > Astragalus membranaceus. The sequence continues at coordinate 228,083,698 of CM076846.1, read as the reverse complement.
GTAGTTTGGTCAATTTGGGGGTGTATGAAAAAAAAAGCCAAAAAAATATATAAAACCAAAAATAAAAACTCGATAAAAAATTAAGAAAATTACAAATAAACTATTAAATATTGAGAAATAAGAATGATTGAAAAGGACATTGATTGAGTTGGAGATGTTATGTGTGGCGGGCAATGACAGAAGTGGGAACAGAACAGATGAGATGGCGAAGCTGTTACCGTTATGGGTTCCCTTAGTTAATTTGCCAATAGAAACATAACAATCTCTCACTTTTCTCTTACTCTCTCACTCTCTCTCTCTCACTATCTCTCACTTTCACTCACTCACTCTCACTCTCTCTCTCTCTCTCTCTCTCTCTCTCACTCACCCTCACTCTCACTCACGCACTTCCAGTCTCTATCACACTGTCTCACTCACTCTCATGCTCTCTCACAGTCTCTCACTCTCTCTCCTACTATCTTAGTCTCACTCTCTCCCATGTCTTTCCTACTATCTCACTCACTCCAACTCTCTCACACTCTCTCGCTCACTCTCACTCTCTCTCACTTTCTCTCTTACTCTCTCACTCACTCACTCTCTCTCTCTCACTGTCTCTCACTGTCTCTCACTCTCACTCTCTCTCACTCTCTCTCCTACTATCTCACTCTCTCACTCACTCTCTCAATCTCTCAGTCTCTCTCAATCTCTCCCACTCTCGCTCACTCTCACTCTCTGTCACTCACTATCACTCTCTATCTGTCACTCTCACTCTCTCTACTTCTATCTCTCACTCACTCTCTCGCACTCTCTCTAAATCTCTCTCACTCTCTCTGTCACCCTCTCTTCTACTATCCCTCTCTCTCACTCTTACTCCCAATCTCTCTCTCAATCTCTCACTCTCACTCTCTATCTATCACTCTCTATCATTCACTCTCACTCTCCCGCTCTCTCTCATACTAACTCTCCTACTATCTCTCTCTATCTTTCACCCTCTCTCCTACTATCTCACTCTAACTCTCTCTCACTCCCACTCTCACTCTCCGTCACTCTCTCTTCTACTTTGTCTCTCACTCACTCCCACCCTCTGTCACTCTCTTACTCTCTCACTCACTCCCACTCTCTCTCACCCTCACTCTCACTCTCACTCTCACTCATACTATCTCACTCTCACTCTCACTCTCTCACTCTCTCTTACTCTCTGTCACTCTCACTCTCTCTCACTCACTCTCACTCTCTCACTCTCTCACTCTCTACTACTCTCCATCTCTCACTCTCTCTCCTACTATCTCACTCTCACACTCTCTTTCATCTTATTCCTACTATCTCACTCTCTTTCACTTTCTCTCTTACTCTCTCACTCACTCTCACTTTCTCTCTTTCTCTCTTTCTCTCTCTCTCTCTCACTATCTCTCACTTTGAATCACTCACTCTCACTTTCACTCACTCTCTCACACACACACACCCTCTCACTCCCAGTCTCCATCCTACTATCTCACTCACTCTCATGCTCTCTCACACTCTCTCACTCTCTCTCCTACTATCTCAATCTCTCTCTCATCTCTTTCCTACTATCTCACTCTCACTCACTCCAACACACTATCACTTTCTCTCACTCTCTCACTCACTCTCACTCTCACACACACTCTCTCTATCTCTCTCTCACTTTCTCTCACTCTCTCTCATCGTCTCTAACTCACACACTCTCTCAGTCCCACTCTCTCTCATCGTCTCTAACTCACACTCTCTCTCATCCCCTCTCTCACTCTCACTCTCACTCACTCTCTCTCACACTCACTACTATTATCTCTCTTAGTGTCTCTCACTCTCTCTCCTACTATCTCAGTCTCACTCTCGCACTGTCTCTCACACTCTCTCTCTCCCTCACACACACTCTCCCAATCTTTCCCACTCTCGCTCTATCTCACTCTCTCTCTCTCAGTCACTCTCAATCTCTCTCACTCCCACTCACTCTCTCACTCTCTCTCTCTCTCACCCTCTCACTCTCTCAACTTCTATCTCTCCCGCACTCTCTCTCAATCTCTCTCTCCCTCTCTCCTACTATCTCACTCTCATTCTCTCTCCTACTATCTCACTCTCTATCACTCTCTCTTACTCTCTCCTACTATCTCTCTCTCTCTCTCTTTCACTCTCTCTTCTATCTCACTCCCACTCTCTCACTCCGACTCTCACTCTCTTTCCTCTTATCTCACTCTCACTCTCTGTCACTCTCACTATCTCTCACTCATCAATCTCACTCTCTCTCACTCTTTCACTCTCTCTACTTTTATATCTCTCTCACTCTCTCTCGCACTCTCTCAAAATCTCTCCCACTCTCTCTCTCTTACTATCTCACTCTCACTCTCACTCTCTCTGTCACTCTCTCTTCTATTATCTCTATCACTCACTCTCACTCCCAATCTCTCTCTCAATCTCTCACACACTCTCTCACTCTCACTCTCACTCTCACTCTCTCTGTCACTCTCTATCATTCTCTATTACTCTCTCACTCTCTCTCATACTAACTCTCCTACTCTCTCTCTCTCTCTCTCTCTCTCTCTCTATCTATCTCTCACTCCCTCTCCAACTATCTCACTCTAACTCTATCTCACTCCCACTCTCACTCTCTCTCCTACTATCTAATTTTCACTCTTTGTCACTTTTACTGTCTCTCTCTCTTCTATTATATCTCTCACTCACTTTCACCCTCTTTCACTCTCACTCTCTCTCTCACTCTCACTCTCTCTCCTACAATCTCACTCCCACTTCCACTCTCATTCTCTTTTAGACTATCTCACTCTCACTCTCTCTCACTCTCTGTCACTCTCACTCACTCTCACTCTCTCACTCTTTGCTATCTCACTCCCACTATCTCACTCCCACTCTCTCTTTCTCTCACTCACTCTCACTCTCCTTCTCTCTCACTATCTCCCACTTTCACTCACTCTCACTCTCTCTCACTCTCTCTCACCGTCTCTCACTCGCACACACTCTCTCTCACTCTCCCACTCTCACTTTCTCCTATTGTCTTCTATTTTGTAATGGAGGATGAAAAGAGTTAGTGGGATGGCTTAATGTCAACCTTTTTAGGAGATATTTTCTTTATATCGAAACCTCAACCTTCTTCTTCATCATGGGGTTGCTGGTCTCAAGAGAGGAGAGTTAGAAATAACTCTCTTACACTCCATTTTCGTTCAAGCTCCATTTTCATAATAAAAGTAGAAATTTTGCAGTGCTGTGAGCGATATTGTAGCATCATAGAGGCTGTCATCATGGTGCTGTAGCGTCACGGGGGCTATCATCATTTGGAGTATTTTCCCTTTCTTTGTGATTTCGGTTTTATGGCTTTTGGTAACCCATTTATGCTTTATTTCTTGTGTTGTTGCTAATCATGAGCTGACACTCTTGTAGTTGTGACGCTTGAAGTTATGTAATGACATTTTAATAGTTTTAATGTAATGTTTGATGTTAGTATTTTAACCCTTGCATGAAACTTCTTCCAATGCTTATTTTAGAACTGATCAGCTAAATATAAGTACATTTATAGGTTCAGACATGGTCTATAAAGCGAACTCGGGGATTAATATGAGTAAGTGGTTGTTTTAAGGACACTTAGAACAACCCATGCTTAAACCTACACATAGGACACCATAGTTCATAGGGTGAATACTATGGGAGCTTAATATACAGGGGTGAACCTATTTAGAGCTTAGACATAAGCCCTTGTAATGAAATCCTGACGTTAATCACCGAAAGACACACATCAAAAGCTACAGCACATAGTATCAGACATAACATTAATCAATTTTTATGAATTTACATAGTGAAAGGCATTCCAACTACTCTTATTCTGAATTTCTACTTAGCATTTATCTTACTTGCTTTCATACTTTAATTTATGTTGATGACATTAATGGTTCTACAACTTATTATGTTATTTTGTGTTACTCAGTAGCTAAATTACTAATTTAAATATAGAAGTGAACTCAACAATCCTCGTGGAAACGATATTTACTTACTCTTTATTACTTATTGCGGCTGTGTATACTTGCACATCACCCTTTTCGCACAACACCTACTATCACTCTTTCACACTTTCTCTCCCACTCTCTGTCACACATTCTCACTCTCCTCTCTCTCTCTCTCTCTCACTCACCCACTCTCTCTCTCTCTCTCTCTCTCTCTCTCTCTCTCTCTCTCTCACTTTCACTCACTCACTCACTCACCCTCACTCTCACTCTCTCTCACTCACTCTCACTCTCACTCACGCACTCCCAGTCTCTATCCTACTGTCTCACTCACTCTCATTCTCCCTCACACTCTCTCACTCTCCCTCCTACTATCTCACTCTCACCGACTTTCACCCTCTCTCACTCTCCCACTCTCTCCTACTATCTCTCACTCTTTCTCACCCATTCTCACTCTCTATCCTACCAGCTCACTCCCTCCCACTCTCCCACTCCCTATCACTCTCTCTCCTACTATCTCTGTCTCACTCACTCTCATTCTCTCTAACTCACTCTCACCCACTCCTTCTCACTCACTCTAAGTCTCCCTCACTATCATTCACTCCCACTCTTTCTCAGTCTCACTCACTCACCCTCCCTCTCTCTCACTCACTCTTGACCCCTCTCATTCACCCTCACTCTCCCTCACTCTCTATCCTACTATCTCAGTCTCAGTCTCTCTCACTCACTAACCCTCACTCTCCCTCACTCTCACCCACTCTCATGCCCTCTCACTCTTTCTCAGTACTCACCCTCACTCTCACCCACGCACTCCCAGTCTCTATCCTACTATCTCACTCACTCTCATTCTCTCTCACACTCTCTCACCCTCTCTCCTACTATTCACTCTGTCTCACTCTCTCTAAATCTCTCTAACTCTCTCTTCTACTATTGATAACTCTCTATTAGAAGAGTTATATACGCATTTCTACTCTTAAATCACTGTAAGTTTTCATGCTTAGACTAGGAGTTATGTGAATATTTGTGTTAAATCAAGGAAAAGGGAGTCAAGAACTGAAATGAAATTAATTTGGCACAATTGGTGCCCTTGTGAAATTTCTAATGTTTCTGTTAAGTGCTATAGTATCAGGTGCTATAACACCCTGCGTGCAGTAGAGCGGGGGTCCACTTGGAGACAAAAGCAGAAAACAGATCTGCAGCAAATCCTGAATCTGTCCAGTCAGCGCCTCCCTATTGGCACAGCCTATGTTGATCCGGCCACCCTCCTACCACTTGCACATGACTACTTGGCAAACATGGATAGGACAACATGACCCACTTGTCTCCCCACTTGCAAAAGAGGAGGGAAAACCACTCTATAAAGGAAAGCTTCACTTCTGCACTTGAGAATCGACTTCCAGCACTTAAACTTCTCTGGTTCTAGAGGAAAAATACAGTGATAAGCTGTCCTCTTAGTTCCATTGAAGATCCACCATAGAAATCCACTAGAAGATCGTGTTCGGTTCATGCTATAGCACTGTCAGCACACCAGTTCATGAGTAGGAGTTGGAGGAGTGTATCTTTTGCGCATTCTTCTTCTACTTTTTGTTTTGGTGACATGAACTACATTATTTGTATGTTGTTGATATTGCTAAACATGAGCTAAACATCTTGTAGTTGGATTGCTTAAGCTTTGTAATAACTCTTTATGTGTTAGTAATATAATATTATGATGTATGCATTTCAATCTTTGTGTTTTAATGCTTTCAAACTTGTTTTGGGATTAGCTAACTAGAACAAGTGCATTCATGGGTTCAGAAATGGTTCATGATTCGATCTCAAAGATTGATGTGAGTGAGTGGTTGTTTTAAGGGCACTTAGAACAATCCTTGCCCAAACCTATACATAGGAGGGCTTAGTTCATAGACTGAATACTGTGGGGTCTTTAAAATACAGAGGTGAACTTACTTGAAGCCTAGACGATCTTGTCACGAAACCTTGGAGAAAGTGACCGAAAGGCATGCAACATATGCTACAGCACTCGATGCTATAGCATCTAATGTTATAGCACTAACACAAAAGAAGTTACTTAGTGAAAGCAATCCAACTAGTCTTCATCATATAGTTTCCCTTTTTATTTCCTTGCAAACCAAACCTTTATTTTACTACCCTCAAATAGTGTTTTTATTTTACACACTGATTTGCTAAGTTATGACAACTGTAAATTAAATACAATCTCTGTGGGTTCGACCTGTATTTCTACTGTATTACTTGTTGCGACTGCGTATACTTGCGCATCTGTTTGTAAAATCCACAACAAGTTTTTGGCGTCGTTGCCAGGGATTGAAATTAATTTTACTGTTGAAATTCTTAGCATATTAGTGTCACTTTTACTCTGGTGTTTGTTTATGATGCTACAGCACAGGATGCTATAGCATATGCACAGGCTCAATTCACCAGAATTTCAACTTGATCCTGTGATAGTTAATTTCTATTGTTTAGTTGGTAAGTTTAGTTAGTTTAGATTCTATTGTTTAGTGTGTTCTGTGTTTCAACAATTTTTGTTTTTTTTCTCTAATTTGTATTGTACTTTGTGTTTGTAATATGTTCTCTTTGTTGTTTTTAGTGTCACTATTTGTGTTTAGTGTTTTGTGAAAAAAAAATCCCACTTTATGCCATGGACCATTGGAGTTTTTACTATATGCAAGACTTGAGTGCTCAACAACAATGTTTCAATTATGATTCCCATGAGAATGAACATGAAAGGGGTTGTTATGAGACAAATCCATCTTCTCAAGCTCAAACCGAAAGATTACAAGAGGACAACTCTAGCTTAAAAGAACTCTTAGCTCAATCCATTGAATTTATGAAGGTGGAGCGTGTCAACTTTTAAAGGGGCTGTTATGAGACAAATTTCATGCCCATGATAGCCCCAAATATGGATTGTGGCATTGGAAACTTTGTGTGTGAGCAAGAACCAAGTTGTCAAGCTCAAACCGAAGGATTCCAAGAGACCATCTCCAACTTCCAAGAATTTGTAGCTCAATCCCTTGAGGATATAAAAGTGGATAGTGACAACTTTCAAGTGTTGTGTAAGAATATAGAGGCTCACCTTATGACAATTATGGAGCATATAAAAGAAGAGAGTTGTATTGAAGAGGTGGTTGAGCAAGAGGAAGAAAAAGAGAGTGTAGAGTGTGAACTTGAATGTGGTCATTTGGAAATAGTGGAAGAAAATCAAAAAAATTGTGTAGTTGTAGAACAAGAAAATTTCAAAAATAGTGGTGACAAGGAAGAAAAGCCAAGGTTGAGGTATGTGACAATTGAGACTCAACTCTTGGTAATTGAAGAAAAGAGTCATCCGCAAAATGAGCATCAATTTTTTCAAGAGAGGGGGAACTCCTATCCCAAATGCTTATTGGTTGGGGCATGGGAACACTTGCTTTCCTATGCCAAATACATGGGATTTCTAACAAAAAGGAGAAAGCGGAAGGATGATATTTTCTTCTTGTCCTATTATCCACCCTAACTTGGGTTTTGAATATCAAGTCTAGCTAAAGACTATAAATTAAGCGCTACTGGGAGGCAACCCAGATTTTTAGGACTAATTGTGTTTTCTGTGTTTTTGTTTTTAAATTTGCAGGTATGAATAAGAGGTCTTGTGGTATGCATGTGCTGTCAATTATGCAAGAATTTTGATGTTGTAGCACCATGTGCTACAACACTCGTGGCTGAGGTGTTGAACATGTAGTCCAAATAGTCAAAAAAAGGTGATGATGAGAAAAATGAAGGAGAGTGTAGTGAGCAAGAAGAAGAGAGAAGTAAGGAATGATCCTCCATTTTTCATCCACCCACACCACCCACACCACCCACCCAAAACCTTTCCACCACACTTTCACCACCTAAAACACCTTTTCCATCACAAAAGCCCACTTCTCACAATTCCAGACCTTCATCCACCCCCACCTCAAGCCAAACCATCAAACCTTATCCCAAAATCTTCCCCATTTCCAAAACAACCCGCTCCACACAACTCCCTATCTTCCAAGCAACTTCCCCCACCAAAACAAAAATCATCTCAGCCTCACAAAAGAAAAATCCACCGAAAACTCAATTTGCCACAGAGCAACCACCAAGAAAAACTGAAGTGCAGAGAGTGAATGTTGTCACAGGTGGTGCTATAACATCAGTATCATAGAGTAATTGTGAGGGAGCCCACTCATACCATAGTAAGGATGAATCATCGGAACTATGGCTGGGTTCACATTTGGGATATGTGAATGAGTGGGGTTCCTGAGATTGGACCCCTGAGCTTGAGCATCAACTATCAGTAGTGGAGTGTAGCCAAGTGGCAATCTTTGTGGCGCGACGACGGGGATCGGGTTTTGAATCTGTGGCGCCCCCGGATTACCATCGTGACCTGTCGGTGCAGGCTGTTTTTGGCCCACGACTCCTGAGGGACCATCTTCCGAATTGGCATCGGCTGTCGGAGGTGTGTAACCTTGCGAAAGTCCGTAAGGAGACCATTGGTAACCCTGGCCATTAGCCCCAGTAGGGTACACTGCATGTGGGATCCCGGGTCCATTGGGAATAAGAGGGTTAGTAACTTGGTTTTCAGTGTTCCCAGCGGAGACATCTTCGTCCGCATTTCCGTTCCTCAAAGCTTGTAAAACCTTTAAGATTTCAGCTATCTCTTCTTTCATCCCATCTATTTCTGCCCTAAGCTCTAAATTTCCTAGGTTCTGATTACCCTGACCTAAGTCATCCTGATGTGGATTGCCTTGATCTGGGTTATCCTAAGGCGGATTGTCCTTATTTGCTTCCATGTTTCTGGCCTGAGAACGAGTCCAATAGCGATGTTGACGCACCAGCTTTTCTTTTACTCTCTGTTGATGGGATACATGGTATGAGTATATGAATGGATGAAAAGATGAGTGATGCATGTGTGCATGGGTTTTTTTAGGCTGAGAATCGTAAGTGCATCCCGATTTGTCATAAGTACACAAATTAACGTTTTAGAATATTTTCAAGAAAAAGGAACAGCAGGTGAAACAAACAAACTTCATTGATGGGGGAAAGTACAACATTTTTTTTTGAAATAAAATTTCGAAAGGAAAAGTACAATGCTCTTTTAAATTTCACTCAAATACATATGGCTTTCATTTTTCCACTCCTCTCTCTCTTTTTCTATTAGTAGTGCTACCAGCCTTCTTCCTAAGTTCTGCAATCAGGATCTTGCAAAATTCCATAAATTCGAAAACTTGGACCAGGGGTGTTAAACGGGTGCATTGCTGCGTCAGCCTTCTTTAGACGTTTTGGGATACCCATGATAGCTTGATTGGCCAGCCATGCCAACTTTGAGAATTTGTCTTTCCAGTATAAGCTTTCATTCTTCAACTCTATGAAGACTTCATGGTTTTCTATCCTGCTGACCAACTCCGCAAAGCGGCTCTCCCAATAGATGCTTTCAGTCTTCAACTGGTGGTAGACTTCCTCTTGATATCTGATATGGTCCTTCAGCTCATCATATCTTTCATGCTCCCTCCTCAAGGCTTGTTGGTATTCTCAGAGTATCTCTTCAATTGTCTCTTTATCTCGCCTGATACTTTTCACTTGCTCTTCAAATTCGGCTATCAATATCCGGGACTCTCTTCTTGACTTCACCAGTAGGCTCTGTGTGGTTTTTTTAGCAATCATTGATTCTTCCCATAACTCCTTACACTTGTGCGCATCATCAACGGCTTGGTTCATTTTCAGGTTGCATCGTTTTAGTTCTTCCTTTGCCCCTCTCAGGTACTTTTGAACCTCTTGTTTGTTCTTTTCTTCAATCTTAAGCTGCTTGCGGCTATCTTCAATGGCATATGACTTAGTTGCGTTTTCCTCCTCCAATTTCTGGTTTTATAAGAGCATTTTCTCTAATTCTGCCTGTAAGCCCTTTTTTTCTTCTTCGGCTTTTGACAATGCCATTTTCAGCTTATCTAACTCTTCGACAGTGGGAAGGGTGGGTTCAAGTACTTCTTCCTCAACCAGTAGCGCGCTTCGGTAAGGCAATCGGGTGTCTTGGATCCTTTTTTGGAGCCATTGATGAAAGGTGGGTTCCTTATCGCCGCCCCTCTTAGTAAGCTCTTGTCCTTTGCGGACAACCATATCCCACGCTTGAGAAATCTTCCGGAGCATGTCAACCTCTTTTGGGCTTCCCTCATGGAGGTAAAAAGGGATTAACATGTCTTCGGTGGGCGGATTTCGCATGGGATACCCTAGCTGTCTTAGAGTCAGAGAAGGGTTGTAATTTATGCATCCTCTTGTCCCCATAAGTGAGACATTTTGAAAATTTCCACATTGAAAAACTACTGCAGGCCTATTTTTCCACTATGATGGGTGCCAACGAACCTTGTATTCATGGAGGCCCCTTAACACTTGCAACCATTCACTAGTGTTCATTCACATCACAACCTCAAGCATCTTCAATTGGGCCTTCTACTTTAACAAGCATGGGTGAGAATCCAAACATACAAGGCGTGTAGGCAGCAAGATATCCTCTTTCCCTTTAGCACACTATAATGAGTGAAAGTACGACTTAGTTGCGTTTTCCTCCTCCAATTTCTGGTTTTATAGGAGCATTTTCTCTAATTCTGCCTGTAAGCCCTTCTTTTCTTCTCCGGCTTTTGACAATGCCATTTTGAGCTTATCTAACTCTTCGACATTGGGAAGGGTGGGTTCAAGTACTTCTTCCTCAACCCGTAGTGCGCTTCGGTAAGGCAATCGGGTGTCTTGGATCCTTTTTTGGAGCCATTGACGAAAGGTGGGTTCCTTATCGCCGCCCCTCTTAATAAGCTATTGTCCTTTGCGGACAACCATATCCCACGCTTGAGAAATCTTCCGGAGCATGTCAACCTCTTTTGGGCTTCCCTCATGGAGGTAAAAAGGGATTAACATGTCTTCGGTGGGCGGATTTCGCATGGGATACCCTAGCTGTCTTAGAGTCAGAGAAGGGTTGTAATTTATGCATCCTCTTGTCCCCATAAGTGGGACATTTTGAAAGTTTCCACATTGAAAAACTACTGCAGGCCTATTTTTCCACCATGATGGGTGCCAACGAACCTTGTATTCATGGAGGCCCCTTAACACTTGCAACCATTCACTAGTGTTCATTCACATCACAACCTCTAGCATCTTCAATTGGGCCTTCTACTTTAACAAGCATGGGTGAGAATCCAAACATACAAGGCGTGTAGGCAGCAAGATATTCTCTTTCCCTTTAGCTCACTATAATGAGTGAAAGTACAGTAACTGTCTGCAAGAATGGCTGGAATTGGGTTGGATGGGTTTTCTTCATCCTTAAAGAATAGGAAGGCACCAATAGCTGTCGTGTCCACATACCTGTCAAGGCGTGGAAATAGAACAATGCAAAAAATGGTCAAAGCCAACACTTGTTTAAAAGGACCACAATTTCTAGTATCGGCGAAGGACTTCATTTGACTTTCCAGATATTCTTGTGGGAACCCTACAATGTAATTTCGATTTTTCTTTTGGAGCTTCAAATTTTCCTTGCTGATTTGTAACATTGAGGCAAGTTTCTCATCTGTGTAGTAATGCCCCTGATACTGGTAGGGCCTAATGTCTTGTTGAGGAAAACCAATGATCTGTGTATATTCTTCCAGGGTAGGTGCCATCTAGAAATTTTTGAAGGTGAAGCATCTTAATGAAGAGTCATAGAATTGGCTCAAAGCGGCAATGGCATTTGTCTGCACTTCCAACTATAGTAACATAATAATCTTCCCATAAGTTCTATCAAAAGACTTGCGCTCGATGGGCGGCAACCAACCAGCACATTCCCTTAGACTCGTCAGGTTAGACTGTTTCACTATAGGGTAGTTCAAAGTTTGGATTGCTTCACTGTTTGATCCAATATCGCCTTGCTTATGACAAATTTTTCAAGCCTCTTACAATTCCCGGTAAACCTAAATGAGATGAATAACATGCATGTGAGGATTTTTTTTACATTTTTTGTAAAATAATGATGTTGTATGATGAATGAAAGAATGATGTCACGCGTGTTAAAAAAGTAAAAGGAAATTTTTGGTGATTCCACTTGAGAAAGAGAAATAAGGAAAAAGAAATAAATGGTTTTGATGATTTGATTTTTTTTGAGAAAAAAGAAAATATCTGTAATGATGCAGTGGGTAGGTGAAATGCTCTTGTGTCCTAAACAGGTTATGTCTCATATATAGGTTATGGTCTAGGGTCACTAATGTGATCAATATCTCAGGTGGCTCTATTCATTTCCTCACAAAGGTCTCCAGAGCTAAAATCTCATTCATGATATGATCCACAATGATAGCAAGCTACCTGGTGTGGGATACCATGAAAGAGCGTACTCTGGCTGAGACTTTCATGAGAGTCAGACAGATAAAATTCAGAATGACTGTCACTAATAATCTCCACCCGTCCTAGGTTATTTTCAGACCCGGATATAAGGCCCCACTCAGAAGTGTGTGAATAAACATGTGTAAGTGACGTGTGTGATATGGGCATAATACCTAGACTACCCAAGCTGCAAAAGAAATACAGATAATAGTACAAAGGTCTTCTACCCTAATGTTCAATAAAGCAAAGGAATAAATAAATAAAATAGACATGCGAATATAAGCATTAAGGGTAAACAAAGTACTAAATTAACAATAATCTACATATTTAATTAAATTAGGCTTGACCCTCTTAAATTATCCCCAGTGAAGTCGCCAGCTGTAGCGACCGAAAAATCCGAAGGAGGGATTCTTCGTCATTTTTGCAATGAAGTCGTCAACAATATTTATTAAATAGGAAAAACATTGAAAAAACCTCTATTTTGGGTTCGGGGGTCGATTATGTGTGGGGAAGGTATTAGCACCCCACAACATCCTTTCAAAAGAAAGGTTACCATTTAATTTAATGTGTAGAAAGAAATTTAATTCAAAGAAAACACTCTAATTTACCCTTTTTATTATTTGCAAAATTGAAAAGGAAGACTTAATAAAAGTTTAGTTTTTTGTGCTTGACAGGAGTGGGTCCCTGCTCCTACGTATCTCCAGGTGTGATGGGGAAATCAAAGCTACGTAGTTCTTGGGTAGAAAAAGTTTGTGTGTTTGGTGTTTTTATTTATTCTTGAAATTGGGAGAGGTATTCGTAATGACCAAACAAGTAAAACTCAGAGTGGTCATCACTCATAGCTCGTTTGAAAACCAAAGCTGTTATTAACGGTCAAACAAGCTAAGCTCAGAGTGACCATTAGTAACAAACCATTTTTTGTGAATAATTGTTTAAAAAACTGGTTTGGAAGCATTATGATGTAATAATAAAAAAAAAACTAAATGAGTTGTAATAGAAAAGGAGGTGTAATTAACAGGGGTGTTATGTTATTAAAAATAAAAAGGGGGGGTATGAGTAGCAACGGGGGCTGTATTTTTAAAAAGGAGGCACAAACAGCGAGCCCAGCTTGTTTTTGTGGGCTGGGCTGCAAGAGAAAAAACAAAAAAAAAACAAAAAGGAATGGGCTGTATGAGGGGATGCACACAGTGAAATAGGGGGTGCATACAACAATCACCAAAAACAAAACAGGATCAAACGGAGGGGAGGGGCGCGCGTAAACCAGGTAGTGTGATTAGTAAACGGAATTAGAAAAAAACTAAAATAAAATAAATGAATAAAAGGGAAGGGGTATATAAGGCAAGTGTTGAAATAAGAAACCCTAAAAACAAACCCTCATCTGAGCGCCGCTCCACTCCCCTCCAACCCTAATTTCTCTCTCTCTCTCTCTCTCTCTCTCTCTCTCTCTCTCTCTCTCTCTCTCTCTCTCTCTCTCTCTCTCTCTCTCTCTCTTCAGCGCCGTTCCCTCACTCCCCTCAAACCTAATCTCTCGTTTCTTCTCTTCTCACCGCCACATCCCTAATCTCACTTTCTTCTTTTTCTCAGCGACCCTAATCTCACTTTCTCTTCTCTCCACCAACCCTAATCTTCTACTTTGACTACAGCGCCGCAACTAGGTACGAAAAAGGGGGAGAGGGCGTCGAACAGAGGGAAGAGGGAAACAGGTGTCTTTCGTGGTGGTGGGCGATGGTCTGTTGGTGGAGGTGTGAGACGGTGTTTGGTGGTGTGTCTACGGTGGTGATGGAGGGAGGGACGGTGACAGAGATGACCACCGTACGGTGGTCATTTGTTTCTGGTTTGGTTTTGAAGGGAGGAAGGTTCGACGGAGAGAGAAAGAGAGGGACGATGGTGATGATTGCGAAGGGGAGGCGTTCAGTGGTTCGGTGTTGTTGATGGTGGAGTGTGACGATTTGCGGTGGTGTGGAGGGTTCATTCGTAGGGGGGTGGCTTGCGATGAGGGTTTGGTGTGAGGAGAAGATGGTGAGACCGGCAAATGATGGTGAGGCGAAGGTGGTCGGAGGCGAAGGGACGGAGATGGTTGTGGGGGGCGTTTTACGGTGACATACGGTAGGGGGAGGCTCGCGGAGGTTGGGAGCGGTTGTTGAAGGTGGCTTGGGGTTGCGGTGGTTTACGGTGGCTGAGATGGGTTCGGTTTGCGACTATCAGGGTGAGACGACAGTGGTTAGGAGAGGTTGTTGATGGTGGTTTGGTGTTACGACCGTGGGTTTGTTGAAGGTGGGGTAAAGTGGTGCACGGCGTGGCTACAGTGGCCGGAGGTAAAAAACCTTTCCTTCCTCTCCCCTTTTCTCCTCACTGTCTCAATCTGATCCTAGTTTCTCAGTTTCTGGTTTCTGGATTTAAGCCTATACTTTTTAAAAAAAATGTACAAGCAGTTTGTAGACACAACGATTACTGATGTTATTCAGGAATTTGATTACTCAACTATTTGCTAAAACAAAAACGTAGGCTAGCATATTTGAGCATTTCAGAAACTAAACAAAATATGTCTACCTGTTTTGAAAATTAGTAACTGAAGGACCAACCTATCCTCTAGGCTATTGTTTATGAAGACTCCTTTTAGTTGTTTGCTGCTTCTGCTGCTACCATTTGCTGCTCAGTGTTTGTAGGCTGATTAGGGTTCTACCCTAATCTTTTGATAATTTCTGAGTTTGTGTCTATGTTGCTGTGTGTGTATTTCTGTGCAATTCTTAGTGACTGTCTCAGTGACTGTGTGTTTTTTTGTGTGTATTTTCGTATGGATTTTCTGTCTGGATTTTGGTGTCCATTCCCTTTTTTTCTGATTGTGCTACTGTTTGGTATTTATAGGCAGGTTGATGAGGTGGTGCTGAGGAGTCAAAAAGGACAAACAGCAATTAGGGCAAATTTAGGGCACAAAAAGGACAACAATTGAGGAGGAATCAAAAGGACAACAGCTGGAGAAATTTGGGGCGCAAAGGACAGCATTATCAAAAGGACAGTAGCTGGCAATGGAAAAAGGACAACATCCAAGGAGAAACCCTAGCTAGGGCAGCCAGCCAACTGCTGCGCCCCTTTTTTTCTTTTTTGAAATTTTGTATTTTTAATTTTTTGTACTATTTTTTGCTGCTTTTCTTTTTTGGTTCATATGTGTAAAGAAAAAATATATTCCATAAAAACTTTTGACTATTCAGCTTCTTTATTTATTTCTTTGCACCAATAATAATAGACTAAATAATAACAACAACGAAATAAAATAAAACGAACATCAAACAATCGTTGTACGAGGGTGCCAAAGACACGCGCGTTTAAAACGATATGTGACGCAATGAGAATAAGAACCTTTTTTAGATTTTAATTGATCGGACAAAATTAGGGTATGACAAGAGTCAAGCCTGTTTAATTTGTTTGTGCAAAATATTTATAAGTTATGCTTGTTTATATAAACCCCAGGGTAGAGGATATTAAATATTATTGTCTAGTTGTATTTTCTGGTTATTTTGCAGGTACAATTTGGGTTTTGTTATTTTTAGGGTTTGAGGTTTGTATGCTTCCTTCACACACTACACATACACAGTGAGCACACACTGAGAATTGGGCTTATACCGGAGCCTAAAAAACACATAAGTTAGAACGAGGTTGTGTAGTGGTAGTCATTTCGGATGTACATCCTGGTGGCTACCATGAATTCCTCATCTAGAGTACGATTCTTCTCTGCGGGTATCCACATCTGGGATGTACATCCTGGTGTGTTTACACTTCTAGAAGAGTACTTGACTCTAGAGACCTGAAATTTCCCTAGGTTATAGCTGATAAGTATTCACAATAGAAAAACCATAGGTCCATAGGGTCCAAAGCTCAATAGCATGGGTCAAGCAATTTAAGTCACAAAGGGAGCCACTCTATCTCTTACCTTATTTTTCAAAAAAAAGTCTTTTTTCCCATAAACAAACTTTTGGGTATAGAAAATCACTCATTTTTTCCTACAAAAATCAAAATCATATTGCATTTCATGCATAAAAAACATAAGAAAAAAACATGTTGCATTGTAAAAAAAACATGTTTGCCTAAGGCCTTTGAATTTTTTTTTCCTACTTGTAGTGCACATCTTCAGTTCATTGTCATCCATCATACTCATTTTGTCAAAAATCACCCATCGTAAAATTTCTCCATATTTCATTTTCTCTTTGCATGTATAAGTGAATAAAACAAAGCACGTTATCATTTGTCAATCCTCATAGCATTTCCCTTCAAATGGGGAGAAAAAATATGCATTTCTTTTCTTGCATGAAAAGGATGACAAAAAAACATTACAAAACAACGCATGTTGCATCTTAGGATGAATGCTTGCATACATACCATGCATTTCATAACATATTGGTCTCTTTGACCCATTCTCATAAATTTTTCTTTAAGAAAATAATAAAAGGAGTTTTAAATTTTTGTGTTTGCATCAAAATGAATGCCAATCAAGCTTGGGCTCGTGGAATTGGATCATTCTCTAGAGAGTTGTTGGGAAGATTAATCATTAGAGGTGTAGAGAAATAATGTGAGAGGAAAGATATCATGGAGCACACTACTTGGGCATATTGGGAAAAATGAGAGGAAAAATGGGAGACATAAGGTTGACAATCTGTTCTTGAAAAAAGCTCAAAGTAGAAAAAAAGAAAGGGAAATAGATGATTGTCATTAGCATTTCTTTAATGATGAAAGTTTGAAACCAAGTTGACTTAGCCGAAGCGTTATACTAATGAATTTGCATGGATTTAAAAACCCATTTTCATCCTTTCTCACCCCAAGTTCCCTTAAACAGTGACCCCTTTTTAGTTCTTGCCTCAAACAATATTTCATAAAGCCCTTTTGGTTGCGACATTCAAGGATGCGCCAGTGAACAAATATCAGATTTTGAAGGTCCATTTCCCAAAAAAAGTAAACAAAAAATAAAATAAAAAAAGGTAAAAAAAACAAAAGAAAGAAAAAGAGAGAGGGCAAGGAATTTGTAAAAGGGTAAATGGTTTTTCGAAATTAAAATTTTGAAAATGATTAACTATGATTCGAAATGAAGAGTGGCCATTTTTTTCTCTATCCCAAAAAAAACGAAGTATTGTATCCCTTGATGTCCCCTTTGAGCCTATAATTTCATTTTATTTAACCCTGGACAAGGATCCACACTACAGTGGAATTTAGTGCATTTAGATTATCATATAATTTTCGAAGATAGAAGATTGATGAGAAACAAATCAGGGGCAATGGAGGAAGGAAAAAAAGCGGTTGAAAAAAACAAATGATGGCGAATGGTGAAAAAAAAATAAAGAGAGAATCAGCCATATATGAAATAGAGGCGAAAGCTGAAATGAGTTAAAACAAAATCAAAGGAGAAGAAAAAAAAATGAAAAAAAAGAGAAGCAAAAAGGAGGAAAAAGAGAAATGAAGGAAGAAAAAAAATCAAATGGACAAATTTTACAAAAAAGGGTGTTGTCATCGAAACACAAGAGAAAGCTGAATGCACTAAAAATCCTTGATTCATTTAACCTGTAAAACATTTCTTTGAGCCTTCTAAGCATTTTTCTTCCATAACCCATACCTGTAAAAACATTTCTTTGAGTATTCTAAGCATTTTTCTTTCATAACCCATAACCCATACCCGTAAAAATATTTCTTTAAGCCTTCTAAGCATTTATCTTCCATAACCCATAATCCATAGCCATGTAACAAGCCTCTAAAAGTCCACTCTGATTGATGAATGATTGTTTTCATTTTCATAATATTAATTTTGAGATAAATCATTTGCTTCTTTTAAACTTTTCTTTGCTCTAAGAAAAAATGGAAAAAAAAGGGAATGAGGCCCGTTAGACTGAAAACCTGTAAAGGCAGTCTAGGCAAAAATTAGGGTTTGAAAACAAACTAAAAAATAAAAAAATAAAAAGACACAGCCCGCTAGACTGAAAACCTGCAAAGGCAGTCTAGGTAAAAATTAGGGTACAAAAGCGGAATGAGACTTACAATGTTCATTTATGTAGTTCACTGGATTTCTCCTACTTATGCCGAACATGAGTGCACATTGGGGCAATTTTGTGGAAAATAAACTTGAGTCTCAAAAAATCCCACACTGAGACAAAACTTTGCAAGCCCCTTTTATGAGTCAAAACTTCTTTCTACACCAGTGTTGTTTTATCTTGAAGAGTGTCTGTTGGCACACTGAGGCAAAAAATTTGCAAGACCCATCATGAGTCAAACTTGTATAGTACACCAGTGCATCCTACTCTTGAGGCAATTCCTTTTACCAATACTGGGGCAGAAATATTTGCATGATCCTTGATGAGTCAAATTTTGCTTGCTACACCTAGTAGTCTTCCCCTGTGGTGAAACTTGTTTCCAATATTCCAACATGTCAGCCCCCTCAAATAAAAGAAATGCCCAATAGCCAGAGGTTACCATATACATTTTCCCTATCATCTTGTGTCGCCTTTGTCATTTCTAATGCTTTCACTTAAAAAAAGAAAAAATAAATAAATACCTCCCATTTCCAAACCTTCAAAATCCAAAACAGGAAAGCCAAGAAACCCAGAAAAGTCCAGCTCGTCAATACCCACAAATCCATGCATGCTCATTAAGTAATACTTCAAAAATAATCAACTTGGAATCAATGATTTGATTTAGAGAGCTAATGACGATCCAAGAAAAAAAATAGAGAGGGTCAAACTTGAAAGTGTTTTTTGAAGGATGAGAAGTGATCATAAGAGAAATGAGATCTTAAAAAGCTAGCGAGGATGAGGATAACCTTCCATTTGAGAATGAGTTTGATTGGTTTCAAATGAAGCATGCACAAAAATAAAATGTTTTCATTAAACCTAACTTTCATGACATGTGCATCTTAATTTCAACTCAAGGCTCACGCATAATTCATACGTTTTATGTCATTGCTTGCATACATTTCATGTCCAACCATGCATTCCACTTCATGACTAGAAGCATGTGTTTTTTCAGTCGTTTTGTGAAAATAATCATTCAAAATAAGGCATTCATGGCATCTTATTGCAGATCCTATTCTGACTTTGCACCTTTAATATAATGTTTTCCTGCATGTTATAGGACGCGCCCTGGCATTGCACCAGGCAAATAAAATTTTATATGCATGCTATAGGACGCGCCCTGGCGTTGCACTTTTTATTACACCTTTTTACTGCATGCTATAGGACGCGCTCTGGCATTGCATCTTTTTATTGCAATTTCAACTGCATACTATAGGACACGCCCTAGCATTGCACCCTTTTTACTGCAATTTTAACTGCATGCTATAGGACGTGCCCTGGCATTGCACTTTTATTAAATCCTTTTACTGCAATTTTAACTACATGCTATACGACGCGCCCTGGCATTGCACTTTTATTGCACCCTTTTTATTGCAATTTTAACTGCATGCTATAGGACGCGCCCCGACATTGCACGTTTTATTGCTCCTTTTTCTGCATGTTATAGGACGCGTGATAACTCACGGAAGTGTGAGTTATTTACAGTCATTCAAATGAGAATTATCTTGTTCCAAGAATAAATTATGCTATAAATTGTGATGAATACCTTCATATTTGGCATTGTTGAATTCAGGGATAATAATTATAATTTGGGCACGCAAGTGCCAAATTTGAGGAATTTGACATGTGTGCAAGTGTGCAGGATTTTACTAAGTATTCAGTGCTAGGCTAGTGCTGCGGTAGCATCCAAGCAGATATTTGAAGCGGAGCGAGGACCAGCGAGGCGCCTCATTTAGCGCAACCAGAAAAGGAAACCTTACCCGGTTAGCGAGATAGGCACCCCATGTGTCAACAAGTCAGCGAAATTCCTTAGGGTTTGTTACAACAATCCGATGGAGCAGGCCCAAGAGAATAGGCGCGTCGTGCTACCATCAAATCTATAAATAGGGAGCGTGCCCTAGAGCAAGGTGTGCAACATCTTCAACACCACTCCTTAAGAAAACAAGAACATCCGAGCCAGATTACGAGAAACCTATCTCCACTCCACACCATACTCACTCATTTACATCACTCTATTCCATACTCAGAGACAAACCTCCGTAGGCGGTGTTTACCATCTTCGCATCAACCTTAGTAGTTATAGATACGCCTTCATGCTTGTTGGCGTAACTCAACCCTTAGGTGTTTTTAAGTTGATGAATACTCTTGCGATAATTTTGTACTGTTTTATCGTGACTACGCTCATCATGAGCTAATTCCCTTGCTAGTCAAGACATGGTGATATGAACATGTTATTCTAGATTGCGTTTATGTGATTGATTTGTGATGCCTTATTAACTTGTGCACTTTTATTGTTATAAACTCTTTTCGAAATTGATCACTTTGATTAGGGTAGCGTGTTTTATTATCCGGAAGGAAATAAATCACTGATTTCGCAAGTTAATATAGTTTGAAGGGTAATAGGAATATTATTCTTTCCTAGCGAAGGATAGGAATATGAAGTTAGGGCTATAGTGTGATCGGAAACATGCTTTTCAACCTATGTAATGAACCTCAATGGGAGCTTAGGAATAAGAGAACCTTGACGACATTATGTTAATAGGATAGGAATATCCACATTCATTCTGCGCACTGAGTGTTATCACAGCATCCATCACAGCATCGCATCTATAGGTTTTGTTCATTGAACCTAGTCTTGACTATTATCATCTCTCGTATTTTCACTCATGATATTTTGTTACTTTTGTTATTATTACGTCTTTTGTTGCATCACCACTTCACTTTATTATTTGGTTACACTTTTACTCGCTAAATCAACGCTATTCCGTAGACCAAGTAGTTAAACCTTAATCCTCGTGGGAACGATCTTTACTTACACTTTATTACTTGTTAGACTGTGTATACTTGCACACGTTTTTGCACAACAACGCGCCCTGGCATTGCACCCTTTTTATTGCAATTTTAACTGCATGTTGTAGGACGCGCCCTGGCATTGCACTTATATTGCACCCTTTTACTACAATTTTAACTGCATGCTATAGGACACACCCTAGCATTACACTTTTTATTGCTCCTTTTTTCTGCATGCTATAGGACTCGCCCTAGCATTACACCCTTTTTATTGCAATTTTAACTGCATGCTATAGGACGCACCCTGGCATTACACCCTTTTTTTTGCAATCTTAACTGCATGCTATAGGACGCGCCCTGGCATTGCACTTTTTATTGCTCCTTTTTTCTGCATGCTATAGGACGCGCCCTGGCATTGCACCCTTTTTATTGCAATTTTAACTGCATGCTATAGGACGCGCTCTGGCATTGCACTTTTATTGCACCCTTTACTGCAATTTTAACTGCATGCTATAGGATGTGTAACAGCCCAGGTCCAACGCATTGGCCACCCCGGCACTATTACCTCACGGTCTTCTCTACCCCTCTTGTAGAATTTTTGCCTTCCGTGGGAATCGAACCTTGCACCTGAGGCACAATTATGGAGCATATAAAAGAATAGAGTTGTATTGAAGAGGTGGTTGGGCAAGAGGAAGAAAAAGAGAGTGTAGAGTGTGAACTTGAATGTGGTCATTTGGAAATAGTGGAAGAAAATCAAAAAAATTGTGTAGTTGTAGAACAAGAAAATTTCAAAAATAGTGGTGACAAGGAAGAAAAGCCAAGGTTGAGGTATGTGACAATTGAGACTCAACTCTTGGTAATTGAAGAAAAGAGTCATCCGCAAAATGAGCATCAATTTTTTCAAGAGAGGGGGAACTCCTATCCCAAATGCTTATTGGTTGGGGCATGGGAACACTTGCTTTCCTATGCCAAATACATGGGATTTCTAACAAAAAGGAGAAAGCGGAAGGATGATATTTTCTTCTTGTCCCATTATCCACCCTAACTTGGGTTTTGAATATCAAGTCTAGCTAAAGACTATAAATTAAGCGCTACTGGGAGGCAATCCAGATTTTTAGGACTAATTGTGTTTTCTCTGTGTTTTTGTTTTTAAATTTGCAGGTATGAATAAGAGGTCTTGTGGTATGTATGTGCTGTCAATTATGCAAGAATTTTGATGTTGTAGCACCATGTGCTACAACACTCGTGGCTGAGGTGTTGAACATGTAGTCCAAATAGTCAAAAAAAGGTGATGATGAGAAAAATGAAGGAGAGTGTAGTGAGCAAGAAGAAGAGAGAAGTAAGGAATGATCCTCCATTTTTCATCCACCCACACCACCCACCCAAAACCTTTCCACCACACTTTCACCACCTAAAACACCTTTTCCATCACAAAAGCCCACTTCTCACAATTCCAGACCTTCATCCACCCCCACCTCAAGCCAAACCATCAAACCTTATCCCAAAATCTTCCCCATTTCCAAAACAACCCGCTCCACACAACTCCCTATCTTCCAAGCAACTTCCCCCACCAAAACAAAAATCATCTCAGCCTCACAAAAGAAAAATCCACCGAAAACTCAATTTGCCACAGAGCAACCACCAAGAAAAACTGAAGTGCAGAGAGTGAATGCTGTCACAGGTGGTGCTATAACATCAGTATCATAGAGTAATTGTGAGAGAGCCCACTCATACCATAGTAAGGATGAATCATCGAAACTATGGCTGGGTTCACATTTGGGATATGTGAATGAGTGGGGTTCCTGAGATTGGACCCCTGAGCTTGAGCATCAACTATTAGTAGTGGAGTGTAGCCAAGTGGCAATCTTTGTGGCGCGACGACGGGGAACGGGTTTTGAAACTGTGGCGCCCCCGGATTACCATCGTGACCTGTCGGTGCAGGCTGTTTTTGGCCCACGACTCCTGAGGGACCATCTTCCGAATTGGCATCGGCTGTCGGAGGTGTGTAACCTTGCGAAAGTCCGTAAGGAGACCATTGGTAACCCTGGCCATTAGCCCCAGTAGGGTACACTGCATGTGGGATCCCGGGTCCATTGGGAATAAGAGGGTTAGTAACTTGGTTTTCAGTGTTCCCAGCGGAGACATCTTCGTCCGCATTTCCGTTCCTCAAAGCTTGTAAAACCTTTAAGATTTCAGCCATCTCTTCTTTCATCCCATCTATTTCTGCCCTAAGCTCTTAATTTCCTAGGTTCTGATTACCCTGACCTAAGTCATCCTGATGTGGATTGCCTTGATCTGGGTTATCCTAAGGCGGATTGTCCTGATTTGCTTCCATGTTTCTGGCCTGAGAACGAGTCCAATAGCGATGTTGACGCACCAGCTTTTCTTTTACTCTCTGTTGATGGGATACATGGTATGAGTATATGAATGGATGAAAAGATGAGTGATGCATGTGTGCATGGGTTTTTTTAGGCTGAGAATCGTAAGTGCATCCCGATTTGTCATAAGTACACAAATTAACGTTTTAGAATATTTTCAAGAAAAAGGAACAGCAGGTGAAACAAACAAACTTCATTGATGGGGGAAAGTACAACATTTTTTTTTGAAATAAAATTTCGAAAGGAAAAGTACAATGCTCTTTTAAATTTCACTCAAATACATATGGCTTTCATTTTTCCACTCCTCTCTCTCTTTTTCTATTAGTAGTGCTACCAGCCTTCTTCCTAAGTTCTGCAATCAGGATCTTGCAAAATTCCATAAATTCGAAAACTTGGACCGGGGTGTTAAACGGGTGCATTGCTGCGTCAGCCTTCTTTAGACGTTTTGGGATACCCATGATAGCTTGATTGGCCAGCCATGCCAACTTTGAGAATTTGTCTTTCCAGTATAAGCTTTCATTCTTCAACTCTATGAAGACTTCATGGTTTTCTATCCTGCTGACCAACTCCGCAAAGCGGCTCTCCCAATAGATGCTTTCAGTCTTCAACTGGTGGTAGACTTCCTCTTGATATCTGATATGGTCCTTCAGCTCATCATATCTTTCATGCTCCCTTCTCAAGGCTTGTTGGTATTCTCAGAGTATCTCTTCAATTGTCTCTTTATCTCGCCTGATACTTTTCACTTGCTCTTCAAATTCGGCTATCAATATCCGGGACTCTCTTCTTGACTTCACCAGTAGGCTCTGTGTGGTTTTTTTTAGCAATCATTGATTCTTCCCATAACTCCTTACACTTGTGCGCATCATCAACGGCTTGGTTCATTTTCAGGTTGCATCGTTTTAGTTCTTCCTTTGCCCCTCTCAGGTACTTTTGAACCTCTCTTTTCTTCAATCTTAAGCTGCTTGCGGCTATCTTCAATGGCATATGACTTAGTTGCGTTTTCCTCCTCCAATTTCTGGTTTTATAAGAGCATTTTCTCTAATTCTGCCTGTAAGCCCTTTTTTTCTTCTTCGGCTTTTGACAATGCCATTTTGAGCTTATCTAACTCTTCGACAGTGGGAAGGGTGGGTTCAAGTACTTCTTCCTCAACCAGTAGTGCGCTTCGGTAAGGCAATCGGGTGTCTTGGATCCTTTTTTGGAGCCATTGACGAAAGGTGGGTTCCTTATCGCCGCCCCTCTTAGTAAGCTCTTGTCCTTTGCGAACAACCATATCCCACGCTTGAGAAATCTTCCGGAGCATGTCAACCTCTTTTGGGCTTCCCTCATGGAGGTAAAAAGGGATTAACATGTCTTCGGTGGGCGGATTTCGCATGGGATACCCTAGCTGTCTTAGAGTCAGAGAAGGGTTGTAATTTATGCATCCTCTTGTCCCCATAAGTGAGACATTTTGAAAATTTCCACATTGAAAAACTACTGCAGGCCTATTTTTCCACTATGATGGGTGCCAACGAACCTTGTATTCATGGAGGCCCCTTAACACTTGTAACCATTCACTAGTGTTCATTCACATCACAACCTCTAGCATCTTCAATTGGGCCTTCTACTTTAACAAGCATGAGTGAGAATCCAAACATTCAAGGTGTGTAGGCAGCAAGATATCCTCTTTCCCTTTAGCTCACTATAATAAGTGAAAGTACGACTTAGTTGCGTTTTCCTCCTCCAATTTCTGGTTTTATAGGAGCATTTTCTCTAATTCTGCCTGTAAGCCCTTCTTTTCTTCTCCGGCTTTTGACAATGCCATTTTGAGCTTATCTAACTCTTCGACATTGGGAAGGGTGGTTTCAAGTACTTCTTCCTCAACCCGTAGTGCGCTTCGGTAAGGCAATCGGGTGTCTTGGATCCTTTTTTGGAGCCATTGACGAAAGGTGGGTTCCTTATCGCCGCCCCTCTTAATAAGCTCTTGTCCTTTGCGGACAACCATATCCCACGCTTGAGAAATCTTCCGGAGCATGTCAACCTCTTTTGGGCTTCCCTCATGGAGGTAAAAAGGGATTAACATGTCTTCGGTGGGCGGATTTCGCATGGGATACCCTAGCTGTCTTAGAGTCAGAGAAGAGTTGTAATTTATGCATCCTCTTGTCCCCATAAGTGGGACATTTTGAAAGTTTCCACATTGAAAAACTACTGCAGGCCTATTTTTCCACCATGATGGGTGCCAACGAACCTTGTATTCATGGAGGCCCCTTAACACTTGCAACCATTCACTAGTGTTCATTCACATCACAACCCCTAGCATCTTCAATTGGGCCTTCTACTTTAACAAGCATGGGTGAGAATCCAAACATACAAGGTGTGTAGGCAGCAAGATATTCTCTTTCCCTTTAGCTCACTATAATGAGTGAAAGTACAGTAACTGTCTGCAAGAATGGCTGGAATTGGGTTGGATGGGTTTTCTTCATCCTTAAAGAATAGGAAGGCACCAATAGCTGTCGTGTCCACATACCTGTCAAGGCGTGGAAATAGAACAATGCAAAAAATGGTCAAAGCCAACACTTGTTTAAAAGGACCACAATTTCTAGTATCGGCGAAGGACTTCATTTGACTTTCCAGATATTCTTGTGGGAACCCTACAATGTAATTTCGATTTTTCTTTTGGAGCTTCAAATTTTCCTTGCTGATTTGTAACATTGAGGCAAGTTTCTCATCTGTGTAGTAATGCCCCTGATACTGGTAGGGCCTAATGTCTTGTTGAGGAAAACCAATGATCTGTGTATATTCTTCCAGGGTAGGTGCCATCTAGAAATTTTTGAAGGTGAAGCATCTTAATGAAGAGTCATAGAATTGGCTCAAAGCGGCAATGGCATTTGTCTGCACTTCCAACTATAGTAACATAATAATCTTCCAATAAGTTCTATCAAAAGACTTGCGCTCGATGGGCGGCAACCAACCAGCACATTCCCTTAGACTCGTCAGGTTAGACTGTTTCACTATAGGGTAGTTCAAAGTTTGGATTGCTTCACTGTTTGATCCAATATCGCCTTGCTTATGACAAATTTTTCAAGCCTCTTACAATTCCCGGTAAACCTAAATGAGATGAATAACATGCATGTGAGGATTTTTTTTACATTTTTTGTAAAATAATGATGTTGTATGATGAATGAAAGAATGATGTCACGCGTGTTAAAAAAGTAAAAGGAAATTTTTGGTGATTCCACTTGAGAAAGAGAAATAAGGAAAAAGAAATAAATGGTTTTGATGATTTGATATTTTTTGAGAAAAAAGAAAATATCTGTAATGATGCAGTGGGTAGGTGAAATGCTCTTGTGTCCTAAACAGGTTATGTCTCATATATAGGTTATGGTCTAGGGTCACTAATGTGATCAATATCTCAGGTGGCTCTATTCATTTCCTCACAAAGGTCTCCAGAGCTAAAATCTCCTTCATGATATGATCCACAACGATAGCAAGCTACCTGGTGTGGGATACCATGAAAGAGCGTACTCTGGCTGAGACTTTCATGAGAGTCAGACAGATAAAATTCAGAATGACTGTCACTAATAATCTCCACCCGTCCTAGGTTATTTTCAGACCCGGATATAAGGCCCCACTCAGAAGTGTGTGAATAAACATGTGTAAGTGACGTGTGTGATATGGGCATAATACCTAGACTACCCAAGCTGCAAAAGAAATACAGATAATAGTACAAAGGTCTTCTACCCTAATGTTCAATAAAGCAAAGGAATAAATAAATAAAATAGACATGCGAATATAAGCATTAAGGGTAAACAAAGTACTAAATTAACAATAATCTACATATTTAATTAAATTAGGCTTGACCCTCTTAAATTATCCCCAGTGAAGTCGCCAGCTGTAGCGACCGAAAAATCCGAAGGAGGGATTCTTCGTCATTTTTGCAATGAAGTCGTCAACAATATTTATTAAATAGGAAAAACATTGAAAAAACCTCTATTTTGGGTTCGGGGGTCGATTATGTGTGGGGAAGGTATTAGCACCCCACAACATCCTTTCAAAAGAAAGGTTACCATTTAATTTAATGTGTAGAAAGAAATTTAATTCAAAGAAAACACTCTAATTTACCCTTTTTATTATTTGCAAAATTGAAAATGAAGACTTAATAAAAGTTTAGTTTTTTATGCTTGACAGGAGTGGGTCCCTGCTCCTACGTATCTCCAGGTGTGATGGGGAAATCAAAGCTACGTAGTTCTTGGGTAGAAAAAGTTTGTGTGTGTGGTGTTTTTTATTTATTCTTGAAATTGGGAGAGGTATTCGTAATGACCAAACAAGTAAAACTCAGAGTGGTCATCACTCATAGCTCGTTTGAAAACCAAAGCTGTTATTAACGGTCAAACAAGCTAAGCTCAGAGTGACCATTAGTAACAAACCATTTTTTGTGAATAATTATTTAAAAAACTGGTTTGGAAGCATTATGATGTAATAATAAAAAAAACTAAATGAGTTGTAATAGAAAAGGTGGTGTAATTAACAAGGGTGTTATGTTATTAAAAATAAAAAGGGGGGGGGGTATGAGTAGCAACAGGGGCTGTATTTTTAAAAAGGAGGCACAAACAGCGAGCCCAGCTTGTTTTTGTGGGCTGGGCTGCAAGAGAAAAAACAAAAAAAAACAAAAAGGAATGGGCTGTATGAGGGGATGCACACAGTGAAATAGGGGGTGCATACAACAATCACCAAAAACAAAACAGGATCAAACGGAGGGGAGGGGCTGTCATACCCCAATTTTGTCCGGCTTAGGTCCAAACCCTAATTTTCTCCACAAAAAATAATAATAATAAATGTATTGCATTTTGAATCCTAGAAACCGCTCCAAAGTTTTTGAAATCATTCTTAGGGTTAAAATGCACTTTTTAAGAAACTAGGGTTTTGAAAATGTGTTATGTATGCATGGCAAGTTTTGAAAAATATGTTATGCATGCATGGCAAGCTTTGGAAAATATCTTATGCATGCATGGCAAAAACATAAGAAACATTTTTTGTGAAAAAATAAGAATTGATTTCCATTCTGTTCCAAAGGCCAAGAATCGATTTATACTATTTTGTAAAGGCCATGAAATCGATTCCTTAACCCAATATTAAACCATGAAATCGATTTTCAGGCCATGTTGAGGAGCCAAGAATCGATTCCTCCTTATGTTATCAAGGCATGAAATCGATTTTCAGGCCATTTTTAGGAACCAAGAATCGATTCTTCCTTATGTCATTAAGGCATGAAATCGATTTTCAGGCCACTTTAAAGAGCCAAGAATCGATTCTTCCTTATGTTATTAAGGCATGAAATCGATTTTCAGGCCACTTTAAAGAGCCAAGAATCGATTCCTCCTCACTTTGTCAAAACATGGAATCGATTTTCAAGTCATTTCCAAGAGCCAAGAATCGATTCCCACTTATTTTAACTAAGCATGGAATCGATTTTCACCCATTCAGGATGTCCAAGAATCGATTCTTTGCTATTTCCAAAGGCTCAAACAATCGATTCATCCTTGCAATAAATGTTTTTTAAAAAATTCTACGCTTTCCTAAGCCTATAAATAGGCAGCCTCAAATCACATTTTCACACAGAGACTTCACACAAGATCAGAGAGAAGAATTGCTACACATTTTTCACGAGATCTGACACACATTTTTCACGAGATCTGAGAGACATTTTCACGAGATCTGAGAGACATTTCACGAGATCTGGGAAGACAACTCTCGCAAATCTCATTTTCCAGTTCTCCGCTTCATTTTCGCTCGTTCTTCAGATCTGTAATATCTGTCTTCATCAGAGGTATTTCAGTCTTTTCATTTGTTAATATTTAGTTATTGTGATCCATGTGATTTAAATTAGCCATAGCATTCATCTGCTCGTTCTTGTATGTTATCGTCCATTGCTGAGGACGAACCATAGGATTCCCACTTATGCCTAGTGCATCATATTCTAAGTGGTGAAGATGGTCTCGGGTGATTCAGCTCGCCCCTTTTAAACCCTTTCAAAAACATTTTTTTAATTAGAACTACGTCGCTTTGATTCCCGTTTGGGATACGTAGGAGCGAGCCACGTTCTCGTCAAGCGCAACAAATAAAAATTCTTTTCATCCCCCTAAACCAATCATTTTCATAAAACAAACAAAAATCATTTTTCAAACCCATTGTTGCTAGTAGCTCATCAGAGCCTCTGTTCGTTTAGCTATTAGTGACAATGCCCTTTTCTCCTGAAGATAATAAACGGCGATCCATCATAACTTTTGTTAGTTTGATCATCGTACAAATCAATCTCTTTCGAAAATCATTTTCAAAAACATAATAAAAACAAGTTGTTATCAATAGTCCATCAGAACCTTTGTTCGTTTGACTAGCGGTACAACTCTTTTTGAGCATTTAGCAGTGATTCATCATAGCCTCTGCTAGTTTAATCATTTGCTAATACTCGTCCTATTTCAAAAACTCACTAAAAAGGATAAAAAACAAAAACTTTTCAAAAAGAACCAAGAACTACGTAGCTTTGAATTCTCCATCGCACCGGGAGATACGTAGGAGCGGGCCATGTCCCGTCAAGCACTTTTTTCTAAAAACCCTTTTTTCCCCCCTCCTCACCTAGAATAAAATTTTCATTAAAGATTTCCCATTCATCTCCAAATAAGAAATAAATAGGCAAATCTAGGTATTTTTCAAATCAAACGTTAAAACCACACATTTAATTAGAGGTTCCCTTTCGGTAGAAAGGACGTGCGCGGTGCCAACACCTTCCTCGCACGTAATCGACCCCCGAACCTATATCTCTAGTTTCAAAGGACCATCCGCCTTGTCCAAAAGACCTTTTTTCAATGTTTTGGTCTTAAAATTAAAATATTGGTGGCGGCTCCAAAATTATTCCACGTTGTACATTGAGAAACCCAAACCGGAGATTTTTCGGGGTGCAACAGGGGCGCGCGTAAACCAGGTGGTGTGATTAGTAAACGGAATTAGAAAAAAACTAAAATAAAATAAATGAATAAAAGGGAAGGGGTATATAAGGCAAGTGTTGAAATAAGAAACCCTAAAAACAAACCCTCATCTGAGCGCCGCTCCACTCCCCTCCAACCCTAATTTCTCTCTCTCTCTCTCTCTCTCTCTCTCTCTCTCTCTCTCTCTCTCTCTCTCTTCAGCGCCGTTCCCTCACTCCCCTCAAACCTAATCTCTCGTTTCTTCTCTTCTCACCGCCACATCCCTAATCTCACTTTCTTCTTTTTCTCAGCGACCCTAATCTCACTTTCTCTTCTCTCCACCAACCCTAATCTTCTACTTTGACTACAGCGCCGCAACTAGGTACGAAAAAGGGGGAGAGGGCGTCGAACAGAGGGAAGAGGGAAACAGGTGTCTTTCGTGGTGGTGGGCGATGGTCTGTTGGTGGAGGTGTGAGACGGCGTTTGGTGGTGTGTCTACGGTGGTGATGGAGGGAGGGACGGTGACAGAGATGACCACCGTACGGTGGTCATTTGTTTTTGGTTTGGTTTTGAAGGGAGGAAGGTTCGACGGAGAGAGAAAGAGAGGGACGATGGTGATGATTGCGAAGGGGAGGCGTTCAGTGGTTCGGTGTTGTTGATGGTGGAGTGTGACGATTTGTGGTGGTGTGGAGGGTTCATTCGTAGGGGGGTGGCTTACGATGAGGGTTTGGTGTGAGGAGAAGATGGTGAGACCGGCAAATGATGGTGAGGCGAAGGTGGTCGGAGGCGAAGGGACGGAGATGGTTGTGGGGGCGTTTTTTCGGTGACATACGGTAGGGGGAGGCTCGCGGAGGTTGGGAGCGGTTGTTGAAGGTGGCTTGGGGTTGCGGTGGTTTACGGTGGCTGAGATGGGTTCAGTTTGCGACTATCAGGGTGAGACGACAGTGGTTAGGAGAGGTTGTTGATGGTGGTTTGGTGTTACGACCGTGGGTTTGTTGAAGGTGGGGTAAAGTGGTGCACGGCGTGGCTACAGTGGCCGGAGGTAAAAAACCTTTCCTTCCTCTCCCCTTTTCTCCTCACTGTCTCAATCTGATCCTAGTTTCTCAGTTTCTGGTTTCTGGATTTAAGCCTATACTTTTTAAAAAAAATGTACAAGCAGTTTGTAGACACAACGATTACTGATGTTATTCAGGAATTTGATTACTCAACTATTTGCTAAAACAAAAACGTAGGCTAGCATATTTGAGCATTTCAGAAACTAAACAAAATATGTCTACCTGTTTTGAAAATTAGTAACTGAAGGACCAACCTATCCTCTAGGCTATTGTTTATGAAGACTCCTTTTAGTTGTTTGCTGCTTCTGCTGCTACCATTTGCTGCTCAGTGTTTGTAGGCTGATTAGGGTTCTACCCTAATCTTTTGATAATTTCTGAGTTTGTGTCTATGTTGCTGTGTGTGTATTTCTGTGCAATTCTTAGTGACTGTCTCAGTGACTGTGTGTTTTTTTGTGTGTATTTTCGTATGGATTTTCTGTCTGGATTTTGGTGTCCATTCCCT
This sequence comes from Astragalus membranaceus, assembly GCA_039519185.1. Lineage (NCBI taxonomy): Eukaryota > Viridiplantae > Streptophyta > Magnoliopsida > Fabales > Fabaceae > Astragalus > Astragalus membranaceus. The sequence continues at coordinate 228,051,698 of CM076846.1, read as the reverse complement.
TTTTTTCTGATTGTGCTACTGTTTGGTATTTATAGGCAGGTTGATGAGGTGGTGCTGAGGAGTCAAAAAGGACAAACAGCAATTAGGGCAAATTTAGGGCACAAAAAGGACAACAATTGAGGAGGAATCAAAAGGACAACAGCTGGAGAAATTTGGGGCGCAAAGGACAGCATTATCAAAAGGACAGTAGCTGGCAATGGAAAAAGGACAACATCCAAGGAGAAACCCTAGCTAGGGCAGCCAGCCAACTGCTGCGCCCCTTTTTTTCTTTTTTGAAATTTTGTATTTTTAATTTTTTGTATTATTTTTTGTACTATTTTTTGCTGCTTTTCTTTTTTGGTTCATATGTGTAAAGAAAAAATATATTCCATAAAAACTTTTGACTATTCAGCTTCTTTATTTATTTCTTTGCACCAATAATAATAGACTAAATAATAACAACAACGAAATAAAATAAAACGAACATCAAACAATCGTTGTACGAGGGTGCCAAAGACACGCGCGTTTAAAACGATATGTGACGCAATGAGAATAAGAACCTTTTTTAGATTTTAATTGATCGGACAAAATTAGGGTATGACAAGAGTCAAGCCTGTTTAATTTGTTTGTGCAAAATATTTATAAGTTATGCTTGTTTATATAAACCCCAGGGTAGAGGATATTAAATATTATTGTCTAGTTGTATTTTCTGGTTATTTTGCAGGTACAATTTGGGTTTTGTTATTTTTAGGGTTTGAGGTTTGTATGCTTCCTTCACACACTACACATACACAGTGAGCACACACTGAGAATTGGGCTTATACCGGAGCCTAAAAAACACATAAGTTAGAACGAGGTTGTGTAGTGGTAGTCATTTCGGATGTACATCCTGGTGGCTACCATGAATTCCTCATCTAGAGTACGATTCTTCTCTGCGGGTATCCACATCTGGGATGTACATCCTGGTGTGTTTACACTTCTAGAAGAGTACTTGACTCTAGAGACCTGAAATTTCCCTAGGTTATAGCTGATAAGTATTCACAATAGAAAAACCATAGGTCCATAGGGTCCAAAGCTCAATAGCATGGGTCAAGCAATTTAAGTCACAAAGGGAGCCACTCTATCTCTTACCTTATTTTTCAAAAAAAAAGTCTTTTTCCCATAAACAAACTTTTGGGTATAGAAAATCACTCATTTTTTCCTACAAAAATCAAAATCATATTGCATTTCATGCATAAAAAACATAAGAAAAAAACATGTTGCATTGTAAAAAAAACATGTTTGCCTAAGGCCTTTGAATTTTTTTTTCCTACATGTAGTGCACATCTTCAGTTCATTGTCATCCATCATACTCATTTTGTCAAAAATCACCCATCGTAAAATTTCTCCATATTTCATTTTCTCTTTGCATGTATAAGTGAATAAAACAAAGCACGTTATCATTTGTCAATCCTCATAGCATTTCCCTTCAAATGGGGAGAAAAAATATGCATTTCTTTTCTTGCATGAAAAGGATGACAAAAAAACATTACAAAACAACGCATGTTGCATCTTAGGATGAATGCTTGCATACATACCATGCATTTCATAACATATTGGTCTCTTTGACCCATTCTCATAAATTTTTCTTTAAGAAAATAATAAAAGGAGTTTTAAATTTTTGTGTTTGCATCAAAATGAATGCCAATCAAGCTTGGGCTCGTGGAATTGGATCATTCTCTAGAGAGTTGTTGGGAAGATTAATCATTAGAGGTGTAGAGAAATAATGTGAGAGGAAAGATATCATGGGGCACACTACTTGGGCATATTGGGAAAAATGAGAGGAAAAATGGGAGGCATAAGGTTGACAATCTATTCTTGAAAAAAGCTCAAAGTAGAAAAAAATAAAGGGAAATAGATGATTGTCATTAGCATTTCTTTAATGATGAAAGTTTGAAACCAAGTTGACTTAGCCGAAGCGTTATACTAATGAATTTGCATGGATTTAAAAACCCATTTTCATCCTTTCTCACCCCAAGTTCCCTTAAACAGTGACCCCTTTTTAGTTCTTGCCTCAAACAATATTTCATAAAGCCCTTTTGGTTGCGACATTCAAGGATGCGCCAGTGAACAAATATCAGATTTTGAAGGTCCATTTCCCAAAAAAAGTAAACAAAAAATAAAATAAAAAAAGGTAAAAAAAACAAAAGAAAGAAAAAGAGAGAGAGCAAGGAATTTGTAAAAGGGTAAATGGTTTTTCGAAATTAAAATTTTGAAAATGATGAACTATGATTCGAAATGAAGAGTGGCCATTTTTTTCTCTATCCCAAAAAAAACGAAGTATTGTATCCCTTGATGTCCCCTTTGAGCCTATAATTTCATTTTATTTATACCCTGGACAAGGATCCACACTACAGTGGAATTTAGTGCATTTAGATTATCATATAATTTTCGAAGATAGAAGATTGATGAGAAACAAATCAGGGGCAATGGAGGAAGGAAAAAAAGCGGTTGAAAAAAACAAATGATGGCGAATGGTGAAAAAAAAATAAAGAGAGAATCAGCCATATATGAAATAGAGGCGAAAGCTGAAATGAGTTAAAACAAAATCAAAGGAGAAGAAAAAAAAATGAAAAAAAAGAGAAGCAAAAAGGAGGAAAAAGAGAAATGAAGGAAGAAAAAAAATCAAATGGACAAATTTTACAAAAAAGGGTGTTGTCATCGAAACACAAGAGAAAGCTGAATGCACTAAAAATCCTTGATTCATTTAACCTGTAAAACATTTCTTTGAGCCTTCTAAGCATTTTTCTTCCATAACCCATACCTGTAAAAACATTTCTTTGAGTATTCTAAGCATTTTTCTTTCATAACCCATAACCCATACCCGTAAAAATATTTCTTTAAGCCTTCTAAGCATTTATCTTCCATAACCCATAATCCATAGCCATGTAACAAGCATCTAAAAGTCCACTCTGATTGATGAATGATTGTTTTCATTTTCATAATATTAATTTTGAAATAAATCATTTGCTTCTTTTAAACTTTTCTTTGCTCTAAGAAAAAATGGAAAAAAAAGGGAATGAGGCCCGTTAGACTGAAAACCTGTAAAGGCAGTCTAGGCAAAAATTAGGGTTTGAAAACAAACTAAAAAATAAAAAAATAAAAAGACACAGTCCGCTAGACTGAAAACCTGCAAAGGCAGTCTAGGTAAAAATTAGGGTACAAAAGCGGAATGAGACTTACAATGTTCATTTATGTAGTTCACTGGATTTCTCCTACTTATGCCGAACATGAGTGCACATTGGGGCAATTTTGTGGAAAATAAACTTGAGTCTCAAAAAATCCCACACTGAGACAAAACTTTGCAAGCCCCTTTTATGAGTCAAAACTTCTTTCTACACCAGTGTTGTTTTATCTTGAAGAGTGTCTGTTGGCACACTGAGGCAAAAAATTTGCAAGACCCATCATGAGTCAAACTTGTATAGTACACCAGTGCATCCTACTCTTGAGGCAATTCCTTTTACCAATACTGGGGCAGAAATATTTGCATGATCCTTGATGAGTCAAATTTTGCTTGCTACACCTAGTAGTCTTCCCCTATGGTGAAACTTGTTTCCAATATTCCAACATGTCAGCCCCCTCAAATAAAAGAAATGCCCAATAGCCAGAGGTTACCATATACATTTTCCCTATCATCTTGTGTCGCCTTTGTCATTTCTAATGCTTTCACTTAAAAAAAGAAAAAATAAATAAATAAATCCCATTTCCAAACCTTCAAAATCCAAAACAGGAAAGCCAAGAAACCCAGAAAAGTCCAGCTCGTCAATACCCACAAATCCATGCATGCTCATTAAGTAATACTTCAAAAATAATCAACTTGGAATCAATGATTTGATTTAGAGAGCTAATGACGATCCAAGAAAAAAATAGAGTGGGTCAAACTTGAAAGTGTTTTTTGAAGGATGAGAAGTGATCATAAGAGAAATGAGATCTTAAAAAGCTAGCGAGGATGAGGATAACCTTCCATTTGAGAATGAGTTTGATTGGTTTCAAATGAAGCATGCACAAAAATAAAATGTTTTCATTAAACCTAACTTTCATGACATGTGCATTTTAATTTCAACTCAAGGCTCACGCATAATTCATACGTTTTATGTCATTGCTTGCATACATTTCATGTCCAACCATGCATTCCACTTCATGACTAGAAGCATGTGTTTTTTCAGTCGTTTTGTGAAAATAATCATTCAAAATAAGGCATTCATGGCATCTTATTGCAGATCCTATTCTGACTTTGCACCTTTAATATAATGATTTCCTGCATGTTATAGGACGCGCCCTGGCATTGCACCAGGCAAATAAAATTTTAACTGCATGCTATAGGACGCGCCCTGGCGTTGCACTTTTTATTACACCTTTTTACTGCATGCTATAGGACGCGCTCTGGCATTGCATCTTTTTATTGCAATTTCAACTGCATACTATAGGACACGCCCTAGCATTGCACCCTTTTTACTGCAATTTTAACTGCATGCTATAGGACGTGCCCTGGCATTGCACTTTTATTAAATCCTTTTACTGCAATTTTAACTGCATGCTATAGGACGCGCCCTGGCATTGCACTTTTATTGCACCCTTTTTATTGCAATTTTAACTGCATGCTATAGGACGCGCCCTGACATTGCACGTTTTATTGCTCCTTTTTCTGCATGTTATAGGACGCGTGATAACTCACGGAAGTGTGAGTTATTTACAGTCATTCAAATGAGAATTATCTTGTTCCAAGAATAAATTATGCTATAAATTGTGATGAATACCTTCATATTTGGCATTGTTGAATTCAGGGATAATAATTATAATTTGGGCACGCAAGTGCCAAATTTGAGGAATTTGACATGTGTGCAAGTGTGCAGGATTTTACTAAGTATTCAGTGCTAGGCGAGTGCTGCGGTAGCATCCAAGCAGATATTTGAAGCGGAGCGAGGACCAGCGAGGCGCCTCATTTAGCGCAACCAGAAAAGGAAACCTTACCCGGTTAGCGAGATAGGCGCCCCATGTGTTAGCAAGTCAGCGAAATTCCTTAGGGTTTGTTACAACAATCCGATGGAGCAGGCCCAAGAGAAGAGGCGCGTCGTGCTAGCATCAAATCTATAAATAGGGAGCGTGCTCTAGAGCAAGGTGTGCAACATCTTCAACACCACTCCTTAAGAAAACAAGAACATCCGAGCCAGATTACGAGAAACCTATCTCCACTCCACACCATACTCACCCATTTACATCACTCTATTCCATACTCAGAGACAAACCTCCGTAGCCGGTGTTTACCATCTTCGCATCAACCTTAGTAGTTATAGATACGCCTTCATGCTTGTTGGCGTAACTCAACCCTTAGGTGTTTTTATGTTGATGAATACTCTTGCGATAATTTTGTACTGTTTTATCGTGACTACGCTCATCATGAGCTAATTCCCTTGCTAGTCAAGACATGGTGATATGAACATGTTATTCTAGATTGCGTTTATGTGATTGATTTGTGATGCCTTATTAACTTGTGCACTTTTTTTGTTATAAACTCTTTTCGAAATTGATCACTTTGATTAGGGTAGCGTGTTTTATTATCCGGAAGGAAATAAATCACTGATTTCGCAAGTTAATATAGTTTGAAGGGTAATAGGAATATTATTCTTTCCTAGCGAAGGATAGGAATATGAAGTTAGGGCTATAGTGTGATCGGAAACATGCTTTTCAACCTATGTAATGAACCTCAATGGGAGCTTAGGAATAAGAGAACCTTGACGACATTATGTTAATAGGATAGGAATATCCACATTCATTCTGCGCACTGAGTGTTATCACAGCATCCATCACAGCATCGCATCTATAGGTTTTGTTCATTGAACCTAGTCTTGACTATTATCATCTCTCGTATTTTCACTCGTGATATTTTGTTACTTTTGTTATTATTACGTCTTTTGTTGCATCACCACTTCACTTTATTATTTGGTTACACTTTTACTCGCTAAATCAACGCTATTCCGTAGACCAAGTAGTTAAACCTTAATCCTCGTGGGAACGATCTTTACTTACACTTTATTACTTGTTAGACTGTGTATACTTGCACACGTTTTTGCACAACAACGCGCCCTGGCATTGTACCCTTTTTATTGCAATTTTAACTGCATGTTGTAGGACGCGCCCTGGCATTGCACTTATATTGCACCCTTTTACTGCAATTTTAACTGCATGCTATAGGACACGCCCTAGCATTACACTTTTTATTGCTCCTTTTTTCTGCATGCTATAGGACTCGCCCTGGCATTACACCCTTTTTATTGCAATTTTAACTGCATGCTATAGGACGCACCCTGGCATTACACCCTTTTTTTTGCAATCTTAATTGCATGCTATAGGACGCGCCCTGGCATTGCACTTTTTATTGCTCCTTTTTTCTGCATGCTATAGGACGCGCCCTGGCATTGCACCCTTTTTATTGCAATTTTAACTGCATGCTATAGGACGCGCTCTGGCATTGCACTTTTATTGCACCCTTTACTGCAATTTTAACTGCATGCTATAGGATGTGTAACAGCCCAGGTCCAACGCATTGGCCACCCCGGCACTATTACCTCACGGTCTTCTCTACCCCTCTTGTAGAATTTTTGCCTTCCGTGGGAATCGAACCTTGCACCTGAGGCATAAGTGCAAGTTAAACACACCTCCCACTACCAATTGAGCGCGCTCAATTGGTAGTGGGAGGTGTGTTTAACTTGCACTTATGCCTCAGGTGCAAGGTTCGATTCCCACGGAAGGCAAAAATTCTACAAGGGGGGGTAGAGAAGACCGTGAGGTAACAGTGCTGGGGTGGCCAATGCGTTGGACCTGGGCTGTTACAGGATGCGCCCTGTCATTGCACTTTTATTGCACCCTTTTACTGCAATTTTAACTGCATGCTAGAGGACGCGCCCTGGCATTGCACTTTTTATTGCACCTTTTTACTACATGCTATAGGACTCGCCCTGGCATTGCACCTTTTTTATTGCAATTTTAACTGCATGCTATAGGATGCGCCCTGGCATTGCACTTTTTATTGCATCTTTTTACTGAGCTCTCGGTCTCGCCCTGACATTGTTTTTAAATTTTGTGCTATCGGTCTCGCCCTGGCATTGTCTTTAATTTTCATGCTATAGGTCTCGCCCTGGCATTGTCTTTAATTTTGTGCTATCGGTCTCGCATTGGCATTATCTTTAATTTTCATGCTATCGGTCTCTCCCTGGCATTGTCTTTAATTTTCATGCTATCGACCTCGCCCTGGCATTGTCTTTAATTTTGTGCTATCGGTCTCGCCCTGGCATTGTCGTTAATTTTCATGCTATCGGTCTCGCCTTGGCATTGTCTTTAATTTTGTGCTATCGGTCTCGCCCTGACATTATCTTTAATTTTCATGCTATCGGTTTCGCCCTGACATTGTCTTTAATTTTCATGCTATTCGTCTCGCCCTGGCATTGTCTTTAATTTTCATGCTATCGGCATTGTCTTTAATTTTATACTATTGGTCTCTCCCTGGCATTGTCTTTAATTTTCATGCTATCGGTCTCGCCCTGGCATTGTCTTTAGTTTTCATGCTATCGGTCTCGCTCTGGCATTGTCTTTAATTTTGTGCTATCGGTCTCGCCCTGGAATTGTCTTTAATTTTCATGCTATCGGTCTCGCCCTGGAATTGTTTTTAATTTTGTACTATGAGGTTTCGCCCTGACATTGTTTTTAAATTTTGTGTTATCGGTTTCGCTCTGGCATTGTTTTGAAACTTCGTGCTATCGATTCAGCTCTGGCACTGTTTGTATTACTTGTTACCCATTTTAACTTTAATGGTCAAGAGACAATTAAAATTGAGGTTCATATCTGCACTTATTCCTTACTTTCTTAATACAAGAAAACATAGTTTTATGTATTATCTCGTAAGAAAGTAAGCACAGAGGGGCAACAGTGAACACCCAATTTTAACCGTTTACTTTTTCAAAAAAATCACAAAAATATGTTTTTCTCGCATAGCTAAGTTTTAGTCTCCTGTATAAGTCGTTTTGCGCTCATTTACTAATTTGGTGTTATTATTGGATTTTTTTTGGTTGTTAAACAAAAATTAAAAAATGCTAATTGAAAAAATAATAATAAAATAGCAGATGTGCAAAAAAAATTATTTACAAAATGTCCATTTACACTTGGCCCAAACATATGCCAAAGTTACAAAAAAAAAACAGGCCTCAAATGGGCCCAAAAAAACAAACTACACCAAACTTTTAGAAAAAAGAGAAAGAAAGCCCAAAAAGCCCAAAAAACCCTAATCCCTCCCTAGCAACCATGCGCCTCTGCTCCTGCTCCTAAACTTGCAGAGAAAGCTTTCGTCAGCTGCCCGTGAACCTGAAATGGAAACAAAAAATGTGAGTCATTAATTCTTGATTCAGGTTTTTCACCTATAAAAAGGAGCTCGAAAATCAAACAAGGGGAAGAAAACAACAGAGACAGAAAATTCTGAAAATTCATTGCTAAAAAATTAGGGGTTCACATTGAAACCCTAATCACCACCACACTTAGTTCAGAAGGGTGTATTCAGGAGGGCAGAGGGACAGTAGTTGTAGTTCTATTTTCAATAGCAAAAGGGAGAATATCAGAGGCTGGAAATTAGGTTGGTCTCCCCTATATCGCAATGTGTGTTTAATTTTCGTTTTATTTCCTCAGAAATATTAGAACTGATAAACAAAAAAAATACAAGTTAGGGTTTATTAAAAAAAAACTAATTAGGTTTAGGTTAAAAAATAGGTTCAGATGTTGCCTTTCTTTTCTTCATTTATTTATTTATTATAAATGAAATAAAAAATTGGGGTTTTACTAGAAAAAGATTAGGGTTCAGATTTAAGGGAAAGATAAGCAGCAAGTAAAGAAATTAGGGTTTCCATTGGACATAAATGAATTAGGAAAGTTAGTAGAGACAAGACAACTAGTAGTAGGGAAGAAAATGGGAGAAGAAACCGGAAAATAGGGGATAGAGATGAAATGAAAAAAAAATTGAATTTTTTTTGGAATACGCCTCACCTACGGATTCCGACCACCATAAACGGTGGTTGCCCTCCCTAGCCGCCGTCGGTTTTCCCACCGCCGTCACGGAACCCCCTCCGGTACGGTCATCTTCCCAATCACGTTTCCTTCTTTTTCCTTTCACTCTCCATCGCATCTCTCTCACTCCCCCTCTCTCATTTTTCCTTCTTTTCCTCTCTTGCTCTCTCTTCGCAAAATTCACTTTCTCTCTCTTCAAACCTGTTGGTGCGGCGGCGCTGGAAAAGGGAATGGAAGAATTAGGGTTATGTGGGTGTTGTTGTTTCCTTATATACTCTCTTTATTTAATTATTTTTTTCTTAAAAACATCAGATTACGAATTAAAACCCCCTGTTTACTACGTAAAGCCCCCCTGAAAAGCCCACAATTCGTGGGCTAGTAAACCTGAAACTAAAACTGGATTGCTGTTTTTCGCACCCTCCTGTTTATTAATGCGCCTCCTTTTTTTACTAGTTTTATTTGTTTCTTTTTACCTTTCCTATTATTATTATTATTATTATTATTATTATTATTATTATTGTTATTTGTTATTATTATTATTACTACTATTATTATCCAAAAAATGAAAGATAATTGTTAATTCACTTCAAAGTATTTTTTTCTCTATCCTTTCCTCATTAAAATAAAAAAAAAATGGGTTTGATTGAGATGTACATATTGTCAATCCCGGTTTAAGGGACTTTAGCTGTACGACTTTGATCTTAAACCCTTTCAAAATTAAAATCAATCAACGCACAAATATTTTCTAATAGAACTACGTTGCCTTTGATTCTCAGCACATGGAGATACGTAGGAGCAGGGCCTCCCTGTCAAGCCAAATTAATTTTTCCTAATAAATAATCAGTTTTTTTTTTCCTTTTAACACCTATTTTCATAAAAATTATAAAACTGAGTTTGACTGAGATGTACATCTTGTCAATCCTGGTTTAAGAGACTTTAGCTGTACGGCTTTGATCTTAAACCCCTTCAAAAAATAAAATCAACCAACCAACAAATTTTTTAAGGAAGAACTACGTGACTTTTGAGTTCCTCATTGCACTGGAGGATACGTAGGAGCGGGGCTTCCCCGTCAAGTCAAAATTAAAATTTTCTAAATTAGTCCTTCTTTTATTTCTTTGTAAATAATTATTTTCTATTTTATTTTTGAGGTAAACAAATAATTAAGTAACTTATTAATATTTGCACAATCAATTTAGGGTAACTGTCTTAGGACAGATATATTACGGGTGTAGTGTAATTTAGTTTACGCCATTCCCTATGCATAATCGACTCCCGAGTCCAATCTTGCTACGCAGATCAAATGACTTTTAGTTAGGTTTTTTTCTCAATTTTCCCTATTAAATAAATTGGGTGGCGACTCCCTTTAATAATCAATTTTTGATCCGTCTACGTCGGGATCACGGTCACGACACCTACCATCTCACTCACTCTCGTTCTCCCTCACACTCTCCCACTCTCTCTCCAACTATCTCACTCTCACTCACTTTCACACTCTCTCACTCTCCCACTCTCTCCTACTATCTCTCACTCTTTCTCACCCACTATCACTCTCTATCCTACCATCTCCCTCTCACTCTCTCTCACTCCTTATTATTCGCTCTCACTCTCTCACTCCCTATCAATCCCTCTCCTACTATCTCTGTCTCACTCACTCTCATTCTCACTAACTCACTCTCACTCACTTTCACTCTCTGTCACTCTTTCTCACTCTCAGTCTCTCGCTCTCTATCATACAATCTCTCACTCTCACTCTGTTTAACTCTCTCATTCACTCTCACTCTTCCTCACTCTCACTCACTCTCACGCCCTCTCACTCTCTCTCACTCTCACACCCTCTCACTCTCTGTCACTTACTCTCACTCTCTCTCTCTCTCACACACACACACACACACACACACACACACACACACACACACTCAATCCTACTATTTCACTCCCAGTCTCTCTCACTCACTCACCCTCCCTCTCCCTCACTCTCACTTACTCTCACGCCCTCTCACTCACCCTCTTTCTCCCTCACTCTCACTCACGCACTCCCAGTCTCTATCCTACCATCTCACTCGCTGTCATTCTTTCTAACTCACTCTCACTCTCTATCACTCTCTCACCCACTCTCTATCATGCTATCTCTCTCACTCTCTCTAACACTCTCACTCACTCTCACTCTCTATCCTACTATCTCTCTCTCACTCACTCTCAATCTCTCTCACTCTCTATCCTACTAGCTCTCACCCTCTTACACTCTCTCCTACTATCTCTCTCTAATTCTGACCCCCTCTCGCTCTCTCTCAATTTCTTTCCTACTGCCTCACTTTAACTCTATCTCACTCTCACTTAATCTCTCTCTCTCTTACTCTCTCTCTAAATCTCTCTAACTCTCTTCTACTATCTCTCTCATTCACTCTTACTCTCTCTCTCTCTCTCACTGTCTCTCACTCACTCTCAATCTCTCTCACCGTATCTCACACTCTCTCTCATTCTCTCATACTGTCCCAATCTCACTCTCTTTCCTACTATCTGAGTCTCACTCTCTTTTACTATTACTCACTCACACTCTCTCTCACTCTCACTCTCACTCTCTCTTAACTCTCTCACTCTCTCCCGCTCTAACTCACACACTCTCACTCTCTCTCACACACACCCCCTCTCTCTCACACACACTCTCTCCCACTCTCTCTCACTCACTACCACTCCATCTCACCCTCTCTTAATCTCTCTCACACTATCTCTCACTCTGTCTCCTACTATCTATTTCTCAATCTCTTTCACTCTAACTCACTCTCTCTCTCTCCTATGATCTTACTCTCACGCCATCTCACTCTCTGTCACTCACTCTCACTCTCATTCTCTATCTCAGACACTCTCTATCATACTATCTCACTCTCAGTCTCTATCATTCTCCTACTCTCACTCTCACTCACTCACCCTCACTCTCCCTCACTCACTCTCACGCCCTCTCACTCTCTCTCACTCACCCCCAATCTCACTCACGGACTCCCAGTCTCTATCCTACTATCTCACTTACTCTCGTTCTCTCCCACACTCTCCCACTCTCTCTCCAACTATCTCACTCTCACTCACTTTCACACTCTCACACTCTCTCCTACTATCTCTCACTCTTTCTCACCCACTCTCACTCTCTATCCTACACTCTCTCTCTCACCATTTCTCTCTCACTCTCACTTCTCACTCTCTCTAACTCTTTCACTCACCCTCACTCTCTCCCACTCACTCACTCCCTATCAATATCTCTCCTACTATCTTTGTCTCACTGTGTCTTACTCACTCTCATTCTCTCTAACTCACTCTCACCCACTCTCACTCTCTGTCAGTCTCTCGCTCTCTATCATACAATCTCTCACTCTCTCTAACTCTCTCACTCACTCTCACTCTCACTCACTCTCACGCCCCCTCTCCCTCACTCTCACTAATTCAAGAAATAACCTCACGTTATGATATATATGCTGAATTATTTGGGGTTAAAAGACTTACAACTATTAAGGAGTCACAGTTTGTTAGGAATTATGGGAGGCAGGACGAGGACAAGTGGCTGGCGCTGCTTGAGATGGGGTACATTATATCTACCAAATATAATGTTGCCCTAGTTGCATTATCTTTGAAGACCTCACATACTTATTTGCCGTTGAGAGGTTCATATTCGACTAGTAAGAGTCGCAACATCATCTGTATTCTTAACGTGAACAACATTCACTGGATACATGTTGCGCTTTTGCCTGAGTGTCCATTGCCTCCAGTTGGTCTTCAGTTGGAGCGTTTTTCGTCTAACGATGCTACTTCATGGTTGGATCCTTATATATGGCAATTCCAACTATGGATGTCTTTAGCTCCGGTCCCCAAACCACCATCTGATCCACCAAAGATTATAGACTTAGAAGTTGATTCTGAATCTGATTAACGTTTCACTAATATTTTGTCACATTTTTTGTTTATAACATCCCTTTTATTTTAGATTTATTTGCCCTAAAATTGCAAATTAGTGTTGAATTTAATTTATTTAATATTTTACGAAACGAAATTAACTAATTAATAGATAAATCCATTTGTGCAAACTAACAAAACGAGATTTATCTATTTATTAGATAATTCTGTTTCGAAATAATACAAAACGAATTTATCTAATAACTTAAATTAATTCGTTATTAAAACATAACAAAAACGAATTTATGTTTCACTTATATAATTCTGTTATGTTATTGTAACCGTACCGAATTTATGTGGGTTGAATTAAATTCGTTATATATTTTTTTAAAATACGGATTTATCTAATTAAAAGATAAATCTATTGTGGTTTTTTTCAACCAACGGATTTATCTCGGATTTATCTTTTAATTAGATAAATCCGTTAAACATAAATTTTCAAGAGCATTCCGGAAATAACAAATTTTGTGGGGTATGATGTATCGAGGTGGGGTATAAAAAACGACTGAAAGTTAAATATCCATATCCAATCAAATCTCCTAACCAAGCCCACCAAATTGACAAGAATGAAAAAACCCTGCACATGGAATCCCAAATCCCTAATTCTCCGTAAACTCATCCTCTCTCTGTCTGCGCCGCCGGCCGTTTGCGCCGCTGACGTTGCGTCGTCGACCTTTCTCAGGTTGCCTCCAGCCTCCGCGACCTCAACATCCTTTGTTTGCAAGCTCAAGCCGCATTTGTTTGCGAGCTCACCTCTCCCCTCCGTTCGCAACCGATGCTTCTCCCTCTGTGACCGACACGACGTCCTCTGCTCGCAACGCTGCTTCTTCATTCTTCCTCTGTACTGCTGCGAATGTGCCATTGTTGCTTGCTTGGGTGACAAATTAATTTCTCACATTACATTGATTTTCCCCCAAAACCCTAAATCCCTAATTCGTAGTATGTTGATATTGAATCTGTTGATGTTGAATATCTTGTGATTTTCCCCCAAGTTCGTTATTCACTGTGATACACTCTTATATAAGCTTCTATGAGTTGGAACTAGTTTCTTGGGGTTTGATATCTTTCTTTGTTTAATTTCAGATCTGTTCCGAAACTTGGGGGATTATTTTATTCAGAACCAATTTCAGGTTTGACTTCTTCTCTCTTGTTCCTGCTCTACTTTAATAGATACGATGATTATATGATTTTTGCAATGACTTGGCATGATGTGTTTATTTTTTTGTTTTTTTTAGATTATAATTTATAATCATGGCATGTTCTCATTTTTCTATTTCATAATCAATTCTGAAAATTAGAAGTAAATTATACACAAATAGAAGTGACTGCAAGAGGTAGGAATAGGATAAAAAAGTTTGATTTGAATACCGAAAATTAAATTTTATGTGTTGCTGAAAAGGTTCAACACCAAAGGGAAAGACTATTTAAGTCAGTACACCGAAACTAAGGAAAGAAAAAAGCTAAAAACTAAACTTCTTGGTACAACCACAGAGAACCGAAGTACTATGACAGCCGCAACTTGTGGTGAGAGCCATCACAACACCAAACAAATCAGCTCTTGTACATATATGCTTCGTATAGTTGCAACAATGATGAGATTTTGAAGCATCACCTGCAAGCATCTAGACAAGTTTGCATCCTTTATTGACAAAGTCAGTTTGTATTATGGGAAGTTCTATGACGGAAAATTTTAGATGATTTCATATTTGACCAAATAATGGTTGGGCATAGGTTTCATAAGATTTATATGTTTTCAAAACTGCTTTGCTATTATGTTTGTTTGTTATAGTCCACTTTAGTCAAGACATAATAGTTCTTCACAGGTTTACAATATAGAGATCTGAATTGTACACGTAAATACTGCCTCTGTCAAATAAGCAGCATTAATTAAAACTATTAGGCACGGGTTTGCATATCAGTGGTTTCATAAGCAGGTTTAATTAAAACCATTGGTTTGGATACCATTACAATATAGAAGTCTGGTTAACAGGTTTTCAAAATATTAGGCACAAATTCAATGAAGCATCTTTTACATTTGTACAATATGGAGAATTAATCATTTAGCATTGAAAAGTTGTGTTCAGTCAAAGGAAGCAACAATAAAGGGGTTAGATAATTTTTCTAATCAAGCATTGGTTTTACCAAGACATTCTTCTATGTTCTAACTTTTGAGTTTTTAAGGAGTGTGTTTGTTTCAAATGGTTTGATGTATCTTGCATCAGCTTCTGCCGCTGTTAGGCTGTGATTTGCAATGGTAAAGAAAAGCCCTTCGTTTAGTGTAACATGGACATTTAGAAGATGTAAAACTGGTTTTTAAAAGCATAATATTAAAAATAGATTTTAACAGGTGCAAAATTGGATTTTTAAAAGCTAATATGAAGATAGATATATATGGAGAGTAAATGATAGATGAATGTTGTCTAGATCTTTGTTGTTGTTCTTTTTAATATTAAAAAAGAAAGAAGGGTTATTTTAATATTTTATGCGAAATGAAAATAAAAGATAAAAGAATATTCCAATCATTGGGATTGAGGGATTTGGCCAGTTCGAAAATCCCAATACCGGTTATAAAAACTGATTATGGATATTACCGGTTTTATAATCGATTGTGCTAATTGGTTTCTAGAACCGGTTACAAAGTATGATCTCACACAACCCAAAATAATATAACCAGAGAAAGAGTCATCCACTCATGTGCTATGCATAGTACTATTTGCAGAGTGAAGGCATTCCCAAAATAATATAACCAGAGAAAGAATCATCCACCCAGAGAAAGAAGCATCAGATACAGCATTAGACAATTAAAACCATTTACTTACTTTCTAAATGATTAACGCGACTTGTTAATCAATTAGAACCATGTAAACATCATAATTAAACTTAGTGTTCAACCTTAAACAACTAGAACTTCTCTGAAGATGAAGATGACTAACCAGACAAGCTTGACTCGATTAGTTAGTGTCCCCTAATAAAAACATTGTATGTTTTATCGTCGAGAATCGAAAGAACGATAGTCACATTAATAGTGTTGTTATTATCAATATTCACGAACTCAAACTCGAGTTTGTTCCCATCTCTAAATTCATTCTCTATGCGTAGATCTTTCAATTACATTCCAACCCTATTTGTTTTGCTCATCTTTTAGTTGTAAAGTTAATCACAAATTGTACAACTGAATTCATTCCATAAATTTATTATAGTGAAATATGAGGCAAACCAAATGCGTGTAAGTAAAAATGTGTAAACAGTCTTTAATTGTTACGCAGAAGGAGTAGTCTGGCAACTTTCACATTTGTTCTCAATATCAACACATTCCTTCAACTAAGACTACTTCAAACCAAGGAAAAACAAGTAGTCAGAGTTTCCACAATGATAAATTTGACCCGACAATCATATTTTAGACTATGTAATATACTAATTTTGAGATTAGTTACATTCATTTACACTGCAAAATATCACCCAAAAAAAAATTACACACTGCAAAAGTTAGCAAGCAAACATAGTAAATAGAAGGCAAAAATTTGTTTTTCGTCTCTAAAAATAAAGTTCATATAAATATAGTTAATGGAGAAAAATTCATCATTTACCCTTGGAAATATTACCAATCTCTTTTTAGATTCTTGAACATAATTTCACCAAAAAGAAATCATCTGGGCTGTGTAAGTTACAAATTCATGCAATTTGAGAACCTCAGATGCGTGAAATGAGATAATGCACAAAGGAAGGAATGAGGTATCAGCTAAAGACCTAAGCTTTATCAAGTCAGAACTTCAAAACTTTTTTAACAAATAAAATTCACAAAGGCAGAAAGTTTTTGAGTACTCCATGGAAGAGTCATGAGTATTAAGCATTTGACTGTGAAAAATTGGGAACTTAAAAAATGAAAAAAAGGTGAAAAGGGTATATAAGGGTAGATGAAAACACACTAAGAACAAAAGGTAAACTGGTGGACACCATGGTGTGGAGGAGAAAAATTGCTCTTTAGCATACAATGTGTTTGGGCAGGATGATGATTATGGTCGTGATTGAACATTTTGACACGATAAAAGAGATTTCCGGCGAGATAGTTGTTGGAAAACTCAATCTGCTCGTGAGTCTCATTTTTGGAGTCGCTCATTGTTGAAATCAAATCAAATCAAATCAAATATAATGAAAGAGGAGGTTGTGGAGATGAAGAATATGCAATTATTTTGGCCAAGCGTGGCCATAGAGCAGTAGACCGAGTAGTAGACTATTATTATGTGGATTATTAAATCAATATTAAATTTGAATCATAACTAAATATACAAATAAAAATATAAACACGAGGAGTCAAACATGAGTTGTTTATATGCAACCATCATTAGAGTAAAAACTACTTAGATTGATTATTATTTTTTTTGTCTGATTAGGTTGGTTATAAACTACTCAAATCCTACGTTATGGTTTTAGTAAAAAAAATTTCATTTAAGCAACCCAGTAAAGTTGCTCTTACTGGTAATTTAGGGTGGGTGCTGTATGAGATTGGGAGCAGGGTGCGGGTAGCTGGGCCTGATCGATGAGCCCACCCCAGTGTTTTTAAGCAATTGAATTGCGGGCGGGTTTTGACAAAAAAAATTATTGCGGGCAGGTGGGTACCGTAAGGCTAGAACTTGTGTGTAATGTGTAATGTGTAATGTGTAATGTAATGTCACTGACTACTAAAACCCTTTCTTTCCCTGTGCCCTCTTAGCGCAGCGCAAACATAAACCCTATCCAACTCCCTCCCTCCCTCACACAATCCATGAAGAACAAGACGACTATGACGCAAAAAGAGGAAGAGGAGAAGAAAGAAGTTCCATTTCCACATGTTGAGGATGATTCCGACTCTGATTACAAGGTATTCCACATTCACTTTTCTACCATTCTCATTTCATTGTATCCAACTTCAACAGTAGTAAACTCATGTTGTATGCACGCTGGTTGTAGGACTCTTCTGCAGATGACGACGAATACTCTTCTGAATCACTTGATTCTCAATCTGAATCAGAATTAGAAGACGGTTCACCTGCGGATGATAGCTATGGCGATTCAGAACACGCAGAATCTGCATCATCTCAAGATGAGGTTCATCACAATTTTTCTCAATAACCCAGTATGCTAATTAGAAGGATAATGCTATGATTATTCTCTTTGTTTAGCCATTAATAATGTGCTTAAAAATAATTATTACAGGACACTGCTAACTCAGATGATGAAGATGGTGGAAGTGAGAGCTCAGAACTTCATCAGGGAGGAGTTGAGAGTGATTCATCTGAGGATGAGGTGCTCATCATCGTCATCATTTGTTATATTTTAATTTCCCTTTCTACTGTTGAGCTGAGTTTGATTACTTTGCCTTCTTTTGGTAGGTGGCCCCCCGAAATACGATTGGAGAAGTTCCTCTGAAGTGGTATGAGGATGAACCCCATATTGGATACGATATCAAGGGGAAGAAGATAAAGAAGAAAGAAAAACTAGACAAATTGGGTTCCTTTCTTGCAAATGTTGATGATGCTAAGAATTGGTTAGTTTAATTTTCTAATTCCACTTCAACTTATTCTCTTTATTTACTGCATTATTTTCTCCTCTGATGTTTATAAACACCCACACACTACTTTCCATCGATCTACACATATACAAATGCACCTACCTACAGGGATGGAGATAGGATCATGATTCAGGGAGGGACGTATGAATAATATTATAATCAGCAACGATAATCTTGCAAATGTTTATGTTACCTACCCGTACCCTGTTTTTTTGAAAAACCTAGTATCACGTACCAGTACTCGGTGCCGGTGCTGGTACCGTACCCGTACCCATGCAACATAGGTACCACCAGTATGACCAAAACCTGAAACCAACTAGCTTTTTCTGAGCCCATCCAACAAGTATACCAACCAGGCTAGATAATGAATTATCACCAAACCAAGCCCCAAAATTAGCCAGGACTTGAATAACACAGCCACACACTTCCAAAAACACTGCAGAGGGTCTAAATAATGACCGAAAGTGGCATTTGTTGATAAAGCCTAACTCATCAGCTATTGATCACTTATTGCTAAGTGAATTGGTATCCGCGCAGCAGAGTCTATTGTTCTGCAAGCTGCTTCCCTTTCTTTTTCTAGTAATAAAGGATTCATTATCTAGTTCAAATTCAAACATATTTAGTGCCCTGTGAAATCATATGTGAATGTGTTATTACTACTGTTACAACGTTGGTTCTCCACTGCTGCAAACCTATTAATATCACAATTTAAAAAAAAGAAGGCAGACTCCCGAGCATGCAAGTAGATCAGTCTTGCACACATGCATATCCACCTATGTGTGTGTGATGTTTTCTATAACTTTGAAGCCTGAAATTTGGATAAAAATGCTGTTGTATTTCTCTCCGAGACAGAAGTAATGCTTGTATTTTATTTAAACACGTTCAACAGAATAATATTCTATATAATAAATGTCTACCAAAGAGACTCCAGTTAAGAGTCAGAGGTAAAGGTAGATCAAGAAATATTATGTGAATCTATTATAAAGGATCTAGAAGTAAACGGCCTCACTGAATATTTTTTTTTTTTGGGAATATCACAACGGCTAGTAATGCTTGTATAATATTTAAACACGTTCAACAGAATAATATTCAATATAATAAATGTCTACCAAAGAGACTCCAGTTAAGAATCAGAGGTAAAGGTAGATCAAGAAATATTATGTGAATCTATTATAAAGGATCTAGAAGTAAACGGCCTCACTGAATATTATTTTTTTTGGGAATATCACAACGGCAAATATTTGGTTCATGTAACTGACCCTACACAGTGGCAAAAAATTTTGGTGGTTATTATTGTTGGAGTTAAATCTAACAATCACTTTTTTAGAAATTCAGGATGTAAAGTTTAAGACCAGCATATTTTTCTGTGTTCGATTTCCTGATTTTCATTTTTCTTTTACTGGCCACATGGTGTCTTCGACGATCAAACATAGATTTCCACGATGGGCATGGCTGTCGTATTTCTTGTTGGTTCCAAAGATTGGTCTTTTAACTTAGTTTGTTTTTGCATGATCCCTGTTGTGATATTATCCAACGATAATTACCTTTTCTTTTTGTTATCAACTTCTGTGGGGGAATAATCTTGCTAGTTTATTAATGTTATCTCCTTTTTCGAAATCATCTTTGATTTGTCTGCATTATTGATCACTTAGGCGGAAGATCTATGATGAGTACAATGACGAGGAAGTGGAGCTGACAAAAGATGAAATCAAAATTGTCCGTAGACTGATCAAGAATCGGGCACCACATCCCGACTTTGATCCACATCCGGTCTGTATTTACTTTCTATCTTTTTCTTTAGACCGTCAATACAACTTTTTAAACGCAATCAGTATGCATGATTCCTTGATTTCATCTCTCCTTTCCAATGTGCAGAATTATGTTGATTGGTTCAAATGGGATGATGCCAAGCATCCGTTGTCTAATGCACCTGAACCGAAACGAAGGTTTATTCCTTCTAAGTGGGAAGCTAAAAAGGTAGCAGTTACTTTCTTTTATATTATGCATATAGCGTGAAATGAGTTGGCTATTATGAAGATTATTCAGGTTAGACAAAGAAAGCAAATTGGTTTCTCTTATCACTCATCAACTTGGATGATTCTACAGGTTGTGCAGTATGTTAGAGCAATCCGCAAGGGATTAATAACTTTCGACAAGCCAAAGGAGGAGGATGGTCCATATCTCTTGTGGGAAGATGATTCTGGTTTGACAGAAAAATCAAACCATTTGGCTTACATTCCTGCACCAAAGCAGAAATTTCCTGGTATTAAATGTGGCTTTTTGGAGTTCAATATGATATTAGTTATTCCTTTGAGGTATCTTCAGTGTTAATAAATTTATTTTGCATCTCAGGCCATGATGAGTCTTATAATCCTCCTTTAGAGTATATTCCAACCCAAGAAGAGATTAATGCATATCAATTGATGTATGAAGAAGATCGCCCTAAGTTTATCCCAAAAAGGTAATGTGCTTTCTGGGTAAACATTTCTGCTTCCCCGTATCATCTACAGTTGAAGTAACAAATATCAATTATGTCAGGTTTACATCTATAAGAAGCATCCCTGCATATGAGAATGCTATGAAGGAAAGTTTTGAACGCTGTTTGGATTTGTACTTGTGCCCTCGAGTTCGGAAGAAACGTGTGAGTAATCCTATATTGAAGAAATAAGTTACTGCACTCTTTATGTTTTAATGCCTACTTTTTGACTTACATTATTATTGTGCGTGTGTTGATTATAATTGACGCAATTAATTTAGATTTTGTTTTTCTTTCTGTGTTCTAGCTTAATATTGATCCTGAAGCTTTAAAGCCCAAGCTTCCTAATAAGAAGGAGCTTAAACCTTATCCAACAACATGCTATATTGAATATAAAGGCCATGAAGACGCAGTTATGTCAATTTCGATTGAAGCTTCAGGGCAGTGGATGGCTTCAGGTATGAATGTTGATAATATACATTTTGTTTTTGATTAAACAAGAATGGAGGTGGGTTCCTCACTTTTTGTTGTCTGCAAAGGTTCAATTGACGGTACTGTCCGCGTCTGGGAAGTTGAAACCGGCAGGTGTCTGAGGCGGTGGGAGGTTGGTGACGCTGTGAACTGTGTTTCTTGGAATCCTCTGCCTGATATTCACATTCTGGCTGTCTCTGTGTACGTCGGGTTTCATTGACCACAGAGATTCCTTATATTCTTTGATACATGTGGCTTGATTGTGATAACGGATCGATGATAAATCTTTCTTTTAGGGGACATGATGTACTTCTTCTAAACACCTGTTTGGGAGATGAAGAAGAACAGAAAAGGATTGAGGAGCTTCTCTGGGTTGACTCAACAATAGCATCCGATGACTCTGGTAAGCGTCATTGTCACTTCTTTCTTTGGTTTTTTATCTAAACATTGATCCAAAAGAGGGCTTCAATAAGTCCCAACAACCCCTTGCTAAAATTTTATTTTAGTTATAAAACCTTCAGCTCAGATTTTAAATTTAACTTGCCACAGGAGTTGCAATACTTATGATTATGGTATCTGATATTTCATGCTGTTTTTTTTGTTGCTATTTTCTTACAATGCTTGTGTTTGCAGGCAGCAAAGCACCCAGTGTAAGCTGGCTTAAGGATGATAAACATGAGGGTATAAGGTTAAGGCATTTCAAGGTATTTCTTTATTTATCTCCAATTCCAATTTGGCCCTTTGGTTGAAGTTTTTGAGAATATTTTTATTTAACACAAGTGGATGTGTTCATGCAGACTGTTACTGCCGTTGAATGGCATCGGAAAGGTGACTACTTTTCAACAGTGATGCCAGCAGATATCCTCTTTTGTTGTTTATCAATTACTTGATAATAATAGTTATTTATTTCAAAGTGATTATACTTTTTATAAAACTATTATAATTATAATTATTATAATCTATTTTTATATCCATTATGATGTTGAGATTTTTATATGCTTATGGTTGGGTGTGCGTATGACTTTTCTTTGTAATTTGAAGTGACAATAATGCACATACTTTTCATTGCACATGTATGTCACTGCAACATACCTCAGTGGTAGTCTTGTATTGTTCAAGACAAGCACGGGGTATCACTGGCTTTTGAGATATCTAATTACCATAGATACAGTCAGTTAGACATGGGATGTTGTTTGTCCCGTCATTCCACCCATTCTGTGTCATGTTTGTTGCAATTTGTGACTGCGTGTAGCGTGTTCATGGACCTTATAGGAAACAAGCTCTATGAAACTGGTTTTTGATTAGCAACAGTTTAGCGGAATTTTATCGCAAGATTAGTGAAACCTAAGAGGTCATATGATATTTTAAACTGGGGCATGCCACTTTATTTCCTTAATGTGTTCTTTACGCGAATCGAGATCAGTACTGATACACCAGCTATCCAAGAAACTCACACAAAAACTTCCTTTCAAGTTACATGGGCTTGCTGTTAGATCAACGTTCCATCCATCCCGCTCAATCTTCTTTATTTGTACAAAAAAGAGTGTTCGTGTGTATGATTTGTTGAAGACTAAGCTTATCAAAAAGCTTGATACCGGTCTTAAAGAAGCCTCGTCTATTGCAGTTCATCCTGGAGGTATGACTATTTTGTAATAAAAAAGTCAGTGTTATCAGTTTTTTCTAGTCATAAATGCAGAAAACCATTCATCAGAATTGTTTTTCTGTGCACATTCCATGCAGGTGATAATTTAATTGTGGGAAGCAAAGAGGGAAAGCTTTGTTGGTTTGACATGGACCTTTCGTCTAAACCTTATAAAATTCTAAAGTAAGTCCTTTTAAGTATTTAACTGTAGCAAGACCAAAACTCATGGCATTCTTGGGTGCCGAGTGGTTCTCTGCTTCCCAATGCAGATTATATTTAGAAGTATGTGATATAGAGCTTACTGAATGCAAGGAAGAAATCACTTGTTTTAAGGCAGAAACCATAACAACTTGCTTGTAAAAGTGACCTGTTAGAAGTTGCAGCGTAAAGCTTGACCTTGTTATTGCTTTCGTATGCTTTTTTACATGAGCGTAGATATTCTTCTGATTAGGAAACTATCAGTGCAAGCAAATGAATGTGTTTTTTTCTGTTGATCTAACATCATGTAATGATTTTATTATTTTAGAAAGGGCCTGTTGGTTTCTGTTTTCATTTTATATTTGTACTTTTAATTATTGAATTTTCTCCATTTTCCCTTTACTTCCTCTCTCCACGGTTAAGTTTAGGAAATTTGAAAACAATATGATATTGTTTTTGTTGTTTTCTTTGCAAATCTTTGAAGAAAAAGGTAAGTGGTGCCATAGAGCTGTCACTCTGGCAGGATCTAGGGAAGGGTCAGACCCATTGTAAATCTGTTGTTGGCATTTTTATCTTGCATTTGCAAGAGTCTGATTCCAGGAATCCATGACCTCCGGTCACACAATTGCAACCATAACAGTTATGCCATGACTTTTCTTCCGGCACATGTCTTCGAAAATAAGAAACAAAGTGGAAATAAGGCAACATCTTTGCAATTTAAAGTGAAAATAGATAATGTAAACATAAACCGAACAGGTCCTAGGGTCGGCTGTTGTATTGTTTTTTTTTCATTTAATTTATATAGTGCTGTTTGCTAAATTCACCTGCCAATTATTGATTAGTTTTTGTATTTTATTAAAATCTTAACCTTTGCTCTAGCATTATTAGCAACACTCAACTTATGGGGCAAAACTTTATTCTTTCCAAAAAGACTGAATTAAAAGGGAGTAAAGAACAAAAGAGGTGGTCCTGCTTTGCATATAACTACTTGGCTAACGTCTTCAATACCTTTATGAAGAACTGTTAGTTATTTGATTTGCACTTAGGATGAGAAACAGCACTATGTATTTTAATTGTCATGGCACAAATGATTTATATTGATTTGATACATTCCAGGTGTCACCCAAAAGATGTCAACAATGTGATCTTCCATCGTTCATATCCTTTGTTTGCTTCATGTTCGGATGACTGCACTGCATATGTCTTTCACGGAATGGTTTATTCTGATCTCAATCAAAATCCACTTATTGTTCCTTTGGAAATTCTACGCGGACATACAAATTCTAATGGGAGAGGTGAGACTTCTGTTTATGATTTTGTTAACATAGTGAAGTAGAGTAAAAAGGGTAATTTTGGGGATGAATTAATAAAAAGTTAAGATCAAGTTTTTTGCAAATTTTATTGCAAGACACCTTTACCAAAAAAAGTTTACCTGTAGAGAGCTTACATGTAATGCTGCTTACTGCATTCATGTATATTTGTCGTCATAGGTTTTGTATAGAATTGGCTCATGAGCATAGCTAAAGAATTGACTCATGTATATTTGCATAAAAATTCCTCGAGGAACAAAAAACTCAGTATAACATTTATATACTTTGAACAGCCTTGCCAATTGAAGCAGCTTAAATGGGGGTTAGTGACTTGATGTTTAGCTTACGCTTCATGGTTTTACTAGGTGTAGTTGTTGAGATGATCGACAAATGTTTTGATCAACCAACCCAAATGTTTGTTTGATTTATTGTCCTCTTCATTTTTATGTTCCACTGTACATTATGTTCTACTTGTTAATGCATTTTAAAGTAACCTTTTATATGCTAGCATTTGAAAAAGACATTTCTTTGCCTTACCTGATTTTTCTGCATTGCAGGGATACTGGACTGTAAATTTCACCCCAGACAGCCCTGGTTATTTACGGCTGGTGCTGATAAATTGGTTAAACTTTACTGTCATTAATATACGTAACTCTGCCAATTTTGTTCCTTAATTGTTAGATGGAAAGCAGAAAGCACTGCTTTCCGAATGAAGGGCACATGGTGAGCGAATTTTGTTGCTTAGATTTTTCGATTGTTATGTAATGCAGTGCGCAAATTTGTATACCACCACCCTTCACACTCAACTTTCTAAATTTTAGGTTGATATTTCAGGAATTTGTACTTGCAAGAAATTGCATATGGTTGAAATAGAACTGTAATTTAGATGTAATATCTATACACCTATTAGAAGCCAATCTTTTGAGAAATCTGATGGATGCTTTCTTTTTTGTCTGATCAAATGTGATAGTACCATTGATTGAACTAAATTTGACTTTACGTAAAGCAGTCTGCCTTTTCTACTTTGCTTTGCCGTCCTCACCTGCTCAACGTTAAAAGCTGCTTGTCATGTTTGGATTCTCATTACAGTTACAAATGTATGAGTTGAAAATAATATTTATTCCAAAAAAAAAATCTAGATACTTTAAACCTCGTTGGCACTTTACAAATTGTAACTAGTTTTTTACCCGTGCATACGCACGGGTGATACTGTATGGTCGGTGTATTACCATGAAGTCATAATAGTAATTTGGAAGATATTGATAAGTTGTGAACAATGTCCAAAATGTATGATTTGAAATTCAAAGTGGAATATGCATCCTCGTTGACAATCAGAATTACATTGATCCATAATAATGTATTTGGACATTATAGGTAAAATATGCATCCCCGTTGCCCCTCCCGTTTGCATCCTCGTTGGTCCTCCTGTTGGCACTCCCGTTGACACTCATGTTGGCACTCCCGCTCTCGTTGGGAAAAGCATAAGATTGATATTTTGGTCGTAAGTAAATGGTAAGTTTGAAAAAGTGTGTGAGAGTAAAAAAGTTTGAAAAGGTGAAAAAATAAAATTACCTAAATATACTCCAATTGTTTAGTTGAAAAAATGATAAGATTGATATTTTGGTAGTGGGTAATGTATGGACTCGGACAAAATTTAATTAGTCAGAACTTTATCCCGTGAAAATCAAGACAATTTTAAAGCTAACAGATTTAATTAGCCTAAAACAAATATTAAAATTTTGTCAAAATTTGAAAATTTTAAAATAGTAAAGAGGAAAAATGAAGGTGACATGTAGATTAAATTAAAGTAGATATATTGTGAAAAATAGATAAATGGGAGAATTAGAGAAAGAAAGAGGAGAAGAGAGTGAAAAAGTGTGTGAGAGAGAGTGAAAAAATATGAAAAATAAAGAAATGAGAGAATTGGAAAAAGAAATAGGAGAAGATAGTAAAAAGTGTGAGGGAGAGTGAAAAAGTGTGAGAGAGTGAAAAAGTGAAAAAGTTTGAAAAAGTGTGTGAGAGAGCGAAAAAGTTTGAAAAAGTGAAAAAGTGAAAAGGATAAAATTGGTATTTTGGTAGTGGGTAAATGGTATAGATAGATAGTATATTGTGAAAAATAGATAAATGGGAGAATTAGAGGAAGAAAGAGGAGAAGAGAGTGAAAAAGTGTGTGAGAGAGAGTGAAAAAATATGAAAAATAGAGAAATGAGAGAATTGGAAAAAGAAATAGGAGAAGAGAGTAAAAAGTGTGAGGGAGAGTGAAAAAGTGTGTGAGAGAGTGAAAAAGTGAAAAAGTTTGAAAATGTGTGTGAGAGAGTGAAAAAGTGAAAAAGTTTGAAAAAGTGAAAAGGATAAAATTGGTATTTTGGTAGTGGGTAAATGGTATAGATAGAAGGCAATCCAAAAATGTAATGTTTAACGAGACATCAGATTTCTTTCACATAAATTTCTTACTTTTTAGTATGCATCATTTAACCATTGACTAAGATACTCAACTTAGAGCACAGCATAGAGAGTTCTCTAGACCTCTGCTAGGGTTTGGTAGCGCCCTCCTTGCTAGGCTTGCAATGTCGTCGGTGCTGTTGTATAGTAGCTCTCCCTCGGGTTCTTCGACACTACTGTCTGTGATGATGAAGATTTCTGTCTTCGGTTCCATCGCTTGATCAGTTTCTACGTGTGTGCGCTGCCCTCTATATGCCCGTCCCCTCATTGCAGTGCAACCACACTGATCTCCACCTTCTCCACCCACTAGATGTGCTCCCTTGTTCCATTGTTGACTTAGAGTTGCCTTGCGCTCCCCCAGAACCACTTGACCCTCCAAACCCATCCTCACAAGTGTTTCCCGCACCCTTGAGGAATGAGATTTCTGATTGAGTATTAGATATCACTATGGGGTTTGCTCTGCAATTCAGAAAGAGAGATGCTGCTTTGTCCAATTATGCAGTTAAACATAATTGTTCTGCACTTTGTTGTTGTCATAATATCAAGATTAACATGGTTCTCGATTAATTTAATTATTATTACTGTGTATTAATGCTAATGTATTTCTCTAAGATTAGTATGAAATGTTGGGAGAGTTGAATATGGTAGCAACTGTTTCAGGTTCTAGAGGAAATAAGACCATACCTGGTTGGGGCAGTAGATGGAACTCTTGAATTGGTAGGGATTGAGGAGCCAATAGTAAAGGTTCGAATCACAGGTCCAGCTGCTGGTGTCATGACTGTGCGTGTTGCTGTTACTCAAAAATTGCGAGAAAAGATACCTACTATTGTCGCTGTTCTGCTTTTATGATATTTTTGTTGCTAAACAAGAATATAACTTTCACGCCATTCTTGTAATTTTCCATGAACATGTAATCTATATTAAAATATTGAAAATGCTTTTACACAGTGAAAGAAGCTCTTCTAATGTTACAGTAATATTTAGTCACATCATTTGGTCACACACACAAAACAGAAATAAATGCACTTGGGGAAATACACAACTATTATTTTATTATTATTTGTTTCAGCATTTATTTCTGTTTTGTGCGTGTGACCAAATAATGTGTCTAAATATTTGTGACCACATAAGAATTACTTGGAGTACGGGACCGTGTGATTCAACCACGAACTAGAATGCCATTTGGTCCAGAAGACCCCTTCAACCAAACTGATGAACCGACATGAAAATGGCAAAACTGTTTCAAATTGTTTGTTCACGGGGTTGCAATGGTTCAATAAATAAAAATAGGCTTCTCTTTTATGACTCTCACATCCTTAGGAGTTTCCTTTTTTGTCGTCCGTGACATATATTGCAACCTTCGACCTCGTTTTTTGCTACTTTTTTTTCCAATATGTATTTGTGTTTTTATCTCCCACAACCTATTGGTGCCTTCATGCATACCATAGAAGAAGAAAAAGAATAAGGGTTTGGCATAAAATAGAAATAGAAGAAGGGGCTTATGCAGTTGGGCATACGCAAGGAAGAAATAAATGATGTGAGTTGAAAACAAGTAGGAAGAATTGTACACTGAAAAAGAAAAGACATAACAATCCCAGTGTCAGTGAATAATAATAGCTATAACTTCGAATTTTGCATTAATTCAAACATCAACATCGTTCATGTTCACCTTTCCTACATAAAAGTATTAATTAATCCTACAATTATCGCTCATCATCGCTTGCAAAAGTAGCGACATTGACAACTGGCCAAAGCTGGATATCCAACACTTAAACAGTATCCAGTAGTTCCATTGCCAGGATACTTAGCAGCACAATATTTAACACATTGAGCATCATTGCAGACTTTTTTAAGAGGACCCGAATTTGCTTCACATATTTTGCGAGGACAGTTATAGGAACACCAGCACCTTATTTTTCCAGTAATACCAGGGTCTCGCTCACAGTGCGCCCTAGGATCACGATCTTGATGTTGGAAGAAGCACCTGCTGTTGCACTTAGAATTGCAAACCCCATAATCATCCCTACACCTTACAGTCACACTCTCACCACTCGCCACCAAAGCCATCAGAGCACCTATATGCATCACAACAACATATTTATTTAGAACATAAATAAAAAGTTTTAATTAACATATCCCAAGTAGATAGTTCAGTTGGCGAGCTATGGGATACCGAAAAAGTGCACCAAAGGAGTGCAAGAAGGAGGTCATGGGCTCAAACCCGGGAAGCTAACATTCCCCCTCCCCCACTAACATTGCTTATAAAAAAAGTTTTAATTAACATAACGCTACCCCTAAAATATAGTGCATAAAATACCTGTTATAGATAGGAGGAAGAGGAGGAGAGTCACATTTATGGAACACAACTTGGACATGCTTGTTTTATGTTGATTGCGTATATAAGTGAATCCTATGTAGGGAGTTGCTGGGATGAAGAAGCCCGACTCTTGGGAATATTTATAGATGCATACATATAAGTGAATCCATTGGTTTTATATTTGTAACTCACAAGCTTCACAATCGTTTTCTTTTTTGCAACAAATGGCAATAATAATATCTATTGGATTTCTCTTGCACAATAAAAGTACTAATAAAGATCAAGCGTTTCAATTTTTAATTTATCCATTCTCAGCTCAGTAATTACATAATTGGTTTCATTTTCTTTCATTACGACAAGCATCATTCATTCGAATACTAACTGCTACATTTTTCTCCATTTCTTTTTTTTTTTTTATCTATTTCTGTTATGATTATAGTTTTGAGAAAGTAAATATGATAATATAACATTAAATAATGTTCAAATAGTTTTTATACATCTAAAACGCTATCTTGTAGTTAATGGAGAGAATAAATGATAAAAGAAAATGAAGAAAATTTTGACTCATTTTAGTCTACCATGGACCTCCCAACACTATCTTGTAGACATCTTTCATAATGAAAAACAAAAAGCACACCACAAGCGCGTGATTCTACAGGCTCCTATGGAACAATTTTCTTTCATTGTCCTTTACAATAATATTTTCATGCTGTTTGTTAGTCTTTGATTTTTTTTGTCAATCATACAATACTTCATTGATAACGGGTAAATGCCACCGAAACATCACACAAAGTGTAAGCCTCTAGCTTACAAGGAAGACAACAACAGCTCCACTAAGGACAACATCCAATCAAATATAGCTGAATACTCCTAAAAATTAACACTAAGCACATGAGTAGCACCCGAAACAACCAAAGCCTAATGAATTAACTTAACTAAAACATAAACAAATCTCAATGCACCTAAGTCAGCCAACAAGCACAAATCACTTAGTGAACCCCTAACTGCCTTGACCGTAAAATATGCACCTGAAGCACTACCCAACCGTAAACGTAAAAATGGCTCCATCACTAAGCAAGACGAGAGGCACTCCAAAAAAGAAGCAAAAGGCTCACAAATTTGGTGTGGGAGGAGAGACGAAAAGTCCAGACTTCCCCTGTATTTGAAGGCCAACTGGCCCCTGGGTCTTCTATTATGAGACTAAAGGTCAAAGAAGATGGGGTGAAAACAGATTAATGGGTATCATAGGCCCTGGACAACCAAGTATGGTGAAGAGAGGGTAGAGATGAGTGGCTGAAACAAGGTCAAGGGTGCGGGAAACATTTGTGAGGATGGGTTTGGAGTGTCAGGCGGGTCAGGTGGTTCTGGGGGAGCGTAAGGCAACTCTGAGTCAACAATGGAACAAAGGAGCACATCTTGTAACACCCCAGTATTTCTAGCTTGTAGAAATACCAAAGTGCCCCACTCGGCATACATCAGAGTAACTTCCTGTTATTGAATATTGAACACAACTAAAAACTTTCGATAAATAATTATCAAATGGTTCCATGAACCTCATTAAACTTAACAAAGTACTTAAGTCTCGTGACTTAAAACTTATACAATTCTGGTGTTCAATACCTAAAACATAAGTAGCGGAAACGATTTACAACTGTTAGCAAGTAATAGTTATACAATCGGTAATACAAAGACAACAAAAGGGAAAAAGGCATAATCTTAAAACTGCTTCATCAATAACTCCAAGAGTCACATCGGTTAACCGTGTTTCTTAGCCTTTGCTTTTCCCTGTTTCTCTGTAAAAACCACAATAATAAAGGGTGAGATAAACATTATCTCAGTGAGTCCTATCGAGACCCCTTACTAACTCTAGCGGTTCATTATGCTTTTATTCTTTGAACTCATAGCCCTAATAAGCAACTATGTGGACATGTTTTTTCTTTGAACTCGTAGCCCTAATAAGCGACTACGTGGACATATATTCTTCTAACCCGTAGCCCTAATAAACGACTACGTGTTATATTATTTATTACTTGTAGCCCTAATAAGCGACTACAGTTCATGCCTTATCTTTTCTTTAACTTAGCACAACACGTCGAAATCACTTTCTATTTTCATGATTCTCGGTGAACCCAATCCCGCTGACCTTGGAAAGTGGGCTACATGGAAGGGGCCTAGGGTTCGGGCTCATGACTTCCCTGCCCTAGTATGCTAATAATCTGGGGTCGTCACCCTTGATATACATATATTATATGTATGCCATTCTACCTTTCTTTTAGGGAAAGTAATTCTTCATTTCCTCAAGGGAAAGTAACTTGACTTGTATTTACATGGATTGAGAATTTACATGGCTTGTATGGACTTATAGTACTTTATCTTAACTTGATTTGTGTACACTCGCGCTTACTAATGTACGTTTTTTCATAACTTCCATAACTTAATAAGTTTTCATCTCAAGCATATCCAATTTCATGGCATTCATGTATTATAATCATTGAGAAACCTTGGGGAAATGAATAGAAGGAACTTGGAATCATTTGGAATGGACTAAGGTGCATTTTGAAAATGGGTAACAGAAGCTTACGCACGGTCTGTGCCCTGGAGGCGCACGACCTGTGCGTGTTTTCAAAAATTTTGGAAACACAAATGCGTAGGGCACACACGGTTCGTGCCCTAGGGCGCACGGTCCGTGCCATGTTTTTAAAAACTTTCAGGCCACTTGCGAACAAGACGCACAGTCCGTGCCACTGGGGGCGCACGATCCGCGTGTGTTCATCAGTAACCCAGAAATTGCTGTTTCAGGAAATTTCATTCCGATTGATATCCAAATCTTACATGCTCACAAAACAGCTCATGACAGCAAACACATTCAATCATTCAATCATGAACATAAACACATGCATTTTTTGTAAGTTCGAAATACGGTTTTTGACTCGAAAACTCATGAACCGAAAATGGACACAGAGCAATCAGCCAACATTTCGAAAAGAAAATCCTAAGTGAGTATAGAACTCACCTTGTGTGATGAGAATCACCAACACAACCACAGCAATCAAGAAGAAGTAGACTCAATTCACACCAAAGCTACTCAAAAGCTAGTCAAACTCAGAACCAACCCCTATGTCCTCTTCCAAACAGTCTCTATTTCGAAATGTGTTGCCATGTGGCTTCAGTCTCAAGAGGGGGGGGGGGTGAATTGAGATTTAAAAACTTTTCAGATCTTTTGAAAACTTTTTCCCCTTTTTCAATGACTTAGATTAATTATCGCGCAGGTTAAATGGAAGCGAAGGAATTAGAAATAAAGCAGTAATACACACAGAGATTTATCCTGGTTCGGTCACCTCCTAGTGACCTACGTCCAGTCCTCACACCCTTGTGAGATTTTCCACTAACACAAAACAAGGCTTACAGGTGCCTTGGAAAACCTTTACAGACTCAGGCACTCTTCACCTAGGATACCCCACCTATTGAAGAGCCCTCAAATCTAACCACAATACAACAAGAGATACCCCACCCTTGTTACAACAAGCTGCCCCAGAAAGATACCCCACTTCCTTGTACAAACAGCTACCCTAGAGAGATACCCCACTCCCTAGTACAAAATACAACCAATACACAATTACAAACTTAAAGACCGAAATACCTCTAATGTAGGCAGATAATACAACTTGAAGAATGCAACCCCAACTAACTCTTGCAAAAGATCAACTCTAACGGACCAGCGGTGCGAGAAGAGCAGAGAATAAAGTGTAAAGAGTTTTTCAAAGATGTGATAGATCGTAAACTTGGGTTGTGTAAAATGAAGACTATGAAACCTCTATTTATAGGCTATGAAGAAAAAGGTTTAAGTTGAAATATTTATGGAAGTATGGGAATCGATTATTGCTTAAAATGTATTGGATCTGAGAATCGATTCTTATGCGTGACTTCCTTAAGGTGAGAATCGATTTTTGCTTTATTTGAAAATGGATGACAATCGATTGTTGGCTTACAGGCAGGCAAGGAATCGATTTTATGCTTAATGAAAATTAGTATGAATCGATTCTTCCTTTTCAAAGATGCTTAGAAATCGATTTTATGCTTAGTGTAAAATAGTATGAATCGATTCTTTCTTTTTGGAAATACTTAGGAATCGATTTGCATACTTAGTGAAACTAGTATGAATCGATTCTTAGCTTTTGTATTGACCTGAAAATCGATTTTGATATATAGAGTAAAATAGAGAAAATCGATTTTATGCTTTTCAAAAATGCTTTTTGTGTTTATGTAAGTATGCATGCATTTTGAAAACTTGTGTGAGTGTGTGAGACTTCGAGAGACGAGCTGATCTGCGAAAGAGCTTACACTTTTTCCTAAGACACACCCAAACCCTAAGGACTACCCTTATACTTAAGGACTACCCTTAAGCTTGAATCTTCAATTCTTGAGCTTGATTGTCTTGGATTGTGACTTTGATTATATGTCACTTTTTATCAACTTTGGCTTTGTCACTTTCATTCACTTGGGCCACACTTTGGCTCTGTCTTTTTCATCATCAAAACTCGACCTGCAATATTAGGTTACCTGCAATACAAGGTATCCACATTCTCCCCCTTTTTGATGATGACAAAACTTTACTCATCTTAAGGTGGGAGGTTAGTTCAAACACATAATGCATGTATATGATACTCCCCCTATCATGATGCTCCCCCTGTTTTATTGACTATATGCCTAGTGACAATGCTATGACAGATCTATATGCTCATTCTATATGCTTTATGCAACCCTATATTTCTCTCCCCCTTTTTGTCATGATCAAAAGGGTCGATATATGATAAAGTTTGCGAATCGAATGTCACAGCTATTTGACAAGGTAAAAGAACCATTGCAGATTTATAAGTGATCATCAAAACCAAAGGAAAATCATTTTTGAAACCATGAAGAGAATATTTCATCAAAACAGGTAAAAGCTAATCATGAGTCTCAAAAATCTGTGAAGCAGTTGTTTAGCCTTCGCACGTTTCATGCTGCTTAGTTTTTGAGAGTTGGTGACGGCAGCCAGAAGGTGGGAAGTAGAGTTTTGGGAAAAATTATTTTAGGTAAACAACGATTGTGAGTATGAATTCTAAAACTTAATACCAGAGCTAGAAATTGATTGTGACAGGAGAAAATAGATTTCAAGAAAAGGTAGTACTTCAACTGCTTTAGAAAACGCTTTTGGAGCACACAGAAATTCACATTTTATAGAATCACTTGAGAAACATTTAATTGAAAAATCATTTGAGGAACCAGGTTTTCTTTTGCAATGGATTTGTGAAAACATCAACTAGCTTATTGTGACGACTCAACTGACTCAATCATACTGTCGCCTTTCTAAGCATAACCTCTAAGAAGGTGATCTGTAATTTCTATATACTTAGTCTTAGAGGGTTGACCAGAATACTTTTCTTGTTATTCTAACATTGTTCTTTGACGATGCATGAAAGAAAAATCAATCATTTATTTTCTCGCATACATGCCAATCCTAATGAATGGATCGATTATAAGGACTAACCTTCACGAATGTTCTTTCTTCTTACCATAAGATTCAGGGAATACTTTTAGTCACATATTTGACTTAATATACTTTAAGCACATTTTTACTAGAGGTGAATAATACTTTATCAATCTAACCTTTACCGGTGATTCTTCCTCTTATTTATCACAAGTCACATGACGGCTTTTTCCGGGGGTGAGTATTAAGAGCTTTGTTGCGTCTTCGGTCATGCGCTTTGAGTCTTTGCTGTCAAGGTATCAATATGCCCCCATACCTTGAAGCATGCCTGCATTGATTTAAACAAGGGTTCTAGGTACCCAAATTTCTTTGGGTCCTTGTGGGTTAGTGCTTAGTATGGTCCTTTTGGGAACCCATACCTTCTTCACATTTTGTTTACCTCTTGCCCTGCAAATGGAAGCTGTATGTCCATGTTTACCACAATAATTACATCTGATGTATGGTCTAGGTCTATGATGCATATGCCTTTTAGTGAAGTTGTTTCTAGGATATCTAGGATGTACGTGTTGTAAGCTAGATAGTTTTCCTACCGTCCATTCTAGTTCATGGACTTTCTTTTCAAAAACAGTACATTTGTCACAAACATAATTGGCTTTAAGGTAACCTAGACTGTAGTTTTCCTTTCTAAGTTCTAACCTTTCTTTAGTTAATGCAATTACTTCATTTTGAAGGTGAGAGATAACTTTCTTGGCTTTACCTAATGCTTTAGTCAATTTCACAGAATCATCATGCAATTCAGTAAAAGCTTCATATAAATCATCATATGCATTTTGTAAAGATTCAGGGTTAGATGTTACCTCGTTTTCATTTTCGCTTTCATGATCAGCCATTAATGCAACTTGAGCTTCTTCATTGTCTGATTCATCTGATGAATCCATGCAGTTGTCTTCCCATGCGATGTAAGCTTTTCTTCCTTTATTATCTTTGAATGCTTTCTTTTCAAATTTGGAATCATTTTTCTGTAGATTAGGACATTCCATTTTCATGTGCCCGGGTTTCCCGCATTCATAACAAGTAGGAGGACCGGATGAGCTTTCTTTACTAGAGAACCCTTTTGAGTTGAAGTTCTTCTTTGGATAATTGTTGCCTTTCATGAACCTTTTGAACTTCCGAACCATAAGAGCCATATTCTCTTCACTTTCATCAACCTCATTATGTGAGTCGTCGCTATCACCAAGCCGACTAGAACTAGATGCTTTCAGAGCTAAGCTTTTCTTTTTCTTATCTGTATCTTCATGCTCAGCCAGACGGGTGAGTTCTAGTTCATGCTCTTGGAGTTTACCAAACAGAGTAGCAAGAGTCAAAGTAGCCAAATTTCTTGATTCAGCTATAGCAGTAACCTTGGGTTGCCATTGTCTATTCAGACATCTCAGAACTTTGTTGATTAGATCCTCTGCAGGGAATGACTTCCCCAACAAGCTTAACTGATTCACTATGTGAGTGAACCTTTTCTGCATCTCTGGTATTGTTTCACCTGTATTCATTCTAAACAATTCGTACTCTCTGGTAAGAGTATTTGTTCTTGCCCTTTTCACTTCACTTGTACCCTCATGAGTAACTTGGAGATTATCCCACATTTCTTGGGCAGATTTACAGTTTGAAACTCGAAAAAATTCATCAGCACTCAAGGCAGAAGTAATAATATTTTTAGCACGTAAATTATGCTGCACTTTTCTTTTCTCATCATCAGACCATTTATTTCTACTTTTTATTGTAAGAATACCATCTACTATGTGCGTGGGGACATAGGGTCCTTTTTCCACAGCATCCCAAACATCTAAGTCTACCCCTTCAATAAAGATTCTCATTCTTTCTTTCCAATATGCGTAATCTTTCCCGTTGAATCCCGGAGGACGGGTAAGAGAAGCACCCTCTTGCGTAGACCAACCCGAAGCCATTTCTCTTGAAGCTGCTAGGCCCTTTATACAAGAGTCTTCCAAACAGTCTCTATTTCGAAATGTGTTGCCATGTGGCTTCAGTCTCAAGAGGGGGGGGGGGGTGAATTGAGATTTAAAAACTTTTCAGATCTTTTGAAAACTTTTTCCCCTTTTTCAATGACTTAGATTAATTATCGCGCAGGTTAAATGAAAGCGAATGAATTAGAAATAAAGCAGTAAAGCACACATAGATTTATCTTGGTTCGGTCACCTCCTAGTGACCTACGTCCAGTCCTCACACCTTTGTGAGATTTTCCACTAACACAAAACAAGGCTTACAGGTGCCTTGGAAAACCTTTACAGACTCAGGCACTCTTCACCTAGGATACCCCACCTATTGAAGAGCCCTCAAATCTAAACACAATACAACAAGAGATACCCCACCCTTGTTACAACAAGCTGCCCCAGAAAGATACCCCACTTCCTAGTACAAACAGCTACCCTAGAGAAATACCCCACTCCCCAGTACAAAATACAACCAACAAACAATTACAAACTTAAAGACCGAAATACCTCTAATGTAGGCAGATAATACAACTTGAAGAATGCAACCCCAACTAACTCTTGCAAGAGATCAGCTCTAACGGACCAGCGGTGCGAGAAGAGCAGAGAATAAAGTGTAAAGAGTTTTTCAAAGATGTGATAGATTGTAAACTTTGGTTGTGTAAAATGAAGACTATGAAGCCTCTATTTATAGGCTATGAAGAAAAAGGTTTACGTTGAAATATTTATGCTTAGTGTAAAATAGTATGAATCGATTCTTTCTTTTTAGAAATACTTAGAAATCGATTTGCATACTTAGTGAAACTAGTATGAATCGATTCTTAGCTTTTGTATTGACCTGAAAATCGATTTTGATATATAGAGTAAAATAGAGAAAATCGATTTTATGCTTTTCAAAAATGCTTTTTGTGTTTATGTAAGTATGCATGCATTTTGAAAACTTGTGTGAGTGTGTGAGACTTCGAGAGACGAGCTGATCTGCGAAAGAGCTTACACTTTTTCCTAAGACACACCCAAACCCTAAGGACTACCCTTATACTTAAGGACTACCCTTAAGCTTGAATCTTCAATTCTTGAGCTTGATTGTCTTGGATTGTGACTTTGATTATATGTCACTTTTTATCAACTTTGGCTTTGTCACTTTCATTCACTTGGGCCACACTTTGGCTCTGTCTTTTTCATCATCAAAACTCGACCTGCAATATTAGGTTACCTGCAATACAAGGTATCCACAAAATGTAGCTCTTGAATCTTGTTCAACAACACTTCCAACTGACATGCAATACCTCATAACACTTTTGGAGCTTTAACGGAGTCACAAACACACTAGGAACCCAACTTTCCTCCAAGGTGGAGCTTGGGTGCGAAAATTGTGATTTATGATGGGAAGAGGTGTGGGTGTTATTCTTGGTATCAATGGGAAGAGGAAGGGAAATGTGGGAGGATGGTGGTGTCACTTGTTACATGCATCCAGAGGTGATGGAGATCTTTCCTCTCTTTTCTCTCCTCCCTCTCACGGCTCACTCTCCCTCTCAATGCCTCTCTATTCTATTTTTTTCTAATTTCTGAACTTGTGTGAGAGTGTTTAGTGGTGAGTTGGTTTTGTGTGTAGTGAGTAAGAGAGAGTCAATGGGTCAGCTGAAGGAAATTTAAATAAGTGAATTGACTGTTTTACCCTTTTCCTTAGTTTCTCACTTAAACTATTTCTAACTCCACAATTTCTCCCTAACTTCTAACTTCTATACTTAGCATAATACACCAATTATGCATAAACGATAATTTATTCGTTTCAATCAATTTTAAATATCTCATAATTAAGAATTTATGCTAATTATTCTCAGTTTAGCTAAATTAATTAATTAAGGCCTCTAGCTAATCTCAGTTTAGCTAAATTACCCCATTCTTGTAATTTTCCATGAACATGTAATGTATATTAAAATATCGAAAATGATTTTACACAGTGAAAGAAGCTCTTCTAATGTTACAGTAATATTTAGTCACATCATTTGGTCACACACACAAAACAGAAATAAATGCACTTGGGGAAATACACAACTATTATTTTAGTATTATTTGTTTCTGCATTTATTTCTGTTTTGTGCGTGTGACAAAATAATGTGTCTAAATATTTGTGACCACATAAGAATTACTTGGAGTACGGGAGTGTGTGATTCATCCATGAACTAGAATGCCATTTGGTCCAGAAGACCCCTTCAACCAAACTGATGAACCGACATGAAAATGGCAAAACTGTTTCAATAGAAATAGAAGAAGGGGCTTATGCAGTTGGGGTTTGGCATAAAATAGAAATAGAAGAAGGGGCTTATGCAGTTGGGCATAAAATAGAAGAAGAAAAAGAATAAGGGTTTGGCATAAAATAGAAATAGAAGACGGGGCTTATGCAGTTGGGCATATGCAAGGAAGAAATAATGATGTGAGAGTTGAAAACAAGTAGGAAGAATTGTGCACTGAAAAAGAAAAGACATAATAATCCCAGTGTCAGTGAATAATAATAGCTATAACTTCGAATTTTGCATTAATTCAAACATCAACATAGTTCATGTTCACCTTTCCTACATAAAAGTATTAATTAATCCTACAATTATCACTCATCATCGCTTGCAAAAGTAGCGACATTGACAACTGGCCAAAGCTGGATATCCAACACTTAAACAGTATCCAGTAGTTCCATTGCCAGGATACTTAGCAGCACAATATTTAACACATTGAGCATCATTGCAGACTTTTTTAAGAGGACCCGAATTTGCTTCACATATTTTGCGAGGACAGTTATAGGAACACCAGCACCTTATTTTTCCAGTAATACCAGGGTCTCGCTCACAGTGCGCCCTAGGATCACGATCTTGATGTTGGAAGAAGCACTTGCTGTTGCACTTAGAATTGCAAACCCCATAATCATCCCTACACCTTACAGTCACACTCTCACCACTCGCCACCAAAGCCATCAGAGCACCTATATGCATCACAACAACATATTTATTTAGAACATAAATAAAAAGTTTTAATTAACATATCCCAAGTAGGTAGTTCAGTTGGCGAGCTATGGGATACCGAAAAAGTGCACCAAAGGAGTGCAAGAAGGAGGTCATGGGCTCAAACCCAGGAAGCTAACATTCCCCCTCCCCCACTAACATTGCTTATAAAAAAAAGTTTTAATTAACATAACGCTACCCCTAAAATATAGTGCATAAAATACCTGTTATAGATAGGAGGAAGAGGAGGAGAGTCACATTTATGGAACACAACTTGGACATGCTTGTTTTATGTTGATTGCGTATATAAGTGAATCCTATGTAGGGAGTTGCTGGGATGAAGAAGCCTGACTCTTGGGAATATTTATAGATGCATACATATAAGTGAATCCTTTGGTTTTATATTTGTAACTCACAAGTTTCACAATCGTTTTCTTTTTTGCAACAAATGGCAATAATAATATCTATTGGATTTCTCTTGCACAATAAAAGTACTAATAAAGATCAAGCGTTTCAATTTTTAATTAATCCATTCTCAGCTCAGTAATTACATAATTGGTTTCATTTTCTTTCA
The DNA here is from genome assembly GCA_039519185.1 of Astragalus membranaceus. Lineage (NCBI taxonomy): Eukaryota > Viridiplantae > Streptophyta > Magnoliopsida > Fabales > Fabaceae > Astragalus > Astragalus membranaceus. The sequence continues at coordinate 228,011,252 of CM076846.1, read as the reverse complement.
TTACGACAATCATCATTCATTCAAATACTAACTGCTACATTTTTCTCCATTTCTTTTTTTTTTATCTATTTCTGTTATGATTATAGTTTTGAGAAAGTAACATTAAATAATGTTCAAATAGTTTTTATACATCTAAAACACTATCTTGTAGTAAATGGAGAGAATAAATGATAAAAGAAAATGAAGAAAATTTTGACTCATTTTAGTCTACCATGGACCTCCCAACACTATCTTGTAGACATCTTTCATAATGAAAAACAAAAGCACACCACAAGCGCGTGATTCTACAGGCTCCTATGGAACAATTTTCTTTCATTGTCCTTTACAATAATATTTTCATGCTGTTTGTTAGTCTTTGATTTTTTTTGTCAATCATACAATACTTCATTGATAACGGGTAAATGCCACCGAAACATCACACAAAGTGTAAGCCTCTAGCTTACAAGGAAGGCAACAACATCCAATCAAATATAGCTGAATACTCCTAAAAATTAACACTAAGCACATGAGTAGCACCCGAAACAACCAAAGCCTAATGAATTAACTTAACTAAAACATAAACAAATCTCAATGCACCTAAGTCAACCAACAAGCACAAATCACATAGTGAACCCCTAACTGCCTTGACCGCAAAATATGCACCTGAAGCACTACCCAACCGTAAACGTAAAAATGGCTCCATCACTAAGCAAGACGAGAGGCACTCCAAAAAAGAAGAAAAAGGCTCACAAAGTTGGTGTGGGAGGAGAGAAGAAAAGTCCAGAATTCCCCTGTATTTGAAGGTCAACTAGCCATTGGGTCTTCTATTATGAGACTAAAGGTCAAAGAAGATGGGGTGAAAACATATTAATGGGTATCATAGGCCCTGGACAACCAAGTATGGTGAAGAGAGGGTAGAGATGAGTGGCTGAAACAAGGTCAAGGGTGCAGGAAACATTTGTGAGAATGGGTTTGGAGGGTTAGGCGGGTCAGGTGGTTCTGGGGGAGCGCAAGGCAACTCTGAGTCAACAATGGAACAAGGGAGCACATCTTGTAACACCCCAGTATTTCTAGCTTGTAGAAATACCAAAGTGCCTCACTTGACATACATCAGAGTAACTTCCTGTTATTGAATATTGAACACAACTAAAAACTTTCGATAAATAATTATCAAATGGTTCCATGAACCTCATTAAACTTAACAAAGTACTTAAGTCTCGTGACTTAAAACTTATACAATCTTGTTGTTCAATACCTAAAACCTAAGTAGCGGAAACGATTTACAACTGTTAGCAAGTAATAGTTATACAATCGGTAATACAAAGACAACAAAAGGGAAAAAGGCATAATCTTAAAACTGTTTCATCAATAACTCCAAGAGTCACACCGGCTAACCGTGTTTCTTAGCCTTTGCTTTTCCCCGTTTCTCTGTAAAAACCACAATAATAAAGGGTGAGATAAACATTATCTCAGTGAGTCCTATCGAGACCCCTTACTAACTCTAGCGGTTCATTATGCTTTTATTCTTTGAACTCATAGCCTTAATAAGCAACTATGTGGACATGTTTTTTCTTTGAACTCGTAGCCCTAATAAGCGACTACGTGGACATATATTCTTCTAACCAGTAGCCCTAATAAGCGACTACGTGTTATATTTCTTTATTACTTGTAGCCCTAATAAGCGACTACAGTTCATGCCTTATCTTTTCTTTAACTTAGCACAACACGTCGAAATCACTTTCTATTTTCATGATTCTCGGTGAACCCAATCCCGCTGACCTTGGAAAGTGGGCTACATGGAAGGGGCCTACGGTTCGGGCTCATTGTTGAACCAAGGGCAAACACTCTTTGTTTTGTATGATAACAAATTACACCTTATCTACTAATGGTTCAAGTTGAATTAAGTACAGGACATAAAGCAAAGAGCAGGAAGATTAAAATGGAGCAGCTTGGAGAAGAAGCCACCTCAGAAGTCCAAAACCTAATTGTTTATAAGCTTTCTTTAGGACACTGTGTAAAGGTCCTATCACTGAAGGTCTATGACTTTTAGTAGCTGAGAGATGAGTTTTTCAAAACATGCATGGTGCATCAAAATAGTTTTGAAAAATATTTTATGCAAGCATAGGGTGGAAACAAAAACCCTAAAACTATTTTTTGTTGAAAGATTAAAACCCTAAAAATAGTTTTGTTGAAGGCTTGAAATCAAAATCCTATTCTTTTACAAAGATAATAGATTATGGTAATAGATTAGGTGCCTGAATGTTTTCAGAGCACATAATCGATTACTCTCCTATTTTAACTAAAACAAATAATCGATTAGTGGCTTGCCTTTCTTTCCTTTTTTATAAAGATAATAGATTATGGTAATAGATTAGGTGCCTGAATGTTTTCAGAGCACATAATCGATTACTCTCCTATTTTATCTAAAACAAATGATCGATTATCAAGCCAATATTTGTTTCCTTTTTTACAACAATAAATCGATTATGTGCCTATTTGAACTAATATCAATAATCGATTAGCAAGCTTCTCAATGTTTCCTTTTACATCAAAATAATCGATTACCTGCCTATTGCACTTCATACATAATCGATTAGCAAGCAAAGTAATGTTTCCTTTTTTATCAAGATAATCGATTATATGCTTGTTTGCCTTCTATACATAATCGATTATCAAGCAAATAAATGTTTCCAAGTTTGTCAAATAATCGATTATGGCTTGTCAAAACATAAAGGCCTTAATCGATTATCCTATGCATTAAATGGTTTTCAAAAATCAATTTTTCCTACGCCTATAAATAGGAGGTGTGTTTCTCATTTTCAAAAACACACCTCACACCACAATTCACAACTCCTCTCTGCTTCTCACATACATTTTCTAGATCTGAGAAAGAGAGAAAATAGAGCTTCAACTTTCATATCATTTTCTATTTTCCAAATCACTCATCTCTCTAAAGTTACTATACTGTCATACTATCCGAAGTGATTGGATCATAGATCTCAAAGTTGTATTCGTTATTTTAAGTGGGGTCACTCTGAAATCCTGGGAAGTTTTCTTGGGTCTCTCAATCAGGAGATTGAGTTGGTTTGAAATCCTGGGAAGTTTTCTTGGGTCTCTCAATCAGGAGATTGAGTTGGTTTGAAATCCTGGGAGGTGATCTTGGGTCGTTCAATCAGGGAAGATTGAAGTGGTATTGAAATCCTGAGAGGTTCTCTTGGGTCGTTCAATCAGGAGATTGAAGTGGTGTTGAAATCCTTAGCTAGGTGCTTGGGTTCTCAGTTCGGGGGAATTGAGATTTGCTATTTTGAAGTTGCCTGTTTGTAAACAATTCTTCAATATAGTGGTTGTTATCAAGTCCAAAGGTTGCAAAGCCGGAGGCCGAGGACGTAGGGCTTTTATCCCGAACCTCGCTAAATTCCTGGTGTATCTCTATCCCTATCTCTTTACATTTCTTATTGTTTATATCTGTCCATATTATTATACTGCTGTGATCCGTTTATAGCTATACTACTCAGATCTGTTTATAATCATACTCTTCATACTATTTAAGATCTGTTTATAGCTATACTATTTACATTTTTTTATAATATCACTCAGTGGATTTATTGTATAACTATATCCCTACTCTGATCTGAATCTGTTAATCTGGTTATAGTTATACTCACTGTACTACAGATCTGTTTATCTATCATCTTCTCTATCACTACTGTAGATCTGTTATATTCAATATCATTGCGTTACTTATAAAACAACCTTATTGTGAATGTTGAATATAGAGTAATATCTCATTGTGCCTGATCTGCCTGCTTGCATATATCTGATAAGTTCAAATCTCTTTTTCCGCATTTGATTTAGACAAACTTATCATTTATTTTGAAAAGAATCCAAGATTCACACATAACCTTATTCACCCCCCCTCTAAGGTTATACTATAGTCTAAGACTCATGACTTCCCTGCCCTAGTATGCTAATAATCTGGGGTCGTCACCCTTGATATACATATATTATTATATGTATGCCATTCTACCTTTCTTTTAGGGAAAGTAATTCTTCCTTTCCTCAAGGGAAGGTAACTTGACTTGTATTTACATGGATTGAGAATTTACATGACTTGTATGGACTTATAGTCCTTTATCTTAACTTGACTTGTGTACACTCGCGCTTACTAATGTATGTTTTTTCATAACTTCCATAACTTAATAAGTTTTCATCTCAAGCATATCCAATTTCATGGCATTCATGTATTATAATCATTGAGAAACCTTGGGGAAATGATTAGAAGGAACTTATTGACTAAGGTGCATTTTGAAAATGGGTAACAGAAGCTTACGCACGGTCCGTGCCCTGGAGGCGCACTATGCGTAGGGTACACACGGTCCGTGCCCTAGGGCTCACGGTCCGTGCCATGTTTTTAAAACCTTTCAGACCACTTGCGAACAAGATGCACGGTCCGTGCCACTGGGGGCGCACGATCCTCGCGTGTTCATCAGTAACCCAGAAATTGTTGTTTCAGGAAATTCTTTCCATTCCGTTTCGATTCCAATTTCATTCCGATCGATATCCAAATCTTACATGCTCACAAAACAGCTCATGACAGCAAACACATTCGATCCAGCAATCTCATTCAATCATTCAATCATGAACATAAACACATGCATTTTCTATAAGTTCGAAATACGGTTTTTGACTCGAAAACTCATGAACCGAAAATGGACAGAAATCAGCCAACATTTCGAAAAGAAAATACTAAGTGAGTATAGAACTCACCTTGTGTGATGAGAATCACAAACACAACCACAGCAATCAAGAAGATGTAGACTCAATTCACACCAAAGCTACTCAAAAGCTAGTCAAACTCAGAACCAGCCCCTATGTCCTCTTCCATACAGTCTCTATTTCGAAATGTAGCTCCTGAATCTTGTTCAACAACACTTCCAACTGACATGCAATACCTCAGAACACTTTTGGAGCTCTAACGGAGTCACAAACACACTAGGAACCCAACTTTCCTCCAAGGTGGAGCTTGGGTGCGAAAATGGTGATTTGTGAAGGGAAGAGGTGTGGGTGTTATTCTTGGTTTCAATGGGAAGAGGAAGGGAAATGTGGGAGGATGGTGGTGTCACTTGTTACATGCATCCAGAGGTGATGGAGATCTTTCCTCTCTTTTCTCCCCTCCCTCTCAATGCCTCTCTATTCTATTTTTTTCTAATTTATGAACTTGTGTGAGAGTGTTTAGTGGTGAGTTGGTTTTGTGTGGTAGTGAGTAAGAGAGAGTCAATGGGTCAGGTGAAGGAAATTTAAATAAGTCAATTGACTGTTTTACCCTTTTCCTTAGTGTCATACCCCAATTTTGTCCGCCCTAGTCAAAAATATTTTTCTCAATTTTTAGGAATTTCAGAAAATAATATAGTGCATATTTTTGCATTTTCGGGCATTTATATAAAATCAAATTAATTATTTTTGGACCAAGACCAGGTCAAGGACATGGTATACACGTTACTCTACCAAGGATTATTTTTGTATAATTTTTGGAAAGAAAGTCCCAGTCCAAAATAATTAAAAATGCATTTTCTCCATTTTTAGTGCATAGAAAAATAAAAAAAAAGACCATTAAATATTCCTCAATTATTAAATTACAATTTTTATTGTCATGAATGATTAGAAGGATATTTTATGGTGCCCAAAAAATGTGACACATTTTCAATAGGTGCACTATCACTTCCATGCCCAAAATTCAAAAACTCAAAAAAAAAGGAAGTGTCCTCAATAAGACACATTTTCAATAGGTGCACTATCACGGGCCTTTTGTAGTCCATTTACTTTCGCATTGCACATTCATCACATTGCATACCTGTAACACTTTTTTGCTTCGATAGACGTGCCAAGTGCCGGTCTCATCGTTGCCAAAAGCTTTCTACATCACCAATCATATCATTTGCTACGCATTCATATGTTTCCTTTATTCACCATAGCATTTGCATCAAAGTATTACATTCGCATTGCATGCGTCAAGAAAAGAAGCAAAATAAATAAGAAAAAAGCAAAAAGAAAAATCCGTCCATCATTCCATCAGGTTCAACACCCATGGTATACCCATTTCATTCATCATCCCATGTTCATCACATTACATGCATGACATTGTTTGCTTCGATAGATGTCCAAGTGCCGATCTCTTCGTTGCCCCAAAAAAAAGAGATTTTTACATCACTAATCATATCTTTGTACCATGCATGGCATTCGCATTAAAGCATTACATTTGCATCACATTCACACTTTGCATTTCATACACTCATACCAAAGGAAAAAAGAGAAAAGCCAAAAAACAAAAGGAGGAAAATTGCTCATTCCATTACATTCATCATTAATCAGCACAATCACATTCATATCTTATCTGCATTCACATACGTTGGTTGTCAACCTCCATGTTCCATCAACTTCAACTCACATCATCTGCCCCGCTTCATTCATCCCATCGGATGACTACCATTTCACATACCTATATTGCACGCATACATCATTCATTGCATTTTTAGACATGCCAAATATAGATAGCTTTTCCCGTCTCAGGTAAATGCATTCATTAGGTATGTTCTAGGCAGATACGCCATGTACCAATCCCAATAGTTTGTTCCCTCAAAGTCAGTGCTCCAAGCGCTGGTCTCATATCACAATTCAGAGTCCCAGTACCTTTGTTGACCCCCAGTGGTCCTTCAGAGCCCAAGCGCTCCTTCAGACCATCAATGGTCCTTCAATCCAGATCGCACGTCGCGTTATCGAGCAACCGACGGATCATCCGACCCCAGGTCCTTCAGACTAGCTGTGTCCGCCTAAAAAACACAGTGGACGTCCTCCGAGGTGAGCAAATCAAGTCAATGACCTGACCTTGCCACCCATGGCCGCTCGAAAAAGGCCACCCCCCCAAGCAGACCGTTTTACTAGTACCGTTGCTAGTTTGCGCTCCATCAGACCCATTGGTCCATCAGGCTTAGGCATGCCCTTCAGACCTCGTCGGTCCTTCGGTTTAACTCCAATCAATGCGCCAAGCATCGACTGCGAATTAGACCATCAGAGCCCAGTGCTCCTTCAGATCCCCGGTGATCCTTATTTACTCTTGTTCTATGTTAACCCAATTTTTCAAGAATTTCTATAAAAAAAAAGAGCTGATCAGGAAAAAACGGTCAGACCAAAAGAAGGACTTCAGGAATGTTCCACCACATTCATCATCACACCAAAATCATAGCATTGCATGCACATGCATAACATGCCCTTGCATAACATGCACCCATACTCCATGCACCATTCCTCGCATCAGCTGACGTATGCAGGTACCTCAATCCAGTGCGGCAGCATTGGTCATTTCAATCAATCAATCAACAGGATTCGTGAATCCCTTCAGGACCCAAGTGTCCCTTCAAAAGCAGACTTCACCTCGTATTCGAGCTGCGGGTAAGTCCTTCAGACCCCGAGTGGTCCTTCAGACTAGTTGTGTCAGCCTAGGACACAGTGGACGTCCTTTATGGTCAACATATCAGTTTCGGATCTGATCTTGACCCATCATGGCCGCTCGAATATAAAGGCCCCCTCAGGCCGTTTTACTAGTACCGTAGCTAGTAGCGCTCCTTCAGACCGCGATGGTCCTTCAATTAAGGCCTAGGCAGCCTTCCAGACCTCGGGTGGTCCTTCAGAGCCTTAGTTCTCCTTCAGACCCTGAGTGGTCCTTCAGAGCCTTAGTGCTCCTTCAGACCCTGAGTGGTGCTTCATTTTTTTTCTTCCTCGGTTAATGCGCCAAGTGTTAACCATCCCCTGTTCATTCTCAAATCCTCTATTTCCCCTCTAAACGGACAAAATTGACGTCTATTTTATCTTTATTTCTATTTCTACTATGAAAATTTGAATACACTTCACATTTTCTAGTAAAATATAAATAAAGAGGGGCAGCTGTCATACCCCAATTTTGTCCGCCCAAGTCAAAAATATTTTTCTCAATTTTTAGGAATTTCAGAAAATAATATAGTGCATATTTTTGCATTTTCGGGCATTTAAATAAAAGCAAATTAATTATTTTTGGACCAAGACCAGGTCAAGGACATGGTATACACGTTACTATACCAAGGATTATTTTTGTATAATTTTTGGAAAGAAAGTCCGAATCCAAAATAATTAAAAATGCATTTTCTCCATTTTTAGTGCATAGAAAAATAAAAAAAAGACCATTAAATATTCCTCAATTATTAAATTACAATTTTTATTGTCATGAATGATTAGAAGGATATTTTATGGTGCCCAAAAAATGTGACACATTTTCAATAGGTGCACTATCACTTCCATGCCCAAAATTCAAAAACTCAAAAAAAAAAGGAAGTGTCCTCAATAAGACAAAAGACCAAAAACAAGTTTTTTTCCTCTCTCTCTCCCTCTCTCCCCCCACAATTTCGAAATTCTCTCTCTCTCTCTCTCTCTCTCTCTCTCCCCCCCCCACAATTTCGAAATCCCCTCTCTCTCTCTCCCTCTCACAAAATTCTTCCACACTCTTCTATTGTACTATTATTCCTTATCTTGAAGGAATATGCCTTGTACCATCCTTAAACCTTCTCCTTTGGTGCATATCACTGTTCGCTGGTGTTTTTAGCAAACAATCACTGGTTTTATTAGAAATGTTTGTGAGATTAAACCAGAAATCTCCAAAGCAATTGCCTTTAAACACCGCAGTTTGTCAACAAATATATTTTAAAAGGGAGACAATTCACCATGAAAATGGAAATCAAAGAAAAAGAAGTAATAAAATGGAACGCAGAAATGTAAAATGACTTGTATTGAAAGTAATAAATTGCATTAAATGTAAAGAGAATGGTGCACAAATTCACATACGTTGTACAATAATTCTTTTACTCTGTTTTCGCTGTGACTTGGAAGTTAGAGTTTCAGAACTGTGTGTTTGGTATAATAATTTGCCACCTTGATTTCTCTGTAGAAACTACTATTTATACAGAAAATAATGACTGAAATGTAAACTGCTATGGACACGTGGCTACGAATAATGACTGAAATGTAAACTGCTATGGACACGTGGCTACGTCTCATTAACCAGTGATGGATTTCGTGCCACGCTCGATGTCACATACTGCCTACGTTGTATTAACCGTAGTCTTGAAATTCGACACAACTGTTTGCCAATAACTGCTTGACGAAGTCCTGAATACACTGTCCTGTCGAAAACTCTTCCCTGTCGAATTGGTGAAGACTTCTTCTGTCGAAAACATGCTGAGATGACTTAAATGTCACTTTTTCTTTCCGAAGGCATTATAAATGATCTTTAATGAAGAGTCAAACCCTATTAAATAACCACTCAAAAGCCTTGTCGAAATTCTAGGCTAACAATCACCAATTCTCACTCACTCTCATGAAGATTCATGCCCTCTTTGGTAAATAACCTCACCCTCTCACACTCACCTCTTCATTAGGAAATGCAAATTTACTAGAAATAGAACAATCCATCTCAATAATACCCCTAACCCTACCACACATGAGAATTCCATTCCCAAAATAAACAAAAGTTCATTTTTTTCTTTTATTTTTTCTCCATGCGACACCTCTCCCTCTCCCATACTCTCACCTTTTGTGTTTTCTCAATACCCTCAATCCAAGTGACCTTTAATCCTAACCCTCCATTTATTTTTAAAACTCAATCCTAGAGCACTTAGTAAGGCCAATGACCCAATTGCCCCTAAACCTAAAATAACTCTATAAATACTCCCTCATTCCCACACCTAAGGATCCTTTGGCCTCTCATTCTCCTACACTAAAACCCTAGCACACCAAAAACACCTCCTCTCCCTCTCCTTCCTCACCCCAAAACCGTAGCCTCTTCCCCTCTCTTCCATATATTTTCTTCAATTTTTCACCATCAAAACTTCCATTTCTTGTTAGATCATCATCATTCCTTCCATTCTCTTCAAGGTTGCATCATCAAATTGCTAAGAGCTAGCAATCTTTGTGTTCATATCATCTCCTTCTTCATTTCTTTGTGATTTTGAGGTAAGCTTTGAAACTTTGCATCTCATATTTAGTTCTTCTTGCATAATCTCTCTTCTACTCCCAACTCCTTCTTGACTGCTTGTTGTTGTTGCTTTGAGGATCCATTTCAAACATTTTGACAAGGACTTAGGGAGCCTTGGGTGTTTGAGATGGGTCCTTGGACTTGAAGGATTTGTTCTTGTGCTTGAATGATTTCCCTTGCATCTCTAAACATTTTGCACTAAATTTCATGAAATAAGAGTTGTTTTATGGCATTGTTCATTTCGCATGCTTGTAGAAAACTTAGGGTTCATGTGAGTTTTATGCCATCCTTTGCTTAATCATGTGAATCCTTTGCAAAAATGGATCTATGTTGCTTTATGTTAACTTTTGTGTTTTTTTTTAAATAAAAGTGTGGATCTATGTTCCCTTTGGGTTCGCATGCTTATGTTTAAAAACATTTTCAAATTGATTTTGTTGTTGTTCTTTGCTTGGTGGTGTTTAATCTTGTTGTTAATATTTTATTTTAGTGTTAGATGTTATTTTTTGTTATTGGTTGATGATCTAGCAATATGATTCCCACTAGTGCCTAGTGCACCTTGACCTAAGTGGTGAAGATTGCTAGAAATGACTCAATTTAGTTTGTGTGTCCACTTATTCTTGTGTCTTAGTTTGCTTATTGTAAATTGTTGATGATAGGCAAGTTGATTCTCACTAGTGCCTAGTGCACTTTTCTCAAAGTGAGAGGATTGCTCTATATGATTCAACTTGGTTTTAGTGTTTATTTACTTTTTACCATTTTACTTTACCACTTCATTAACTTTTTACCAAAAACATAAAGACATTTTACCACTTTGGTTTTTACTCATTCATTAATTATTTACCAAAACAAAAAAACATAAAAAACATTTTTGCTTTTATTTACCTTTTACTCAAACATTTTTACCACATTCTTACTCTAACTTTTTACTACTTCTTACTAAAACATTTTCAAGCTTTGTACTTCATTTATGTGCATCATCCATGTGACATACTCTCATGCTTGCACCCTAACACTTGCATACTCCCATATTCTCACATGTTCATGCATTCTTGCATGCTTATGCATCTTGCATTCTTTTATCCTTTTACATGTTTATGCATCCTTATATGCTATACATGCGTTCATTCTTAAATGTCCATGCATTCATTGGTATCATGTCTTGCATTCAAAAATCAAGTGTTCATGTATTCATTCCTTGTATGCTCATGCATAGTTGCTTAATCGTGCATTCATATCCACATGCTTACTCATTTAAACTAAGAATATCCTATGCTTATGATCAATTGCATTCTTTTGTTCATGATGCCATTTAAATGTCTTGACTTAATTGTGTGCCATCCTTTCTACATGTATGACCTCCTAATGAAGACGTAAGCCTACTTGCTTGTTGTAGCATAGAGTCATTAGGGTAAATACACTCCTTTGAGATTGTTGCCCGTCCCGTAGCAATTCTCACCCACACAACACAATTGCTTTGAGAAATTTGTTTTGCATCTTTGATAATTGAATCCCTTGATTGTATTGGCATGCTTAATCTTGGTTGATGAATAATATGTTCATGATTGCTTGATTGTTAAAGTATGAGTCTTGTTCATTCATTTGCATTTGGTTATGGATTTAGAATTGATTTGAAGTGTTCTACTTTTTTTTTTTCTAAAACCTCTTTCCTAGATTCATTAATAAAAGAAAACCCTTTTATTTTCAAAACAAGAATAAAATAAATTGTCATTGACGACCAATCGCGCCGTTGCCGTTTAGGTTGTTAATGATGATTTTGTTTTCAAAAGAGTTAGTAGTGAGGCCATTCTAACCGTTGTTGTCTGGTCTTCACAAAAGGTCAATCCTATTTTCGAAAACTTATTCCTCAAAAGTAAAACCAATTGTCACTAATGACCAATCGCGTCGTTGCCGTTTAGGTCATTAATGATGATTTCATTTTCAAAAGAGTTAATAGTGAAGCCATTCTAACCGTTGTTGTTCGGTCTTCACAAACGCTCACCCAATTGCGAAAAACCCCTTAAGCCGTTTTCAAAACCAAAAACCGAGAACTACGTAGCTTTGAATTCTCCATCGCACCGGGAGATACGTAGGAGCGGGGTCCTGTCCCGTCAAGCACACTCTTAAAAAAATCTTTGTTTTGTCTTGATTTTCAAAGATAACCAAAAATATTCTTCTTCCCTCCCGTTTTCAATAAAACAAACCTTAAAGAAAAAAAAAAGAAAAGAAGTAGAATAAATTGCTTTCAACTCGAACTTTTGTCTAAACCACACATCAAGTTAATGGTTCCCTTTCAGGAGAAAGGAGGTGCGGGGTGCTAATACATTCCCCGTACCTAACCGATCCCCGAACCTACATCTCTACGTTTTCAAAAGACCATCCGCCTTTTCAAGGACTTTTTTTCAATGTTTTGGTCTTAAAATAAAAATATTGGTGGCGGCTCCAAACTTCTTCCGCGTTGTCAAACGAAAAGTCCCAAACCGGATTTTTCGGGCGCAACAGCTGGCGACTCCACTGGGGACCATTTTTTTTACAAAAGACGAGGGTCAAGCCTAGTTAACTTGATGTGTGGTTTAAAATTAATTGAGTTGAAAGCTTTGTTCTACTCCTTTTCTATTTGTTCACAATGCCGTGTTCATGCATTCCTCAATTCCCATGTCCCCTATTCTCTGCTCCCTTTCTTAAGGTGGGGATATATGTGGGTAGTTTTAGGCGGTATGTCCTCACTACACACACTCACACCTTATGCTTACTATGCTTTGAGAGGGGCCCAAAACCCAAGGTCTGACAAAACTTAGGAGAGTGGAAACGAGTAGTGACTGGCAATTGGACCGTTGTCCTTCCGACTCTCACGAAAGTTTCAGCCAGAGTATGCTCTTTCATGAGGCCTCACACCAGATGGCGTTCCATCGTTGTGGGTGCTATTGTGAGAAAGAATTAGCTCTGGTAACCTGGTGAGGAAGTGACTAGAACCCACATGGGAGGAACATTTGAGTTGTCCTAGAACTTAGGTCCCCACCTTCGTAGGACACAAGGGGCATACCAAATTGTGTGTTGCATTGTAATCTAGGCATGTTTTCAAAAAAGAGAAGGGAATTTTTCCAAAGAAATAAAAAAGGAAAGTAGAGAAAGAGCTGCCGTTGTAGCCTTTCTTTTGTCGGTCCGTACGAGGCAGTATGTGGTCCACTTTATTTTCAAAAAAAAGGAGAGAAAGAGTTGCCGTTGTAGCCTTTCTCTTACTAAGTCCATATGAAACCACGTACATCCCGCATTTTTCAAAAAAAAAACAATTTGAACTAATGCCAATAAAGATTTTGCCCTAATCTGCCCATGCATAAAATATCATCATCATTTTGCATGCATTCTCGCATTGCATCTAACATAAGCTTTTACAGTTCATGCATGCATCCTTGCATTTCATCAAAGTTTGTTTGCCGAGAATCCCAAAGTGACAAAGAATCTTGCCATAGGCACGGTGTGGAATCAAAAGTGAAACAGCGTACACACCGAGGTGTTTGTTTAAGTTTGAATGCATGGAATGTGCTTTGTTTCGCTTATTGATTCTAACCTTGTTGTGTTTCAAAGAAAAAATAATCAAAATCCACCGTTAAACCTATGGCAAGACATAGTACACCGTGATTCCCGACACCAAGACAAACAGGAAATCATACATATTGCATTGCACTTGCATTCAAACAAGTATTAGTGCATACCGTCTTTTATGAAAAAAAAAATCAAAAATCAAGAAAAATCAAAAATTGTTATTTTCCACAAGTTTTTAGAAAACATACTACATGCATTTTTTCTTTGCATTACAGAAATAGTCAAATAAACATCTCATGTTGCATGAATTTTTATGACCACCAGAGAGTTAAAAGCTTTATTTTGGAGAGAAGCCATGCATGCTAAAGTCAAAATCAAATTTTGTACTGTACTCTCCAAATGAAAAGCTTATAATTCCCCGACGCGATAAATCTACATTCATCCATTCTCATTCTCATTTCATTCACATTTATTCATTTGCATTCTCATTTCATTCGCATTCTCATTCCATGCGTAGTTATCCATTCTCATTCATTTGCATATTTACATCATGCATAACAAATGAGCATAAATAATAATTCTAAAAAATTGTGATGAGAGGTGAGACGTTCTTGCGAAGTTTTTTTATTCATCTTTGGAAAAGTTTGGTCTTACTTAGTTGCAAACTCAAGGTGTTTCATGGCACTCGGTTTTTCAAATCAGCAGTTTGTTCACATTTTTCAACAAAGCATTGCATCTCACCCACCCCATGATGAATGACCGAAATGGTCCACAAAAATGTTTCTTTCACGTTTTAACTAATGTTAACTCTCTGCGAAGCATTCGTGTAGTAACTTCTGTGTGACATGTGTCTTTATTTTTGTTTGAGTCAGTTAGCGTCCCTACATTGTCATCATCCCTCGCCCAAGTCTAATCCCACCCTGACCACCCAAAAAGTACATATCCCCCAGATTAGTGCATAGTTGGCTTTTTGGTTGGTCCCCTAATGAAATACCACTCTTGGTCCTCCATACTGGGGCAAATTTGTCGTCACTAGATATCTTGTTAACATTGTATTCCTTTGGTGCAAGTCTTTTTAAAAAAAAAAATCAAAAAAGCTCGTTAGGTCGAAAACTCGTAAGAGCGGCCTAAGCAAAAATTAGAGCATGAAAAGAAATAAAGAAAAAAGAGCAAATATATGAAAGTAAATAAATTATTGTCCTTGGGTTAATTTTCGAGAAAACAAGCAATCATGATTTTGAAATGAAGTTTGACCATCATTCCATATCCAAAAACACCTTAAGCCAAAAATCCCAAAAATCTCAATCACCCTAGACAAGGATCAATCTCACATCAAAAATTGTGTATCACCTTTATCAGCTCACTTAGCTCAAAAGAAAGAGAAAGAAAAATCACACCAAAAAAAAAGAAAGAAGAAAGTGGAAAAAGAGAGGATTGATTGAAAAGGAAAAATCCTGAAAAAGAAGCAAAAGTAGTAGAAATGGTGAGCTGATACCATTAAACGCATGAGAGATCATTGTCTGAAATAAACCCTCAAACACTTCCTTTGGCCTATCCTCCATAAACCCTTGACCACGTTACAACCCTGAAACAGGTTCATTTTACCGTGAGGCACATAAGAGGTTCTCATCTCAATAAAACCTCAAACACCTCATTGAGTCTAATAACTCATTCTTTCATAAACCATTAACCTGGCCAAATCATACCACTAAAAAAACATCTGTTCCATCAATCATCAAATACTTCTTTGAGCCCGATTATCCCTCCCTTCATAAATCATTAACCATTAGCCACATCACAACTCCAAAGATCCATTCTGATCAATGACCGGTTGCTCCTGTTTTCTCAAAGTTTTAATCTTAGGACAAATAAGTTTATCTATTTATGACGTGTTTGCTCAAAAAGAAAAAACAAGCAAGCAGAAAAAAGAAAGCTGCTCAAAAGAAAAACAAACAAGCAGAAAAAAGAAAGCTGCTAAAAAAAACAAACAATCAAAAAAGGAAAGTTGGTAAAAAGGAGAAGGACTTGCACTCCAAGATGCATTCATGTTGCATTAAAACAAGGTCTAGTGGTCACCAAGTGGAGCCCCTCCTCATACTAAAAAGTCAAAACTTTCATTGCATTTGAGTTGTTCTTAAAGAGAACCAAAAGTGTGTACTAGGGGGCATTCCCTTCACCTCTCACTCCACTCAACTTTGGGGAGGTTTATTCATTGCCCACCCCATTCATATATCACCCTCAGTTCATAACCATCACCATAACTCTGTCGCCTTTCACAACCCCACTAGAAGCAATCACTTGAAATACCATTCCAAAGTGGGGCAATCCCGTCACCCTTCACTCCACCTAAAGTCGGGGAAATTCGCCCTACGCCCATCTCATCCCCTCGTCATATTCACATCCATGAGACCACACCAGGGCAATTTCTCGACCCACCATGCTAAATACGGCCTTTTGCAAACTCGAGTCGGGGCAACCTTGCTCTCGTCAAGATTGGGGCAACACCAAACGTCGTGGGTTGAGACAGAATCTCTTGTTTGCCACCCTTCATTCCAAAGTCATGGTATTTCCAATTCATTATTCCTCTACAACCCTGGCTGTCGTCACCACTAGACAGGGGCAAGTTATGCACACACCTTCACCAGTAGTCTAAATCGGGGAAGTTCCACCTTTCATGACTTTGGCAAAAAGCTACCTTTCATCCCCTCACGTGTCATATCTGTCATACCAAGTCAACTGACTCATTCATCTGTATTTGCACTAATCTACATGTTTATGCTTTAAAGAGAGAGAAAACAAGTTAATAATGTGAAGTCGGAAACTCACTCAGCTAACTTTGTGGACCTAAAAATCAACCATCATGGGGCACTATCATAGGAGAGCAAAATAAGCGAGTCTGCAAATACGGTCAAATAGTTTTGCACATCAGTGCCTGTGAATAACAACCTTGAGATTGCCATGTCTGAATTCAAACCTCTTTCCAAGGAATGATTATTCTAAAGCACTCACCTCTCTACCCCTCGCATCGAAAGTCTCATTTCTCATCTCAAAACAAAACACATTTGCATGCATTACTATTATACCATATCATAAATCATTGCACCATACATTGTATTTCAACAACAAGTCATGCATCTACCACAACTATTGCATTTAAGCATTACCTATGCGCATTCATCCATTTATTCAAAAAAGGGGCAAAAAAAATCATCCACATTGCACCTGTTGCCCCCACCAAAGCATAAATCATTCCATCATGCAGCCAGCAATACATTTGCATTCGCATGTTATCTGAATTCGCACACACAGCTTATCAATTTCTGTTTTCGACCAACTTCAACATCCATCATTCACGGGCCTTTTGTAGTCCATTTACTTTCGCATTGCACATTCATCACATTGCATACCTGTAACACTTTTTTGCTTCGATAGACGTGCCAAGTGCCGATCTCATCGTTGCCAAAAGCTTTCTACATCACCAATCATATCATTTGCTACGCATTCATATGTTTCCTTTATTCACCATAGCATTTGCATCAAAGTATTACATTCGCATCATATTCACATTCGCATTGCATGCGTCAAGAAAAGAAGCAAAATAAATAAGAAAAAAGCAAAAAGAAAAATCCGCCCATCATTCCATCAGGTTCAACACCCATTGTATACCCATTTCATTCATCATCCCATGTTCATCACATTACATGCATGACATTGTTTGCTTCGATAGATGTCCAAGTGCCGATCTCATCGTTGCCCCAAAAAAAAGAGTTTTTTACATCACTAATCATATCTTTGTACCATGCATGGCATTCGCATCAAAGCATTACATTCGCATCAAAGCATTACATTTGCATCACATTCACACTTTGCATTTCATACACTCATACCAAAGGAAAAAAGAGAAAAGCCAAAAAACAAAAGGAGGAAAATTGCTCATTCCATTACATTCATCATTAATCAGCACAATCTCATTCATATCTTATCTGCATTCACATACGTTGGTTGTCAACCTCCATGTTCCATCAACTTCAACTCACATCATCTGCCCCGCTTCATTCATCCCATCGGATGACTACCATTTCACATACCTATGTTGCACGCATACATCATTCATTGCATTTTTAGACATGCCAAATATAGATAGCTTTTCCCGTCTCAGGTAAATGCATTCATTAGGTATGTTCTAGGCAGATACGCCATGTACCAATCCCAATAGTTTGTTCCCTCAAAGTCAGTGCTCCAAGCGCTGGTCTCATATCACAATTCAGAGTCCCAGTACCTTTGTTGACCCCCAGTGGTCCTTCAGAGCCCAAGCGCTCCTTCAGACCATCAATGGTCCTTCAATCCAGATCGCACGTCGCGTTATCGAGCAACCGACGGATCATCCGACCCCAGGTCCTTCAGACTAGCTGTGTCCGCCTAAAAAACACAGTGGACGTCCTCCGAGGTGAGCAAATCAAGTCAATGACCTGACCTTGCCACCCATGGCCGCTCGAAAAAGGCCACCCCCCCCAAGCAGACCGTTTTACTAGTACCGTTGCTAGTTTGCGCTCCATCAGACCCATTGATCCATCAGGCTTAGGCATGCCCTTCAGACCTCGTCGGTCCTTCAGTTTAACTCCAATCAATGCGCCAAGCATCGACTGCGAATTAGACCATCAGAGCCCAGTGCTCCTTCAGATCCCCGGTGATCCTTATTTACTCTTGTTCTATGTTAACCCAATTTTTCAAGAATTTCTATAAAAAAAAGAGCTGATCAGGAAAAAACGGTCAGACCAAAAGAAGGACTTCAGGAATGTTCCACCACATTCATCATCACACCAAAATCATAGCATTGCATGCACATGCATAACATGCCCTTGCATAACATGCACCCATACTCCATGCACCATTCCTCACATCAGCTGACGTATGCAGGTACCTCAATCCAGTGCGGCAGCATTGGTCATTTCAATCAATCAATCAACAGGATTCGTGAAAAACTTCAGGACCCAAGTGTCCCTTCAAAAGCAGACTTCACCTCGTATTCGAGCTGCGGGTAAGTCCTTCAGACCCCGAGTGGTCCTTCAGATTAGTTGTGTCAGCCTAAGACACAGTGGACGTCCTTTATGGTCAACATATCAGTTTCGGATCTGATCTTGACCCATCATGGCCGCTCGAATATAAAGGCCCCCTCAGACCGTTTTACTAGTACCGTAGCTAGTAGCGCTCCTTCAGACCGCGATGGTCCTTCAATTAAGGCCTAGGCAGCCTTCCAGACCCCGGGTGGTCTTTCAGAGCCTTAGTTCTCCTTCAGACCCTGAGTGGTCCTTCAGAGCCTTAGTGCTCCTTCAGACCCTGAGTGGTCCTTCATTTTTTTTCTTCCTCGGTTAATGCGCCAAGTGTTAACCATCCCCTGTTCATTCTCAAATCCTCTATTTCCCCTCTAAACGGACAAAATTGACGTCTTGTAACACCCCAGTATTTCTAGCTTGTAGAAATACCAAAGTGCCTCACTTGACATACATCAGAGTAACTTCCTGTTATTGAATATTGAACACAACTAAAAACTTTCGATAAATAATTATCAAATGGTTCCATGAACCTCATTAAACTTAACAAAGTACTTAAGTCTCGTGACTTAAAACTTATACAATCTTGTTGTTCAATACCTAAAACCTAAGTAGCGGAAACGATTTACAACTGTTAGCAAGTAATAGTTATACAATCGGTAATACAAAGACAACAAAAGGGAAAAAGGCATAATCTTAAAACTGTTTCATCAATAACTCCAAGAGTCACACCGGCTAACCGTGTTTCTTAGCCTTTGCTTTTCCCCGTTTCTCTGTAAAAACCACAATAATAAAGGGTGAGATAAACATTATCTCAGTGAGTCCTATCGAGACCCCTTACTAACTCTAGCGGTTCATTATGCTTTTATTCTTTGAACTCATAGCCTTAATAAGCAACTATGTGGACATGTTTTTTCTTTGAACTCGTAGCCCTAATAAGCGACTACGTGGACATATATTCTTCTAACCAGTAGCCCTAATAAGCGACTACGTGTTATATTTCTTTATTACTTGTAGCCCTAATAAGCGACTACAGTTCATGCCTTATCTTTTCTTTAACTTAGCACAACACGTCGAAATCACTTTCTATTTTCATGATTCTCGGTGAACCCAATCCCGCTGACCTTGGAAAGTGGGCTACATGGAAGGGGCCTACGGTTCGGGCTCATTGTTGAACCAAGGGCAAACACTCTTTGTTTTGTATGATAACAAATTACACCTTATCTACTAATGGTTCAAGTTGAATTAAGTACAGGACATAAAGCAAAGAGCAGGAAGATTAAAATGGAGCAGCTTGGAGAAGAAGCCACCTCAGAAGTCCAAAACCTAATTGTTTATAAGCTTTCTTTAGGACACTGTGTAAAGGTCCTATCACTGAAGGTCTATGACTTTTAGTAGCTGAGAGATGAGTTTTTCAAAACATGCATGGTGCATCAAAATAGTTTTGAAAAATATTTTATGCAAGCATAGGGTGGAAACAAAAACCCTAAAACTATTTTTTGTTGAAAGATTAAAACCCTAAAAATAGTTTTGTTGAAGGCTTGAAATCAAAATCCTATTCTTTTACAAAGATAATAGATTATGGTAATAGATTAGGTGCCTGAATGTTTTCAGAGCACATAATCGATTACTCTCCTATTTTAACTAAAACAAATAATCGATTAGTGGCTTGCCTTTCTTTCCTTTTTTATAAAGATAATAGATTATGGTAATAGATTAGGTGCCTGAATGTTTTCAGAGCACATAATCGATTACTCTCCTATTTTATCTAAAACAAATGATCGATTATCAAGCCAATATTTGTTTCCTTTTTTACAACAATAAATCGATTATGTGCCTATTTGAACTAATATCAATAATCGATTAGCAAGCTTCTCAATGTTTCCTTTTACATCAAAATAATCGATTACCTGCCTATTGCACTTCATACATAATCGATTAGCAAGCAAAGTAATGTTTCCTTTTTTATCAAGATAATCGATTATATGCTTGTTTGCCTTCTATACATAATCGATTATCAAGCAAATAAATGTTTCCAAGTTTGTCAAATAATCGATTATGGCTTGTCAAAACATAAAGGCCTTAATCGATTATCCTATGCATTAAATGGTTTTCAAAAATCAATTTTTCCTACGCCTATAAATAGGAGGTGTGTTTCTCATTTTCAAAAACACACCTCACACCACAATTCACAACTCCTCTCTGCTTCTCACATACATTTTCTAGATCTGAGAAAGAGAGAAAATAGAGCTTCAACTTTCATATCATTTTCTATTTTCCAAATCACTCATCTCTCTAAAGTTACTATACTGTCATACTATCCGAAGTGATTGGATCATAGATCTCAAAGTTGTATTCGTTATTTTAAGTGGGGTCACTCTGAAATCCTGGGAAGTTTTCTTGGGTCTCTCAATCAGGAGATTGAGTTGGTTTGAAATCCTGGGAAGTTTTCTTGGGTCTCTCAATCAGGAGATTGAGTTGGTTTGAAATCCTGGGAGGTGATCTTGGGTCGTTCAATCAGGGAAGATTGAAGTGGTATTGAAATCCTGAGAGGTTCTCTTGGGTCGTTCAATCAGGAGATTGAAGTGGTGTTGAAATCCTTAGCTAGGTGCTTGGGTTCTCAGTTCGGGGGAATTGAGATTTGCTATTTTGAAGTTGCCTGTTTGTAAACAATTCTTCAATATAGTGGTTGTTATCAAGTCCAAAGGTTGCAAAGCCGGAGGCCGAGGACGTAGGGCTTTTATCCCGAACCTCGCTAAATTCCTGGTGTATCTCTATCCCTATCTCTTTACATTTCTTATTGTTTATATCTGTCCATATTATTATACTGCTGTGATCCGTTTATAGCTATACTACTCAGATCTGTTTATAATCATACTCTTCATACTATTTAAGATCTGTTTATAGCTATACTATTTACATTTGTTTATAATATCACTCAGTGGATTTATTGTATAACTATATCCCTACTCTGATCTGAATCTGTTAATCTGGTTATAGTTATACTCACTGTACTACAGATCTGTTTATCTATCATCTTCTCTATCACTACTGTAGATCTGTTATATTCAATATCATTGCGTTACTTATAAAACAACCTTATTGTGAATGTTGAATATAGAGTAATATCTCATTGTGCCTGATCTGCCTGCTTGCATATATCTGATAAGTTCAAATCTCTTTTTCCGCATTTGATTTAGACAAACTTATCATTTATTTTGAAAAGAATCCAAGATTCACACATAACCTTATTCACCCCCCCTCTAAGGTTATACTATAGTCTAAGACTCATGACTTCCCTGCCCTAGTATGCTAATAATCTGGGGTCGTCACCCTTGATATACATATATTATTATATGTATGCCATTCTACCTTTCTTTTAGGGAAAGTAATTCTTCCTTTCCTCAAGGGAAGGTAACTTGACTTGTATTTACATGGATTGAGAATTTACATGACTTGTATGGACTTATAGTCCTTTATCTTAACTTGACTTGTGTACACTCGCGCTTACTAATGTATGTTTTTTCATAACTTCCATAACTTAATAAGTTTTCATCTCAAGCATATCCAATTTCATGGCATTCATGTATTATAATCATTGAGAAACCTTGGGGAAATGATTAGAAGGAACTTATTGACTAAGGTGCATTTTGAAAATGGGTAACAGAAGCTTACGCACGGTCCGTGCCCTGGAGGCGCACTATGCGTAGGGTACACACGGTCCGTGCCCTAGGGCTCACGGTCCGTGCCATGTTTTTAAAACCTTTCAGACCACTTGCGAACAAGATGCACGGTCCGTGCCACTGGGGGCGCACGATCCTCGCGTGTTCATCAGTAACCCAGAAATTGTTGTTTCAGGAAATTCTTTCCATTCCGTTTCGATTCCAATTTCATTCCGATCGATATCCAAATCTTACATGCTCACAAAACAGCTCATGACAGCAAACACATTCGATCCAGCAATCTCATTCAATCATTCAATCATGAACATAAACACATGCATTTTCTATAAGTTCGAAATACGGTTTTTGACTCGAAAACTCATGAACCGAAAATGGACAGAAAT
This sequence comes from Astragalus membranaceus, assembly GCA_039519185.1. Taxonomy (NCBI): domain Eukaryota; kingdom Viridiplantae; phylum Streptophyta; class Magnoliopsida; order Fabales; family Fabaceae; genus Astragalus; species Astragalus membranaceus. The sequence goes on along the minus strand of CM076846.1, from coordinate 227,988,559 downwards.
CAGCCAACATTTCGAAAAGAAAATACTAAGTGAGTATAGAACTCACCTTGTGTGATGAGAATCACAAACACAACCACAGCAATCAAGAAGATGTAGACTCAATTCACACCAAAGCTACTCAAAAGCTAGTCAAACTCAGAACCAGCCCCTATGTCCTCTTCCATACAGTCTCTATTTCGAAATGTAGCTCCTGAATCTTGTTCAACAACACTTCCAACTGACATGCAATACCTCAGAACACTTTTGGAGCTCTAACGGAGTCACAAACACACTAGGAACCCAACTTTCCTCCAAGGTGGAGCTTGGGTGCGAAAATGGTGATTTGTGAAGGGAAGAGGTGTGGGTGTTATTCTTGGTTTCAATGGGAAGAGGAAGGGAAATGTGGGAGGATGGTGGTGTCACTTGTTACATGCATCCAGAGGTGATGGAGATCTTTCCTCTCTTTTCTCCCCTCCCTCTCAATGCCTCTCTATTCTATTTTTTTCTAATTTATGAACTTGTGTGAGAGTGTTTAGTGGTGAGTTGGTTTTGTGTGGTAGTGAGTAAGAGAGAGTCAATGGGTCAGGTGAAGGAAATTTAAATAAGTCAATTGACTGTTTTACCCTTTTCCTTAGTGTCATACCCCAATTTTGTCCGCCCTAGTCAAAAATATTTTTCTCAATTTTTAGGAATTTCAGAAAATAATATAGTGCATATTTTTGCATTTTCGGGCATTTATATAAAATCAAATTAATTATTTTTGGACCAAGACCAGGTCAAGGACATGGTATACACGTTACTCTACCAAGGATTATTTTTGTATAATTTTTGGAAAGAAAGTCCCAGTCCAAAATAATTAAAAATGCATTTTCTCCATTTTTAGTGCATAGAAAAATAAAAAAAAAGACCATTAAATATTCCTCAATTATTAAATTACAATTTTTATTGTCATGAATGATTAGAAGGATATTTTATGGTGCCCAAAAAATGTGACACATTTTCAATAGGTGCACTATCACTTCCATGCCCAAAATTCAAAAACTCAAAAAAAAAGGAAGTGTCCTCAATAAGACACATTTTCAATAGGTGCACTATCACGGGCCTTTTGTAGTCCATTTACTTTCGCATTGCACATTCATCACATTGCATACCTGTAACACTTTTTTGCTTCGATAGACGTGCCAAGTGCCGGTCTCATCGTTGCCAAAAGCTTTCTACATCACCAATCATATCATTTGCTACGCATTCATATGTTTCCTTTATTCACCATAGCATTTGCATCAAAGTATTACATTCGCATTGCATGCGTCAAGAAAAGAAGCAAAATAAATAAGAAAAAAGCAAAAAGAAAAATCCGTCCATCATTCCATCAGGTTCAACACCCATGGTATACCCATTTCATTCATCATCCCATGTTCATCACATTACATGCATGACATTGTTTGCTTCGATAGATGTCCAAGTGCCGATCTCTTCGTTGCCCCAAAAAAAAGAGATTTTTACATCACTAATCATATCTTTGTACCATGCATGGCATTCGCATTAAAGCATTACATTTGCATCACATTCACACTTTGCATTTCATACACTCATACCAAAGGAAAAAAGAGAAAAGCCAAAAAACAAAAGGAGGAAAATTGCTCATTCCATTACATTCATCATTAATCAGCACAATCACATTCATATCTTATCTGCATTCACATACGTTGGTTGTCAACCTCCATGTTCCATCAACTTCAACTCACATCATCTGCCCCGCTTCATTCATCCCATCGGATGACTACCATTTCACATACCTATATTGCACGCATACATCATTCATTGCATTTTTAGACATGCCAAATATAGATAGCTTTTCCCGTCTCAGGTAAATGCATTCATTAGGTATGTTCTAGGCAGATACGCCATGTACCAATCCCAATAGTTTGTTCCCTCAAAGTCAGTGCTCCAAGCGCTGGTCTCATATCACAATTCAGAGTCCCAGTACCTTTGTTGACCCCCAGTGGTCCTTCAGAGCCCAAGCGCTCCTTCAGACCATCAATGGTCCTTCAATCCAGATCGCACGTCGCGTTATCGAGCAACCGACGGATCATCCGACCCCAGGTCCTTCAGACTAGCTGTGTCCGCCTAAAAAACACAGTGGACGTCCTCCGAGGTGAGCAAATCAAGTCAATGACCTGACCTTGCCACCCATGGCCGCTCGAAAAAGGCCACCCCCCCAAGCAGACCGTTTTACTAGTACCGTTGCTAGTTTGCGCTCCATCAGACCCATTGGTCCATCAGGCTTAGGCATGCCCTTCAGACCTCGTCGGTCCTTCGGTTTAACTCCAATCAATGCGCCAAGCATCGACTGCGAATTAGACCATCAGAGCCCAGTGCTCCTTCAGATCCCCGGTGATCCTTATTTACTCTTGTTCTATGTTAACCCAATTTTTCAAGAATTTCTATAAAAAAAAGAGCTGATCAGGAAAAAACGGTCAGACCAAAAGAAGGACTTCAGGAATGTTCCACCACATTCATCATCACACCAAAATCATAGCATTGCATGCACATGCATAACATGCCCTTGCATAACATGCACCCATACTCCATGCACCATTCCTCGCATCAGCTGACGTATGCAGGTACCTCAATCCAGTGCGGCAGCATTGGTCATTTCAATCAATCAATCAACAGGATTCGTGAATCCCTTCAGGACCCAAGTGTCCCTTCAAAAGCAGACTTCACCTCGTATTCGAGCTGCGGGTAAGTCCTTCAGACCCCGAGTGGTCCTTCAGACTAGTTGTGTCAGCCTAGGACACAGTGGACGTCCTTTATGGTCAACATATCAGTTTCGGATCTGATCTTGACCCATCATGGCCGCTCGAATATAAAGGCCCCCTCAGGCCGTTTTACTAGTACCGTAGCTAGTAGCGCTCCTTCAGACCGCGATGGTCCTTCAATTAAGGCCTAGGCAGCCTTCCAGACCTCGGGTGGTCCTTCAGAGCCTTAGTTCTCCTTCAGACCCTGAGTGGTCCTTCAGAGCCTTAGTGCTCCTTCAGACCCTGAGTGGTGCTTCATTTTTTTTCTTCCTCGGTTAATGCGCCAAGTGTTAACCATCCCCTGTTCATTCTCAAATCCTCTATTTCCCCTCTAAACGGACAAAATTGACGTCTATTTTATCTTTATTTCTATTTCTACTATGAAAATTTGAATACACTTCACATTTTCTAGTAAAATATAAATAAAGAGGGGCAGCTGTCATACCCCAATTTTGTCCGCCCAAGTCAAAAATATTTTTCTCAATTTTTAGGAATTTCAGAAAATAATATAGTGCATATTTTTGCATTTTCGGGCATTTAAATAAAAGCAAATTAATTATTTTTGGACCAAGACCAGGTCAAGGACATGGTATACACGTTACTATACCAAGGATTATTTTTGTATAATTTTTGGAAAGAAAGTCCGAATCCAAAATAATTAAAAATGCATTTTCTCCATTTTTAGTGCATAGAAAAATAAAAAAAAGACCATTAAATATTCCTCAATTATTAAATTACAATTTTTATTGTCATGAATGATTAGAAGGATATTTTATGGTGCCCAAAAAATGTGACACATTTTCAATAGGTGCACTATCACTTCCATGCCCAAAATTCAAAAACTCAAAAAAAAAAGGAAGTGTCCTCAATAAGACAAAAGACCAAAAACAAGTTTTTTTCCTCTCTCTCTCCCTCTCTCCCCCCACAATTTCGAAATTCTCTCTCTCTCTCTCTCTCTCTCTCTCTCCCCCCCCACAATTTCGAAATCCCCTCTCTCTCTCTCCCTCTCACAAAATTCTTCCACACTCTTCTATTGTACTATTATTCCTTATCTTGAAGGAATATGCCTTGTACCATCCTTAAACCTTCTCCTTTGGTGCATATCACTGTTCGCTGGTGTTTTTAGCAAACAATCACTGGTTTTATTAGAAATGTTTGTGAGATTAAACCAGAAATCTCCAAAGCAATTGCCTTTAAACACCGCAGTTTGTCAACAAATATATTTTAAAAGGGAGACAATTCACCATGAAAATGGAAATCAAAGAAAAAGAAGTAATAAAATGGAACGCAGAAATGTAAAATGACTTGTATTGAAAGTAATAAATTGCATTAAATGTAAAGAGAATGGTGCACAAATTCACATACGTTGTACAATAATTCTTTTACTCTGTTTTCGCTGTGACTTGGAAGTTAGAGTTTCAGAACTGTGTGTTTGGTATAATAATTTGCCACCTTGATTTCTCTGTAGAAACTACTATTTATACAGAAAATAATGACTGAAATGTAAACTGCTATGGACACGTGGCTACGAATAATGACTGAAATGTAAACTGCTATGGACACGTGGCTACGTCTCATTAACCAGTGATGGATTTCGTGCCACGCTCGATGTCACATACTGCCTACGTTGTATTAACCGTAGTCTTGAAATTCGACACAACTGTTTGCCAATAACTGCTTGACGAAGTCCTGAATACACTGTCCTGTCGAAAACTCTTCCCTGTCGAATTGGTGAAGACTTCTTCTGTCGAAAACATGCTGAGATGACTTAAATGTCACTTTTTCTTTCCGAAGGCATTATAAATGATCTTTAATGAAGAGTCAAACCCTATTAAATAACCACTCAAAAGCCTTGTCGAAATTCTAGGCTAACAATCACCAATTCTCACTCACTCTCATGAAGATTCATGCCCTCTTTGGTAAATAACCTCACCCTCTCACACTCACCTCTTCATTAGGAAATGCAAATTTACTAGAAATAGAACAATCCATCTCAATAATACCCCTAACCCTACCACACATGAGAATTCCATTCCCAAAATAAACAAAAGTTCATTTTTTTCTTTTATTTTTTCTCCATGCGACACCTCTCCCTCTCCCATACTCTCACCTTTTGTGTTTTCTCAATACCCTCAATCCAAGTGACCTTTAATCCTAACCCTCCATTTATTTTTAAAACTCAATCCTAGAGCACTTAGTAAGGCCAATGACCCAATTGCCCCTAAACCTAAAATAACTCTATAAATACTCCCTCATTCCCACACCTAAGGATCCTTTGGCCTCTCATTCTCCTACACTAAAACCCTAGCACACCAAAAACACCTCCTCTCCCTCTCCTTCCTCACCCCAAAACCGTAGCCTCTTCCCCTCTCTTCCATATATTTTCTTCAATTTTTCACCATCAAAACTTCCATTTCTTGTTAGATCATCATCATTCCTTCCATTCTCTTCAAGGTTGCATCATCAAATTGCTAAGAGCTAGCAATCTTTGTGTTCATATCATCTCCTTCTTCATTTCTTTGTGATTTTGAGGTAAGCTTTGAAACTTTGCATCTCATATTTAGTTCTTCTTGCATAATCTCTCTTCTACTCCCAACTCCTTCTTGACTGCTTGTTGTTGTTGCTTTGAGGATCCATTTCAAACATTTTGACAAGGACTTAGGGAGCCTTGGGTGTTTGAGATGGGTCCTTGGACTTGAAGGATTTGTTCTTGTGCTTGAATGATTTCCCTTGCATCTCTAAACATTTTGCACTAAATTTCATGAAATAAGAGTTGTTTTATGGCATTGTTCATTTCGCATGCTTGTAGAAAACTTAGGGTTCATGTGAGTTTTATGCCATCCTTTGCTTAATCATGTGAATCCTTTGCAAAAATGGATCTATGTTGCTTTATGTTAACTTTTGTGTTTTTTTTTAAATAAAAGTGTGGATCTATGTTCCCTTTGGGTTCGCATGCTTATGTTTAAAAACATTTTCAAATTGATTTTGTTGTTGTTCTTTGCTTGGTGGTGTTTAATCTTGTTGTTAATATTTTATTTTAGTGTTAGATGTTATTTTTTGTTATTGGTTGATGATCTAGCAATATGATTCCCACTAGTGCCTAGTGCACCTTGACCTAAGTGGTGAAGATTGCTAGAAATGACTCAATTTAGTTTGTGTGTCCACTTATTCTTGTGTCTTAGTTTGCTTATTGTAAATTGTTGATGATAGGCAAGTTGATTCTCACTAGTGCCTAGTGCACTTTTCTCAAAGTGAGAGGATTGCTCTATATGATTCAACTTGGTTTTAGTGTTTATTTACTTTTTACCATTTTACTTTACCACTTCATTAACTTTTTACCAAAAACATAAAGACATTTTACCACTTTGGTTTTTACTCATTCATTAATTATTTACCAAAACAAAAAAACATAAAAAACATTTTTGCTTTTATTTACCTTTTACTCAAACATTTTTACCACATTCTTACTCTAACTTTTTACTACTTCTTACTAAAACATTTTCAAGCTTTGTACTTCATTTATGTGCATCATCCATGTGACATACTCTCATGCTTGCACCCTAACACTTGCATACTCCCATATTCTCACATGTTCATGCATTCTTGCATGCTTATGCATCTTGCATTCTTTTATCCTTTTACATGTTTATGCATCCTTATATGCTATACATGCGTTCATTCTTAAATGTCCATGCATTCATTGGTATCATGTCTTGCATTCAAAAATCAAGTGTTCATGTATTCATTCCTTGTATGCTCATGCATAGTTGCTTAATCGTGCATTCATATCCACATGCTTACTCATTTAAACTAAGAATATCCTATGCTTATGATCAATTGCATTCTTTTGTTCATGATGCCATTTAAATGTCTTGACTTAATTGTGTGCCATCCTTTCTACATGTATGACCTCCTAATGAAGACGTAAGCCTACTTGCTTGTTGTAGCATAGAGTCATTAGGGTAAATACACTCCTTTGAGATTGTTGCCCGTCCCGTAGCAATTCTCACCCACACAACACAATTGCTTTGAGAAATTTGTTTTGCATCTTTGATAATTGAATCCCTTGATTGTATTGGCATGCTTAATCTTGGTTGATGAATAATATGTTCATGATTGCTTGATTGTTGAAGTATGAGTCTTGTTCATTCATTTGCATTTGGTTATGGATTTAGAATTGATTTGAAGTGTTCTACTTTTTTTTTTCTAAAACCTCTTTCCTAGATTCATTAATAAAAGAAAACCCTTTTATTTTCAAAACAAGAATAAAATAAATTGTCATTGACGACCAATCGCGCCGTTGCCGTTTAGGTTGTTAATGATGATTTTGTTTTCAAAAGAGTTAGTAGTGAGGCCATTCTAACCGTTGTTGTCTGGTCTTCACAAAAGGTCAATCCTATTTTCGAAAACTTATTCCTCAAAAGTAAAACCAATTGTCACTAATGACCAATCGCGTCGTTGCCGTTTAGGTCATTAATGATGATTTCATTTTCAAAAGAGTTAATAGTGAAGCCATTCTAACCGTTGTTGTTCGGTCTTCACAAACGCTCACCCAATTGCGAAAAACCCCTTAAGCCGTTTTCAAAACCAAAAACCGAGAACTACGTAGCTTTGAATTCTCCATCGCACCGGGAGATACGTAGGAGCGGGGTCCTGTCCCGTCAAGCACACTCTTAAAAAAATCTTTGTTTTGTCTTGATTTTCAAAGATAACCAAAAATATTCTTCTTCCCTCCTGTTTTCAATAAAACAAACCTTAAAGAAAAAAAAAGAAAAGAAGTAGAATAAATTGCTTTCAACTCGAACTTTTGTCTAAACCACACATCAAGTTAATGGTTCCCTTTCAGGAGAAAGGAGGTGCGGGGTGCTAATACATTCCCCGTACCTAACCGATCCCCGAACCTACATCTCTACGTTTTCAAAAGACCATCCGCCTTTTCAAGGACTTTTTTTCAATGTTTTGGTCTTAAAATAAAAATATTGGTGGCGGCTCCAAACTTCTTCCGCGTTGTCAAACGAAAAGTCCCAAACCGGATTTTTCGGGCGCAACAGCTGGCGACTCCACTGGGGACCATTTTTTTTACAAAAGACGAGGGTCAAGCCTAGTTAACTTGATGTGTGGTTTAAAATTAATTGAGTTGAAAGCTTTGTTCTACTCCTTTTCTATTTGTTCACAATGCCGTGTTCATGCATTCCTCAATTCCCATGTCCCCTATTCTCTGCTCCCTTTCTTAAGGTGGGGATATATGTGGGTAGTTTTAGGCGGTATGTCCTCACTACACACACTCACACCTTATGCTTACTATGCTTTGAGAGGGGCCCAAAACCCAAGGTCTGACAAAACTTAGGAGAGTGGAAACGAGTAGTGACTGGCAATTGGACCGTTGTCCTTCCGACTCTCACGAAAGTTTCAGCCAGAGTATGCTCTTTCATGAGGCCTCACACCAGATGGCGTTCCATCGTTGTGGGTGCTATTGTGAGAAAGAATTAGCTCTGGTAACCTGGTGAGGAAGTGACTAGAACCCACATGGGAGGAACATTTGAGTTGTCCTAGAACTTAGGTCCCCACCTTCGTAGGACACAAGGGGCATACCAAATTGTGTGTTGCATTGTAATCTAGGCATGTTTTCAAAAAAGAGAAGGGAATTTTTCCAAAGAAATAAAAAAGGAAAGTAGAGAAAGAGCTGCCGTTGTAGCCTTTCTTTTGTCGGTCCGTACGAGGCAGTATGTGGTCCACTTTATTTTCAAAAAAAAGGAGAGAAAGAGTTGCCGTTGTAGCCTTTCTCTTACTAAGTCCATATGAAACCACGTACATCCCGCATTTTTCAAAAAAAAAACAATTTGAACTAATGCCAATAAAGATTTTGCCCTAATCTGCCCATGCATAAAATATCATCATCATTTTGCATGCATTCTCGCATTGCATCTAACATAAGCTTTTACAGTTCATGCATGCATCCTTGCATTTCATCAAAGTTTGTTTGCCGAGAATCCCAAAGTGACAAAGAATCTTGCCATAGGCACGGTGTGGAATCAAAAGTGAAACAGCGTACACACCGAGGTGTTTGTTTAAGTTTGAATGCATGGAATGTGCTTTGTTTCGCTTATTGATTCTAACCTTGTTGTGTTTCAAAGAAAAAATAATCAAAATCCACCGTTAAACCTATGGCAAGACATAGTACACCGTGATTCCCGACACCAAGACAAACAGGAAATCATACATATTGCATTGCACTTGCATTCAAACAAGTATTAGTGCATACCGTCTTTTATGAAAAAAAAAATCAAAAATCAAGAAAAATCAAAAATTGTTATTTTCCACAAGTTTTTAGAAAACATACTACATGCATTTTTTCTTTGCATTACAGAAATAGTCAAATAAACATCTCATGTTGCATGAATTTTTATGACCACCAGAGAGTTAAAAGCTTTATTTTGGAGAGAAGCCATGCATGCTAAAGTCAAAATCAAATTTTGTACTGTACTCTCCAAATGAAAAGCTTATAATTCCCCGACGCGATAAATCTACATTCATCCATTCTCATTCTCATTTCATTCACATTTATTCATTTGCATTCTCATTTCATTCGCATTCTCATTCCATGCGTAGTTATCCATTCTCATTCATTTGCATATTTACATCATGCATAAAAAATGAGCATAAATAATAATTCTAAAAAATTGTGATGAGAGGTGAGACGTTCTTGCGAAGTTTTTTTATTCATCTTTGGAAAAGTTTGGTCTTACTTAGTTGCAAACTCAAGGTGTTTCATGGCACTCGGTTTTTCAAATCAGCAGTTTGTTCACATTTTTCAACAAAGCATTGCATCTCACCCACCCCATGATGAATGACCGAAATGGTCCACAAAAATGTTTCTTTCACGTTTTAACTAATGTTAACTCTCTGCGAAGCATTCGTGTAGTAACTTCTGTGTGACATGTGTCTTTATTTTTGTTTGAGTCAGTTAGCGTCCCTACATTGTCATCATCCCTCGCCCAAGTCTAATCCCACCCTGACCACCCAAAAAGTACATATCCCCCAGATTAGTGCATAGTTGGCTTTTTGGTTGGTCCCCTAATGAAATACCACTCTTGGTCCTCCATACTGGGGCAAATTTGTCGTCACTAGATATCTTGTTAACATTGTATTCCTTTGGTGCAAGTCTTTTTAAAAAAAAAAATCAAAAAAGCTCGTTAGGTCGAAAACTCGTAAGAGCGGCCTAAGCAAAAATTAGAGCATGAAAAGAAATAAAGAAAAAAGAGCAAATATATGAAAGTAAATAAATTATTGTCCTTGGGTTAATTTTCGAGAAAACAAGCAATCATGATTTTGAAATGAAGTTTGACCATCATTCCATATCCAAAAACACCTTAAGCCAAAAATCCCAAAAATCTCAATCACCCTAGACAAGGATCAATCTCACATCAAAAATTGTGTATCACCTTTATCAGCTCACTTAGCTCAAAAGAAAGAGAAAGAAAAATCACACCAAAAAAAAAGAAAGAAGAAAGTGGAAAAAGAGAGGATTGATTGAAAAGGAAAAATCCTGAAAAAGAAGCAAAAGTAGTAGAAATGGTGAGCTGATACCATTAAACGCATGAGAGATCATTGTCTGAAATAAACCCTCAAACACTTCCTTTGGCCTATCCTCCATAAACCCTTGACCACGTTACAACCCTGAAACAGGTTCATTTTACCGTGAGGCACATAAGAGGTTCTCATCTCAATAAAACCTCAAACACCTCATTGAGTCTAATAACTCATTCTTTCATAAACCATTAACCTGGCCAAATCATACCACTAAAAAAACATCTGTTCCATCAATCATCAAATACTTCTTTGAGCCCGATTATCCCTCCCTTCATAAATCATTAACCATTAGCCACATCACAACTCCAAAGATCCATTCTGATCAATGACCGGTTGCTCCTGTTTTCTCAAAGTTTTAATCTTAGGACAAATAAGTTTATCTATTTATGACGTGTTTGCTCAAAAAGAAAAAACAAGCAAGCAGAAAAAAGAAAGCTGCTCAAAAGAAAAACAAACAAGCAGAAAAAAGAAAGCTGCTAAAAAAAACAAACAATCAAAAAAGGAAAGTTGGTAAAAAGGAGAAGGACTTGCACTCCAAGATGCATTCATGTTGCATTAAAACAAGGTCTAGTGGTCACCAAGTGGAGCCCCTCCTCATACTAAAAAGTCAAAACTTTCATTGCATTTGAGTTGTTCTTAAAGAGAACCAAAAGTGTGTACTAGGGGGCATTCCCTTCACCTCTCACTCCACTCAACTTTGGGGAGGTTTATTCATTGCCCACCCCATTCATATATCACCCTCAGTTCATAACCATCACCATAACTCTGTCGCCTTTCACAACCCCACTAGAAGCAATCACTTGAAATACCATTCCAAAGTGGGGCAATCCCGTCACCCTTCACTCCACCTAAAGTCGGGGAAATTCGCCCTACGCCCATCTCATCCCCTCGTCATATTCACATCCATGAGACCACACCAGGGCAATTTCTCGACCCACCATGCTAAATACAGGCCTTTTGCAAACTCGAGTCGGGGCAACCTTGCTCTCGTCAAGATTGGGGCAACACCAAACGTCGTGGGTTGAGACAGAATCTCTTGTTTGCCACCCTTCATTCCAAAGTCATGGTATTTCCAATTCATTATTCCTCTACAACCCTGGCTGTCGTCACCACTAGACAGGGGCAAGTTATGCACACACCTTCACCAGTAGTCTAAATCGGGGAAGTTCCACCTTTCATGACTTTGGCAAAAAGCTACCTTTCATCCCCTCACGTGTCATATCTGTCATACCAAGTCAACTGACTCATTCATCTGTATTTGCACTAATCTACATGTTTATGCTTTAAAGAGAGAGAAAACAAGTTAATAATGTGAAGTCGGAAACTCACTCAGCTAACTTTGTGGACCTAAAAATCAACCATCATGGGGCACTATCATAGGAGAGCAAAATAAGCGAGTCTGCAAATACGGTCAAATAGTTTTGCACATCAGTGCCTGTGAATAACAACCTTGAGATTGCCATGTCTGAATTCAAACCTCTTTCCAAGGAATGATTATTCTAAAGCACTCACCTCTCTACCCCTCGCATCGAAAGTCTCATTTCTCATCTCAAAACAAAACACATTTGCATGCATTACTATTATACCATATCATAAATCATTGCACCATACATTGTATTTCAACAACAAGTCATGCATCTACCACAACTATTGCATTTAAGCATTACCTATGCGCATTCATCCATTTATTCAAAAAAGGGGCAAAAAAAATCATCCACATTGCACCTGTTGCCCCCACCAAAGCATAAATCATTCCATCATGCAGCCAGCAATACATTTGCATTCGCATGTTATCTGAATTCGCACACACAGCTTATCAATTTCTGTTTTCGACCAACTTCAACATCCATCATTCACGGGCCTTTTGTAGTCCATTTACTTTCGCATTGCACATTCATCACATTGCATACCTGTAACACTTTTTTGCTTCGATAGACGTGCCAAGTGCCGATCTCATCGTTGCCAAAAGCTTTCTACATCACCAATCATATCATTTGCTACGCATTCATATGTTTCCTTTATTCACCATAGCATTTGCATCAAAGTATTACATTCGCATCATATTCACATTCGCATTGCATGCGTCAAGAAAAGAAGCAAAATAAATAAGAAAAAAGCAAAAAGAAAAATCCGCCCATCATTCCATCAGGTTCAACACCCATTGTATACCCATTTCATTCATCATCCCATGTTCATCACATTACATGCATGACATTGTTTGCTTCGATAGATGTCCAAGTGCCGATCTCATCGTTGCCCCAAAAAAAAGAGTTTTTTACATCACTAATCATATCTTTGTACCATGCATGGCATTCGCATCAAAGCATTACATTCGCATCAAAGCATTACATTTGCATCACATTCACACTTTGCATTTCATACACTCATACCAAAGGAAAAAAGAGAAAAGCCAAAAAACAAAAGGAGGAAAATTGCTCATTCCATTACATTCATCATTAATCAGCACAATCTCATTCATATCTTATCTGCATTCACATACGTTGGTTGTCAACCTCCATGTTCCATCAACTTCAACTCACATCATCTGCCCCGCTTCATTCATCCCATCGGATGACTACCATTTCACATACCTATGTTGCACGCATACATCATTCATTGCATTTTTAGACATGCCAAATATAGATAGCTTTTCCCGTCTCAGGTAAATGCATTCATTAGGTATGTTCTAGGCAGATACGCCATGTACCAATCCCAATAGTTTGTTCCCTCAAAGTCAGTGCTCCAAGCGCTGGTCTCATATCACAATTCAGAGTCCCAGTACCTTTGTTGACCCCCAGTGGTCCTTCAGAGCCCAAGCGCTCCTTCAGACCATCAATGGTCCTTCAATCCAGATCGCACGTCGCGTTATCGAGCAACCGACGGATCATCCGACCCCAGGTCCTTCAGACTAGCTGTGTCCGCCTAAAAAACACAGTGGACGTCCTCCGAGGTGAGCAAATCAAGTCAATGACCTGACCTTGCCACCCATGGCCGCTCGAAAAAGGCCACCCCCCCCAAGCAGACCGTTTTACTAGTACCGTTGCTAGTTTGCGCTCCATCAGACCCATTGATCCATCAGGCTTAGGCATGCCCTTCAGACCTCGTCGGTCCTTCAGTTTAACTCCAATCAATGCGCCAAGCATCGACTGCGAATTAGACCATCAGAGCCCAGTGCTCCTTCAGATCCCCGGTGATCCTTATTTACTCTTGTTCTATGTTAACCCAATTTTTCAAGAATTTCTATAAAAAAAAGAGCTGATCAGGAAAAAACGGTCAGACCAAAAGAAGGACTTCAGGAATGTTCCACCACATTCATCATCACACCAAAATCATAGCATTGCATGCACATGCATAACATGCCCTTGCATAACATGCACCCATACTCCATGCACCATTCCTCACATCAGCTGACGTATGCAGGTACCTCAATCCAGTGCGGCAGCATTGGTCATTTCAATCAATCAATCAACAGGATTCGTGAAAAACTTCAGGACCCAAGTGTCCCTTCAAAAGCAGACTTCACCTCGTATTCGAGCTGCGGGTAAGTCCTTCAGACCCCTGAGTGGTCCTTCAGATTAGTTGTGTCAGCCTAAGACACAGTGGACGTCCTTTATGGTCAACATATCAGTTTCGGATATGATCTTGACCCATCATGGCCGCTCGAATATAAAGGCCCCCTCAGACCGTTTTACTAGTACCGTAGCTAGTAGCGCTCCTTCAGACCGCGATGGTCCTTCAATTAAGGCCTAGGCAGCCTTCCAGACCCCGGGTGGTCTTTCAGAGCCTTAGTTCTCCTTCAGACCCTGAGTGGTCCTTCAGAGCCTTAGTGCTCCTTCAGACCCTGAGTGGTCCTTCATTTTTTTTCTTCCTCGGTTAATGCGCCAAGTGTTAACCATCCCCTGTTCATTCTCAAATCCTCTATTTCCCCTCTAAACGGACAAAATTGACGTCTTGTAACACCCCAGTATTTCTAGCTTGTAGAAATACCAAAGTGCCTCACTTGACATACATCAGAGTAACTTCCTGTTATTGAATATTGAACACAACTAAAAACTTTCGATAAATAATTATCAAATGGTTCCATGAACCTCATTAAACTTAACAAAGTACTTAAGTCTCGTGACTTAAAACTTATACAATCTTGTTGTTCAATACCTAAAACCTAAGTAGCGGAAACGATTTACAACTGTTAGCAAGTAATAGTTATACAATCGGTAATACAAAGACAACAAAAGGGAAAAAGGCATAATCTTAAAACTGTTTCATCAATAACTCCAAGAGTCACACCGGCTAACCGTGTTTCTTAGCCTTTGCTTTTCCCCGTTTCTCTGTAAAAACCACAATAATAAAGGGTGAGATAAACATTATCTCAGTGAGTCCTATCGAGACCCCTTACTAACTCTAGCGGTTCATTATGCTTTTATTCTTTGAACTCATAGCCTTAATAAGCAACTATGTGGACATGTTTTTTCTTTGAACTCGTAGCCCTAATAAGCGACTACGTGGACATATATTCTTCTAACCAGTAGCCCTAATAAGCGACTACGTGTTATATTTCTTTATTACTTGTAGCCCTAATAAGCGACTACAGTTCATGCCTTATCTTTTCTTTAACTTAGCACAACACGTCGAAATCACTTTCTATTTTCATGATTCTCGGTGAACCCAATCCCGCTGACCTTGGAAAGTGGGCTACATGGAAGGGGCCTACGGTTCGGGCTCATTGTTGAACCAAGGGCAAACACTCTTTGTTTTGTATGATAACAAATTACACCTTATCTACTAATGGTTCAAGTTGAATTAAGTACAGGACATAAAGCAAAGAGCAGGAAGATTAAAATGGAGCAGCTTGGAGAAGAAGCCACCTCAGAAGTCCAAAACCTAATTGTTTATAAGCTTTCTTTAGGACACTGTGTAAAGGTCCTATCACTGAAGGTCTATGACTTTTAGTAGCTGAGAGATGAGTTTTTCAAAACATGCATGGTGCATCAAAATAGTTTTGAAAAATATTTTATGCAAGCATAGGGTGGAAACAAAAACCCTAAAACTATTTTTTGTTGAAAGATTAAAACCCTAAAAATAGTTTTGTTGAAGGCTTGAAATCAAAATCCTATTCTTTTACAAAGATAATAGATTATGGTAATAGATTAGGTGCCTGAATGTTTTCAGAGCACATAATCGATTACTCTCCTATTTTAACTAAAACAAATAATCGATTAGTGGCTTGCCTTTCTTTCCTTTTTTATAAAGATAATAGATTATGGTAATAGATTAGGTGCCTGAATGTTTTCAGAGCACATAATCGATTACTCTCCTATTTTATCTAAAACAAATGATCGATTATCAAGCCAATATTTGTTTCCTTTTTTACAACAATAAATCGATTATGTGCCTATTTGAACTAATATCAATAATCGATTAGCAAGCTTCTCAATGTTTCCTTTTACATCAAAATAATCGATTACCTGCCTATTGCACTTCATACATAATCGATTAGCAAGCAAAGTAATGTTTCCTTTTTTATCAAGATAATCGATTATATGCTTGTTTGCCTTCTATACATAATCGATTATCAAGCAAATAAATGTTTCCAAGTTTGTCAAATAATCGATTATGGCTTGTCAAAACATAAAGGCCTTAATCGATTATCCTATGCATTAAATGGTTTTCAAAAATCAATTTTTCCTACGCCTATAAATAGGAGGTGTGTTTCTCATTTTCAAAAACACACCTCACACCACAATTCACAACTCCTCTCTGCTTCTCACATACATTTTCTAGATCTGAGAAAGAGAGAAAATAGAGCTTCAACTTTCATATCATTTTCTATTTTCCAAATCACTCATCTCTCTAAAGTTACTATACTGTCATACTATCCGAAGTGATTGGATCATAGATCTCAAAGTTGTATTCGTTATTTTAAGTGGGGTCACTCTGAAATCCTGGGAAGTTTTCTTGGGTCTCTCAATCAGGAGATTGAGTTGGTTTGAAATCCTGGGAAGTTTTCTTGGGTCTCTCAATCAGGAGATTGAGTTGGTTTGAAATCCTGGGAGGTGATCTTGGGTCGTTCAATCAGGGAAGATTGAAGTGGTATTGAAATCCTGAGAGGTTCTCTTGGGTCGTTCAATCAGGAGATTGAAGTGGTGTTGAAATCCTTAGCTAGGTGCTTGGGTTCTCAGTTCGGGGGAATTGAGATTTGCTATTTTGAAGTTGCCTGTTTGTAAACAATTCTTCAATATAGTGGTTGTTATCAAGTCCAAAGGTTGCAAAGCCGGAGGCCGAGGACGTAGGGCTTTTATCCCGAACCTCGCTAAATTCCTGGTGTATCTCTATCCCTATCTCTTTACATTTCTTATTGTTTATATCTGTCCATATTATTATACTGCTGTGATCCGTTTATAGCTATACTACTCAGATCTGTTTATAATCATACTCTTCATACTATTTAAGATCTGTTTATAGCTATACTATTTACATTTGTTTATAATATCACTCAGTGGATTTATTGTATAACTATATCCCTACTCTGATCTGAATCTGTTAATCTGGTTATAGTTATACTCACTGTACTACAGATCTGTTTATCTATCATCTTCTCTATCACTACTGTAGATCTGTTATATTCAATATCATTGCGTTACTTATAAAACAACCTTATTGTGAATGTTGAATATAGAGTAATATCTCATTGTGCCTGATCTGCCTGCTTGCATATATCTGATAAGTTCAAATCTCTTTTTCCGCATTTGATTTAGACAAACTTATCATTTATTTTGAAAAGAATCCAAGATTCACACATAACCTTATTCACCCCCCCCTCTAAGGTTATACTATAGTCTAAGACTCATGACTTCCCTGCCCTAGTATGCTAATAATCTGGGGTCGTCACCCTTGATATACATATATTATTATATGTATGCCATTCTACCTTTCTTTTAGGGAAAGTAATTCTTCCTTTCCTCAAGGGAAGGTAACTTGACTTGTATTTACATGGATTGAGAATTTACATGACTTGTATGGACTTATAGTCCTTTATCTTAACTTGACTTGTGTACACTCGCGCTTACTAATGTATGTTTTTTCATAACTTCCATAACTTAATAAGTTTTCATCTCAAGCATATCCAATTTCATGGCATTCATGTATTATAATCATTGAGAAACCTTGGGGAAATGATTAGAAGGAACTTATTGACTAAGGTGCATTTTGAAAATGGGTAACAGAAGCTTACGCACGGTCCGTGCCCTGG
The DNA here is from genome assembly GCA_039519185.1 of Astragalus membranaceus. Taxonomy (NCBI): domain Eukaryota; kingdom Viridiplantae; phylum Streptophyta; class Magnoliopsida; order Fabales; family Fabaceae; genus Astragalus; species Astragalus membranaceus. The sequence continues at coordinate 227,970,940 of CM076846.1, read as the reverse complement.
AGGCGCACTATGCGTAGGGTACACACGGTCCGTGCCCTAGGGCTCACGGTCCGTGCCATGTTTTTAAAACCTTTCAGACCACTTGCGAACAAGATGCACGGTCCGTGCCACTGGGGGCGCACGATCCTCGCGTGTTCATCAGTAACCCAGAAATTGTTGTTTCAGGAAATTCTTTCCATTCCGTTTCGATTCCAATTTCATTCCGATCGATATCCAAATCTTACATGCTCACAAAACAGCTCATGACAGCAAACACATTCGATCCAGCAATCTCATTCAATCATTCAATCATGAACATAAACACATGCATTTTCTATAAGTTCGAAATACGGTTTTTGACTCGAAAACTCATGAACCGAAAATGGACAGAAATCAGCCAACATTTCGAAAAGAAAATACTAAGTGAGTATAGAACTCACCTTGTGTGATGAGAATCACAAACACAACCACAGCAATCAAGAAGAAGTAGACTCAATTCACACCAAAGCTACTCAAAAGCTAGTCAAACTCAGAACCAGCCCCTATGTCCTCTTCCATACAGTCTCTATTTCGAAATGTAGCTCCTGAATCTTGTTCAACAACACTTACAACTGACATGCAATACCTCAGAACACTTTTGGAGCTCTAACGGAGTCACAAACACACTAGGAACCCAACTTTCCTCCAAGGTGGAGCTTGGGTGCGAAAATGGTGATTTGTGAAGGGAAGAGGTGTGGGTGTTATTCTTGGTTTCAATGGGAAGAGGAAGGGAAATGTGGGAGGATGGTGGTGTCACTTGTTACATGCATCCAGAGGTGATGGAGATCTTTCCTCTCTTTTCTCCCCTCCCTCTCAATGCCTCTCTATTCTATTTTTTTCTAATTTATGAACTTGTGTGAGAGTGTTTAGTGGTGAGTTGGTTTTGTGTGGTAGTGAGTAAGAGAGAGTCAATGGGTCAGGTGAAGGAAATTTAAATAAGTCAATTGACTGTTTTACCCTTTTCCTTAGTGTCATACCCCAATTTTGTCCGCCCTAGTCAAAAATATTTTTCTCAATTTTTAGGAATTTCAGAAAATAATATAGTGCATATTTTTGCATTTTCGGGCATTTATATAAAATCAAATTAATTATTTTTGGACCAAGACCAGGTCAAGGACATGGTATACACGTTACTCTACCAAGGATTATTTTTGTATAATTTTTGGAAAGAAAGTCCCAGTCCAAAATAATTAAAAATGCATTTTCTCCATTTTTAGTGCATAGAAAAATAAAAAAAAAGACCATTAAATATTCCTCAATTATTAAATTACAATTTTTATTGTCATGAATGATTAGAAGGATATTTTATGGTGCCCAAAAAATGTGACACATTTTCAATAGGTGCACTATCACTTCCATGCCCAAAATTCAAAAACTCAAAAAAAAAGGAAGTGTCCTCAATAAGACACATTTTCAATAGGTGCACTATCACGGGCCTTTTGTAGTCCATTTACTTTCGCATTGCACATTCATCACATTGCATACCTGTAACACTTTTTTGCTTCGATAGACGTGCCAAGTGCCGGTCTCATCGTTGCCAAAAGCTTTCTACATCACCAATCATATCATTTGCTACGCATTCATATGTTTCCTTTATTCACCATAGCATTTGCATCAAAGTATTACATTCGCATTGCATGCGTCAAGAAAAGAAGCAAAATAAATAAGAAAAAAGCAAAAAGAAAAATCCGTCCATCATTCCATCCGGTTCAACACCCATGGTATACCCATTTCATTCATCATCCCATGTTCATCACATTACATGCATGACATTGTTTGCTTCGATAGATGTCCAAGTGCCGATCTCTTCGTTGCCCCAAAAAAAAGAGATTTTTACATCACTAATCATATCTTTGTACCATGCATGGCATTCGCATTAAAGCATTACATTTGCATCACATTCACACTTTGCATTTCATACACTCATACCAAAGGAAAAAAGAGAAAAGCCAAAAAACAAAAGGAGGAAAATTGCTCATTCCATTACATTCATCATTAATCAGCACAATCACATTCATATCTTATCTGCATTCACATACGTTGGTTGTCAACCTCCATGTTCCATCAACTTCAACTCACATCATCTGCCCCGCTTCATTCATCCCATCGGATGACTACCATTTCACATACCTATATTGCACGCATACATCATTCATTGCATTTTTAGACATGCCAAATATAGATAGCTTTTCCCGTCTCAGGTAAATGCATTCATTAGGTATGTTCTAGGCAGATACGCCATGTACCAATCCCAATAGTTTGTTCCCTCAAAGTCAGTGCTCCAAGCGCTGGTCTCATATCACAATTCAGAGTCCCAGTACCTTTGTTGACCCCCAGTGGTCCTTCAGAGCCCAAGCGCTCCTTCAGACCATCAATGGTCCTTCAATCCAGATCGCACGTCGCGTTATCGAGCAACCGACGGATCATCCGACCCCAGGTCCTTCAGACTAGCTGTGTCCGCCTAAAAAACACAGTGGACGTCCTCCGAGGTGAGCAAATCAAGTCAATGACCTGACCTTGCCACCCATGGCCGCTCGAAAAAGGCCACCCCCCCAAGCAGACCGTTTTACTAGTACCGTTGCTAGTTTGCGCTCCATCAGACCCATTGGTCCATCAGGCTTAGGCATGCCCTTCAGACCTCGTCGGTCCTTCGGTTTAACTCCAATCAATGCGCCAAGCATCGACTGCGAATTAGACCATCAGAGCCCAGTGCTCCTTCAGATCCCCGGTGATCCTTATTTACTCTTGTTCTATGTTAACCCAATTTTTCAAGAATTTCTATAAAAAAAAAGAGCTGATCAGGAAAAAACGGTCAGACCAAAAGAAGGACTTCAGGAATGTTCCACCACATTCATCATCACACCAAAATCATAGCATTGCATGCACATGCATAACATGCCCTTGCATAACATGCACCCATACTCCATGCACCATTCCTCGCATCAGCTGACGTATGCAGGTACCTCAATCCAGTGCGGCAGCATTGGTCATTTCAATCAATCAATCAACAGGATTCGTGAATCCCTTCAGGACCCAAGTGTCCCTTCAAAAGCAGACTTCACCTCGTATTCGAGCTGCGGGTAAGTCCTTCAGACCCCGAGTGGTCCTTCAGACTAGTTGTGTCAGCCTAGGACACAGTGGACGTCCTTTATGGTCAACATATCAGTTTCGGATCTGATCTTGACCCATCATGGCCGCTCGAATATAAAGGCCCCCTCAGGCCGTTTTACTAGTACCGTAGCTAGTAGCGCTCCTTCAGACCGCGATGGTCCTTCAATTAAGGCCTAGGCAGCCTTCCAGACCTCGGGTGGTCCTTCAGAGCCTTAGTTCTCCTTCAGACCCTGAGTGGTCCTTCAGAGCCTTAGTGCTCCTTCAGACCCTGAGTGGTGCTTCATTTTTTTTCTTCCTCGGTTAATGCGCCAAGTGTTAACCATCCCCTGTTCATTCTCAAATCCTCTATTTCCCCTCTAAACGGACAAAATTGACGTCTATTTTATCTTTATTTCTATTTCTACTATGAAAATTTGAATACACTTCACATTTTCTAGTAAAATATAAATAAAGAGGGGCAGCTGTCATACCCCAATTTTGTCCGCCCAAGTCAAAAATATTTTTCTCAATTTTTAGGAATTTCAGAAAATAATATAGTGCATATTTTTGCATTTTCGGGCATTTAAATAAAAGCAAATTAATTATTTTTGGACCAAGACCAGGTCAAGGACATGGTATACACGTTACTATACCAAGGATTATTTTTGTATAATTTTTGGAAAGAAAGTCCCAGTCCAAAATAATTAAAAATGCATTTTCTCCATTTTTAGTGCATAGAAAAATAAAAAAAAGACCATTAAATATTCCTCAATTATTAAATTACAATTTTTATTGTCATGAATGATTAGAAGGATATTTTATGGTGCCCAAAAAATGTGACACATTTTCAATAGGTGCACTATCACTTCCATGCCCAAAATTCAAAAACTCAAAAAAAAAGGAAGTGTCCTCAATAAGACAAAAGACCAAAAACAAGTCTTTTTTCCTCTCTCTCTCTCTCCCTCCACAATTTCGAAATTCTCTCTCTCTCTCTCCCCCCCACAATTTCGAAATCCCCTCTCTCTCTCCCTCTCACAAAATTCTTCCACACTCTTCTATTGTACTATTATTCCTTATCTTGAAGGAATATGCCTTGTACCATCCTTAAACCTTCTCCTTTGGTGCATATCACCAATTCTCACTCACTCTCATGAAGATTCATGCCCTCTTTGGTAAATAACCCCACCCTCTCACACTCACCTCTTCATTAGGAAATGCAAATTTACTAGAAATAGAACAATCCATCTCAATAATACCCCTAACCCTACCACACATGAGAATTCCATTCCCAAAATAAATAAAAGTTCATTTTTTTTCTTTTATTTTTTCTCCATGTGACAGTTCTCCCTCTCCCATACTCTCACCTTTTGTGTTTTCTCAATACCCTCAATCACTTTAATCCTAACCCTCCATTTATTTTTAAAACTCAATCCTAGAGCACTTAGTAAGACCAATGACCCAATTGCCCCTAAACCTAAAATAACTCTATAAATACTCCCTCATTCCCACACCTAAGGATCCTTTGGCCTCTCATTCTCCTACACTAAAACCCTAGCACACCAAAAACACCTCCTCTCCCTCTCCTTCCTCACCCCAAAACCGTAGCCTCTTCCCCTCTCTTCCATATATTTTCTTCAATTTTTCACCATCAAATCTTCCATTTCTTGTTAGATCATCATCATTCCTTCCATTCTCTTCAAGGTTGCATCATCAAATTGCTAAGAGCTAGCAATCTTTGTGTTCATATCATCTCCTTCTTCATTTCTTTGTGATTTTGAGGTAAGCTTTGAAACTTTGCATCTCATATTTAGTTCTTCTTGCATAATCTCTCTTCTACTCCCAAGTCCTTCTTGATTGCTTGTTGTTGTTGCTTTGAGGATCCATTTCAAACATTTTGACAAGGACTTAGGGAGCCTTGGGTGTTTGAGATGGGTCATTGGCCTTGAAGGATTTGTTCTTGTGCTTGAATGATTTCCCTTGCATCTCTAAACATTTTGCACTAAATTTCATGAAATAAGAGTTGTTTTATGGCATTGTTCATTTCGCATGCTTGTAGAAAACTTAGGGTTCATGTGAGTTTTATGCCATCCTTTGCTTAATCATGTGAATCCTTTGCAAAAATGGATCTATGTTGCTTTATGTTAACTTTTGTGTTTTTTTTTTAAAATAAAAGTGTGGATCTATGTTCCCTTTGGGTTCGCATGCTTATGTTTAAAAACATTTTCAAATTGATTTTGTTGTTGTTCTTTGCTTGGTGATGTTTAATCTTGTTGTTAATATTTTATTTTAGTGTTAGATGTTATTTTTTGTTATTGGTTGATGATCTAGCAATATGATTCCCACTAGTGCCTAGTGCACCTTGACCTAAGTGGTGAAGATTGCTAGAAATGACTCGATTTAGTTTGTGTGTCCACTTATTCTTGTGTCTTAGTTTGCTTATTGTAAATTGTTGATGATAGGCAAGTTGATTCTCACTAGTGCCTAGTGCACTTTTCTCAAAGTGAGAGGATTGCTCTATATGATTCAACTTGGTTTTAGTGTTTATTTACTTTTTACCATTTTACTTTACCACTTCATTAACTTTTTACCAAAAACATAAAGACATTTTACCACTTTGGTTTTTACTCATTCATTAATTATTTACCAAAACAAAAAAACATAAAAAACATTTTTGCTTTTATTTACCTTTTACTCAAACATTTTTACCACATTCTTACTCTAACTTTTTACTACTTCTTACTAAAACATTTTCAAGCTTTGTACTTCATTTATGTGCATCATCCATGTGACATACTCTCATGCTTGCACCCTAACACTTGCATACTCCCATATTCTCACATGTTCATGCATTCTTGCATGCTTATGCATCTTGCATTCTTTTATCCTTTTACATGTTTATGCATCCTTATATGCTATACATGCGTTCATTCTTAAATGTCCATGCATTCATTGGTATCATGTCTTGCATTCAAAAATCAAGTGTTCATGTATTCATTCCTTGTATGCTCATGCATAGTTGCTTAATCGTGCATTCATATCCACATGCTTACTCATTTAAACTAAGAATATCCTATGCTTATGATCAATTGCATTCTTTTGTTCATGATGCCATTTAAATGTCTTGACTTAATTGTGTGCCATCCTTTCTACATGTATGACCTCCTAATGAAGATGTAAGCCTACTTTCTTGTTGTAGCATAGAGTCATTAGGGTAAATACACTCCTTTGAGATTGTTGCCCGTCCCGTAGCAATTCTCACCCACACAACACAATTGCTTTGAGAACTTTGTTTTGCATCTTTGATAATTGAATCCCTTGATTGTATTGGCATGCTTAATCTTGGTTGATGAATAATATGTTCATGATTGCTTGATTGTTGAAGTATGAGTCTTGTTCATTCATTTTCATTTGGTTATGGATTTAGAATTGATTTGAAGTGTTCTACTTTTTTTTTTCTAAAACCTCTTTCCTAGATTCATTAATAAAAGAAAACCCTTTTATTTTCAAAACAAGAATAAAATAAATTGTCATTGACGACCAATCGCGCCGTTGCCGTTTAGGTTGTTAATGATGATTTTGTTTTCAAAAGAGTTAGTAGTGAGGCCATTCTAACCGTTGTTGTTCGGTCTTCACAAAAGCTCAATCCTATTTTCGAAAACTTATTCCTCAAAAGTAAAACCAATTGTCACTGATGACCAATCGCGCCGTTGCCGTTTAGGTCATTAATGATGATTTCATTTTCAAAAGAGTTAATAGTGAAGCCATTCTAACCGTTGTTGTTCGGTCTTCACAAACGCTCACCCAATTGCGAAAAACCCCTTAAGCCGTTTTCAAAACCAAAAACCGAGAACTACGTAGCTTTGAATTCTCCATCGCACCGGGAGATACGTAGGAGCGGGGTCCTGTCCCGTCAAGCACACTCTTAAAAAAATCTTTGTTTTGTCCTGATTTTCAAAGATAACCAAAAATATTCTTCTTCCCTCCTGTTTTCAATAAAACAAACCTTAAAGAAAAGAAAAGAAAAGAAGTAGAATAAATTGCTTTCAACTCAAACTTTTGTCTAAACCACACATCAAGTTAATGGTTCCCTTTCGGTAGAAAGGAGGTGCGGGGTGCTAATACCTTCCCCGTACCTAACCGACCCCCGAACCTACATCTCTACGTTTTCAAAAGACCATCCGCCTTTTCAAGGACTTTTTTTCAATGTTTTGGTCTTAAAATAAAAATATTGGTGGCGGCTCCAAACTTCTTCCGCGTTGTCAAACGAAAAGTCTCAAACCGGATTTTTCGGGCGCAACACTTAGTTTCTCACTTAAACTAGTTCTAACTCCACAATTTCTCCCTAACTTCTATACTTAGCATAATACACCAATTATGCATAAACAATAATTTATTCGTTCAATCAATTTTAAACATCTCATAATTAATAATTTATGCTAGCTAATTATTCTCAGTTTAGCTAAATGAACTAATTAAGGCCTCTAGCTAATCTCAGTTTAGCTAAATTACCCCATTCTTGTAATTTTCCATCAACATGTAATGTATATTAAAATATTGAAAATGCTTTTACATAGAGAAAGAAGCTCTTCTAATGTTACAGTAATATTTAGTCACATCATTTGGTCACACACACAAAACAGAAATAAATGCACTTGGGGAAATACACAGCTGTTATTTTAGTATTATTTGCTTCTGCATTTATTTCTGTTTTGTGCGTGTGACCAAATAATGTGTCTAAATATTTGTGACCACATAAGAATTACTTGGAGTACGGGAGTGTGTGAGTGTGTGATTCAACCATGAACTAGAATGCCATTTGGTCCAGAAGACCCCTTCAACCAAACTGATGAACCGACATAAAAATGGCAAAACTGTTTCAAATTGTTTGTTGACGGGGTTGCAATGGTTCAATAAATAAAAATAGGCTTCTCTTTTATGACTCTCACATCCTCAGGAGTTTCCTTCTTTTGTCGTCCGTGACATATTGCGACCTTCAACCTCATTTTTTGCTACTTTTTTTTTCCAATATGTATTTGTGTTTTTATCTCCCACAACCTATTGGTGCCTTCATGCATACCATAGAAGAAGAAAAACAATAAGGGTTTGGCATAAAATAGAAATAGAAGAAGGGGCTTATGCAGTTGGGCATATGCAAGGAAGAAATAAATGATGTGAGAGTTGAAAACAAGTAGGAAAAATTGTACACTGAAAAAGAAAAGACATAATAATCCCAGTGTCGGTGAATAATAATAGCTATAACTTCAAATTTTGCATTAATTCAAACATCAGCATAGTTCATGTTCACCTTTCATACATAAAAGTATTAATTAATCCTACAATTATCACTCATCATCGCTTGCAAAAGTAGTGACATTGACAACTGGCCAAAGCTGGATATCCAACACTTAAACAGTATCCAGTAGTTCCATTGCCAGGATACTTAGGAGCACAATATTTAACACATTGAGCATCATTGCAGACTTTTTTAAGAGGACCCGAATTTGCTTCACATATTTTACGAGGACAGTTATAGGAACACCAGCACCTTATTTTTCCAGTAATACCAGGGTCTCGCTCACAGTGCGCCCTAGGATCACGATCTTGATGTTGGAAGAAGCACCTGTTGTTGCCCTTAGAATTGCAAACCCCATAATCATCCCTACACCTTACAGTCACACTCTCACCACTCGCCACCAAAGACATCAGAGCACCTATATGCATCACAACAACATATTTATTTAGAACATAAATAAAAAGTTTTAATTAATATATCCCAAGTAGGTAGTTCAGTTGGCGAGCTAAGGGATACCGAAGAAGTGCACCAAAGGAGTGCAAGAAGGAGGTCACGGGCTCAAACCCGGGAAGCTAACATTTCCCCTCCCCCACTAACATTGCTTATATAAAAAGGTTTTAATTAACATAACGCTACCCCTAAAATATAGTGCATAAAATACCTGTTATAGATAGGAGGAAGAGGAGGAGAGTCACATTTATGGAACACAACTTGGACATGCTTGTTTTATGTTGATTGCGTATATAAGTGAATCCTATGTAGGAAGTTGCTGGGATGAAGAAGCGCGACTCTTGAGAATATTTATATATGCATACATATTATAAGTGAATCCTTTGGTTTTATATTTGTAAATCACAAGTTTGAAGTTTCACAATCGTTTTCTTTTTTGCAACAAATGGCAATAAGAATATCTATTGGATTTCTCTTGCACAATAAAAGTACTAATAAAGATTAAGTGTTTCAACTTTTAATTAATCCATTCTCAGCTCAGTAATTACATAATTGGTTTCATTTTCTTTCATTACGACAAGCATCATTCATTCGAATACTAACTGCTACATTTTTCTCCATTTCTTTTTTTTATCTATTTCTGTTATGATTATAGTTTTGAGAAAGTAAATATGATAATATAACATTAAATAATGTTCAAATAGTTTTTATACATCTAAAACACTATCTTGTAGTAAATGGAGAGAATAAATGATAAAAGAAAATGAAGAAAATCTTGACTCATTTTAGTCTACCATGGACCTCCCAACACTATCTTGTAGACATCTTTCATAATGAAAAACAAAAGCACACCACAAGCGCGTGATTCTACAGGCTCCTGTGGAACAATTTTCTTTCATTGTCCTTTACAATAATATTTTCATGCTGTTTGTTAGTCTTTGATTTTTTTTGTCAATCATACAATACTTCATTGATAATGGGTAAAAGCCACCGAAACATCACACAAAGTGTAAGCCTCTAGCTTACAAGGAAAGCAACAACAGTTCCACTAAGGACAACATCCAATCAAATATAGCTGAATACTCCTAAAAATTAACACTAAGCACATGAGTAGCACCCGAAACAACCAAAGCCTAATGAATTAACTTAACTAAAACATAAACAAATCTCAATGCACCTAAGTCAGCCAACAAGCACAAATCACATAGTGAACCCCAACTGCCTTCACCGCACAATATGCACTTGAAGCACTACCCAACCGTAAACGTAAAACTGGCTCCACCACTAAGCAAGACGAGAGGCACTCCAAAAAAGAAGCAAAAGGCTCACAAAGTTGGTGTGGGAGGAGAGACGAAAATTCCAAACTTCCCCTGTATTTGAAGGCCAACTGGCCCCTGGGTCTTCTATTATGAGACTAAAGGCCAAAGAAGATGGGGTGAAAACAGATTAATGGGTATCATAGGCCCTGGACAACAAAGTATGGTGAAGAGAGGGCAGATATGAGTGGTTGAAACAAGGTCAAGGGTGCGGGAAACATTTGTGAGGATGGGTTTGGAGGGTCAGGCGGTTCTGGGGGAGCGCAAGGCAACTCTGAGTCAACAATGGAACAAGGGAGCACATCTAGTGGGTGGAGAAGGTGGAGATCAGTGTGGTTGCACTGCAATGAGGGGACGGGCATACAGAGGGCAGCGCACACACGTAGAAACTGATCGAGCGATGGAACCAGAGACAGAGATCTTCATCATCACAGACAGTAGTGTCGAAGAACCCGAGGGAGAGCTACTATATAACAGCATCGACAACATTGCAAGTCTAGCAAGGAGGGCGCCACCAAACCCTAGGAGAGGTCTAGAGAACTCTATGCTGTGCTCTAAGTTGAGTATCTTAGTCATTGATTAAATGATGCATACTAAAAAGTAAGAAACTTATGTGAAAGAAATCTGATGTCTCGTTAAACATTACAAGTTTGGTTTGCCATTACAATTTGTAAAGTGCCAACGAGGTTTAAACCTAAAGTATCTAGATTTTTTTTAGTAATAAATATTATTTTCAACTCATACATTTGTAATTGTAATGAGAATCCAAACATGACAAGCAGCTTTTAACGTTGAGCAGGTGAGGACGGCAAAGCAAAGTAGAAAAGGCAGACTGCTTTACGTAAAGTCAAATTTAGTTCAATCAATGGTACTATCACATTTGATCAGACAAAAAAGAAAGCATCCATCAGATTTCTCAAAAGATTGGCTTCTAATAGGTGTATAGATATTACATCTAAATTACAGTTCTATTTCAACCATATGCAATTTCTTGCAAGTACAAATTCCTGAAATTTCAACCTAAAATTTAGAAAGTTGAATGTGAAGGGTGGTGGTATACAAATTTGCGCACTGCATTACATAATCGAAAAATCTAAGCAACAAAACTCGCTCACCATGTGCCCTTCATTTGGAAAGCGGTGCTTTCTGCTTTCCATCTAACAATTAAGGAACAAAATCGGCAGAGTTACGTACATTAATGACAGTAAAGTTTAACCAATTTATCAGCACCAGCCGTAAATAACCAGGGCTGTCTGGGGTGAAATTTACAGTCCAGTATCCCTGCAATGCAGAAAAATCAGGTAAGGCAAAAAAATGTCTTTTTCAAATGCTAGCATATAAAAGGTTACTTTAAAATGCATTAACAAGTAGAACATAATGTACAGTGGAACATAAAAATGAAGAGGACAATAAATCAAACATAAACATTTGGGTTGGTAGATCAAAACATTTGTCGATCATCTCAACAACCATGAAGCGTAAGCTAAACACCAAGTCACTAACCCCCATTTAAGCTGCTTCAATTGGCAAGGCTGTTCAAACTTCAAAGTATATAAATGTTATACTGAGTTTTTTGTTCCTCGAGGAATTTTTATGCAAATATACATGAGTCAATTCTTTAGCTATGCTCATGAGTCAATTCTATACAAAACCTATAACGACAAATATACATGAATGCCAGTTCAGTAAGCAGCATTACATGTAAGCTCTCTACAGGTAAACTTTTTTGGTAAAGGTGTCTTGCAATAAAATTTGCAAAAAACTTGATCTTAACTTTTTAATAATTCATCCCCAAAATTACCCTTTTTTACTCTACTTCACTATTTTAACAAAATCATAAACAGAAGTCTCACCTCTCCCATTAGAATTTGTATGTCCGCGTAGAATTTCCAAAGGAACAATAAGTGGATTTTGATTGAGATCAGAATAAACCATTCCGTGAAAGACATATGCAGTGCAGTCATCCGAACATGAAGCAAACAAAGGATATGATCGATGGAAGATCACATTGTTGACATCTTTTGGGTGACACCTGGTATGATATCAAATCAATATAAATCGTTTGTGCCATGACAATTAAAATATATAGTGCTGTTTCTCATCCTAAGTGCAAATCAAATAACTAACAGTTCTTCATAAAGGTATTGAAGACGTTAGCCAAGTAGTTATATGCAAAGCAGGACCACCTCTTTTGTTCTTTACGCCCTTTTAATTCAGTCTTTTTGGAAAGAATAAAGTTTTGCCCCATAAGTTGAGTGTTGCTAATAATGCTAGAGCAAAGGTTAAGGTTTTAATAAAATACAAAAACTAATCAATAATTGGCAGGTGAATTTAGCAAACAGCACTATAAAAATTAAATGAAAAAAAAACAATACAACAGCCAACCCTAGGACCTGTTCGGTTTATGTTTACATTATCTATTTTCACTTTAAATTGCAAAGATGTTGCCTTATTTCCACTTTGTTTCTTATTTTCAAAGACAAAGACATGTGCCGGAAGAAAAGTCATGGCATAACTGTTATGGTTGCAATTGTGTGACCGGAGGTCATGGATTCCTGGAATCAGACTCTTGCAAATGCAAGATAAAAATGCCAACAACAGATCTACAATGGGTCTGACCCTTCCCTAGATCCTGCCAGAGTGACAGCTCTATGGCACCACTTACCTTTTTCTTCAAAGATTTGCAAAGAAAACAACAAAAACAATATCATATTGTTTTCAAATTTCCTAAACTTAACCGTGGAGAGAGGAAGTAAAGGGAAAATGGAGAAAATTCAATAATTAAAAGTACAAATATAAAATGAAAACAGAAACCAACAGGCCCTTTCTAAAATAATAAAACCATTACATGATGTTAGAACAACAGAAAAAAACACATTCATTTGCTTGCACTGATAGTTTCCTAATCAGAAGAATATCCACGCTCATGTAAAAAAGCATACGAAAGCAATAACAAGGTCAAGCTTTACGCTACAACTTCTAACAGGTCACTTTTACAAGCAAGTTGTTATGGTTTCTGCCTTAAAACAAGTGATTTCTTCCTTGCATTCAGTAAGCTCTATATCACATACTTCTAAATATAATCTGCATTGGGAAGCAGAGAACCACTCGGCACCCAAGAATGCCATGAGTTTTGGTCTTGCTACAGTTAAATACTTAAAAGGACTTACTTTAGAATTTTATAAGGTTTAGACGAAAGGTCCATGTCAAACCAACAAAGCTTCCCCTCTTTGCTTCCCACAATTAAATTATCACCTGCATGGAATGTGCACAGAAAAACAATTCTGATGAATGGTTTTCTGCATTTATGACTAGAAAAAACTGATAACACTGACTTTTTTATTACAAAATAGTCATACCTCCAGGATGAACTGCAATAGACGAGGCTTCTTTAAGACCAGTATCAAGCTTTTTGATAAGCTTAGTCTTCAACAAATCATACACACGAACACTCTTTTTTGTACAAATAAAGAAGATTGAGCGGGATGGATGGAACGTTGATCTAACAGCAAGTCCATGTAACTTGAAAGGAAGTTTTTGTGTGAGTTTCTTGGATAGCTGGTGTATCAGTACTGATCTCGATTCGCGTAAAGAACACGTTAAGGAAATAAAGTGGCATGCCCCAGTTTAAAATATCATATGACCTCTTAGGTTTCACTAATCTTGCGATAAAATTCCGCTAAACTGTTGCTAATCAAAAACCAGTTTCAAACGCAGTCACAAATTGCAACAAACATGACACAGAATGGGTGGAATGATGGGACAAACAACATCCCATGTCTAACTGACTGTATCTATGGTAATTAGATATCTCAAAAGCCAGTGATACCCCGTGCTTGTCTTGAACAATACAAGACTACCACTGAGGTATGTTGCAGTGACATACATGTGCAATGAAAAGTATGTGCATTATTGTCACTTCAAATTACAAAGAAAAGTCATACGCACACCCAAACATAAGCATATAAAAATCTCAACATCATAATGGATATAAAAAGAGATTATAATAATTATAATAGTTTTATAAAAAGTATAATCACTTTGAAATAAATAACTATTATTATCAAGTAATTGATAAACAACAAAAGAGGATATCTGCTGGCATCACTGTTGAAAAGTAGTCACCTTTCCGGTGCCATTCAACGGCAGTAACAGTCTGCATGAACACATCCACTTGTGTTAAATAAAAATATTCTCAAAAACTTCAACCGAAGCGGCCAAATTGGAATTGGAGATAAATAAAGAAATACCTTGAAATGCCTTAACCTTATACCCTCATGTTTATCATCCTTAAGCCAGCTTACACTGGGTGCTTTGCTGCCTGCAAACACAAGCATTGTAAGAAAATAGCAACAAAAAAAACAGCATGAAATATCAGATACCATAATCATAAGTATTGCAACTCCTGTGGCAAGTTAAATTTAAAATCTGAGCTGAAGGTTTTATAACTAAAATAAAATTTTAGCAAGGGGTTGTTGGGACTTATTGAAGCCCTTTTTGGATCAATGTTTAGATAAAAAACCAAAGAAAGAAGTGACAACGACGCTTACCAGAGTCATCGGATGCTATTGTTGAGTCTACCCAGAGAAGCTCCTCAATCCTTTTCTGTTCTTCTTCATCCCCCAAACAGGTGTTTAGAAGAAGTACATCATGTCCCCTAAAAGAAAGATTTATCATCGATCCGTTATCACAATCAAGCCACATGTATCAAAGAATATAAGGAATCTCTGTGGTCAATGAAACCCGACTTACACAGAGACAGCCAGAATGTGAATATCAGGCAGAGGATTCCAAGAAACACAGTTCACAGCTTCACCAACCTCCCACCGCCTCAGACACCTGCCGGTTTCAACTTCCCAGACGCGGACAGTACCGTCACTTGAACCTTTGCAGACAACAAAAAGTGAGGAACCCACCTCCATCCTGGTTTAATCAAAAACAAAATGTATATTATCAACATTCATACCTGAAGCCATCCACTGCCCTGAAGCTTCAATCGAAATTGACATAACTGCGTCTTCATGGCCTTTATATTCAATATAGCATGTTGTTGGATAAGGTTTAAGCTCCTTCTTATTAGGAAGCTTGGGCTTTAAAGCTTCAGGATCAATATTAAGCTAGAACACAGAAAGAAAAACAAAATCTAAATTAATTGCGTCAATTATAATCAACACACGCACAATAATAATGTAAGTCAAAAAGTAGGCATTAAAACATAAAGAGTGCAGTAACTTATTTCTTCAATATAGGATTACTCACACGTTTCTTCCGAACTCGAGGGCACAAGTACAAATCCAAACAGCGTTCAAAACTTTCCTTCATAGCATTCTCATATGCAGGGATGCTTCTTATAGATGTAAACCTGACATAATTGATATTTGTTACTTCAACTGTAGATGATAGGGGGAAGCAGAAATGTTTACCCTGAAAGCACATTACCTTTTTGGGATAAACTTAGGGCGATCTTCTTCATACATCAATTGATATGCATTAATCTCTTCTTGGGTTGGAATATACTCTAAAGGAGGATTATAAGACTCATCATGGCCTGAGATGCAAAATAAATTTATTAACACTGAAGATACCTCAAAGGAATAACTAATATCATATTGAACTCCAAAAAGCCACATTTAATACCAGGAAATTTCTGCTTTGGTGCAGGAATGTAAGCCAAATGGTTTGATTTTTCTGTCAAACCAGAATCATCTTCCCACAAGAGATATGGACCATCCTCCTCCTTTGGCTTGTCGAAAGTTATTAATCCCTTGCGGATTGCTCTAACATACTGCACAACCTGTAGAATCATCCAAGTTTATGAGTGATAAGAGAAGCCAATTTGCTTTCTTTGTCTAACCTGAATAATCTCCATAATAGCCAACTCATTTCACGTTATATGCATAATATAAAAGAAAGTAACTGCTACCTTTTTAGCTTCCCACTTAGAAGGAATAAACCTTCGTTTAGGTTCAGGTGCATTAGACAACGGATGCTTGGCATCATCCCATTTGAACCAATCAACATAATTCTGCACATTGGAAAGGAGAGATGAAATCAAGGAATCATGCATACTGATTGCGTTTAAAAAGTTGTATTGACGGTCTAAAGAAAAAGTTGAGATAGAAAGTAAATACAGACCGGATGTGGATCAAAGTCAGGATGTGGTGCCCGATTCTTGATCAGTCTACGGACAATTTTGATTTCATCTTTTGTCAGCTCCACTTCCTCGTCATTGTACTCATCATAGATCTTCCGCCTAAGTGATCAATAATGCAGACAAATCAAAGATGATTTCGAAAAAGGAGATAACATTAATAAACTGGCAAGATTATTCCCCCACAGAAGTTGATAACAAAAAGAAAGGATAATATCACAACAGGGATCATGCAAAAAAACAAACTAAGGTAAAAGACCAATCTTTGGAACCAACAAGAAATACGACAGCCATGCCCATCGTGGAACTCTATGTTTGATCGTCGAAGACACCATGTGCCCAGTAAAAGAAAAATGAAAATCAGGAAATCGAACACAGAAAAATATGCTGGTCTTAAAATTTTCATCCTGAATTTCTAAAAAAGTGATTGTTAGATTTAACTCCAACAATAATAACCACCAAAACTTTTTGCCACTGTAGGGTCAGTTACATGAACCAAATATTTGCCGTTGTGATATTCCCAAAAAAATAATATTCAGTGAGGCCGTTTACTTCTAGATCCTTTATAATAGATTCATTTAATATTTCTTGATCTATCTTTACCTCTGATTCTTAACTGGAGTCTCTTTGGTAGACATTTATTATATTGAATATTATTCTGTTGAACGTGTTTAAATATTATACAAGCATTACAAGCCGTTGTGATATTCCCAAAAAAAAAATATTCAGTGAGGCCGTGTACTTCTAGATCCTTTATAATAGATTCAGATAATATTTCTTGATCTACCTTTACCTCTGATTCTTAACTGGAGTCTCTTTGGTAGACATTTATTATATTGAATATTATTCTGTTGAACGTGTGTAAATAATATACAAGCATTACTTCTGTCTCAGAGAGAAATACAACAGCATTTTTATCCAAATTTCAGGCTTCAAAGTTATAGAAAACATCTCACACACATAGGTGGATATGCATGTGTGCAAGACTGATCTACTTGCATGCTCGGGAGTCTGCCTTCTTTTTTTTAAATTGTGATATTAATAGGTTTGCAGCAGTGGAGAACCAACGTTGTAACAGTAGTAATAACACATTCACATATGATTTCACATAATGAATCCTTTATTACTAGAGAAAGAAAGGGAAGCAGCTTGCAGAACAATAGATTCTGCTGCGCGGATATCAATTCACTTAGCAATAGGTGATCAATAGTTGGTTTCAGGTTTTGGTCATACTGGTGGTTTCCACCGGCGTTGCCAGTGACTAATCTACGCCGGGAAACATGGTTGGCCACGAGTTTCCGGCTCTGCCGGCCCGTGTGGTTCTTCCCTCCCAACAGAGTTTTTGCCACACCCAAGATTCAAACTCGAGACCTTGGGATGGGATCCAAGACCAGTTACCACTTGAACCAACCCTTGGTGGTATGTAACATAAATATCCTATAAACATGACTAAAAGATAGGAAACACAAATAAGTAAAACATATAACAGAAAAATATATAATGAAATATAGGAAAAAATTGCATATATAGCAGAAAATAGAAAAAAGATCTACAATGTAATACGAAAAGTTTCAATATCACCAAAAAATGAGTGAAAAATCTAATTTTTTAATATACGACAAACAAATATTTACATATCCGACCATAAATATAAACCGATAAGTACCCACAAGTACCCAATGAGTATCGGTACCGGATACGTACCCGGTACGGGTACGGCTCCGATTTTGAAGTACCCATGCTTCAGAGGGTGGTACATATACCGGTTGTAGCTTGATTCTGGTTTAGTTTTTGTTTGGTTTCTGTTTAGCTGATGCAGAACTTGCAATTGTTACTAAACCTTTATTTGGCACTACCCTTGAGCACAATTTATGCTAAAGGAGTATGACTTTTTATGTTCTTAATGATTTTTTTATCAAACTTCTAAGCCTATGATTAAAATTTATCGTTGCTGATTATAATATTATTCATAGGTCCCTCCCTGAATCATTATCCTATCTCCATCCCTGTAGGTAGATGCATTTGTATATGTGTAGATCGATGGAAAGTAGTGTGTGGGTGTTTATAAACATCAGAGCAGAAAATAATGCAGTAAATAAAGAGAATAAGTTAAAGTGGAATTAGAAAATTAAACTAACCAATTCTTAGCATCATCAACATTTGCAAGAAAGGAACCCAATTTGTCTAGTTTTTCTTTCTTCTTTATCTTCTTCCCCGTGATATCGTATCCAATATGGGGTTCATCCTCATACCACTTCAAAGGAACTTCTCCAATCGTATTTCGGGGGGCCACCTACCAAAAGAAGGCAAAGTAATCAAACTCAGCTCAATAGTAGAAAGGGAAATTAAAATATAACAAATGATGACGATGATGAACACCTCATCCTCAGATGAATTACTCTCAACTCCTCCCTGATGAAGTTCTGAGCTCTCACTTCCACCATCTTCATCATCTGAGTTGGCAGTGTCCTGTAATAATTGTTTTTAAGCACATTATTAATGGCTAAACAAAGAGAATAATCACAGCAATATCCTTCTAATTAGCATACTAGGTTATTGAGAAAAATTGTGATGAACCTCATCTTGAGATGATGCAGATTCTGCGTGTTCTGAATCGCCAGAGCTATCATCCGCAGGTGAACCGTCTTCTAATTCTGATTCAGATTGAGAATCAAGTGATTCAGAAGAGTATTCGTCGTCATCTGCAGAAGAGTCCTACAACCAACGTGCATACAGCGTGAGTTTACTACTGTTGAAGTTGGATACAATGAAATGAGAAAGGTAGAAAAGTGAATGTGGAATACCTTGTAATCAGAGTCGGAATCATCCTCATCATGTGGAAATGGAACTTCTTTCTTCTCCTCTTCCTCTTTTTGCGTCATATTCGTCTTGTTCTTCATCAATTGTGTGAGGGAGGGAGGGAGTTGGTTAGGGTTTATGTTTGCGCTGCGCTAAGAGGGCACAGGGAAAGAAAGGGTTTTAGTAGTTAGTTACATTACATTACACATTACACATTACACACAAGTTCTTGCCTTACGGTACCCACGTGCCTGCAATTATTTTTTTTGTCAAAACCCGCCCGCAATTCAATTGCTTAAAAACCCTGGGGTGGGCTCATCGATCAGGCCCAGCTACCCACACCCTGCTCCCAATCTCATATAGCACCTACCCTAAATTACCAGTAAGAGCAACTTTACTGGGTTGCTTAAATGGGTAAATTAAGTTTTTTTTACTAAAACCATAACGTAGGATTTGAGTAGTTTATAACCAACCTAATCAGACAAAAAAAATAATAATCAATCTAAGTAGTTTTTACTCTAACGATAGTTGCATATAAACAACTCATGTTTGACTCCACGTGTTTATATTTTTTATTTGTATATTTAGTTATGATTCAAATTTAATATTGATTTAATAATCCACATAATAATAGTCTACTACTCGGTCTACACTGCTCTATGGCCACGCTTGGCCAAAATAATTGCATATTCTTCATCTCCACAACCTCCTCTTTCATTATATTTGATTTGATTTCAACAATGAGCGACTCCAAAAATGAGTCTCACGAGCAGATTGAGTTTTCCAACAACTATCCCGCCGGAAATCTCTTTTATCGCGTCAAAATGTTCAATCACGACCATAATCATCATCCTGCCCAAACACATATTGTATGCTAAAGAGCAATTTTTCTCCACCACACCATGGTGTCCACCAGTTTACCTTTTGTTCTTAGTGTGTTTTCATCTACCCTTATATACCTTTTTCACTTTTTTTCATTTTTTAAGTTCCCAATTTTTCACACTCAAATGCTTAATACTCATGACTCTTCCATGGAGTACTCAAAAACTTTCTGCCTTTGTGAATTTTATTTGTTAAAAAAGTTTTGAAGTTCCGACTTGATAAAGCTTAGGTCTTTAGATGATATCTCATTCCTTCCTTTGTGCATTATCTCATTTCACGCATTTGAGGTTCTCAAATTGCATGAATTGATAACTTACACAACCCAGATGATTTCTTTTTGGTGAAATTATGTTCAAAAATCTAAAAAGAGATTGGTAATATTTCCAGGGGCAAATGATGAATTTTTCTCCATTAACTATATTTAAATGAACTTTATTTTTAGAGACGAAAAACAAATTTTTGCCTTCTATTTACTATGTTTGCTTGCTAACTTTTGCAGTGTGTAATTTTTTTTGGGTGATATTTTGCAGTGTGTAAATGAATGTAACTAATCTCAAAATTAATATATTACATAGTCTAAAATATGATTGTCGGGTCAAATTTATCATTGTGGAATGAAGACTCTGACTACTTGTTTTTCCTTGGTTTGAAGTAGTCTTAGTTGAAGGAATGTGTTGATATTGAGAACAAATGTGAAAGTAGCCAGACTACTCCTTCTACGTAACGATTAAGGACCGTTCACACATTTTTACTTACATACATTTGGTTTGCCTCATATTTCTGCGAAGAAGACCTTTAAAAAGTACAACAGTGATAGCTTTAATGTGAGAATTTTATGGAAAAGACAGGCGAAATGAGCTTCACTATAATAAATTTATGGAATGAATTCAGTTGTACAATTTGTGATTAACTTTACAACTAAAAGATGAGCAAAACAAATAGGGTTGGAATGTAATTGAAAGATCTACGCATAGAGAATGAATTTAGAGATGGGCACAACCTCGAGTTTGAGTTTGTGAGTATTGATAATAACAACACTATTAATGTGACTATCGTTCTTTCGATTCTCGACGATAAAACATACAATGTTTTTATTAGGGGACACTAACTAATCGAGTCAAGCTTGTCTGGTTAGTCATCTTCATCTTCAAAGAAGTTCTAGTTGTTTAAGGTTGAACACTAAGTTTAATTATGATGTTTACATGGTTCTAATTGATTAACAAGTCGCGTTAACCATTTAGAAAGGAAGTAAATGGTAGTTGTCTCCATTATGGTCCCAAAATTCAATCCTAATTCACTTATGTAATTCTCATAACATCCATCGTACAAATGAACCTAGAGGTTATGTAATGGGTCTTCTAGGGTTTTGGGATACAAATGAACCTGGACATATTCTTAAGGGGCAGGGGCATTAAGGATGACTTTAAGTCCTACAAAGACTTTGTATGGGTATTTTAAAATAAGAAAACATGCTCCAACAGGCATGTTAATCATTTAGAACAACAATCTAATCAATTGGGATCTCTCTATTTTGAGTATTGGCAGTTCAAACGCTGCCATCGACTAGAGGGCAATTCCAATCGACTAGGACATATCTGAAAAATCATACTAAGACTTAGGATGGATCAAAACGATTAGACCGTGAGGTTCAATTGATTAGTAATTCTATATTTTTAGTATCGAGGCTTTTTACCTCAGTCTAATTGATTAAGGACCATGCCTTAATCAATCAGAACGGCTATGCCTAAACCCTAAACGCCCAACCCTGAAAGCGGATCCCTGAACGCCCAACCCTGAAAGCGGATCCCTGAACGCCCAACCCTGAAAGCTGATCCCTGAACGCCCAACACTGAACGCTGATCCCTGAACGATGATCCCTGAACGCCCAACCCTGAAAGCTAAACCTGAATGCCCAACCCTGAACACTGATCCCTGAACGCCCAACCCTGAACACTGATCCCTGAACGCCCAACCCTGAAAGCTAAACCCTGAACGCCCAGATTTTAAATCCTAAACAGCTGCTGGATGCTACTTTTTATCAACACACAGCAAGTAAAATAAATGATTAGTAGAAATCCAGAATAAGAATAAGTTGGGATTTGCAAATTCATAATAATTGTCTAATGTTGTATCTGATGTTTCTTTCTCTGGGTGGATGATTCTTTCTCTGGTTATATTATTTTGGGAATACCTTCACGTTGGGAATGCCTTCGCTCTGCAAATAGTACTATGCATAGCACATGGGTGGATGATTCTTTCTCTGGTTGTATTATTTTGGGTTGTGTGAGATCATACTTTGTAACCGGTTCTAGAAACCAATTAGTACAACCGATTATAAAACCGGTAATATCCATAACCAGTTTTTATAACCAGTATTGGGATTTTCGAACTGGCCAAATCCCTCGATCCCAATGATTGGAATATTCTTTTATCTTTTATTTTCATTTCGCATAAAATATTAAAATAACCCTTCTTTCTTTTTTCATATTAAACAGAGCAACAACAAAGATCTAGACTCCATTCATCTATCATTTACTCTCCATATATATATCTATCTTCATATTAGCTTTTAAAAATCCAATTTTGCACCTGTTAAAGTCTATTTTTAATATTATGCTTTTAAAAACCAGTTTTACATCTAAATGTCCATGTTACACTAAACGAAGAGCTCTTCTTTACCATTGCAAATCACAGCCTAACAGCTGCAGAAGCTGATGCAAGATACATCAAACCATTTGAAACAAACACACTCCTTAAAAACTCAAAAGTTAGAACATAGCAGAATGTCTTGGGAAAACCAATGCTTGATTAGAAAAATTATCTAACCCATTTATTGTTGCTTCCTTTGACTGAACACAACTTCTCAATGCTAAATGATTAATGCTCCATATTGTACAAATGTAAATGATGGTTCATTGAATTTGTGCCTAATATTTTGAAAACCTGTTAACTAAACTTCTATATTGTAATGGTATCCAAACCAATGGTTTTAATTAAACCTGTTTATGAAACCACTGATATGCAAACCCGTGCCTAATAGTTTTAATTAATGCTGCTTATTTGACAGAGGCAGTATTTACGTGTACAATTCAGATCTCTAATATTGTAAACCTGTGAAGAACTATTATGTCTTAACTAAGGTGGACTATAACAAACAAACATAATAGCAAAGCAGTTTTGAAAACATATAAATCTTATGAAACCTATGCCCAACCATTATTTGGTCAAATATGAAATCATCTAAAATTTTCCGTCATAGAACTTCCCATAATACAAACTGATTTTGTCAATAAAGGATGCAAACTTGTCTAGATGCTTGCAGGTGATGCTTCAAAATCTCATCATTGTTGCAACTATACGAAGCATATATGTACAAGAGCTGATTTGTTTGGTGTTGTGATGGCTCTCACCACAAGTTGCGGCTGTCATAGTACTTCGGTTCTCTGTGGTTGTACCAGGAAGTTTAGTTTTTAGCTTTTTTCTTTCCTTAGTTTCGGTGTACTGACTTATATAGTCTTTCCCTTTGGTGTTGAACCTTTTCAGCAACACATAAAATTTAATTTTCGGTATTCAAATCAAACTTTTTTATCCTATTCCTACCTCTTGCTGTCACTTCTATTTATGTATCATTTACTTCTAATTTTCAGAATTGATTATGAAATAGAAAAATGAAAACATGCCATGATTATAAATTATAAACACATCATGCCAAGTCATTGCAAAAATCATATAATCATCGTATCTATTAAAGTAGAGCAGGAACAAGAGAGAAGAAATCAAACCTGAAATTGGTTCTGAAAAAAATAAGCCCCCAAGTTTCGGAACAGATCTGAAATTCAACAAAGAAAGATATCAAACCCCAAGAAACTAGTTCCAACTCATAGAAGCTTATATAAGAGTGTATCACAGTGAATAACGAAATTGGGGGAAAATCACAAGAAATTCAACATCAACAGATTCAATATCAACATAATACGAATTAGGGATTTAGGGTTTTGGGGGAAAATCAATGTAATGTGAGAAATTAATTTGTCACCCAAGCAAGCAACAATGGCACATTCGCAGCAGTACAGAGGAAGAATGAAGAAGCAGCGTTGCTAGCAGAGGACGGCGCGTCGGTCACAGAGGGAGAAGCAGCAGTTGCGAACGGAGGGGAGAGGTGAGCTCGCAAACAAATGCGGCTTGAGCTTGCAAACAAAGGATGTTGAGGTCGCGGAGGCTGGAGGCAACCTGAGAAAGGTGGACGACGCAACGTCAGCGGCGCAAACGGCCGGCAGCGCAGACAGAGAGAGGATGAGTTTACGGAGAATTAGGGTTTTGGGATTTCATGTGCAGGGTTTTTTCATGGTTTAAATACGTTTTTACCCCTGCAAATAGGGGGTGTTTTGCTTTTACCCCTACAAATTTTTTTTTTAAAAAAACATATTGCAAAATTTTTTTGTTTGATATTAGTCTTTCTGTCAAGTCTCCGTTAGTGGTTTGTTGACGTGTCTAATGAAACTGCCAGTTGGCTTTGCTGGCGTTTTGGCTTTGCTTTTACCCCCTGCAAATAGAGGGTGTTTTGATTTTACCCCCTACAATTTTTTTTTATCTGAACCCATCTTTCTTCATCTTCATCTCTCTCTCTCTGTGTTGTTGTTGTTTCCATCTCAGCTTCATCATCAACAAAAACACAAACCACCCTCTCCCTCAACATCTCCCTTCATCATCTCTCTGTGTTGTTGTTGTTTCCATCTCAGCTTCATCATCAACAAAAACACAAACACACCCTCTCCCTCAACATCTCTCTTCATCATCTCTCTCTGTGTTGTTGTTGTTTCCATCTCAGCTTCATCATCAACAAAAACACAAACACGCCCTCCTCTCACTTTCTCTCTTACTCTCTCACTCTCTCTCACTCACTCTCACTTTCTCTCTTTCTCTCCCACTCTCTCACTATCTATCACTTTCACTCACTCTCACTCTCTTTCTCTCTCCCCCTTGCTCTCTCTCACTCTCTCACTCCCAGTCTCCGTCCTACTATCTCACTCACTCTCATGCTCTCTCAAACTCTCTCACTCTCTCTCCTACAATCTCAATCTCCCTCTCTCATCTCTTTCCTACTATCTCACTCTCACTCACTCCAACACACTATCACTTTCTCTCACTCTCTGTCACTCACTCTCACTCACACACACACACACACACACACTCTCTCTCTCACTTTCTCTCACTACTCTCTCTTATCGTCTCTAACTCACACTCTCTCACACTCTCTCTCAGTCTCACTCTCTCGACTATTTTCTCAATCTCACTCTCTCTCCTACTTTCTCGTTCTCACCCCCTCTCTCACTCTCACTCTCTCTCACACTCACTACTATTATCTTTCTCTTAGTGTCTCCCACTCTCTCCCACTCTCTCTCCTATTGTTTTTTTGTCTATAGGATAAATCCGGAACTGTTTTTTTTTTGTTTTTCCGGAAATATGTAAAACATCATATTTTCGAAATGAGAAAATGTATTCCGGAAATACGTCAAACACATAATTCCGGAATAATTCAAAAAATTACGTCCTGGAATTATGTGTTAAGAGGTAAATCTGGAAAAACCAATAAATTACGTTCCGGATTTATGTCTCAACAGATAAATCCGAAAATTTGTTTGAGGAGTCAGGGGTAAAATCAGTAGTTTGGTTAATTTGGGGGTGTATGAAAAGTCCAAAGGGGGTGTATGAAAAAAAAGCCGAAGAAATATATAAAACCAAAAATAAAAACTCGATAAAAAAATAAGAAAATTATAAGAAACTATTAAATATTGAGAAATAAGAATGATTGAAAAGGACATGGATTGAGTTAGAGATGTTATGTGGCGGGCAATGACAGAAGTGGGAACAGAACAGATGAGATGGCGAAGCTGTTACCGTTATGGGTTCCAGTTCCACTTTCAACTCCAAAGGTAGACCATCATGCATTCAATTTCAGACCGCAATTCCGTGTTCGGTGCAGTGCCCGTGATGAAATTGAAGACAAGGAGGAGAAGCAGAAGAAGAGGTTATCGAAGCAGTCATCGTGGGAAGCGAAAGACGCTGATGGAAGAGACTATCTTTACAGGCTTGGCAAAGAGGCTGATAACATGAACATCGCCGTTGGCCAGCGTGCCGGAATCATCGATGACGTTTTTGCCGGCAATTTTCTCGGCAAAGATTGTAATTATTCTTTTCTCAGTTCCTCTCTTAATACATATTTGGCTATAAACAAAATCAATTTCAATTGAAGGAAACAAGATATATATTTTGTGGTGCAGCGGACATTGTGTTTGATTATCGTCAGAAAGTAACGAGATCCTTTGAATACCTCCAGGGCGATTATTACATCGCGCCTCTCTTCTTGGTAACCCTTCACACACACTCTTTCCATTTCATTTCCTTCTTTTATACTACTTTAATTTGATTGGGTGAATTTCTTTTTCTTTTGGTTTGACAGGACAAAGTTGGTAAGTTCTCTGAAAATGGCTCATTTTGAAGAACATGTCATAAGTCATTTTGATGCAGTAAGAGTGCTTGGTAAAAAGAAATTTATTTAGCCTTCTTGTAGAACTGATTCTTTGTAACTATAGTAATGTCATTATGCTTTACAAAATGCATTCTCTACCTACCAATTATATTGTCTTACTCAAAAGAGATCTACAGAATGGAAAGTTTACTCAAGGAGGAAGAGGGTGTCCACTTGAAGGAGATGCTATTAGACTATTAGTGGAATTGGTGGGAGTTAGTTTTGTAAGCCGGCCTAAGGGGTTCAAGTAGTGGAGAGTTGAAGTGTTGGGGAGGCATAGGAGTTATTCTGTTAGTAGACATCTTGGCTTAGACTGAGAGTGAATCTCTGGAGGAGCATCTTGCTCTGGGAGAGAGAGTGATCCTTCTGTTCTCTACTGCTCACCGGGTGTGTGTTTTTTTTTAAATAAAAAAAAAATTCATTGAAGCTCTCTTCTCTGTTATTAACTTCCATTCCCCTAACAATTTGTAACTACTTAAGCCTTCTGTGAATTTTTTTCATAAGCACAGAATGCATATATCATGGATTCATCCGTTTTTCTTTGATCCACAAAGGAGAGTGTCGGCACAATGGTTGGAGTTGCTCTTCTGTGACTAGGAGGTCACATATTTGAATCATGGAATTAGTCTCTTGCAAATGCAAGGCAAGACAAGGCTACCTGCCTGCCTACAATATATAGATCTGCCATGCAATGGGTCCGACCCTTTTCTCGGTCACACCATTGCTAGAAATTTATGCACCAGGTTTCCCTTTTACTTATATATGAT
Organism: Astragalus membranaceus; assembly: GCA_039519185.1. NCBI lineage: Eukaryota > Viridiplantae > Streptophyta > Magnoliopsida > Fabales > Fabaceae > Astragalus > Astragalus membranaceus. The sequence goes on along the minus strand of CM076846.1, from coordinate 227,943,645 downwards.
CCACATAACACATTAATGTAATTATTTTTCTGTGATGCAGTATGTCACATTGTGAAGAACTACATTGTTCATCTCCTCAATGCTAAAGTTCCTTTAATTCTAGGTATAAACCGAACATGAAAATAATTTTCCTGTAGCTGATCTAAAACCATATGGAAAATAAAATAACAATGGCCTGGGATTAATTTTCAATTGTTTCTTTTCGCATATTTATAGTTGAGGGATAATTTCAAATTGAATCAGACCAAAAAAGTGATGTGGATTTTTACATTTATGACTAAGAATATTTTGCCTTAGTCATAAATGTGATATGCATTTTCACACTGATATATAATTTCAAATTAAATCAGGTCAAAAAAGGGAAAGTATAGATATGCCACAAAGAAATCTGTAGGCTTCATGTATAACCAAATAACCAATGCATATTGTAAAGTTTAAAAGTCGACCTTATCTTCACGTTCTTTCAGGTATTTGGGGAGGAAAAGGGCAAGGGAAAACATTTCAAACAGAACTTGTATTTCGGGTCATGGGAGTCGAACCTGTAATTATGTCTGCTGGGGAACTGGAATCAGAGAGAGCTGGTAAGCTGCTTGCTTCTGTAAACATAGTTCTTTCAGGGCAATAAGAAAATAATAGAGAAAGTGAATAAAATAATGTCTGCAATAGAGAAAGGGAATAAAATAATGTCTATTTTCATTGCATAGTAACATTCTGATGTTTGTTAGTTCTCACATATGTAACTCCAGAAAATGATTGATAGAGTTATTCCAATTTCTTTTTCATTTTAATGTTTACTTTCCCTTTATTCTCACCATTTTCTCAGAATGGGTGTACATGCTTTCAGCTTTAAGTTTGATTCTCACATATTTACGTACACAATGTGTAACTGATAGAATTGCACCATTCTACTTATTTCCGTTAATAGGAGAGCCGGGAAGATTGATTCGTGAGCGCTATAGAACAGCATCTCAAGTGGTCCAGAATCAAGTTAGGAGTTTTAAACTTTTCAGTATGTCTTGATGTGATGTTAATACTATATTACTTTATGTGATTAATTACACATCTTTGCCTTTGGTCAAAATAATATTTTATTCGTTCAAAGAAGTTTAACATTATGATTTATCTTCTTTGAATGTTGTAATAACCCATAATTTCTGTGAAAAGACTGAACACAAGTAAAAAAATGCTATCATGAAAGACAACTTCTGAAACAAAAGCCTATATTTACAGCTCAAACTTATTTCACTTTGTATTCCCCATGTTGTATGCAGAAAACAAAGCTAATGCTATCCATTTTAAAGAAAGTGACATTTGTTCTTCAGTTTATGCTAATAAATGCTTTTGACACTGGTCACCTAAAACTTGTTTTGATACTATGCATTTATTTGCTTGTGGTTCTTTTGCACTCCCTTTTCCTGCTTATTTCTCGATCTATTGTTTAATTTCATGACACTTGGTATGTGCTACTGTAAAATGCACAGAAAACACAAAAAGGGGAGGTTGAATTTTACTTTCAAGAATTTTTTAAAATGGTAGCTATTTTTTCAAAATGCTATGTTACCTTTCACTTGGGCATTAGACTATTGCACTTACACAGGTTTTGGAAAACAGTTTTTCTATGTCTCTTCCACTAACCCTTGGCGATAGAATGGTCTTTCTTTTCAATTCAATTTTCTGGGTTCCTAACTACATCAGACATCTTCAAACTCAACACTAAACATACTAGTTTATATTTATTGTGAAACGAAAGAAAGGAAAGTGATCATATTATGGAAGGCTGATCTGTCCAATGTTCACCTTCTAATTTGGCTGAAATAGTTCAAAATTGTTTATGCCAATTTAACCTCTAGCAGCAATATTTACTAGTCGAACATCAAACAATTATATTACACTGCCTTAATCTGCTGAAGCAGTCTAGATTTGTTTTCCTGGTTCAGGGAAAAATGAGCTGTTTGGTGATCAATGACATTGATGCTGGTCTCGGTAGATTTGGTAAGCTAATATCTGATTTAGACCTGCAAAAAAAATCTTTGTAATTTTTATTCCATATCCCCTTTTAGTTCATTATACTAGTTTGTGTCTGTGAATTGCATCTCCCGGGGTTTCAGTTATTTGGTCAACTTCTTACTGAGCACCTTTCTTTTTGTTTTACAGGGAATACTCAAATGACAGTCAACACTCAAATTGTTGTTGGGACTCTTATGAATCTGTCAGACAATCCTACAAGAGTTAGTGTTGGTCAAGATTGGCGAGACTCAGATGTTACAAACAGAATTCCAATCATTGTAACAGGGAATGATTTGTCGACTATTTATGCTCCACTGATACGTGATGGAAGGATGGATAAATTTTACTGGTAAGTTGTAATTGTAATCCAACTTATTTCGGATAAGTATACTTACTCATAGAATTTGGGTTGGGCCTAACTCAACTTTACAAAACAGTCTTGTAGAGTGAGAGATGCCTCCCTCTTATAAACTCATTTTCAGGCCATATCACATCCGATGTGGGACTCTTGGTCACGCTCCAGTTGTCCAGTCCTGGCCCGATAGCGGGTGGCCCAACGGATCTTGGATTGACTTTAATACCATCTTAGAATTTGGGTTGGGCCTAACTTAACTCTACAAGACCGGTTTGTAGAGTGGGGGATGTCTCCCTCTTATAAGCTTATTTTCAGGTCATATCACATTGGTCTCTCAACACTTACCATTCATGAATTTTAGAAGGTAATTTTTGCAGGGTGCATAGTTAGATAAAAGATTTTAGTTGAACTTTTAGATAGTGTTGCATGAGGAATTTTCATGATTGATGTGATAGACAAAGATATATTTTGGCATGATTACCTCATATATCACAATGCTTATGTAATGAGTAATGACTCTGAAGTATCTGATTTCATGGAAAGGGGTAAACCATGTGACTCTTCCCTAAAATGTTGTCTGTAAATGTGGAGCAGGCAGCCTAATCGTGAAGATATACTAAATATTGTTCACAGAATGTATGAAAAAGATGGCATATCTAGGGACGAAGTTGAAAAAATTGTGGACACTTTTCCTAATCAAGGTACTTATTTCTATGTCATGTTGGTCCAGACAAGTTTTATTTATCTGTTATGTTGTTAAAATGAGTAATAAGAAACAATATGTTATTGTTTGATTATTTGAGTAATGCAATAGAAAATGTTGCAGTTGCTTATATAAATTTCATGCTGCGTATTTTATTCTTTGCTTAGTATCTATTCATTTCATTCTTTATCTAAAGGAACTTTCATCATTGACCAAATTTGTACTGGGATAGAGATTGCAATGCATCATATCTTAGATATTAAGTCTTTTATTCATTTAGGGCCCATTCGTTTAGGTGGTTTTTAAAAGGTGATTTTATTGTTGTATAAAAAAAGAAATTTATTGTTTAGAGATTTTATTCGGTTATTGCTTTTTATCAAAAGCTCTACAAAGCTGTTTCTCAAAATGTGCAGAAATCTGATTTCTTTTTCATATTTTTTTTCTTCTAAAGTTTAACAAACATTCTAAAAAATTGTGAAGTTTCAAAACTCAAGTGATTCTATCACGTATGAAACTTAAACAAACACAATCTTATTTTGTTATTGACAGCGTTGGACTTTTATGGAGCTCTGAGATCGCGTACATATGACGGATCTATTTTAAAGGTATGCAGATACCTAACTTTACATTAAAAGATCTTACTTATCAATCATACTTTTCATTTCAATATGGCAAAGTTCTAATTTCCAGTTACCGTTATTCATTATATTCGGTTAAATATTAATGGTAGGTTTTGATGCACCAAGACAAAGGATACCAAGACATAATCTTTCATTATGTGACCCTTGAATCTCGTTCATTATGCACAACAGAAATTATTCATTATTCATTTTGTGAGAGACTTTGCAGGGGCGGGGTTAGGAAAAAGCTGCTTCAAAAGGATTTCCCTGTTAATTAATTATTATGTAAATAAAATCCTTTTGGAAATTCCAGGAACAATTAATTGGAGGTGCTTGCATAGTCAAAGTAATACGGCAATATTTGCCTTCTGCCCTTCTCCTTCCCTTCCGTAATGTGTTTAGAGTTAACCAATCGATGGTTGCCCAATTGGCATAATGGTCGTCAGGAAAAAGGATCTAGAGTGAGAACCCTTAGTCTGTATGAATGCTTAGACACCTTATGTCTCGTATTATTTATTGCTAAAATATTGAGCTCAGTAATCTTTATACATCTCATATTACAAGTGTGTAGTACAGGAGTACTAATCAACTATGCGCAAAGGAGACTGCCAGTTAAGTGACAATGAGCTAGTTCAAGTTGCTTAAAGTCCCCTATACTTCCTAGTCTTTGATACTGTCTTTCTCTGTTCAAGTAGAGATTTGACATTTGGATCTGTGGTTGTATCACCAGGGTGACAATAACCCCTGTGCTAGACCAGTTTATATTACTCCTCCGGTCCACTTTATAAGAAACAAATGCAATAAACCTAAAACTGCATTTGTTTCTTATAAAGTGGACCAGAGGGAGTATCTAATACACCCCTCTCATCCAACAAAAGGCTTGTTGCATGATCATGCACATGCCCACTGTACCTTTTTCTGAGATATAGTCTAATTATGAAGCATCAGGAATTGAATCCCTTGCCATTTTATCATAAAAGGCTCTAATATCACATAAAGAGAAATGATCTAGAGACAGAACCCTGAATGTGTAAATTTCTATCACCTGACATGTTAGAAAGTAATGAATAGCAGTGAATCCAAATATATGAAATAGCTGATTTTTCAACAATAAGAGTTGACATCTGCCGTAATATTTCAGAGTTATCCAAATTTATTTATTTTTTCCATAAAGATGTCTGCTAATGACAGATACAAATTTGTGGTGGATTTTAGTGGATTGATGATATTGGAGGCCCTGAAAATTTTGGAAACAAATTTCTAAAAAGAAGAAAGGACCAGAATCTTCCTGTATTTATTCCTCCGGAGGTAAATTGGCAGCCCCTTTTCCTGTTCTGTCCTTGTTTTTTGTCCTGTTGGTAGTTTTTTTCAAAACGGTACAACTGATTTGTTTTAGCATTAAATAATAGTTTAAAAAAATGAGATAAAATGCTGATGAACAATATTATTTGCAATCATTTGTCAAAAAAAAAATATTATATGCAACCATCATATATGTTTGTAGCTTTCCTTTGGTTAATCTAGTCTTTTTTTTAATTAAGTTCATTGCGAGGATGTCTTAAACATTGTTTTTAACATCATAATATAGCCTGCCATGAGAAATTCGGGAATCAAAATATTAAAATTTTAGGGATACTAGCATGTCCTCAAGAGTTTCCATCCATGATGTTTTATCATAAGATGTTTTCATGGGTATCTTAGTTTTCTAGTTGTTCCAGTGGCAGTAGAGTCAGTAGTCTACTGCTAGTAATTCTTGCACTCAAAAGAGCTTTCCCTGTTAGTAATCATTTATATTAATTCCCTCGCTGGCCAACATTGGGTATCCTCTGTTGCATTAGACACATAAGGCTCTTAAGGACTCATACTTCTGAAATTCGGACATTTCATTTCATGCACGAGGAATTAGTCTTTAAAAGTTATTAATATTTTTTTAGAAGCAGCATAATTATATGTATGATTTTTTATTCTTTCTTTTCCTTTTTGTCTCTTTCTATTTTCTTCTTTTTAACATATTGATTTGGTTTATCTGAAAATAATACTACTGAATTTGACTGCTTTTGTATTTGGTTGGATAGCAAACGATCGATGCTTTACTTGAGTCAGGTTATTCGCTGATCAAAGAACAACAGTTGGTAATGGAAACTAAACTGTCAAAGGAATATATGAAAAACATGGAAGACTAATATAAAGGATTTTGGTGCTCTGGTGTGACTCCTCGGGAATAATGATTGTAAATTCGCTATCTTCGTTCGAACAGGGTGCTTCTCTTCATTGTTTTCTAATTTTTTGTGCGTTATTTATCAGGATATAAACCATTTTAGATGAAGAAATGCATGAAATGTTATCCAACGATAGTGTAATGATATTTGGACTGTAATCTTATGTTGCGTTCCGAATTGCGTATTCTTGCACTATTATTGTATTATAATTTTAATAGAATAACATAAGAATCATTCTTTAAATTTTCTCAGTGAATTTTTCAGAATTCTTGCAATTCTTGAAATTTCTCATTGAAGCACTTGATATTAGTCACTTTAGCTTAGGTTCTAATGAATTGCGCTCACTTTAGAAGAGCTGGATACGTATACAAGATATAAACATAATTCTGCTAACCTAATCTAAATTTCTTATAAAAATCATTTGGCCCATTTATAGAAAGTCCTTCTCATGTAGGAAATCTTAGGTTGTCTTGAAAGCTGAGCAGAACTATAGGAAGGTCTTCCCGATTCTCAACGATGTTCTGGTTTGATTCTCACAAATTAGCATAAACAAAAAACATTTGTTACAAAAGCAAGCTATCTTATTAGCGACCACTAACTTCATGTGTCAATGGATAGGATAGCAGACTGTAATGACATAATGATATTGATTCATGTATCATATTTATAGACTATAGTCGTGTACCTTCGAGTATTTATGTGACATAAGCACTTTAGCCAAGAATCACGTCCTCGCACTTAAAGATTTCGAGGTTAGAATCATTTTGTATTTGAACAAAGTCATTAGTATTTTAATAAAGCTCCGTTGAAAAAGAGGATATGCCATATTTTCTCTGTTAGTGGTGGTTATAAGAGTCTTCGGCATCATCATCTTTGAACAGGGGGATCATTGCTTGCTAACGTGTCACAGCTCCAAAGAGCCCATATTCTTCCATGTTAAGTTTTTTGTGCTGTTGACCTGTGAAAAGTTACATTTACATTTTACAGGGAATCCAATGCTTGGTTACTTGTAAAGTTGGTAACTTTAAAGTTTGATTTAAAGAATCAGTAATTAATTTACGCACTTTAATAGCTCCAAAATAGCAAACTCAGTTACCATTTTTGCCTTGGTTAGTGCTGCGGAGTGGAATATAAAAACATCACATGATCTACATAATTCTAAAACAAGAAGGACAAGCACTAACGTTGGTTCTTATCTTTTATGATTGCCTTTGGCAAAAAGAAAAGAGGACCTGTGATGATGATAAAAAAGAAAGAAGAATACACGAATGTCCGATTTATTCGGTAGGATTACTATTATAATGTGTGTTTGCTTTATTCGTGTATAATAGTAATCCTACAGCAACAAAATTGAGTGGGATGGCATCAATATTTGAAGTGTGGTGCTAAATTGGCATTTTGGCCAAATGCCCTTTTCAAGTATTTTATATCAATGTTGTTGAAATTTTTTTAATGGTTTCTCCATTTACCGGCATTATATTCAACCCCAGCATTATGCTTTCTAAAATAGTGTGTGTTTGGTTGCAGAATTGAGTTTGGTAGAATAGAGTTTGCAGAATTGAGTTTAGTTAAAAGTGAGTTGAATGTAACGTGATTTTTGTTTGGATACATTTACCGAAAAGTGATTTCCACCAATCATTGTTGTTTGGATAGATTAAATCAAAAGTGCTTTTAGGCGTAAAATTACAAAAATGGATATAACTTAAAATGGGTATACTTACTTTAATATAATATAATATAATATATAATACAATATACTTACTTTAATATATTTACTTATATATATATATATATATATATATATATATATACATATATACATATATATAATTTACTTTTATTTATATATAGATTCACGTCAAAATCTTGGCAATAGATAAACAAAAATTAAAAATGGGGCTTCATAATAGTAATAACCACATTAGCTTTGTTGAAAAAATTACCACCAAAATAAATAAAGGATTCTTAAAAAAAATAGACAAATGGGCCTCAAAGCCCAATTCCCATCATCACTAACGTAGAGCATATTTTCTTCCACGGTAGCCGCAACAGCAAACTTTCAGAGAAGGTTCAGGCGAAAAATAATGCTTGATTTATGGAGCAAAAGGGATTTATGAGGGTAAATTAGAAAAATTTCCTCCATTTTTTCTTATTTCTTTTTCTCTTCTTCTCACATCAAGTTCTTCTTCTCTGCAGTCATATTCTCTACACAGATCTGAATGGAAACTAAAAGAGAGAGGGTAAAATTGGCAAAGCAGAGAAATCAAAATATAGAATCGACTGTGGTGAACGCAGAAGCTACGATTTGTTTGCTTCAGTTTTGCCATGACTTTTCGCGGCTGCCGTACGACGAAAATCGAGTTGGAAGAACACCCAAACATGAAGGAAGCGCTTCTGTTATCATAGACGCACCATTGTGTTGCTCCACCGCGTAACCAAACATGCACATAATCTTGTAATGATGTCTCAGCTATTTTTTACTGTGTATGAGTTTATAGGTGGTGGTTGTCACTTCGTCTAATGACAAAAAAATCGTGTACATGATTGTTACTTCATTTACTGAAAAAAAAAGTCACCGGGTTAAAAATTGACACAAAATATATACTAGATTATTAAAAAAAACAATAGAATGAAATATTAATAATTAATTTATACATATGTTTTTGACAATACTTGTTGCAAGATATTGTTAAAAGGGATATATCATCAATCAATGAAAATAAAGATGGAATGCAATGTGGGAAAAGTTAATGCTCTTAATCTTGTCTTACACTATCAATATCATATACGATTGGAAGGTAAGGAAGGATCACTCACAGCAATCTTCAAAAGTGTTTTGCATATTCGGAAGAATCTCCTCCTCGCTATTCTTTGTCTTAATAATTATTACATGAATGAACCAAAACATGAAAGCTACCCAATCATTAGAAAGGAAACAATGGCTATAAAGCACGAACTTGTCCCTCTCAAGGCGAAGGGGGTGAGTGGAACAAAGTCCTTATTATACAAGTAATTTATATTCTTAAATAATTAGTCAATTATTGTCAACGTACTTCGTGTCTTGAAGGTACTTAGCCATAAATTAACAACGACTATGTTGTCTCTGAATTTAACTAAATGGAAAATGACAACTTTTAAAATATTGTTGTCCTAGTAAAACTTCCTAGAAGAATCATTAGAAAACTGTATTTTAGTATGTTGGTTGGTTGGAAAACATTACGTATTTTTTTTAAAGCAAAAGAAAGGGATATTGAGCATCGTTAAAACCTTCTGATGCAAAATTTTCCTTATGGAAAAAACATTGAGAAGGAAAAAGAATACTATAAAAGAGAAAATGAACAAAAAATACGGGGAGACTAGGCCAATACCCATGAGCATAAACAACATTGTAGCATAAAGGAAAAAAAGACAATCCTATACAGGTGTGCAAGAGCATCACTATGATGACTCTCGTCCCAACCAGGTTAGCACCAAAACCATTAACAATCATTTGCAGCACACCAAAAACAGGAAACCAAAGAAAGGCCCAATTTATCAAAAGGAAGAAAGAAATTAGCAAAACCTATAGTTAGGCAAACCGCAAACCTTACATATTCCTGAAAAAATTCTCAACAATGAAGCTAGGAATAAGATCCCACCAAACAAAACCACTTAAGTTAGTTCCATGGCTTGCAAGCTTATCAGCGCAAATATTACCCTCTCTATAAATATGAGTGCAAATGAAGGTCATCTATCTAGTCAAGTATAGACAACTATTCCATCTATTTCTTAGCTTCCAAGGAACTACATTGCAATTCTTGAAGGCAGAAGCCACTAATTGAGAGTCACATTCTAACCACAAACACTTCCAACAGTTTTCAAAAGCTAGCAATCTAAATAGCCAGCATAGCACCAACAATTTCAGCATGAAGTGCATAGCTGTTTCCAATGGAGGCGAAAAAACAACCAAGGATAGCAGCACTGTCTCTAAAAATACCCCCACAAGCAGCTGGACCAGGACAATCTTTAGCAGCACCATCGGTATTGCACTTTATCATGTAAGGAGAAGGGTGGATCCAAATAACCTCTTTGATGTTTGAAGAATTTTTGTAATTACCAATGGTATTGTAGACCTTTATAATCACGAACTCAGCAGCAGATGATGCTTTAGAGGCATTTCCTGCTAAAGTCACGTTAGGAATAATTAAATTGATACTCGAGTGTAAGGGGATCACATGACTATCAAATCTAACATGATTCCTACAGTGCCAATTTGTCCAAAAAATGTTAACAATCACAGCAGAGACAATATCGCTCAATTGAGGGCTCCAACCTTGATAAGTCGGTGTTAAAATGCTCTGAAATGAAGAAGTATCAAAATAGATACTCAGGATACCACCAAGCCAATTCCAAATATGCTTGGCAAAATGGCAGACAAGGAAGAGGTGTTGAGAAGTCTCTAAATCACTACCACAAATAGAAACAGCGGTGCAACCTCTAATCCAAAGCTAATCATCTATTGACATTTTATTATGAAGAGCCCTAGAAGGAGGAATACAATTCTTCCAAACTGTCTTGGTCCAAGGAGCCACCTGTCCAGGGGATGTGAAAGAGAAAAGAATCATTGAAAGTCAAGTCTCCTGAATTAGCAATCCCACATCAGTTGATCCTCCCCCGAGACAGTGGGAATAACAATTTCCTAAATTTCAGAATGAAGCTGAGGGAAATGATTAATGAGATCCGCAAGGATAGACCATCTACCACTAACTATAAAATCACTCAAAGTGGCTTTAAAATTCTTGTACAAATTAGAAAGTATACCAATAATATTCATAATAGGCCTAAACAGTTAAGAGTACGTACAAAAAATTATCTCGAAACCATTACGTATTTGAGGACACATTATTTTGGGAGTTTAAAAAAAGGAGCCTTTGGCCAAGTAATACCGAGAGAAAGAGGTAAATACAATCTACTTTTGTTTAATACCACGTGCCATTTTTTCCAATTTAATTTGTTTGTTTTCTTCACTTTTACTGTGATAAACAAATACATTCTAATAAAGTTTTCTCAATGCTGTATTTTTCGTACATCGCAGGAGCATGTATTCTGCTTTATGTTATTATTATTGGCTTGCAAGTTGCAACCCGAGATTTGTTAGGATTTACTATTAGGAAGACTCTTTTCTTTGACACCAAGAGGTGCAGGAAAGACTTGAATGACAAGTGAGCCGCCATAGCCACCATCATCCTTTTCACATAATTGAAGCTGACGAATTGAAGAACTATACGCCTAATCCGAAACAGAGTTTCCCAGTAATATCACCTAATGCATTCCAAGTAATCATTCAACATAACACTAATTAAAGATCCTTTTACTAATTTGTAGTAATTACAGAATTTATTTTTGGCGAAAACTTTCATGATAACTCTATACTCCATACCAAAGTTTCACTAACAAAGCACCCTAATTTCAACTTCTCAAATCTCATCTTATTAGAGGATCTAATTGAAAATTTGGGACATGTTTGATCGTATTATTTTTTAATAACAAATATTGGGACACAGATTTAGATAGGGGTCCCTTTCGAACCTTGAAGAACGTCACCATAGTCCATAGCCTACACTAGGGAGAGGATCGTCTAACGTTTTGGCGGGAACTGCACAATGCAGTTCCTTTATTTTGATCGTTGGATCATTCACACAAGCCATGAATTGCCACGTGTCTCTCAAATTTCATTTTTTTCTTTTTCTAATATCAATTTCAAACACAGAACCAACTAAGCTGTTGCCTTTACAGAAAGAACCTCACCGCTTCCTTTGCAGCGCCGCTGTTGCTTCTGCATGCCGCCACCGTCGCCCAATCATGTGAGAGCCGAGGCTGTACTGCACCTTGAGAAGATGGTTTTTCCAGTTTGGACCGTTTGTTTTAACTAACAGAATGAGAACAAATTCCAGTTTGGACCGCGAGTGGCAAGAGATGGGGTGAAGCAGCGGAGGCGAGGCGGGGCTTAGGGAAGGCGGTTGCAGCAAAAGGGCGGAGCGCCAGGTATGGCGTTGTAGAAGAGATAAGAATTTGCTTTTGTAGAAGCTGATTCTTTTTTTAAAAAAGTAACTCAGAAAAGATAACCACGTGGTGAGTTCGGGGAGATTTGATGAATCTGACGGATGAGAGACATTGAACGTTAGCCTCACGTTCCCGCGTGGACTTCAGAGAATCCGCTCCCCCCTTGTTAGCCTAGAATTTCGACAAGGCTTTTGAGTGGTTAGTTAATAGGGTTTGACTCTTCATTAAAGATCATTCATAATGCCTTCGGAAAGAACAAGTGACATTTAAGTCATCTCAGCATGTTTTCGACAGAAAAAGTCTTCACCAATTCGACAGGGAAAAGTTTTCGACAGGACAGTGTATTCAGGACTTCGTCAAGCAGTTATTGGCAAACAGTATGTGGCATCGAGCGTGGCACGAAGTCCATCACTGGTTATTGAGACGTAGCCACGTGTCCATAGCAGTTTACATTTCAGTCATTATTTTCTGTATAAATAGTAGTTTCTACGGAGAAATCAGGGTGGCAAATTATTATACCAAACACACAGTTCCGAAACTCTAACTTCCAAGTCACAGCGAAAACAGAGTAAAAGAATTATTGTACAACGTATGTGAATTTGTGCACCATTCTCTTTACATTTAATGCAATTTATTACTTTCAATACAAGTCATTTTACATTTCTGCGTTCCATTTTATTACTTCTTTTTCTTTGATTTCCATTTTCATGGTGAATTGTCTCCCTTTTAAAATCTATTTGTTGACAAACTGCGGTGTTTAAAGGCAATTGCTTTGGAGATTTCTGGTTTAATCTCACAAACATTTCTAATAAAACCAGTGATTGTTTGCTAAAAACACCAGCGAACAAATTGGCACGCCCAGTGGGACAGTTTGCCTTTAATACATAATTTTTCTATGTTCTTGTATGTGTTTGTATTTGCATGTACTTAAGAAGTGGAAAAATGGTTCGTCCTACTAATAATGCGTCTAGTTCTAATCCTGTGATTTCACAAGAACAGGGAACAATAGTAGACTCTGCAAACGTAAATGCAGGGGTGGTTATGGGAACAATATATCCCCATCATCATCAACAACCGTTCCTTCAGTATCAATGACTAACGTTGGATCAACGCAGTCAAACATGGCATCTATGCCTATGCCTTTGCCGTCACATATGGGACTTCATAGTCCTTATATGGCAATAGAAAGCGGTTTAAATCCACATTTTCATAATGTAAGTTTTCCTGCATTTCCTTCTGGATCGTATGGCATGCCTACTGGAATGCCACATATTTCGACCATGTCTCCTGTACATGTTTCTTCTGAAAGTGTAATGGGTCGAAATCCCACAGCATTAACCAATGAATCTTTGTTTGCCTTACGACAACAAGTTGATGAGAGCAATCATGATATGGTTAATATGTTAACCCAACAAATCGGTACGGTTTTTAATCCATTGATTCAAAATACTAATACTAGTTACCAAATGTTAGCCAATCAAATGGGTCGAATTGCAGATTTCTTTGGGGCTCCAAATATTAGTAATATGCAGATGCCCAACACAGTAAATAATGGATTGCCTGTTAATACCCAAAGAACAATTCCAGTCGAAGTCCCAGTGAATGTAGGTGAACGTCAGGGAACTGCAAATCATGTTCCTGAAGTTGTTCTGGTAAATCGAAATCAGAACGCTGATGAAGTTGTTCGACAAGTGCAACAAAATAATGTTGGCGCTCAAGATAATATAGCCACTTTAGTAGAAACTATATTGACACAAAATGGCGTTAATGTAGGCTTACATAGGCCAAATTTCATATCACCATTGTGTGAATATGTGTTGCAAACTGAGTTACCAAGGGGCTGGAAAGTTCCTAAATATACTAAGTTTGGTGGTGACACAAAAGAGTCTACTGTCGAACATATTGCTCGTTATTTGACTGAGTCTGGGGATATAGCCCAAAATGAGAATTTGAAGATGAAATATTTCCCAAATTCTTTAACAAAAAATGCTTTTACTTGGTTTACTACATTACCCCCTGGTTCTATTTTCACATGGGGGCAATTAGAAAAAGCATTTCATGCGCAGTTTTACATGGGCCAATCTAAGATTAGTCTCAAAGAATTGGCCAGTGTTCAGCGCAAAATGCCTGAAACTGTTGATGACTATTTGAATAGGTTTAGGCTACTGAAGGCTCGTTGTTTCACACAAGTGCCTGAACATGAACTCGTCGAAATGGCTGCTGGTGGTCTTGATTATTCAATCAGAAAGAAATTGGACACATCTTATCTAAGAGACATGGCTCAATTGGCTGATAGAGTTCGACAAGTTGAAAGGTTAAAAGAGGAGAAATCTAGGTCAACTAGGATTCCTAAAAAAGAAAAAATTGCATATGTCAAAGAAGAATTTGACGTCGCATTCGGTGATGTCGAAGAAGAGGAGATAGACGTGGCTGAACTCAAGCCTGGTCCTCCTTATACTTGTAAATTACTAAGGCCTGCTAATGAGAAAAATCCTGTTGAGCCAAAAAATGACAGATTTGTGCCTAAGACATATACTTTTGATGTTACTAAATGTGATGAAATATTTGATCTGTTAGTAAAAGATGGTCAGATATTGGTACCTAGTGGTTTAAAAGTACCAACTCTTGACCAGAGAAAGAAAAAGGGTTATTGTAAGTTCCATAATTTTTTGGGACATAACACTGACCGTTGTGTGCTTTTCAGGGATCTTGTGCAAAAAGCGATCGAAGAAGGTAGATTAAAATTTGAGGATAGAAAGATGAAAGCTCCAATGCAAGTTGTGGATGACCCTTTACCTAAAGCTGAAGCCATGTATTCAGAGCCTTTCGAAGCGAATGTAAATATGGTAGACGCTGAAATGGAAAATTCCCCAAAAACTCTCAAATACCCTACCAAACAATTCGAAGGTTTTATTTATGCTGAAGGAGAAAAACAACAGGTAACTGTGAAAGAGTACGATGGAAAGAAGCATGTGGTGTACCCAAAAGCTGAAGAGGAATTGATAGATTTCCTCAACGGATGTAAGTGGAACAATTCTGAGGTTATGCTATGTCCAAGGTGCAGTGCTGTTTTCGACAAAGAGGCAGCTAAAGCTGTTGAAGGATACCAGGATCAGGAACAACGTAAGAGGAAATGGCTTGACAATAGGCCATCCTTTGATTTTGGTAGCACTGAGCTTCCTGGTTACAAGGCCAATGTTACGACTAAGCCTTCATCTAGCAAGGCTAGTGTTTCGACTAAGCCTTCGACAAGCCAAAAGCCAGGAAAGAAAGGATCCATGAAACTGTTTGGTAAAGCCTTCGTTCCACAGACGAATTCCCCTGTTGGAAAATGGGTTCACAACAATGCACCTGCTCAAGTTGTCCATCAAGATGAGTATTATTCCAACAAGTATAATTATCGGAATAATTATAAAGGTTAGAATCCTATGACTAAAACCCAGTGGCGTCGTTTTCAGAGAAAACAGAAGAAGAAAGCTTCTTTAGACGTAAACAAGGTTCCTAGTCACTTTGGAATCAAAGTCCAGTTGGGTGATAAGAAGGTGGCTTCTAAGGTTGAGGCAAGTACCAGTGCTGATGTTGCTAAGCCTACAAATGTGGTAAATAAGGCAAAAGGCAAGGATGTTTCGATGGAAAAACCTAGAAGGCATGCACTTGAAAGAATATGTCCTCCATCTTCGACATTTAAAGGGAAAGAATCTCAGTCCGACTCTGATGAGGACATAGGTTCTGGTTTTGATGATTCTGATGATGACTTCGATGTCGTCTGTAATGTGGTGTCAATATTGCCACTGGAGTATGATGTCATAACTGTGCCTAACAGTGAGGAAGAAGATTTTACTGAAGATATGGCTTGTCACAAACCCATGTGTTACTATGTGATGAATGATGGTTGTGTCGAAGAGCAGATGGCTACTTTCGAGAGGCCAGATACGAGTATGCAGAATCACCTGAAGCCTTTATATATTCAGGCTAAGGTTAATGGTATTGGCATCAACAAAGTGTTAGTTGATGGAGGTGCTGCTGTGAATCTTATGCCTGAAGTGCTTATGAAGAAGATAGGCATATCCATCACTGACCTTAAGCCACACAATATTGTCTTAAGTAATTACGAAGGCAAAACTGGTTATTCTCTTGGAGCCATTGAAGTGGAATTGATTGTTGGAACTATCAAGAGGACCACTTTGTTCTTAGTGATTGCTTCCAAAGCAAACTTCAATATGTTACTTGGAAGGGAGTGGATACATGGAGTCGGTGCTGTGCCTTCGACATTACATCAAAGACTAGTGATGTGGAAGGAAGATGGTCTTGTCGAATACATTGAAGCAGACCAAAGTTATTTTCGTGCTGACGTGAATCACATCACCAAGGAAAATTTTGAGAAAAGATTGGCGAACATTGCGCCATGTCCATCTTCTAATGAGGCATACATTCTTGCTGATAATGTATTTGCTTCAGTTAATTTGCATCCAAACTATGGTTTTGTTTGGGAAAGGCAAATAATAGGAGATGCTACTGCCCAACCTGAGGGGTGGTATTCTGATTCTTAAAATGTTTCCTATGTCAGTTCCTAATGCATGGAACAAGATTACGGCTTATATGGCCGAAAAT
This sequence comes from Astragalus membranaceus, assembly GCA_039519185.1. Taxonomy (NCBI): domain Eukaryota; kingdom Viridiplantae; phylum Streptophyta; class Magnoliopsida; order Fabales; family Fabaceae; genus Astragalus; species Astragalus membranaceus. The sequence goes on along the minus strand of CM076846.1, from coordinate 227,927,088 downwards.
AAGTTAAAAACGGCTATGGAAGCCGAATTAAATCATCAAACAATGGCTGTCGAAGCCAAAGGTTCTGAAGACGAAAATGGCATTATTATGAATGGAAAGCTTGATTGCATTTATGGTAATGAGCCATTAGGGTTTGAAAAGGATCCTAGAGATTCAACAAAGCGAATGCAAGCTCAAGATCCATTGGAGGAAGTAGATTTGGGAGATGGCTCAAAGAAGAGGCCAACTTATGTTAGTGCATACTTGGATGTTGCATTAAAAGCCCAAGTTATAACATTACTGAGGGAGTTCAAAGATTGCTTTGCTTGGGACTAGGACGAAATGCCTGGATTGAGTCGAGACGTTGTGGAATTGCAATTGCCAATTCGACCAGAGAAGAAGCCAGTGAAGCAGATACCAAGAAGGTTTGCTCCTCAAATATTAACTAAAATTAAAGAGGAGATCGAAAGGTTGTTCAAGAACAAATTCATCAGAACTGCCAGGAGATTTCTTGGGTTTTGTGGTGCACAAAAAAGGCATTGAAATCAATCAGAATAAGACTAAAGCTATAATTGAAATGAAAGCTCCTCCAACCAAAAAAGAACTTCAGTCATTGTTGGGAAAAATCAATTTCCTACGAAGATTCATATCAAATCTAAGTGGCAAAACTCAAGCATTTTCGCCATTGTTGAGACTGAAGAAAGAAGAAGTTTTCAAATGGGAATCAGTTCATCAAGCAGCCTTTGAAGTAATTAAGTCTTATTTGATGAAACCACCAATTCTAATGCCTATTATTAGAAACAAAGTGCTCAAATTGTATATAGCAGCATCTGAAAAAACAATAGGTAGCATGTTAGCTCAAGAGGATGATAATGGTGTCGAAAGAGCCATATATTACCTTAGTAGAGTCTTAATAGATGCTGAAACTAGGTACAGTTCTATAGAAAAGTTGTGCCTTTGCTTGTATTTTTCTTGCACAAAGTTAAAGCAATATATAAAGCCAGCTAATGTTTGTGTTTATTCGCATTCTGATATTATTAAGCATATGCTGTCGAAACCAATAATGCATAGTAGAATTGGTAAGTGGGCTTTAGCTTTGTCTGAATATGACTTAACTTATCAACCTTTAAAATCAATTAAAGGACAAGTGGTTGCTGATTTTATAGTGGACCACTCTGTTGTCGAAGAAACATTACATTTCGTAGACACATATCCTTGGAGGTTGTATTTTGATGGTTCGAGTCATAAAAAAGGAGTTGGGATTGGTGTTTTAATTATTTCACCAAATAACATTCCAACGAAGTACAAGTGTAAGATTCGAAATCATTGCTCAAATAATGAAGCTGAGTATGAGACTCTAATTATAGGCCTTGAAATTTTACTTGAGCTGGGGGCAAGATGTATCGAAATAAAAGGTGATTCAGAATTGGTTATCAAACAAATGACCAAAGAATATAAATGTATTAAAGAGCACCTTATTAAATACTTTATTATGGCCAATTCCTTGTTAAAGAGATTTGACTCTGTTCATTTAGAACATTTACCACGAGTTGATAATCAAGTGGCGAATGATTTGGCCCAAATTGCATCAGGTTATAGAGTTTCAAAACAAAGCCTTGAAGAATTAATCGAAATAAAAGAGAAACTCGTATCTGATGATATTTCTTCATCATTATTGTCAACACCAAAAACTGGGGGGGGGGGGGGGTAACAAATACAGATGAGGAATGTATTGAACAACGCCACATTGTTGATGAAGTTGTTTTAGCAGAAGTTTTTGCTATTGACAATATGTCCAATGATGATTGGCGAAGGCCTATCGTATAATACTTGCAAAATCCCACAGGAAATACCAATAAAAAGGTAAAGTACAGAGCTTTAAGCTATGTGATAATTGGAAACGAATTGTTTAAGAAAACTCCTGAAGGAGTATTATTGAAATGTCTTAGTGAAAATGAGGCATATTTAGCAGTTTCTGAAACACACAGTGGAGCTTGTGGTTCGCACCAAGTAGGCCATAAAATTAAATGGCTATTATTTCGACAAGGAATATATTGGCCATCAATGTTGAAAGATTGTATAGAGTTTGCCAAAGGATGCCAAGAGTGTCAAAAGCATGCTGGAATACAACATGTGCCTGCAAATGAATTGCATGCCATAGTGAAACCTTGGCCATTCAGAGGTTGGGCTCTGGATATAATTGGAGAAATAAAACCAACATCATCAAAAGGTCATAAGTATATATTAGTAGGAATTGATTATTTTACCAAATGGGTTGAAGCAATACCTTTAACCAATGTTGATCAAGAAGCAGTAATACGGTTTATCCGAAATCATATTATTTATAGGTATGGAATTCCAGAAACCATAACTACAGATCAGGGTTCTGTTTTCACTGGTCGAAAAATGGTGGAATTTGCTTCTGAAATTGGTTTTAAGTTATTAACTTCGACACCATATTATGCACAAGCCAATGGTCAAGTGGAAGCTGCCAATAAGATCATTATTAACTTGATTAAAAAGCATGTTGGGCAAAAACCCAGAAATTGGCATAACACTTTGGATCAAGTTTTATGGGCTTGTAGAAATTCACCCAAAGAATCTATCAATGCTACTCCATACAGGTTAACCTTTGGACACGATGCAGTATTGCCTGTTGAAATCTGTTTACAATCAACAAGAATTCAAAGACAGTGTGAAATTCCTTTTGATCATTATTGGAATATGATGCTTGATGAGTTAGTTGATTTAGACGAAGAAAGGTTGTTAGCTTTGGAAATGCTTATTCGACAGAAGGAAAGAGTAGCTAAAGCTTATAACAAAAAGGTTAAGTTAAAAACTTTTAATTCAGGTGATTTAGTTTGGAAAGTGTTGTTGCCTATGGATAAAAAAGATAGAGTTTTGGGTAAATGGTCACCTAGTTGGGAAGGTCCACTTCGCATATTGCAATGTTTTTCTAATGGGGCATACGAAGTCGAAGAATTGGGTGACGAAAACAGAATCTTCAAAATAAATGGCAAGTATTTAAAACAGTATAAGCCAACATTAAACGAAGTTAGAATCGAGCAAAGATAAAACCGTAAATTGGTTCAAAATGGTAATGTATTCAATCAAAATAATTACATAGCCATTAAAAGAAATTCTACACTATTACAAGTTACTAAAGGCTTTGAAGAGAATGCTTGAGCCTGTAGAGGATCTTGGTGCTCACAGCAATTGAAGACTCCAGAAAGCTTAACTCTTTGTCCAGTCGAGCAATAGTGGCTTGGTGTTTTTGAACATCATCAAAATGTTGAAGAGCCTCAGTAGCTGCCTTTTCAATCTCCGACTTAGGGGTCTCCATCCTTTGTTGCACTAAACTTTTTTGGTGTTTAGCATTTGCCAGTTTTGTTTGGAGAATTCTTATCTCTTCATCATAGTGCTGAATTTCTGAATCCCAGTTAGCAAGTTCTTGCTCATCCTCCGTTATTTGAACTTCCAATTCATCAATGGGGGTTTGAGAAACCTTGAAGGCATTAATTTTTTCTTGATGAAGTACAGCCTCTTGGTTTTTCAACCTGGAAATTTCAGAGCGTTTGCTGATGTGAAGTGCAAAAGTTTCAAAAACTGGCAAAAATTCGATCAGGAAAGCGAAAAGTTTTGCATTAGACTCTGATTTTAGCAATTTTTGAACGATGTCCTTAATTGCAAAGCTTTCTGATGGGTTCTCTCCAATCCTAGTAAAGAGATTGCCTTCCAAGACCTTAGTTTTTAATTGTTGAAGCAATTCTTCAGTAGATTCTTGAGTAACAGAGGTCAAGGAAGTAGTCGAAGCACTGGAGACCATGGCAGGGAAAGAGGAAGAAAAGCTCAGCAAGTGTTTAAGAGCAGCCAAAGGATTTGTCTTCTTCATCAGCGAAAACTCCTGGTCACTCATAGCGCTACTAGTTGATTCCTTGGTAGAAGTTTGTTCTTGAGCCTCAATTTCAGTCGTCTCTTTGCTTGAATCCTTAGCGCCTGCCACATCTGGTGTTTGCTCTTTGGTTTGCTCAAGTTCCATTTCAACATTCGCGTTAGTAGCAATGTTTGTTCCTTCGACGTCAACAGCCATAGGAGAATTTTGGATAGTTGGAGTTGCTGTGGAGATTTCCACAGGCGTTGATGGCGCAGGCAAAATTTGTTCAGTCGAAGGAGCATTTGGAGCAGCTACAGATTCGACAACAGGAATTTCGACTGATGTGTGAAGTCTCTTAGGGGGAGGTCCGTGAGATTGCTCTTGTGGTTCTTTGATTACAATCCCTTTAGCCCTTGCTTGAGATTCGGGTTGCATTCTTTTCCTTGACCGGTGAATAAGAGGCATGTTATCACTATCACTATCAGTATCCTGCGAAAGAGAAACATGAGTTTAAAACATAATCAAGTGTTAAAAGAGTCGAAGAAATTTGAAACAGAAATGAAGATATATTTGTTACCTCAGAACTGGAAGCAAGTAGGCTTTTCCCTATTGCAAGAGGACTTGTTACTCCAGGCTTCTTCTGAAAGAGGAAAAAGAAATAAAGGTGATGAAACATGGTCAAACTTTCCACTTAAAAGGTCTAGTCAATTAACAAAGATATACCTCTATTTGGGGTAAGCTGGAAGTGGATTTGATCACAAGTTTCTTTTTTGTTTTGGGTGGTGTTCGTGCTGTTGGCTTGTTTTGCTTTGGTGCTGCTTTAGTGGGCTTTTTCTTTGAAACAGCAGCTGTTCATAACGCAAAGATTTTATCAGGTAAATGGTTTTAAATTTTAACTAATGAGGAAATATGTTTTTTTTTAAAAAAAAAAGGCCATACCTGGGGATTTGTTCTTCTCAGCAATTTGAGAGGGAAAAGCTGAATACAAAATTTTCGAAATTTCTGCATCAGTTTTTCCTTTAGAAGCTTTAGTATAGTATCCACCCCACCAATCTTGGAATGTCTTCGTACAAGAAAAACTTGGTTGAAATTTAGCAGGTTCAAAGAGCAAATCTTTGAAACGAAAATTCTTGAAGATTTGATGATAAGCTTGCTCTGTCTCTGGAGTGTTGAACTCTCTCCTATGCAAGCAGACCGGAGCCGGTCGAAGTTGGCATAGCCCAAATTGCCTTGAAAAGTAGCTGGGAAAATACTTGCTAATGCCAAGATTGTTTTTGTTGTTGCTTGGGGAGAGCCTTATCGAAAGAAGAGAAGGCGAAAGATAGGCTTGCCAGATTTGGTTGATCTCTTCGGCATTTTCTGTTGAGTTAGAGGGAAATTCGTTGATGAACCAAGATGGTCCATAAGTGCATTTGACAAAAGGCGCCATAGCATCAATGAAAGTAGTGCACTTGTTGAAGATGTCGAAGTACGTGGAAAACGTCTCTTCATAAGACAAGTTTTTCTCCCTATTCCTTAATTGTGCTAGTCGAACTCCTTCTGTTCTTCTAGTTGGTAAGGTTGGTCGAATGTCCTTAGGAATAAACAAGTTCAGCCTTGATTCAAAAGTGGCTAAGAGCCAAAGTTGCATAAGCCACATAGGACCAGCAATGAGCAGTTTTTCAGTTGGTTCGCCTTCTTTCAATTCGAGGGCAGCACCATCAAGATGCTGATAGAGATTTCCTAAAACCAATTTCGCTAAATTGATATTCTTGGCTTTATGGAGTTGAGTGGCCAAAGGAACGAAAACTTTTGCTACTTGGAGAGAACGGGAGCAAAAGACAAAGCATGACAACCATAGGGTAAGAAAAGCTATATGTTCTAAATCAGACACTTCAGCATTCTCAGTATCATGATGATCAGCAATATAAGCACTAAAGGTAGGGTTGTTAAATGAAAAGCCATAGTCGTTGGTGGCCAGTTTAGGGTCAAAGGTTTCACCCAGTGGTTTCAGACCAGTAATGGCAGCCACATCCAACAGAGTGGGAGATAACATGCCACACTTCAGATGGAGACTATGAGTGGATATATCCCAGAACTGCAATGCTGCTAGAATCATAGTGCTGTCGTATCTGGGTCCATATTTCGACAGTTGGATAATGTCAAAGATCCCCTGTTCTTGCCAAATGGCTTCCTTTTGGTTTTGAACCTTGTCAAGCCATGCGATGTAATCACCTTGTTCTACCTTAGGAGCGGATCTAAATACTCTGTTGGGGTTTTTCAGAAATTCCAAATGAAAATGAGTTTCTTCAAAAATTCTGGGTTGAAGTTTACGGTGACTGGGAAAAATTGCTTTAACTTCTTCGCTTTCTATGGGGTCAGGAAGAGGACCTAAATAAGCATGGGTAAAAGGTTTACCAGCTGGAATAAGTATCTGTTTAAACCAAGTTGGTGAAGGTTCTTCAACGAAGCCTTCAAAGCCATGCACAGCAACTGTTTGTTCTTGAGGTTGAGCGCTGAAAGAAGCCATCTGTGTAAATAACGAACAAAGAGGGTTGTGTTCTTAGTGGAGATGTCGAAACGATGAAAAAGTTTGAAACTTTCGTGAAGAGGCAAGGTTAGCTGAGAAATTTTCAGAGTTTAAGGTTCAAAGGGAGCGTGAAAATGAAGAAGATGAAGTGAAACGTATTTATACGTTAGAGGTGCAACAGTTGCACAGTTACGACGCTTCGCACGTTTGAGATTCTGAAAAGACGTGGTCTACCAACCAAATGACGTGGCCCAATGAAACGGTTCGCTTTATCTGCGTAAGGTCATGATCATTTTTGCCTATCACCATTTAATGCAAAGTTGTTGGAGGTGACGTTTCGAAATCTTCAAAAATATTCTTTTTCTTCCTTAACACTTGTACTGTCGAAAAAGATATTTTTGGGGGGCAATTTGTTAGCCTAGAATTTCGACAAGGCTTTTGAGTGGTTAGTTAATAGGGTTTGACTCTTCATTAAAGATCATTCATAATGCCTTCGGAAAGAACAAGTGACATTTAAGTCATCTCAGCATGTTTTCGACAAAAAAAGTCTTCACCAATTCGACAGGGAAAAGTTTTCGACAGGACAGTGTATTCAGGACTTCGTCAAGCAGTTATTGGCAAACAGTTGTGTCGAATTTCAAGACTACGGTTAATACAACGTAGGCAGTATGTGGCATCGAGCGTGGCACGAAGTCCATCACTGGTTATTGAGACGTAGCCACGTGTCCATAGCAGTTTACATTTCAGTCATTATTTTCTGTATAAATAGTAGTTTCTACGGAGAAATCAGGGTGGCAAATTATTATACCAAACACACAGTTCCGAAACTCTAACTTCCAAGTCACAGCGAAAACAGAGTAAAAGAATTATTGTACAACGTATGTGAATTTGTGCACCATTCTCTTTACATTTAATGCAATTTATTACTTTCAATACAAGTCATTTTACATTTCTGCGTTCCATTTTATTACTTCTTTTTCTTTGATTTCCATTTTCATGGTGAATTGTCTCCCTTTTAAAATATATTTGTTGACAAACTGCAGTGTTTAAAGGCAATTGCTTTGGAGATTTCTGGTTTAATCTCACAAACATTTCTAATAAAACCAGTGATTGTTTGCTAAAAACACCAGCGAACACCCCTACACTACACATGGACACAGATTTAGAAAGTGCAGTCATAAGATTAAGACTGGTAGGAGAAGAATACTTTTTTTAAGCAAAAGCAAGGAAAGAAGTCTCGTCAAACCTTCTCAAGAATGAAAAAGGGAACATCCCCCGACCCTAATTTATTTTAAAAAAAAATAGAAAGAGAAAAATAACAGAAAATAGCCCAAGAATGGACTAGACCAATACTCTTGACTAAAAAGAAAATAAAGTCAAAACAATAATAGGGAGTCCCTAACAAAGCCCCCTAAAACACTCAATCCTAGAGACAAAAGACTAACTTGCAATTGTTAGATAAAAAAATAGGCTGAGACATAATTTGTCCTTGAACAGGAATTATAGCCTACAATTTTCTGGACCAAGTTCTAGGTTTGGTGAAATTTGTAGGACTAACTTACAAAAGTTAGATAAAAAAGAGACAGACACAGAATTTATCTTTGAGCGGGTATTATAACCTACAGTTTTCTGGACGAATTTCTTTTATTGCCGAAATTTCTTCCTCGTCTTGGACACCACTGGTTCGAACTTATCATACTGCATAACTGTTCATTAGATATCAGTAGTCATAGAATCAACATCATTTAACACATCACTCCAAAGCTTTCCTAAATATCTTCCTCTGTCAAAGAACCAACCACTGTTGCCGTTGAATCTTCTTAACTCAACACGTGGATCATATTCACCGACACCACCTATGATTCTAGTATTTTTGTAATTATTTGTACAAAAAAAAGTGTACTGCAATTTGATTAAGCTACAAGCTAATTCTAATTTTACCAAACATAATTTTAAAAAAACTACATCACCGCTTTTTTCCCATGTGGCCTTTAGAAGTTTCAAATATAATTCAGAATTTTCAACAGCAAAATACTATTATAATTTAACAACAGAAAGTCGAACCGCCTCCCTTAAAAAAGAAGAGGGTAAAGTTACCAAACTACCAATAATGTCGTTTTCCCTTTTTAGCATTGGATTTTTTATCCGACAATAGAGTAAACATGTACAATCTATCTATAAGTTTACATATGCAATGTTGAAGGGAATGAGACTTAGGCTAATCGAAGTTATCGATGATTAGAACACATTTATTTGTGATTGAAGATCCCATTAATTAAGGTTCACATAGGTAAGAAAAAGTCACTTCTAATTGGTTAAGCTAGCAGTAAAAATTAACTTTATTTTTATCCAGTAAGATGGTGTGAATGAGAAAGTGGTAAAAACAATGCATATTATTGAGAGGATAAACTTATAAAGCTTAATGATTTGCTAAATAGTTGATGAAATTGTTAAGAATATTTTATTCCAATATTGTAAATAATGGGCATATATTCTTTTATTAATTATATTAGCTATTTATCAATTAGGAGCCTTGATTGATATGTGATCAAAATAAGTAAAAGGCTATATTGGATTTCTAATTATATAATTAATTAATTATTATTGATATGGGCCCAATATGAGTAGATGTCAGTGAGAACTCTAATAGACTGTCACACTATAAGTAGGCTATAGTCCGCAATAAACCGGACTAACCGCAATATACACACGTTTGCTCTCTCCTCCCCATCTGAAGAGAGTCTAAGGCATTAGGAGTGCCGGTTGAAGAAAAACCATAAAGCCGACGAATAGCGGTTGATGAAATGGTATATATAAATGTTAAGTGGGGCTGCTTAAATGAGATGATGGTGAGATATCTAAAGCTCTAATGGGTGCACACATAGATAACTAGCACAAGTCCCAAATTGCTTGATTCTATATATAGTTTAAATGCGAGTTTGAGGAACTAATAAAGACGAAATACTTAAATTAGAAAGCTAAAAAGGAGTAATGAGTAATATTATTATATAAATACAGGACCCGCTTAAGTAGTCAAAAATAAAAAAACGTGTTTGTTTGATGAGTAAAAAAGAAGAAAGAGTGATGGGGATAATGGGTGCCACTGTCTTTCTCGTTGAATGAGTGTTTTATTTCTGTGACAATGTGTAAAAATTTAGGTGAATGGCTTGAAAGAAAAGCGGTTAATAAATAATAAAATTAAAGTTAGATGGAGAGAAGTTAGTATTATATTAAACTAGTACTATACCCGTGCATCCGCACGGTCCGATCGCGTTACGTCATACGATTACCTCAAATAGAAACGTTAGTTTGAAATCTCATTAATCTAAAATCAATTGTAAAATATAGATGATGACTTGCATATGGACAGGTGCTGTCGTGTTCTTTTTAGAAATGAATTTAGACAGTATTTAAATAGTCTGAACATTACCCCGTGAAAATAAAGAAAAATTTAAAGTAGATAAAAAGGAGTTTCAAATAAAAAATTGATAAATATTAAAACTAAAAATGTAAAAGTATCATTTAAAAACAACATGTGCATTTATCACGTGTGTTTTTATATGTCAGTGCAGTGTTTTTTTATATATGCGTGTTGTTATCCCATGTTTTTTTATATATCGGTGCAACTATCCCGTGTTTTTATATATATCATTGCAATTATCCCCGTATTTTTTTTATATATCAGTGCAGTTGTCCAGTGTTTTTTTATGTATCAGTGCAGTTATCTCATAATTTCAATGACTATTTAAACAATAATATTTAATGACTATTTAAACAATAATATTTAATGACTATTTAAACAATAAGAAATAATTGTTTTAAATATTAATTAGTAATTTAAATAGTGATTAAGTCTGCTTATTTTTTAGACAGTAGGTTTGTAGTAGTAGGTTTCAAAAAATTTAATTATCATTGACAAATAATAATCTCGTGTTTTTTTATATATCAGTGCAGTTATCTCGTAGTTTCAATTAATTATTTTAGTTGATTAATAGATTATAGTAGATAGTAAAATAGAGATAGTAGATTATCAATAAGAAACATTTATTTTAAATATTAATCGGTAGTTTAAATAGTCATTAAATACTATTGTTTTTTAGATAGTAGGTTTATAGTGGTCTTCAAAAAAATTAATTATCAATGACAAATATTAATCCTGTGTCTTTTTATATATTTGTGTAGTTATCCCGTGTGTTTTTATATATCATTGCAGTTATCTCATAGTTTCAATTGATTATTTGAGTTGATTAGTAGATTATTGCAGTTATCCCGTATTTTTTGTTTAGATTATTTGAGCTGATTAGTAGATTATAGTAGATTATTGCAGTTATCACGTGTTTTTTTAGATAGTAGTTTTATGTAGTTTTCCAAAATTATAATTATCAATGGTAATATTAATTATAAATTGTCAAAAAAAATTATAAATATCAATGGTAAATATTAATCCCGTGTTTTTTATTTATCAGTGCAGTTATCTCGTAGTTTCAATTGATTATTTTAGTTGATTAGTAGACTATAATAAATAATAAAAGTTAGCTATTAGATTATCAATAAGAGATATTTGTTTTAAATATTAATTACTAATTTAAATAGTCATTAACTCTTCTTGTTTTTTAGATTGTAGATTTATAGTAGTAGTCTTCAAATTTTTTAATTAAAGTAGTGTTTGTATAAATTTAAAAATTTAGTTAAAAGAATTAAAGTGAGGGGATAAGAGAAAGAGAATAATTATTTATGGGAAAAGTAAAGTAAAAAGAAAAAAAAAAGGAAGAAAGAGAGTGTAAAAGAAAAGTGAAAAGGAAGAAAGAGAGTGTAAGAAAAAAGAGAAAAAAGGAAGAAAGAGAGTGTAAGAGAAAAGTGAAAAGTAAGAAAGAGAGTGTAAGAATAAAGAGAAAAAAAAGAAGAAATAGAGTGTAATGACATTTTTACCCTAAAAAATTTGAGGTGTCTTTTAGATAGAATGGGGGTATTGGTAAAATCATATGTGATGAATTTGTATAAATCTATAGTAGATAAATCTATAGTAGATTAAATAATAAAAAGCACAATATTGAGAGTTATTAATTTTTTGAGGAAATAAATGATGGGTGGTTATGAAAAGGTGAATAGAGTGTATAAGTAAGAAAAGGGAGTTTAAATAGAGAAGAGTTAGGTGTCTGTGTGTCTGTCTGTCGGTGATGGATCTGACTCGTGTTGTTAATTAATTATTAATTAATACAATATTAAATAAGCAAGGGAAGGGAAGAAGAGTAGAGTAGAGTAGAGTAGAAGAGGTCAACTAACTCTAAACAAACATAATATATATATTATTCTCTCTAATACTATATCTCTGCAGCCTGCTCCGTCCTTAATTCATCGAGCTCTCTTGTTGATCCATGCATGCAGCTAGGTGGAGAAAATATATAGCGGCAGTGGCACTGGCGGGGTTAAAAAGAATATTTGTGGTGCCACATCTGCAGAGGCAGAGAAGAAGGAGGAGGAGGAAGAAGAAGAAGAAGAAGAAGAGAAGAGTAAAAGAGAAATTGATGAATATTTGGCAAAACGTGATTTTTCCAGTCAAGCGCCTCTGCCTTGCTCTCTCTATTCGCCTCAACCTCAACCTCAACCATCATCATCGCAATAACAACGGTACTGGAAATTATGATAATTAATTCATTCATTACTTTTTTTTTTGGATCACACACACATTTCAATCCATCCTGGAAATTAATTATATTCTCCAACACAAATTGGATCAGTTGTGTTTTTTATCAAAAGAATAACCGTTTTTCTTTCTAATTCTACGGAAAACAAACAGCATGATAACCGTTTTTCTTTCCCTCGCTCGCCGCATTTTGCATTTTTTATCATTCCATTCATTATTAATAAGTCGAAACTTCCTCCTGGATTGGATTGGATTGGATCCGATTTTTCTCCTTTCAATGGAAACTCTCTTTTTCAGCTTGTCTTTAATTACACACCAGACACTAGTAATGATAAGATCATGGATTATTTAGCGGCCGGATACCCTAACTATATGGTTTATGTTCATTTATTATTATTATTATTATTATTATTATTATTATTATTGCTTTAGGCTATAGGCTGTTTTTTTTAACCTCTCATCGGACCCCATACCCCCATTTTACCATAAATCCCTAAAATATCCCTAGTTTTTCGTAAAAAAAAATATTTTTTAAAAATTTCCGGAAATACACATATTTTCGAAAGGCAGAAATATGTGTTTTCCAAAAATACCTAAAAAGAGGTATTTCCGGAAGCCATTTTTGGCTTCCGAAAATACATCTTTTTACGTATTTCCGGAAATTTTAAAAAAATATATATTTTTTTAAATTAAAAAAGTTTATGCGAAATAATTAAATGTAACGAAACTTGCTAAACTAATAAACAATAATAATCAGTATTAATACAGTAAAAATACAAAAAATAATACAACTAACTGTCCAAAAGCTGTAAAGCAGCCAACAGACTATCATAGACATCCCCAGGAATGCCGTCGACTGCAAAAAGACTATCATAGATATCCTGGACATGCCTAGCTGCTCTCTCCATCCTGGACTCTAAGGGAAGTGGACCAACATCCTCTGGAGGCGAAGGCGGAGCTAGAGGTGAAGGCGGAGCCGGAGTCAGGTGGGGAATGGACACCTGGAAGTACCATGGTAGGTACTCGTCATCACAAGCACTCTGGACGGGTGTCCGTCGACCGCTGTCCCTAAAAGCCAGCGCTGGGGACTGATAGAACATCAGCTGCTGTACTATGACCTCCGGAGATGGACGTGGGCCCGAAATAGGTGGATCAGGAATCTGCTGGACATATCCAAACTGCCAACGGACCCTGTCTGGCATATAAGTTACCGCCACATCCCCCCACAACAGCCAACCTCTGAATAATGAAATGTTGTGAAACCGGAGGTACTGTCTGTGGTCGTCCCAGAGGCTCCATATGACCTGCTCCCTCTGCAAGTCATCCAGCAGCTGCCGAAACTCCGGAAGCTTGATACTATCGCACTTCTTGTTCGCCCACCTGCTGCAACGTGGAAGTTCACTGGCACCGAAGTCTTTCCGCACCACGATGGTGGGGAAATACTCATATATCCAGCACTAAAATAATAATAATAAAAAAAATAAGTAATTATATAAATAAAAGTAATTAAAAAGAAATAAAAATAAATAATTAATTAGTTACCTGCAACAGAGAAGCGTATCCGCCAATCTGCGACGTCTCCCAGTAACAAGCATCATTCAGATGCTCGTAGAGAATAGCTAGAGCAGTTGGACCCCAAGCCCACTGGCCACACAGGGCAAAGTCTGAAATAAGAGTCACCCACTTGACAGGGACAGATGTGTGACTCTTGTCGGCAAAAATGGTGCTGCCCAACAAGTGTAGCAGATAGCACCGTGCCGCCTGATCAAGATGGCCGCGCTCCATGTTCTGTGTGTATGCGGCCATCAAGAAAGAAAATCGGAATGCCGGTCCCCTGTTGAACTGACACTCTGCCCAACAGGCTGTGTGGTCAATGCCCAGTAGGTCAACTCCAGCCCGAATAGCATCGGCAATGTCAAAATGTGGCTGATGCGCCAACGGTGTGCCGGTGAGCGACAAGTGGAGCAACGCGGACACGTCGTCCAACGTCACTGTCATCTCCCCCCACGACATGTGGAATGAGTTGGTCTCAGAATGCCACCTCTCCACAAAAGCTGCTATGAGCTCGTGGTTGATGTTGCCGAGAGGTGTGATGTCCAGCTCAAACAGATGGGCTTGCTGCAACCATCCTGCTATATGTGGGTGGTGTTGCTGAGGTCTCATCTTCAGTATCTTCCCCCCATGAGAAGCAACTTTAATCTTACCCCGGTCCTGTAAAAAAAAGTAATTAGTAAATTATTAAAAGTAATTAATTGTTAAAAAATAAACAAATTATTAAAAGTATTACCTGTCCTGTCTGTAGTAGTCTCTGGACACAGTGGACATGCAACCGGTGTAACAAAACCTGCTCAGCAGCCTCATCATCATGCTGAGCAACCCCAGCCTCAGCCTGGTCATCTACATGCATGGCGTCTGGCTCAGCCTCCTGCTGCTGCTCTCACTCTCGGACACGACGCTCAGACGCGTGTCCGGCCTATCTAGTTCTCAATCGGAACCTACTCCTACTGCCAGAAGGACTCTGCTCATCTTCTCCCGCTCCTGAATGCTCGCCTCGCTCTATGTTTCCTATTCTGGTTGCCACTGAAAAAGCAAAAAAAAATTAATTAAAACGAAATTTTAAAAAAAAAAACATTCCGGAAATACTTTTTTGAGGTATTTCCGGAAGGTTAAATTCCAGGGAATTCCGGAAATACCTCAAAAAGAGGTATTTTCGGAAGCCAAATTTCGGAAATCTTTCCGGAAATACGTCTATTTCCGGGATGTTTAGGGAAAAAAACTTACTTTTTCCGGAAATATAATGGAATGATTTCGTTTTTTAACAATCTTTTAGGGGTATTTTGGTCCGTTTGGTCAATTTGGGGGGTGTGGGGTACAAACCCCCGGGGGGGTACCCAAAAAAATAGCTAAAAAAAAATCGGCCTAGCAAGCAAACACGGCACTTGAAGACAGATACAAGCAGATAAACTGTATTATATGTTAGTTACTATAATAATCCGAAATTAACACCATATTTTGAGCCACTACCCTTAATTTAATTATTACTAGTGGGTGTGTACGTACTAGTAGTAACGAACCTAGGCTTGGCAGGCAGCTCCGAAAGCAAGCAAGAAAGAAAGAGGGGAGGATTGAGGTGGTAGGACTAGGATCCACATCTTTTTCAGTGCAACTTTATGCCCACACCCACCCACTTTGCTACCGCTGCGCTGCTGCTGACCTGAAATCAACATCAATTTAAAGTAACGCGCCTGTTTTATTTTACTACTACTACTACTACTAGCTACTGTCCTAAAAAGGCTCCTCTAGCGAGTAGTGACAGACATGGCCCATTTGTTGCTACATCATACTACTAATTAATTGAGGACAAATGAAAAAGTGTGATGCATACATTGAATCATATGTTTCAACTGTTTATTAATCATTATTATTATTATTATGGGGTACAGTTACACTGACATGATGAAAACAATATGCTAATTTGGTGCATGCAGGAGCAGGACTTGTGAAGCTTCGGGATGATGTACAGACTTGTGAATATGAGGATGTACAAGTGATGTGGGAAATGCTACAGAAAACAACTGATCAAACCCAAGTTATAGATGACAAAGACAACCACCACCATAAGCGCAAGCAACTGCCTTTCTGGAGGGTCTACAACCCCCATAATCAATCTCCACCAACTCACAACAAATAAAACTCCTCCTGCTTTCCTGCTTAATTACTGCCATTTCACAATCCTCTTTACCTTTTCCTTCCCCCCACTGCATGCATGCATAGACTTCATTATTAATTCACTACCATAGCAAAATCATAATGAGATTCGATTCGATTCGATTCATTTCTCTCTTACAACAACTCAAGATGTATGACACTAGCGCCATTCTCTATATAGTATGTAAATATGCCAATAGTTTGTCAAAAGTCACACCCAAAAACTTTTGCACAAATAGTTACTGCCTCTTTAATTAACAGCAGACAAGGTTTCATTTCATGTGTAACTGACAATCAAACAACTCTGAAAGCCCAGAAGATCGATTATTGATTACTTATACAACATAACACAACATTCCACTGTCAAATTACAGATAGAGTCTTCAGGAACTTCACCTATTCTGAAGTTTGAGTAGCTACGAGAGAGGAACTTCACCTACACTTGTGCGTCTTCTATCCACCTTATCTCCACACCAATTTGAATCTGAAAACCCCATGGTTCAGCACCTTCACTTTTACTCTTTTTTGGAAACAGAATTCCATAGTAAAGGGTTCTTTTGACATACCTCAATGCTCTTTTAGCAGGAAGTAAATGAGACTTCAATAGCTTGTTCATAAATCTACTCATCACACCTGTGGCATATATAGTTAATATCATGCCTACTATGACTCAAGTATCTCAATGACCCTACTACTAGCCTTATGTTGATACTGAAATTAACCAAGAGGAGGTGGATCCTAGAATGGACAAAAAATAGGAAAGTCTCCCCAGATCTGTTATCTCAAACTCAGATTTCATTTTCAACTTAAATTCCTCAACTTATTTTATACAACTACATGTAACAAGCAAATCATCAACATATGGACTTCGATCATATTCAACTAAGCATCTTTTGAACCCTTAGTTTGCATGAAGACTTTATCAATTTTTTTGTTCTAATCCTGTGGGGCTTGTTTCAATCCATACAATGCTTTGTCGAGTCTATACACCATATCATCATTCCCTTGGGCTTCAAAACCAGGTGGTTAATGCACAAATACTAGTTTTTTTAAAGGTTCGTTTAGAAATGCAAGTTTCACATCTAAATGTAACGAAGCTCATGCTCTACTACAAGCTAGTGCAATTACTAACCTTATAGTTTCCTTCCTTCCTGTCTTGCAACCGGTGAGAAGACTTTAATAAAATCAAACCCCTCCTGTCTTTGTGAAAAACTTTTAACTGTTAATCTGGCCTTATGCTTTGGCTACTAATGTGCCACACAATATCTTATATGACATATATATATATATCTTCTACCTCAAAGATTGGTAATAGATACTGGTTTAGAATACAAAGATCAACAAAAGGAAATAAGAATAAGAAAATTTTATAACTCTTAGATCAACAGGTATTTAGATTCTGGGTGAAAATCCTCTGGCCCGCACCTCGTCCCACCAATACAACTTTGTCATGTGATTCAATATACTTTGTATTTGCAAAAGATTAATCTTCTGAATTGTCCTATGGCTTGGCTTCTACGGTGTACTAACATATATAGTAGTATAGTAAGATGACATGAAATGGCATTAATGAGGAACATGTATTATTATACATGCATGGACAATACTACATAGAGCGAGCTGGAGAGTGTAAGCAAAAGAGCTAAAACCCTGTTGACATCAAACTTGGTGACCACCCCTGACTTAGGCTCATCTCCATTATTATTATTATCATCAGCAGCAGCGCCGGGTGCATCACTTGCTCCTGGACTCGGAGGAGATAACACCGGCACCGGCACCGGAACAGCAACTGGCACGGGCGATACTACCGGTGATACTACCGGAACTGGTATTGCTATTGGTACGGGTGAAACCACTGGCACCGGAACTATTACTGGTGTGGCAACTGGCACAGGTGATATCACCGGAACCGGAGACACAACGGGCACCTTTGCTGGAGCAGGTGATGGAGTGTTGGAGGAATTGGCAAACAGAAAAGGGGGCATGATGACAGTGCTGACTTGCACCACCGAAATATTGTAGGGTTGTGCAACGACGGCTTTGATCAAATTGGAGCCGATTCCGTTTGTATCGGAAGCGGAGACAAAGGTAACAGCCCCAGTGCTGAGATCGGTGATCTTCATGAACCCTTGCATCCCCTTAGCCTGTCCACTGTTTTCGAACAATGTGGTAACGGTAATGGTTTGGTTTCCCAAGTGTTGCAATTTCTGGACATCGAAGTAGTCGAGGATGACGTGAATGCTCAGAACCTTCTTGATGACATCCATTGGCTTCCCCGAAATAGGGGCCAACCCGCTGTTATCCACAGCCAGCACGGTTATTGTTTGCCTCGCGTTTATTTGGGTTGCAAGCTGGGTTTGGGTGAGGTAGTTGCTGAAACTGCTGTATGCAGGGTACTGGGACAACAGTTTTGTTATGTCAAATGATGTAACAGATAGAGGCAGCAGTACTAGTATAAATGAGACCAAAACTATTAATGTACTGCAACTAGATGATGATGATGATGATGATGATGATGATGATGATGATGATGATGATGATGATGATGACACGCACATTTTGATCGATCAAGATACAGTATATAGCCAGAGATCATCACTTCATGGTTTTTGATCACTTTATATATATAGCCTTCTCATCCATTGCTCCTTTGGCTCTCATTTCTTCCCTGCCAATCTTTTAGGATCGATCTTTAAAGTTGAATAAATTCGTGGTCCAGCTTTCTTCAAATTCCTAGGCCAGTTTCTCACTTTGACAATGTATACGGCCTACTTAACTGTTATGATTTATGATCTCTAAATTTAGTTTATCACACTTATTCTTTCAAGGATCGATATATACCCACCAATCACCATACATTTACATCATGTGTTGTGCTTAGTTATTAAAGCAAGAGATGATGGGTCCAAATATTTATCATGAGGGGGATAAAAAATAGCAAAAAATATCAAATTTCTATCATAGCTAGTTTGCGGGTGTGTGGTCTAATATTTCACCATTACTTTACCTATGATGAAGGAACGCAATTTTAATCTAGTCGGGGTTCTAACGTAAACTAATGATGTTGGTTGAGTTAGTGTGGTTGATGAGTTCCTACACTTTCAGTTGCTGGTACTATATATCAATATGCACTCAGACGTGTGGTGCTAAACAATAGTTTAGTAATTGTTACTAAATCAGCATAATAGTCATTTACCCATCAATGAAAAAATTCAGTGACCACACCAAAGTTATATTGTGGCAAACATGTAATAACTAGTGTTTTCATTGACCCGCTCACTAACCATACAAACACTAAATTGTGGCTAATATGTACTAACCATTGGATTGTTGTATAATGGTCACCGAAAAATTTAGTAATTATTACTAAGGAATTCCTTAGTATCATAAGCCGTTGCCCTATCATAAGCCGTTGCCCTATCAACGTGATTAAGAGTTATGTTGAGGTATCAAACAAAATGCTATTTAAGAAGTAAAAGATGCCTTTGTTTAACTAATTGCTGGTAGAGTTGGCAAAACGGGCTACGCGGCCCACATCAGGTTTGGGCTTTTGCGGATTGGGCTAAAAAGCCCATGTTACAATTCGGGTTCAACCTTTACAGCCCAAGCCCAACCCTATGCGGGGGCTTTTCGAGCTAGCCACATTATTCGCCATATTTTTCTTCTAATTTTCTTTAGTGTCACTTTTTACTGTAGAAAGAATGAAATTAATTAGCACCATGCGATGCTCTTCTAAATTTTAAGTGCATGATATTAAATCTCCTAGCTTCTAAGTCTTGAGAATTACCAAGTGCTAAACAATCCGCAACTGCACCAGCAGGCACATGCACACTCTAACAGCACATACAAGGGCAAGGCAAGCCAAGAAAGCAAAAACTTCAAACATAAAATGCTCAGGTTTAGATAAAACAGATAAACCAAGGAAAAGAGAACCCTTAATGGAAGGAAACCAAAATAAAATATTTCTAATTTGTAAAATCCTAAAATTCAATGGTGCATTACTTGAGTAAGAGAAGGAATGGCAGCTTTTGGTGCATCTCTTAGAGGAGTGTTTGTTTAGGTCACATCTTAAGGTTCTTGTAGGTTCTGCACTTTGAGTTAGGTGTAGGGATTTTCTAATCCAAAAAATCTCGAAGAATTTCAAGCTTGAAAGAGTTCAAGTTCGGGTCTTTCTCTGTACTTCCTGCATGTTTGGATTTATTGTTTTGCAACACCGAGAACTGTGAACTGGACTTTCATATTCTCTGATGTTTCCTGGTGTTGTCATGATGAGGGAATTCCTTCATGAACCTATGTTTGTTGGTTGAACTTGTTTTCTGTACTGTGCTTCCGATCTTAGAGATTGGTATTACGCAGTTAGTAGATATTTTGTCCTTGATTCTGTCTCTGTCTTCAGGCTTGAGAGGAAGATTTCGTTCGACCTGGAGAGGTTCGATCTTGAGAGGCGATGTTGAGATGTTCGATTTTGAGATGTCCGATCTTGAGGTGTCCGATCTTGAGGGGCGAGGTTGTACCTGCAATGATACTCCGACGCTCAAGTCAGTATTTGAGTGAATGAGTGTTTTGTTAGAAAAAGTGCTTACCATTAATGAGCATTGAATGGAGTATTTATAGAGTTTGAATGTGTTTGTGTTGGCGTTTTTGGGCCGTCCGATCTTGTGAGCTGATCTTGACCATTGAAGATTGGACTCTCTCAATATGATTGGGCTTCTCATCAATTGGGCTTTTGGAGAGGGGGGTGTAAATAGCAAACAGTATAATCACCATAACATATACTATAATTCTGATAAATGTATACTTGCATATTTATTTTTGTTATGTATCGTATCTCGGAAGGTATGGACGATCCGGGATAGTTGGTAGTATTAGATCTTGATCAACCGAGGCTCTGGTCCGACCTGAGGTGGGGTGGTACCTGCAAAGACACTCCGACACTCAAGTCAGCTAATGAATTGATTAGAGGTAGGAATGTTGGAGAGAGTCCATCATTTGGGCATTGCATTAATTGTGCTTATTTATAAAGTAAATGTGTGTTTGACCTAATTGATCTGAGTCGTCCGATCTAGGGTCAAGATCTTAGCCGTTGATTAATGGATTTGCTTTTGATAATAGGCCTCACTATTTATGGATTGGGCCCAATCCGTAACAATTTTGATCTGTATTTTGTTGTTTAAGCTTGGGACAAACTTATTGGCAGCTAAAGTGCCTCTTTTGGTGCTTCGTGGCATGCATTTCAGTTTCATGGTACCATTGATAAAGTCACAAGGGTTAAAATTAAATAGATGCATACACCGTTCGTTAATATTATCAGAATGCAACCCCTATTTTTTTAAATTTATGGGCTTCCGGGCTACCGATGACCCGGTCGGGCTAGCCCGACACAGGCCAGGGCTTTCTTAGGTCGGGCTAAAAAGCTCGTATATAAAAACGGGCTCAATTTCTTCGGCCCAAATCATGTGTTTTTTCGGCCCAATTTCTTCGGCGGATCCGGCCATTTTGCCGGCTCTAATTACTAGGGAAGATATTTTAATGGAGGATGTGAATTATTTTTTTCATTTTACCTTTATCTTTTTTTATATTGTATTCAATGTAATTAAGGATGTTTAAGTAGTTTCGTTTTAACAAATTTAACGTCCCTCTCATTTTCTCCAAAAATCCTCAATAATGGAGGAGGGTTAAAGTCGAGTTAGGAGATACTTTTCAAACCTCTCATTTCTTCCAAAATGTTAACCAAACAAGCAAAATTTGACCTAATTTCCTCTTCCCTCGATTACACTCCAATTGATCACTATCTTAGTATCGATTTTGAAAGAAAAAACATGGATATTAAAAAAGAGATTTGATATTTTTTTTGTTACATAAAAGAGCTTTGATGCAAGATAATGATTTCTGTTACAAAAAAAAAATGAGAAAAGAAAATGATTTCTATTAACATTACTATAATAAGGATGTCATAGTGGTTTCTTTCAAATATGTACGTAAATCAGGATATCATTTGCGCGTAACTGCAGAGATTAATCCTTTGAGCTGGGTACATAGGACCGCAAAGAGTGGAAAAACTTTTCCTCAAAATTTTAACGCAGTTGTATTCCGAAGGCTGAATTCAAACTCAAGATTTTGGTTAAGCCGAAAGAGATTCGAACCATCTCATCCAACGCTCTTGGATTCAAAGATGGTATCTTATGTGACGACAACAAACACATTTAATAGTATCGCATGCACTTATATATATAATTAACTCATGTCATCATAGTTCTTTTTTTTTTGTTCAAGAGGCCGCCACAATGGCAACGTATAAGGGAAATGGAGGTTGAGAGTGCTGCATACTGGGTTTGAATCAGGGAGCAAGCGAAAGATGTACCTAGCTCCAACTATATGTCGCGATGTTCCGAGTGAAATGTAAAACTGAGATGAAAATTATAAAGTGCAAATATGATGGTGAGATATGTACAATTATTTTTTTGGTAAACTAAGGTATCTCATACGCTCAATTGAAGAGACTAATCCTTTAAGGGGTCTCCCACCAGAATATAAGTAGGAGTATAAAGGGGTGTATTAGTTTGAGATTTCATAGGACTATTTGAACAAAAAAAAGTCTCGTAGATTTTAAAAGACTTTGTAAAATAATCCTCAAAATCTGTATTATTTTGAACACGAACAAATTTTTTTAAAGTTATAAAAAATCTCAAACAGATACCATTGAATTTCTTTACCTTCTTTAAAGAATCTTGATAATCTTAATTGAATACCACAATTTTTTTTTTTATATTAGCCAAAAGTCTTGATCGAATGCCATGAGAATATTTTACTAAATAAAAAATCTTTTAAAATTCTTTAAAATCTAAAATCAATACACCACCTAGTCCTAAGTATAAATTATAATAATTTTTTCAAAAAAGAGAATACAGAAGAGGAGTGAAGAGCGTGTCTGTGTTTGTGAAAGAGAGGAAAGTGTTAGAGGGCAGGCAGGTTAGGGTTTCCTCTCCTTTTCCATCAGCGTACGTTGCTGAGCCGGATTCGGATCGGTGCTGTTGCCTCGTCATCATGAAGCTCACTGTCAAGACTTTGAAAGGCAGCCATTTCGAAATCAGGGTCCAGCCCTCTGATTCTGTCAGTTTTCTTCTCGCTTTCATCTATTTATTATTATTATTATTATTATTATCTTCTAATTCTATAACTACCTGCAATTTCTTCATTCAATTGATTATTCTGGAACCTCTAATTTTCATCAGCTATTTCGAATTTTATTTTGTTTGAATTTGCATTGTATAATTCCCAACATTGAACATTCCCCAGTTTTATTTTTTGCTGTTGACTAAATAATTAGGACTATCCGTCAATTCCATGTTGCCCATTTCGATCTAATGTCAATTTCTAATTATCTATCATTCATTCAAATTGTAGCTTGTCTGCTGAAAAAATAGTTGAAACAACTGCTATTTGTTTTTTTTATCCAACAATCAAATTAGCACTATTTTTTATCATATGTATCTCTTGAATTTCAAAAGGCCAATTTTGAATTTTGTTGATTTTAACTGAAAATACCCTACCTTTTTTTTCACCTCAGATAATGGCGGTCAAAAAGAATATTGAAGATGTACAAGGCAAAGATAATTACCCATGCGGACAGCAGTTGCTGATCCACAATGGCAAGGTTTTAAAAGATGAAACTTCATTAGCTGAGAATAAGGTCTCCGAAGATGGCTTTCTTGTTGTCATGCTTAGTAAGGTATATAATATTTTATTCCTTCATGAAAACTCTGTTAAACAATAGTATTATTTCATCGTCATTATTATTATTATTATTATTATTATTATTATTATTATTATTGTTGTTGTTGTTGTTGTTGTTGTTGTTGTTGTTGTTGTTGTTGTTGTTGTTGTTCTTATCTTAAATCAACTAGGATATGATCTGATCCTGGATCTGAACTGGAATGAAATTAACTTTTAAGTTTGAAATCTCCCCAAATGATTGTTTGTTTTGCTGGAGTCCTCCTTGGATGCTTGTATCGCAGCCATAGAGAGCTCTGGGAGGGACCTACAATGATAGTCTGATGCGCAGATCAAAACAGTGTTCAATGGGGTGTGGCACATGGTTACCGTGATTATTATAATTATTCAAAAGGGAGTGACAAACATAGGGCACCTATAGGGTATTTGTAACTCAGATAATAATAGAAATTCTAAATAAGTCACAATTCTAATACAAGATTTCAGATAAATCCTGATTAAATGTAAAATCCTTATTGAATACAAATCCATAATAGAATGCTTATCCATTATGCATCTCTTCTCCTCTTGAAAATTTTGCCTTCCGATACTAAAAACATATTATGCTCATCCAAAGTTATGTAGCAAGAAGAACATTGAATCTATTATGATCAACTGACGGAGAGTGATAAAG
Organism: Astragalus membranaceus; assembly: GCA_039519185.1. NCBI lineage: Eukaryota > Viridiplantae > Streptophyta > Magnoliopsida > Fabales > Fabaceae > Astragalus > Astragalus membranaceus. Next base: position 227,902,970 of record CM076846.1, on the reverse strand, counting down.
TACTCTTGTTGATTTTACGGGCATGAAAATAAGTAAATAGTATAGTGGAGTGTGGCACTAGGATCGAGGTAAGTCTTTTGGTGTGAATAATAAACCTATGATATTCCTCTAGTCTTGGGTATAGTTATCCTCTGCCCAGACTTCAGACATCTTCAGCAGGAAAAAAATATGAATGTTGTATTGTTATGTAGAAAAGCGTGTCAAGTGCTGTAGCGACTGCAGCACCCGCTTTAGCGGCCACAACCATGGCTGCCATGGCCGTAGCACCTGCTAATGCTTCAGAAAATAACCTTGTTTTATTAGTCATCTTTTAATTTGAACTTTTGTTGTTATTTATTAATATTTCATGAAGCATAAGTATTATTTTAATTTTTAAGCATTTATATATATATATATATATATATATAATTATTAGTAACCAAAGATAAAATAAAATCCCTGAGCGATATATAATCCCAAATCAAAATCCCCAATTTTAAAGTTATAATTCTAAATTAGATCCCATTGCAGTTTTTTTTGGGGTAAACTCAGGAAGATTATTAAACTTTGGATGCAAAATATTGCTAACTCATCGACCACTTCCTGTATGGCATGCATTAACATATTTGGTTGGTTTGTACGTGTACTCAACGTATTTTTGAAATACTTAAATGAAATTGATATTTCAATTTCTGTGCTATAGGAAGAAGTGTTGATTGAATAAGAGACAAATCCACAAATTAGTGTTGGTTGTTTAACTGGTTCAGTTTATATGTCTAAAAATGATCGTATGCCAGTGATGGTTTAGATATGGTGGTACTTACATTAATAAAAAATGTTTGACAACATGACAAATGATAAACCTTCACACCCTTCGTTCTTGACAAGCCACCACTTTGCCCATAGTAATATGATTGCTCAATTTTATCTGCATTATTGATCATACGAGGCTGTCTCTTTCAAATCAAAGGCCTTTGTTTCCACAATCATGAACTATTTTTAGATTTTTCATGTTTCTTGATTGCAAACTTGCAATGGATATTACGTGTTTTGGGTTTCTTATTGACCATACGAGAAAGCATTTTGCCTCTGTAGCCTTAATATACCATTTTTTTTCTTTTTGCAGAGTAAAGCTGTGGGATCTGCTGGCACTTCATCGACTCAGGCATAATGATTTCTTATTTTTATTATATTTTTGGCATTTGGGTTTTCCCCCCTTGTATGAGGTAGTGACTGTGCATGTGTGACAGCCTGCTAGCAATCCACCTGTAACTGTATCAACACCAACTTCCGAACCAGCAACACAAGCTCAGTGAGTTTATTTGATGCAGTTTTACCTGTAGTTATTTATTACATTAGCTTAAGTTTTTTCGTAACTTATTTTATTTTTTGGTTCAGTGGATCTGCAAACAATAATGCGTCTGCATCAGACGTCCCGACTACAAAGTATGGCTTTTATCTCTCCGTCTGATGGTCTTGTTTACACGCCAAGCGATTTTGAAAAATATTGGATATTATATATATATATATATATATATATATATATATATATATATATATATAAAGCTGGCAACTAATTACTAAATATTGGATAACCAAAAGCAAGCTGAATAATAAAATGGGCTTGGTTTATATCCAAGTCCAAACATTTGGTTTTCTTAGAAATGGTATTGGATGTGAATATGGATGAGTCTTTGTAACCACATTATTTACACCCCTAGCTGCTATCAACAAATTGAACTGCTTGCCATTTTTCCTGTTCTTGTAATCAAGCTTTTGAATGCATTTATTGTTGCAGTGTGGCTACAGATACTTATGGTGTGGCTGCTTCAAATTTAGTCGCTGGTAGTAATCTTGAGCAGACTATTCAGCAGCTTATGGACATGGGTGGTGGAAGCTGGGATAGAGACACCGTTAGTCGTGCTCTTCGTGCAGCTTACAATAACCCAGAGCGTGCTGTAGATTACTTGTATTCTGTATGCATAATTTGCTCATTGTAGATTCCAACTACTTCAATTATCTACAGTATCTTTTTTAATTTAGAAATTATTTATTTAATTGCAGGGAATTCCTGAAGCAACGGAGATTGCTGTGCCGGCTCCTCACTACCCAAATAGTCAAGCCGACACTGGTGGGGTTGCTGCTGGAGCTGTTTCTGGGGCTCCAAACTCGTCTCCCTTGAATATGTTTCCACAGGTATAAATTATAATTTGAATGGATCATCAAAATCATTGTACCCTGTCATTTACATCTTTTGCTGTAACTGTTTGTTTTAAATTTTGAATTGAAACTCTTGTAGGAGACAATTTCTGGTGCTGGTGCTGGAGCTGGAGCTGGATCACTTGACTTCCTGAGGAACAATCCCCAGGTGTGCTTTTTGTTTTGCAATTACTGTACTCAGTGCAGTGTTGTCAAATATCGGCCATGGCAGGATTGCGGTGGTGGATTTTTTGAAAACCGCCATGGCCAATTTGTGAAGGATGGCGGTTTATGGCGGCCTAAAATGGCGGATTTTTGGCTCTCCGCCATAACCCGCCATCGGCCATTGACAACACTGACTCAGTGTCAAGACTCTTTTGTCCTGCACATCCATGTCGTAAGAAATAGTTTTTGTATGTTGAAATTGTTATGCCAATGAAACCTGAGATGTGAGCCACATTTACTAAGTGAATATCCTCTGGATCATTGCTTGACAATTTATGCCACGAAATAACATTAAATTATGAAGTCTGAAATATATATTTTTTTATTGGGTACCTTATTTCCCTCATTGCTAACATCCTTAAAGGAACAAATGAAGTACAAAGAACTTCCAGAAAGTAAACAACTATTTCTATGTTCTCATGTTCTGTACTTTATTCGATCTCAAAGGGCATTAGTTTATGCAAGAAATTACAAGAGATATTTTTTGAGGGTGTATTATCTTGGCTGGTAAATTACATTACAGTTTTTAAATGTTTGGAGCTAGTTGGTAATGTATAATGATTTCACGTATCCCCCAATAAGTAGCAGTGCCTAGTCAATATACTGCACATCATTATTATGTGGATAAGTAGACAATATAGTACTGCAAATCATTTGTTATTCTTCTCTTCCGTCCAAAGGCGATAAATTTAAGTAACATTTTTTGTTCTGCATATTCAGTTTCAAGCATTGCGTACGATGGTGCAATCGAATCCACAAATTTTACAGGTATCTAATTATCTATTTTTTCCAAACACCTAATACCTGACGTTTCTTCATTTATTAACTTCTAAGATCATTTCTATTGCAGCCTGTACTTCAGGAGCTTGGAAAGCAGAATCCTGGTCTCTTAAGACTAATTGATGAGCATCATGCTGAGTTTCTTCAGCTGATAAATGAACCCATTGATGGTTCTGAAGGGTGAGTATACTGCTTGACATGTATGGTTTATGATAATATATCTTATCATCTTTGCACTTATAAGTTACAAACATTACTTGATATGAAAATCATCTTTCTATCCTATAATATCTTAACTCTTGAACCTTAGCCATTGTCATATTTGTAACATGAAGGGAGCCTTTTGACTTGGTGGCTAGATATCCTATCCAGGAACTATTTATATAAGATTGAACTAGTAGTTTACTATCTTGACTTGATTATGGGTGCTCATAGAAACTTTTTATTTAGAAATGTAACCATCTTTTTTCTATTAGTGATGGTTTTGATCAGCCTGAGCAAGACATGCCTCATGCTATCAATGTGACGCCAGCTGAGCAGGAGGCAATTGGAAGGGTATATCTCCGCATTTTTTAAGTCTTATTTCTGCTTTTCATTTCAATTGATTTATCCCATTAATCTTCACTTTTGCTGATTGATTTTTACTCATGGTATGAAGCTCGAGGCTATGGGATTTGATAGAGCCTCGGTCATTGAGGCATTTTTGGCATGTGACCGTGATGAGCAATTGGCAGCCAACTACTTGCTGGAAAATGCTGGCGATTTTGAGGATTAAATCACTAACCTTTGATGATTCATAGTTTTGTTCAGCCCTTTTTTACCTTTTTTTTTTTGCTAGGGGGTGGGTTTGCATTTTTACAACTTAATGTGTCTTTCTTGGCAGATTGGCGTGGTAGATTTTCTGATTTGGATTGAGTGACTTTATTGATACATTGGACTATTATTACTCATGATTGATAAATGGTTTAGTTTGTATAACAGCGTCTTAAGTGTCTTTCCTAATTAAGTAGCAAAGGTAAATTGTAAGTCGATTTATGGTGCTATCATATCTTTTTTAATGGCCATTGGCCATGTTAGATTTCAGCCTTGAAGTCTGCTACATTTCCTCCTTCATTTTGGTACAAATTCAGAAATATATTTGCCGAGAGGCTGTGTAGGCTATGCTTGGCTTGGAAATTGCTATCTCTAGGTTTCTGGGCTGACAATATGCAATAAAGTAAGCTATGCCCTGAACAGCCATGTATACGATTCAACAGTATCACCGGCGTCAATTGCAACCATCGCTTAAATAATTGTATGCTAATCTGGACTTTGCATCTGCCCAGAACAAATTCTTGAAGCACCCCCTCATTGATATTCGCCACATAGAAGAACTCCGAATCACCCAATTACAACCGACCAAAAAATTTGACATTGTAGTAAAGACTAGTTTCAGACTTCCCTTGACCAATTATCAATGATAGAACCCGACAATTTGATAAAAAAAAAGACTTCCCTTGACCAACATCTACACTAGCATTAGAGTTATTATTATTGAAATAAAAAGAATTTTGGGAGCTTTGAGGGGAGGGGAGGGGAGGGGAGGTGAGGAGGAGGGGAGGGTTAACCTTGTCCTTGTTTGGATGTTACCAATGGTGAAGAGGAGGGAGATGGAAGGCTAACTATACAAATAGACAATTTTGCCCTTATCTTATAAAATCCTCACCTTGTGGGCAAATGCACTATGTTTTTTATGGGATTATTAACGTTGGACACCTCACTTTCATTGCTTCTTTTTCCTGATGTTTTTTTACACACATTTTTTTAACTTAACATTGTTTTTTTTAACAAAACACCATTTATTTTTATTTTTATTTTCTTTAACTTCAACGTTGCTTTTTTTAATTAACCAAGAATTTGTATTATTTTTTTTAAATATTAATATCAATTATCTACCTTCTAACAATTATACATACACTTTTTTTACCAAAGTAAATTATATATACACTCTTTTTACCTAAGTCAGTTGGTAATTCTTCAAATTTATTTAATACTATTTAATTTTAATCAAAATTTAATTACATTATAAAATGATAATTTTAATCTTGTATAAAAATTAAGAGTAATATTTTTTTTATTTTCAAAAAAGTACAAACTATTGAGCATAAAAAAAAAGGCAAACATGTTGAAATTCAATATTTCGCTAATAGAAATTTTCTCCAACTTTGGGAAATATTGGCCATAAATTTATATAAACTTACATATCATTGAACATAATAAAAAAAGGCAAACAAAATGAACATTAAATTCAATATTTAACTTGAAAAATAGAAAATTCAAAATAAGATAATGCTCATCAAACTCAGAATTACAAAGACATCGTTTTGAAATAAAATACACAATGGTAATTGTAATGCATTATCAATTGGTCTCTTTAACACCATATTATATTATCCTAATATAATTCTCATTAGAGACCAAAACATCATTTCCTTTCTTGAGAGAGTCGACTTCAAAGAAACCGACATAAACATTCATTACCCGCACCCAAAGAAAAGCACAAGATACGTCAACCTAGCAAAACAGAATTGTAATGAAGTTGTCAAAAACCGGCATAAACATTCATTATTTGGCTAGAAGTCTATGATAAGGCAATAGAAGAATCATTGGGATCCTATAAACTCTTATGTAGTAAAACCAATAAACCATGGATTTGATCCTATAAATTACAGCAGGTAACATAAATTAACTTGATGATCCAGAAGCTTCTTCAGGATCTTCTAGGAGCTATACTGATTCAAAAAGCATAAACCAGAATATGTGCATTATTAAATTGGTAATTCCAAATTTATAATTGTTTGATAAGAGTAAGAGGTGTGGTATTAGGTGATTAAACTACTTGTCGTCAGTGGTAGATCATTTATAACTAATAAACCAAATCTGATATGTTGAGACCCATTCACCAAATACTGGGTGATTAAACTACTCTTATGGCCCATTTATTTTGAGATAAACCAGCAGGATTAATTGCATATAAAACATGAAGAATCAAAGCTCACTAGCTGCTAAATAAGTTGACATTATGAACAAATATGATACAAATTATCATCCATCTGATACAAATATGATACATCTTCTGAAAATTCTCTGATGGCCACACAATAATCAAACTAAAGTAAACATAAATAAGAAGGACTGTATCACATCAACAAAGTATAACCTAGCAATAACCATAAATAATAGATATTAACAAAACAATTTACATGATTATCAAAGAAAGGGACTGTATCACATTAACTGTATAAGAAGAAGGACTTTTATCATCATCATCATGATTATTACCTAAATCTTCCTGAAAGGATCAATCACTTTCTGTTTGACTAACACAAGTAAAAAGGGTTTCCTTTTAGCAAATTAACATACCCAGATAGTAAAATATAAAGAAATACAGATTCCATTGTTTCAAGTATATCAGTTCAGAGCAACAAGTCAAGAATGCATCAATGAGCAGAGCATGCTGTCAAGTTTACACAAAGGAATTACAAAGAAATGTAATATTCAAACCAGACATGCTGTCAAGTTAAGAAAAAAATGAACATGCAAATATGTCTTGGAACAGTTACAAAACAGGTCTAAAACAACTGACAAAAATTAACTCTGACAGTGCTTTGCTGTGAAATTTATGGTATTGTTCGGGCAATACAAACCACTGATACTCAGGGTCAAAACATATTTTATTCTCAATGAACTAACAAACACGAGAAATTTTAGAATAAAAGATTGTAATAACAAACCTGGGTTGGTTCAGCAAAGCAGGATGATGTTAACTTCTGAAATATAGTGCTGCACCGGATCCATTTGATCTTGTAATATCACCATGCTGAGTCAAGTAAAGAAAGCATAATTTAGTGTGTATATACAACAGAAGTATATTAAACATTTCTACTTATGGAGTAGGCATTCTTCAAGAAAAGGAAACATATTAAATGCACGACTCAAACAAAATTTAGTAATCAAGAACTATTGATACATTTTGATCACATCAATTAAATAGTAATCACAATCAAACATACACATATTCATCACAACAGTGCAAGAAACCAAGAATTGATTCAAGCCTAACACCAACAAAAAATTCACAAAAACAGTACTTAGGTAGTAGTTGTGATCAAAGAACAAGAAAGGTTAACTTCTCCAACTTCTCAATAACTGCAGTGTTTCTCAAATCTATTATTAACAAAGAAGCTGGTGATCATAATTCAGCGGTTATTGAATCAACCAAATGATCACATGGATTTCAAGAAAAAATATCATTTAAAAAGTCTAAAACAAGCTTATTCATTCTACAAATAAGCTTCATTGTGAAACCAAGAATGAATCACATCACACTCAAGCAACGAAAATGATGTCTACCTCTGTCATCATCAGAAACTAATTATTGCAGAGAATCAAGGAACATACATGAGTTGATTCAGCACTTGTTCAAATGTCACTCAAGATTCGTTGACCTAGATTTACAAAAAGTAGGAAATTAATTAATCTATTTAAACAAAAATAGAGCAAATCTGGAAAATCAGAAAAAAAAACCCCAAACCTAGAGAGATCGAGAGAGAAGCAGATCGAGATTCAAGAGAGACAAAGAGCGAGATCGATTCGAGAGACAAGCTGAGTGAGATCAAGAGAGAACCTGGCGAGATCGAGATCGAGAGAGAAGACGGCGAGATTGAGATTGAGAGACAAGAGAATGAAGCAGAACGATCGAGAGAGAGAGAAGCGCTACGGGGAGAGATAGTTCTGCGTGTGAATTGTGAATGGGACTGAAATGTAATTTTTGAACTATAGTAAGGGTACAATGGTCATTGTGCATCATAAACCTCCTAAAACCCCCCAAATTGGGGGAATTCGAAAATGGACCGTCAGGAGGGTTTAGGAGGGCTTACCAAAATCCCCAAAACCACCCCCTTATTTTTTTAAACTCCCAAACAAGGGGTTCCTTCCTCACAAGCCTCCCCTTCCCCTCCCAACTCCCCCTCCCAAACAGACCCTAAAAGAATTCCTATAAGCCTCTGGAACACCCTACTAACCCAGAATGTACATAGAAGAAAAGAGGTAACTTAAGTTAAGGGGGAATTTCCTTTCTATACTAGTAGTTGAATAGTAGTAGTAGTTAGTAGTTACCGTTAGCGGCACAATCGAAAGACAAACCAAAATTGGGAACATTGATTAATACACGTTCCCCAAAGACCGTTTTCAAATTCAAAACAAAACACGAATGGGACCCACCCACTTAGCCACTCCACATGGACAAATTGAGTCGAATTCAAAATTCCCCGCAGTTGAGTTCAAATAGCAACACAAGCAAAGCATGGAAGAGAAGCAAGAACAGACAACCAGGCAGCCTATCAAATCAAATGAAGACGACGAAGAAAAAAGGTGGTTCCTCAACTTTTTTGATGAGACCATATTTCCTTAATCCATTTGACGCAAACACTATTTTAAAGCACTTCAATTTGACTCGATGAAACTACTTGCCTTCTTGGTTACGCTTAAGCTCCAATATATTCAATTTGACTCGATGATATTTCCTTAATCCATTTGATGAATGCACTGATAGCAGAAGCATGATACTTCTTGGTTAGGCTTAAACTCTAATAGATTCGATACTTCTTGATTAGGCATAAACTCCAATAAATTCAACACTTCTTTGTTAGGCTTTAGCTCCAATACATTCATTTTGATTTTACTGACTCTGCCCTTTGTTATACCTTTAATTTTTCTCTTGATCTCACAGGTCGACGAAAGATGAAAGACAATGATAAGATCTAACATGATCTTTTAGGATTTGGATCTAGAAATATGGAAACTCAAATATTTTCTCACAAAAACACATTCAACAACACCAAAAGGAAGACATAAATACTTACATGAAAGAGGAAGAAAGATCAAAGATGGAGAAGACTTGGATGGGGGTGGAGATTGAAGATCACCACACCTTTCTTGGAAAGGTGATAAGATCACACTATCCCTAAGCTCTCCTAGCCTCAAGGAAGTGAGCTATGGTTCTCATCTCAAGAACCAAGGAGAATCCTCTAATGAACCTCACCCTCACAAGCATGAACTAGCCCTCACCACACTCTAGGTATTTTGGCTCTCAATTTTGCTAAAATGAGGAAAGTGATTTCATTCATCAAAGGAGTTCTAAGGAATTACAAGGAAGAGAAAACTATTTATATGTTGGACTATTGGATCCTAGGCCCAACATACAATCCACTAAAAGAAAAACAAGGCCCATGGCCACATCAAAGTAACTAAAGGTCATAGCCTCCTAAATGGCCAACAAGGCTCAAAAATAAATGTTCATTACAATTAAAAATGAAATCTTAAATTTATTGAAAAACAAATACAAAGAAATAGGGAACACTAGAGTTTGATAATTCTAGAAATTCCCTAAGGTATTCTTGGTCACCTTTAGTGTGTCCTTGTTAATTATCAAGGTGGACAAACTAAAGTATATTCCCTTTAAGTGTTGAATATCTTTTTGGTCTTTTGAATATTTATCTTTGTGACCGTCATCCAAGCTCCATAATTAGGCGAGACATGCATGTGGGCTCACATCATACTCCCCCTCTTAAACTTCACTTGTCCTCAAGTGAACTCCCCCTCTTGGAAGCCTACATCAAAGATGGACAAAGACTTGGAATGGAGGTGGAGATTGAAGATCACCACACCTTTCTTGGAAAGGTGATAAGATCACACTATCCCTAAGCTCTCCTAGCCGCAAAGAAGTGAGCTATGGTTCTCATCTCAAGAACCAAGGAGAATCCTCTAATAAACCTCACCCTCACAAGCATGAACTAGCCCTCACCACACTCTAGGTATTTTGGCTCTCAACTTTGCTAAAATGAGGAAAGTGATTTCATTCATCAAAGGAGTTCTAAGGAAGTACAAGGAAGAGAAAACTATTTATATATTGGACTATTGGATCCTAGGCCCAACATACAATCCACTAAAAGAAAAACAAGGCCCATGGCCACATCAAAGTAACTAAAGATCATAGCCTCCTAAATGGCCAACAAGGCTCAAAATTAAATGTTCATTACAATTAAAAATGAAATCCTAAATTTATTGAAAAGCAAATACAAAGAAATAGGGAACACTAGAGTTTGATAATTCTAGAAATTCCCTAAGGTATTCTTGGTCACCTTTAGTGTGTGCTTGTTAATTATCAAGGTGGACACACTAAAGTATATTCCCTTTAAGTGTTGAATATCTTTTTCGTCTTTTGAATCTTTATCTTTGTGACCGTCATCCAAAAGCCATAATTAGGCTAGACATGCATGTGGGCTCACATCAGACAAGGATTTTACAAAAGCGGATAAACTGATGCCCAAGTTAATCATTGAAGTATATATCTTGCTTGAAGATTTTTGATTCAATCTCTTGAGCAATGAAAAGGATGAGGATACACGTTTTAATTCTGAACTATTTCGAATTATACTAATTTAGAATTTATTTTTGGATTAATTGTTTGATGTTGTTAATTTCTCAATTTATCCATACAACAAAACTATTACAATCTTTATATTGTATAACATAATTTTAGAAGAATGCCATTTTAATTTAATATTTTTGTTTGAGTATATTCATGCCACATAACGCGATTGGCCCGTGCGGATGCACGGGTAATGTACTAGTTCAAATTCAAAATAAAACACGAACGAGACTCACCCACTCAGCCACGCCACGTGGACAAAATGAGTCGAATTCAAAATTCCCCGCAGTTGAGTTCAAATAGCACCACAAGCAAAGCACGGAAGACAAGCAGGAACAGGCAACCAGGCAGCCTATCAAATTAAATGAAGAAGATGACGAAGATAAATGGTGGTTCCTCAACTTTTTTTTCAAATCCCTTGAGCGAGAGCGATAGAGAGCTGAGGCACAGTTGTAGCTGCAGCACCCACCACCACCACGACAATAAGGAAAACGTCAACAACAAGAATATCAATGTCTCCTCTTCTCTCCCAAAGTCGAAGTCGTTGTCGACGGACAGAGAGAGAGAGTGGAGGACCCTTAAGCCGTCTTCGCTACAGTTGTGCATGCAAATGAACGATCCTCTTCTTCTTGATTCCTCCAATTCCAAGTCTTTGAAAATTTGGGACTACTCTGACTCTGAAGCAGCTCCTGCTTCATCCTGGTCCACTTTACCCAACAAGTCTCTCATCTGTAGATCCTTGCCTATCGATATTGGAAGATGTACACGTGTTATTGTTAAGGAACCAACGCCTCATGGACTCTCTACCGGCACTTTCTTCTCTCTTTATACCTGTGAAGGCCAGGGTCGACAGAATAGGAAACTCAGTGTCGTCCACCACAAGCGACGGAGGAGTGGGAGGTCTCAGTTCACCGTAGCTCAGAATCTAAAAGGTCTATTGTCCAGTTCAGAAGATACTTTCCTTGGCACCGTAACGGCTAACCTCACCGGCTCTAAATACCATATTTGGGATCAAGTACTGGGCGGCTACCTTCCATTTCTTGCCTATGTAACGCACTTATCTATCTATGTATGTATCTATGTGAATGTGATCAGTAAATGAAATGTTTGATTGATTGATTAATAGGGATATGCACTACAAGAAATATTGGACTTTTCGGCAGGCAAAATCCGCCGGAAAAGCCAAAAATCCGCCGAAAATGTGGACTTTCCGACGGATTTTTGGCGCTAGTAGCCAGCTCACAGCAAACGGTTTCCGGCGGATTTCGTGGCGCCGAAAAATCCGCCTGAAATTCCGGCGGATAATCAGCCGGAAAATCCAAAAAAAATAAAATATTAATTTTTTTTTAAAAAAATCTGTCGGTAATTCAAAAAATCCGCTGGAAATGTCGCCGGAAATTTACCGGCGGTTTTTTTGAATTACCGGCGGATTTTAAAAAAATAATTTTTTTTTTATTTTTTTTTCGTATTTTTGTATTTTAATTAAATAAGAAGCAATAAAAAATGAATTAGAATGTGAGAAAAAAATTATATAGAATAGAATGAGAAGTAATAGAGAAATTAGAATGAAAGAGAGTTGTGTCAAAAAAAAGAATATATGAAAGAGAGTATGGAAAAATAATGTAGGAGAGAATAAGAATGAAAAAGTGATAAGGAATAAGAATAAATGAGGGTATGTGAATGAAGAAATAAGAAGAAGTGAGAAGGAAGAAGATATGAAAAATATAGAAAAGAGATATGTAGAGAAATTTAATTAAGTTTGAAGAGTACATGAGAAAGAAGAAATAAGAATGAATAAGTGAGAATGAATGAGAAGGAAGAAGAAAAGAAATGTTGAAGAGTGTAGGAGAAAGTGAGAATGAAATAAATAGTGAAATGAGAGAATGAGAATAGTGTAGGAGAAAGTTTTATTTATAGGAATTTCAAAACATTCCGACGAATTTACCGGCGGATTTTTAACATTTCCGGCGGATTTTTTGAAATTTTTTATTTATTTTTAAACAAAATCCGCCGGTAAATTTCCAGCTACATTTCCGGCGTATTTTTTTATTTTTTTTTATTTATTTAGAGAGTTCCTCATACTTTAACAAGCTCCTCATACAGCCTCTCCTCTCCTGACGTTTTTTGTCTCTAGCTATTTCTGTTGTTTCAGTTGATTTCGAAATTATACCGGAGAGATTACTGGGATGAGTCGCGGACTAGGTCGCTCTCTTTAAGACGTTTCGTGGCACTTCTCGATGGTGCAAGGAGACTATCAACCACGACGCCCCCAGGATAAAACAGCCCAGTTACGATTATTATGACTGCACAGTCAGTAATCGCTCGAGATATACACCTGTCAATATGGTAAAAAACCACTCGAATATGGCTCAGAGGCCAGTCTTAGAAGAGTAGAAGAAGAGAAGAATTTGAGAGAGAAGAGAGAGTTCGGATCCGTTTTAGTCAAGTGAGGGAAGGGCTTTTTATAGGCTTCAATAACTGCTTCGTGCGCAAGTCAAGGCACGATTTTAGGCTCCAATAACCGGTGCGCGAATTACGAGATCAGATGGGAACGGAGCCTTCATGCCCAAGTCAAGGTTGTTGCGCGAATTTCGAGATCCGTTAGCAACTGACTTGGAGCGCAATTCGCAACAGCTCCATCAGATAGCGTTCGTCGCATCTGGTCGGTTCAATGAATCTGGACAAGCACGTTCCAAAAAATAAAATATAAGTTTAATTAATTTCGCAAAAAGACTTTACACCTCACAGCCCAAGCCCAAGCCCGGCCGTGCGGACGGCGGCGCGCGTGTGTGGTGGTGGTCAGTTAGAGTGCGTGCTTGCCCGTTCACAAAACTGGGTACCCCTTGGGCCCCAACCCAAAGGTGTGAACTTCTCACTTATAAGCACTCTTCAAGTGCTTAGTCCAAGCAATGTGGGACTTGGAAAATTTTTAAATTCACACCAATGTTCCAACAATCCCCCACTTGAATTTAAAACAGTTCCAGAAGTAGCGTCAAGCGCCTCCATAAGATTGTGCATAAGCAGAGGTGTCGTACGACTTGAACCTTGCGTAGCGGTTAAGATTTAGATTCAACAAGAGTGACTCGTAGTCTTGAACTCTATCTCTAATCGTCAAAACCACACACAGCCCTTTCCATAGGTGTATTCTCATATGCTCGTGCGTTTATGGCCCTGCACGTCTATCCCAGTTTAGTGAACGCTCTAAGAATTTCTGCCCAAAATGCCATAGGAAGCGGCCCCCCACTTCCATATTCACAAAGGTGAGTCTATCAAGAGTACTCCTGTAGCTAGGTACTCTACTCCACACATAGAGTATAGATCTCATTAAGAGTTTCTATTATCTCAACCTTACATCGCTTCAGGAATCATGCTCATTTACTTTTAATAGCATGTTCATCTCCTGTGGGACTTGGAAAATTTTTAAATTCACACAAATCTTCCAACAATTTCATACATAGCCATTCTGTTGTAACTAACGTTGTATCAGACAGATGTCTCAATAATTGGCTCCCATAGAAGCATCCTCATTTCTTCTTCGCTCAGATCTTTAGTTTCCGACATCAAGTAGTCGAAAAAAGAGTTTAATAATAAGGTTGTACTTGGGTGTTTGAGTGTCCAAGTATTCCTTCCAGCTTAAGTGCATATTGTCAGAATAGAAGAAAAGAACCAATAAATAGCTAATGTAATTTTCCATCAAAAAGTGAAGTGGTCCAATCCAACACAATAAATATGAAGCAAATCCTAGAATCGAACGCTCAGGCGGTAATTAAACTAATTCAACGTTTTATGTAATTTAATTCATTTGGTACATGTGAATGGCTGAATATTTGAAAATGGAATCTTAAAAGAAAACAGACCTGTTTGGCAAGGTGAGCAGTGTTGAGAACAATGAGGGTGGAGGCACCTGCTTTGATGGAATAAATGGGTCCATATTTCTCAGCCATCTGTTTGAAAGTCTTATGAGGTTTCTTCTCCTTCATTTGCACAAGATTGCCTACCACTGGTAGACCTGGAACCGCTGCACCAAACCAAAATACTCTTATCCTTCCTCCTTAATAATAATCATGTTAGATCAAACACCGATCGACATGCTCATATCATCTAAAAAATTAATGTTATTAACAAAACAGAAAATTAACTTCGGTGAGGTGAGTGATACTAACCTGGTACAAGGGGGAGTTTGGAATGTTTGTTAGTGAATCTTGGTCTGAGCCGGATGAGTAGTAAGAGGAAGAACAAAGCACCCAAAGCAAGTGATGTTGCAAAGGGTTGTGTCTGTGTGAATTGAACAGCAACTGCAAGACTCTCCATTAATAGTATATTTATATTAAAAATTGTATATATATATATATATACTTTGCATACACGCAAAGAGTAAACCCTCAAATAGTCTCTCCTATTTAAAAGTGATAGACTAAATTGATGAATATAAAATATTTTTGGGACTATTTATTATATTTTTATAATTTAGGGACTAAACTGAAGAGAAAGTGATAGTTGAGAATTATCCAAAGGACTATTGCAATTATCCAAAGGGTTGCTTTAAAAATTTGTCAAGACGACAAAATCCAGCAACATCTTTCCAAAGAAAAGGCCCAAAATCGTAAAGATCTAGGGACTTTCTGTGAGCAGTTTGGTGTCCCCTGTGCTAAGAAAGCTAGGTCCAAACCCAAAACTAAGTCCAATGACGTTTTACCTAGGCCAAATTATTATAGGGAAAGACGTTTTAGTAAACCCAGACACAGGCTCCTGGTCAAACCACAAAGAAACATTATGACAATAGTAATGACCCTAGAGATCCAATCATCTGCTTCAAATGTGGCAAACCAGGCCACATCAGCAGGAACTGTAGAATTTTAGGGAAACTTAAAGCCCTAAATTTAGATCCAGATATCGAAGATAAGATTAACAATTTGTTAGTCCAATCTTCAAAGGAAGATTCTGATTCCGAGCCTTCTAACCAATCCTCTGAAAAAATAAACCAAATCCAGGAGGATGATTTAACAGACTCCTCTAGCCATATCAATGTCCTCACTCGTGAACAGGATCTTCTCTTTGAGGCTATAAATGTTATTCCAGATCCTCAAGAAAAGGAAAAGTACCTTAACAAGTTAAGGTCCACCCTTGAAGCAAAACCCCCCAAGAGTCCTCTAGTAGCCAATAGGTTTAATCTTAAAGATACTTTTAAGAGATTAGAAAAAACCAGTGTTAAACCTGTTACTATTCAAGATATTCAGTTCGAAATCAACAATTTAAAAACTGAGGTTAAAGATCTGAAGCAGAAACAGGCTGATCACCAGTCGATCCTAGACCAATGGAATAATTATGGGACTGATTCATCCTCCGAAGTTCCTGCTACCAGAGATGACGAAGAGGTTGAAGTTCCCAATGATGATTTCTTAGGTCTTATCAATTATGTTAGGATTTAGAAGTTCTACATAAACATCAAAATTGTTATAGGAAACTTTACCCTAGAGACTACTGCTCTATTTGACATTGGAGCAGATTCCAATTGCATCTTAGAAGGTCTTGTTCGTACAAAATATTTTAAAAAAACTTCTGAACAACTTAGTGCTGCTAACGACTCTAAGTTAAGAATCAATTACAAATTATCTTCGGCTATTATTGAAAATCAAATTTTCAAAATTGGTACATCCTTTTTACTTGTTAAGGATTTGAAAAACAAAGTGATTTTAGGGACTCCCTTCATAAGGTCACTTTTTTCCTTTCAAATAACTGAGGATGGCATAATAGCCCAGCATTTGGGGCAACCCATCATCTTCAAGTTTTTAAGAAAACCTTTTATTAAAAACTTGAACCCTATATCTTATAAAGAAAATCAAATCAATTTTCTCAAAGAAGAGATATCCTTTAGGAACATTGACAATCAGTTGCAAACGAAGGATACTCAACTTAGGGTTAAAAGCCTCTTAGAACAAATTCAATCCACCATTTGTTCTGACCTGCCCAATGCTTTCTGGGAAAGAAAGCACCACATAGTTGAACTTCCTTATGAAAAGGATTTTCAAGATAGACAAATCCCCACCAAAGTCAGACCTATTCAAATGAATCAAGATCTTCTTTTAGTTTGTCAAAAGGAGGTCAATGACCTATTAGAAAAGGGGCTTATTCACAAAAGTAAGAGTCCCTGGTTCTGTTCTGCCTTTTATGTCAATAAACAAGCTGAGATCGAAAGAGGAACTCCCAGACTTGTTATCAATTATAAACCTCTCAATTAAGCTCTTTGTTGGATTAGGTACCCTATTCCCAACAAGAAATATCTCCTTAAAAGACTCAATAATGCAAAGATCTTCTCTAAGTTTGATATGAAATCTGGTTTTTGGTAAATTCAAATAAAAGAAGAGGACAGATATAAAACTGCACTGTCCCTTTTGGTCAATATGAATGGAATGTTATGCCATTCGGCCTAAAAAATGCTCCTTCTGAATTTCAAAGAATCATGAATGATATCTTCAATCCTTATGTAAAATTTGCCATTGTCTATATTGATGATGTGCTAATTTACTCCCAATCTTTTGACCAACATCTTAAACATATCAGCACCTTTATTTCTATTGTTAAAAGAAATGGTCTTGCTGTCTCTAAAACAAAAATCAGTTTATTCCAAACAAAAGTCAGCTTTCTTGGTCACAATATTCACCAAGGAACCATTGTTCCTATCAGTAGAGCTATTGAGTTCTCTGATAAGTTCCCTAATCAGATTATTGACAAAACCCAATTGCAAAGATTTCTAGGTTGCCTTAATTATGTCTCAGATTTCTTTCCGCAACTTAGTAATCTCATCAAACCTCTCCATGATCGCCTGAAAAAGGATCCTCCTCCATGGACGGATGTCCATACTGATGTTGTTAAACAAATCAAATCTCAAGTGAAAGAGCTTCCTTGTCTTTACCTTCCCAATCCTAAAGCTTTTAAAATAGTCGAAATTGATGCATCTGACATCGGTTATGGCGGTATATTAAAACAAAAAATTTCTGGAAAAGAACAAGTCATCGCCTTTATTTCTAAACATTGGAACCCTGCTCAGCAGAATTATTCTACTGTCAAAAATGAAGTTCTGGCAATTATTTTATCTATTTCAAAATTCCAATCTGATTTATTAAATCAAAAATTTATTGTTCGCATTGATTGCAAATCTGCAAAAGAAATCTTACAAAAGGATGTTAAAAATCTTGCATCAAAACATATTTTTGCCAGATGGCAAGCAATTTTAAGTATATTTGATTTTGATATTGAATATCTTAAAGGATCTGACAATGCTCTCCACGACTACCTCACTCGTGAGTATTTACAGGGAAACAGTTAATTTTTATTCCAGTTCTTCCTCCTTACGGGGAAGGATTAAAGGAAAACCTTTGTTGTTCTTGTTTTCCAGTTCTTCCTCCTCACGGGGAAGAGATAGAGGAAAACTTGTTTTAATCATAGCCATCTCCTTTAAATCCTTTCAGGGACGTCTTCCCTATTTTTCTAGAAAACTTTTCCCTATTTTCTCTTCATCTTCTGCAACTAGCTCATTTTACCAAAACAAAGAAGGCTGTTTTATTCTTTTTTCTAACAAAATTCGATTATTATGTTATTCCTACTATTTTACCTTCAATTATTATAGTCCAATCTCTCCTACAGCAAACACACATGTGAGGTCCCTTTTGACCCCTTCCTTAGCCTTCATCATCAAGCCTGTTCTTTTCACCTTCAATTTTCCTTCACCTAATCATCGCAAAAGGACAAAGATCAATCATGACATCAAGACAAAATCATCTTCAATTATGTCTCCATTTGACTGTAGCAAGTCTCGAATTTGCACGATTGCTTTGAGGAGAAAACTCTGAAATTATGGCGAATGGAGAAAAGAGAAGAGTTCGGGCGATCGCCCTAGGCGCCGATGCCTCTAGGCGTCGCTGCCTCTAGGAGTCGATCCCGTCCCCACCCGCCCTCTTCGTCCCCTCCAGCCACCCTTCTCATGCTGCCTCCCCCCTTCGCCCCGCACCCTCTTCTCTGTTCTGTGGTTTTCTGTTTGCAGGATCTGCGCTTTTGAAGGCGGCGCCGTGGCCTCCATGGCTGGCCTTTCAGATGACTTGATGCATATCCTTCCTTGGGAATCTGTTGCTGCCCCCTACGCCGCGCCATCTACTCCGATCGTGGCTCTGTTTCCGCAGGTCGTTCCTTGCGCCGCGCCGCCTTCTCAGATCGCTCTCTGCGCCGAGCCGCCTTCTCAGCCCTGTGCCGCGCCGTCGTCTCCGATCATGGATCCGTCTGGTACCTTGCAGGTGGCTTGCGCCGCGCCGTCATCTCCCCACGGAGGTCCTGCTTGCGATCTCTTTCCCGAAGCAGATCTGCAGTACACGTTGGGTTCGGTATCCGGTGGATTGGGTGTACAACAAGCTGCTGTGAACATCCCATCTGCCAGTGGTGTTAAAAGAAAATCTTTCTCTGAGGCGCTGATAGGTTTACCTCAAGCCCCTAGACCGTTTGCCGATTTTGATTACAGTAAGCAGCAGAAACCTTGTTTAAAAGGAGATGTTCTTGCTGTTAAGATCTCTGAAGATGAATATCAGGCTAGTATTGCTGAATGTGTAAATCTACTACATGGTAGAATATTTTTGTCTAAAGGGGATAAACCATATCAGATTAAAGAATTAAAGGAGAAGCTGTCTAAATTGTGGAAGATTTCTTCTGACTGGTCTCTGGTCTCTCTAGGTAAGGGTTTTTTTGAATTCTCTTTTGTATCTAATGAGGACTTTAGGCGTGTCTGGTCGCTTTGCTCGCGATCTCTTCAGCCGGGTGTTCTGCGCTTGTATGCTTGGAGACCAGATTTTGACCCTATTTCTGCAAAGCAAACCAATGCTCAGTGTTGGGTTAGGCTTCATGGTCTTTCCCGGGAATATTGGAGGTCAAAAATTTTGTTTGAAATCAGTGGGAGCCTAGGTGCCCCTATTGCTTTGGATGATGCCACTAAGAAGAGGACTTTTGGTCATTTTGCTAGAGTTCTTATTGATGTTGACTTCTCGGAGAAGCTGCATGATCAACTGTTAGTAGAAAGATAGGGTTATGCCTTTCTCATCAGGGTGGAATATGAGAGTGTTCCTCCTTTCTGCAATTCTTGTCGTTGTATTGGTCATTCTCCCCAGAATTGTAAGAAAACTGGGGAGCCGGGCAAACCACACAAGCCTTCTCGGAATGATAAAGGGAAGTCATTGGAGAAACCGGTAGAGCCTGACGTTGGTCCAATACAAGACAATAGTCTGGCTTTGGTGATGGATGGCATTGGGCCCAATCGGTGCATGGGTTTTGACAACACTACTATTACAATTGGAGAGATGGCTGGGGGCCATATTCTTGGTGAAGAGATGGCTGGGAGCCATTCCCCCACGACTAGGCTTGAGTCTGATGCCTCCTATTCAGTGGAGTCGTCTGCTTTTAAGGGCAATTAGGCAGATCTCGCAGATGATGAGGTTATCCCTAACTCTCAAACATCCTCTTTCTTTCCAAATACCAAAGTTTTGATTATCGATGATGAGGCCATGAATCCTGCAGTTAGAGCTGATATGCAAATTTTAAGTAGGCTGCGGGGTGAGTCGCCTCATGATATCGGCGATCCGGTGGTTCCTGATTCTACTGAGAGGTACTCGGAGCCGGTTATTACCAAGAAACAGAAGAAGAAGCAAAAAAAGGCTGTTGGCTACAACCTTCGGTCTAAAGCTAGTTCAATTTCTGTCACTTTCTAAGTTGTTGTTTCTTTTTAGCCATTTGTGGCCTGTTTTGGAGGCCTGTTCTGTGGGTCTGTTTTCCTTTTTGGTGCTTTGTTAGTTTTTCGCTGGCCTTGGGTTTTGGTTTGGCCCCCATTGGTCTTTTTTGTTTGTGTTCGCCTTTTCTCTTTTTTAATATATTTCCTTTGCTTAAAAAAAAGTCTCGAATTTGCACAATTACATGGTCATCAAGCTTTGGATCCCACACAGTTCAAGTCAACAACTCTTGGATTCCAAAACAGTACAAGTCATTAGTGCACAGTGCAGGTCACCCAAGTGCATAGTTCAAGTCAGCAATCCGTGGATTCCATATAGTTGTCACTATTCCTGGATTCCTTTTATTTTTCTATTTATTATGTGCCTAGGCTTCTGGTAGTGGCACCGTTTATCTCACTAAGTTAGAGAGACGTCAGAGAGCCTTGCTTGTAAGCCTGACTCCTTAGCCTCTTTCTTTCTTCAATCTTCCTTCTTCTCTTTTCTTTTCAACCTGTTTTAGTTTTTCAATCTTTGTTTTCAATTTCAATCTTGTAATCTGTTTTTTAATTTCAATCTTTAATCTTATGGAAGGCTTTTCCTCCTAAGTTTTATGTTATATATTATATAGTTTTCTGCATTCATTCTTCTGCATTTTTATTTTCTGTTTATGGAAGGCCGAGCCTCCTTTTATTTTTATGCTTTAATTCTGTTCTCTTCTTAGTTTAATTCAGTTGCAGTCCGCCTGCTACCTACTTCTCTTCTGTCTCTTCATTAACTTTTAGTCTCTGCTTCCGAACCCCTCTTGGTATCAGATATATATGGCTAAAGTGCTCCCCGGGTCCCTTATCTTTATTTAAAGTAACGATTTGGTCCTTTATGTTTTTTTTTGTCCCAAATCAGTCCTTTATGTTTTAAATTTTTGAGACATAAATCATTTTCTGTCCCAAATCAGTCCTTTATGTTTTAAATTTTTAACACATAAATCCTTTTTTTTGACACATAAATCAGCACTGTTAACGGAAAAGGATTTATGTGTCAAAAATTTGAAAGATAAAGGAATTATTTGGGACAAAAAAAACATAAATGACTAATTCGTCACTTTAAATAAAGATAAGGGACCCCGAGAGCACTTTAGCCGATATATATATATATATATATATATATATATATGTTCTGTACCTTGCAGTATTTGGTTGACTGCAGTTGGTAGGTCTCTTGCTGCCTGGCCGGAGGTTAGTGTGAGCCTGGGGGGTACCTGCGAAGCCACACCGACGTTCAAGTCAGTATTGAGAACAGATGAGTGATTTAGCTAGGAATGAGAGTGTGTACCTTATGATGGCAATGGGAGCCGGTATTTATAGGAAATCGAGCCCGTTTGTGGATCGTCGGATCAGTAGAATTGATCTTAACCATCTGAGTGTGATGGCCTTAATTGGGCTTGTATGTTGTGGATATGGGCCGAAATGGTTGGGCCAATCCATATCCAATTGCTAATTGGACCTCCTGGTATTGCTAAATGGACCCCCTGGTCCAGTCCAGAACAGTTGCCCCCCAAGCCGAGATTATTCCGAAGGATAGTCTTGGCTTGAAGAATCTTTGTCGATCTACCCGAAGCGTTACTTCATTTGTCTTGTCGGGTCGTATAAGATCTCTTCACCACGACCGTGACTCACACCTCCCTTGGTGTAATCCTTGTACCAGACACCGAGCTAGGGTGCCGTGTCCTGATGTTGGCGCCCTACTGGGCGCCTTGTGCCCAGGTGCTGCGTCCTGATGTTGGCGCCCTCCTGGGCGCGTTGTGCCAAGATGTCGTATCCTGATGTTGGCGCCCTCCTGGGCGCCTTGTGCCAAGATGTTGCGTTCTGATGTTGGTGCCCTCCTGGGCGCCTTGTGCCAAGGTGCCGTGTTCTGAAGTTGGCGCCCCCTGGGCGCCTGGTGGCATGCCCCCTGATGTTGGTGCCCTCCTGGGCGCCTTGTGCCATGCCTCCTAATGTTGGCGCCCTCCTGGGCGCCTTGTGCCAATGTGCTGTGTTCTGAAGTTGGCGCCCTCCTGGGTGCCTTGTGCCATGTTTGGATGCGCTGGGTGCCATTCTGCAAAACGAATTTTCCCCCCCTCTGATACGACCCTTCTTCTTCTTATTTCTAGGCGCCATCCTGCGAAAGGAATTTTGGCGCCCTCTAGGGCGCCTGGGTGCCGGTTTGGATGTGCTGGCTGCCATCCTGCGAAACGAATTTTGGCGCCCTCTTGGGCGTCTGGGTGCCGGTTTGGATGTGCTGGGTGCCATCCGGCGAAAGGAATTTTGGCGCCCTTTAGGGCGCCTGGGTGCCGGTTTGGATGTGCTGGCTGCCATCCCGCAAAAAGAATTTTGGTGCCCTCTAGGGCGCCTGGGTGCCGGTTTGGAGGTGTTGGCTGCCATCCCGCGAAAAGAATTTTGGTGCCCTCTAGGGCGCCTGGGTGCCGGTTTGGAGGTGTTGGGTGCCGGCCTGCAAAACGAATTTTGGCGCCCTCTAAGGCGCCTGGGTGCCGGTTTGGGCACACTAGCTGTCTCCTTGCGTCGAGTGTTTTGGCGCCCTCCTGGGCGCCTTGGGTGCCTGTTTGTGCACGCTGACTGTTTCCTTGAGTCAAGTGTTTTGGCGCCCTCCTGGACGCCTTGGGTGCCAGTTTGTGCACGTTAGCTGATTCCTTGCGTCAAGTGATTTGGCGCCCTCTTGGGTGTCGGTTTGTGCACGCTGGCTGTTTCGACCCTTCAAGTGATTTGGTGCCCTCTTGGGCGCCTTGGGTGCCGGTTTGTGCACGCTGGCTGTTTCGACCCTTTAAGTGATTTGGCGCCCAAGGGGTTGTGACCACCAAGGTCTGTTTGAAGTATCCTCTTGGCACAGTTTACCAGGACTCGGCCCAAATAGAACTCGCTCAAAGGGGTTGTGACCACCAATGTCAGCTCGAAGTATGCTCTTGGCACAGTTTACCAGGACTCGGCCCAGATAGAACTCGCCCAAGGGGTTGTGACCAGCAATTAAGGTCAGCTTGAAGTATCCTCTTGGCACAGTTTATCAGGACTCGGCCCAGATAGAACTCGCCTAAGGGGTTGTGACCACCAATGTCAGCTTGGAGTATCCTCTTGGCATGCACAGTTTACCAAGACTCGGCCTAGATAGAACTCGCCTAAGGGGTTGTGACCACCAAGGTCAGCTTGGAGTATCCTCTTGGCACAGTTTACCATGACTCGGCCCAGACAGAACTCGCCCAAGGGGTTGTGACCACCAAGGTCAGCTTGAAGTATTCTCTCGGCACAGTTTACCAGGACTCGGCCCAGATAGAACTCGCCCAAGGAGTTGTGACCACCAAGGTCACTTATTTGTTTTGGGGTGCCATGACATCCTTGACTTCCAATACTTGGAGAGATGATCTTGGCTTTGAGCTAATGTTGAGGTTGCCCCTGCGATTTAGGCAGTCCCTCCCTTCATGGTATGTTGGGTCTCAAACTTGCCTCGCTCCACCCCTAATTATGGAGTTAGACCCTTTTTCTTTCTTAATCTTAAGGAATTTTCTTTGGAACAAGTGTTAATGCTAGTGAGCTAGAGCAAAAACTGTAATTGCAAAATGAATTTTTGTTAATCATTTATATCGAGCTTTTACATTCTGCCTCCGTGCTTTAACATCAGAATTATTAACTGGGCCTAGCCCTATGTTCAGGTTCTGATGCTCTGCTTCCTACTCAGAGTCACGTGTCTCATCCTCCTTTTCATTCACGTATTGGGCGAGCTTCCCTTCGTAGATCAGCTCTTCAATGTCATCCCTAAGGGTGTTGCATTTGCTGGTACTGTGCCCATAACCTTTGTGATAACGACAATACTTCTTAGAGGTTCGGCCTTTCCTTTGCACGAGAGGTTCGGGCTGTTTGATGTCCCGAAACTCCGCGTTGACGCATTCGGCAAGGATCTCAGCCTGGGATGTGTTTAGCAGGGTGTACTCTGAGAAGTGGGGTCGGGATTCCCGAGGAATTCTCTCATCTTAGGTTCCCTTCTGCCATGGTTCTTCAATGGCCTTGTAAGCCAGCTCTTCCTCCTTACTGTCATCCTTGGCTTCCTCTTGGTACGCCATGTTGTCTTCTTCATAGTCCATGTACTTTGTGCCTTCCGAAGGAACTCGTCCAAGCTTCGGGTTTGTTAACCCCCACGTCCCTTTGAAACAGGCTTCCCTTCTTGAGACCATCATTCATCTAAAAGAGCCTCCTCTTGTCTTCAAGGTTCCTGATGTTGGCAGCCTCCTTGTTGAACCTTTCCAGATATTCTCTAAGTGTTTCTTTCTTTCCTTACCTAATTGCCCTAAGAACCTCTTCAGATTTGGGTTTCAATCGGGAGGCAGTGAAACGAGCTGTGAACATTCTCGCCAGCTGACTCCATGAGGAGATGGAGTTTGGCTTTAGAAGTGTGCCAGATGGCGGTCTGGATCTCTGGTTCCATCATACATCTTGAGAGCTGGCAGTTTTTCCAAGGCCCTTGGGATTCGGCATTCATCCACCCTTCGAGTGAAAGGTCCTTCATCGGAAAACCCTTCTTGAGTTTCGAGGGGAGGTGTCTTCATAGTCTGAATCTCGATACCTGCGCCGGTCGGGGGATCTCCTCGATGGCGATCCCCAGTGGTGCCTCTGGTCGGTATTGACCCGACTCCTTGACCTCTCACGAGAATTAGGGGATGCACGTGAGGAGGTCCTGGAGTGGGAGTCGTGAACCTGTAGATATCATATGGAGGGGATGGAGGGGTCCTTGGAGGTGAGCCTGGTCCTCCATGTCTGCGCTGCCGATGGGGAGAGCGATGTACGTGCCTCCGCCTTGGGGGGGAACAATGGACGTGATGCCTTCGAAGGGGAGACTGATGGCGTCTTGAAGCCACCGTTGTCGGAGGAGGGGTTCCTCAGCTGGGGGAGGCTGCTCGGGCAGGGAAGCCACACGCCTTTCAATCTGCCTTAGGCGAGCTTCCTGCTGCAGCATAGCTTGAGTGCGATTGCACAGGAGATCCAAAAGCTGGCTCACATTCGAGGGCTGGGCAGGCTGACTGGTACCCTCGTCAGGCAGGCTGGCGACGTTGCCCTCAGGAGTACCCTCTGGTCGGGGTGCGGGTATGGCAACGCTTTGAATCCGTGGTCTGCCTCTGGGAGCCATGGAGTAGCAAGAGAAAAGTTCAAGGAGTAGTGATGATGTGAAAGATAGATATCTCCCACTGTGGTCGCCAATGTTCTGTACCTTGCAGTATTGGGTTGACTGCAGTTGGTAGGTCTCTTGCTGCCTGGCCGGAGGTTAGTGTGAGCCTGGGGGGTACCTGCGAAGCCACTCCGACGCTCAAGTCAGTATTGGGAACAGATGAGTGATTTAGCTAGAAATGAGAGTGTGTACCTTATGATGGCAATGGGAGCCGGTATTTATAGGAAATCGAGCCCGTTTGTGGATCGTCAGATCAGTAGAATTGATCTTAACCATCCGAGTGTGATGGCCTTAATTGGGCTTGTATGTTGTGGATATGGGCCGAAATGGTTGGGTCAATCAATATCCAATTGCTAAATGGACCCCCTGGTTCAGTCCAAAACAATATATATATATATATAGGGGCAGATCCACATATAGCCGATGAGAGTTAATATCCCTATTAAAAAGAATTTGCACACCCCGAAGACTGAATGGGGGATACATGTTAACTGAATGAGGATACATGAATGAACGACTGTATAATGAATTACATTGAGAGACGTGTATTTAATAACATTGACACTGAGCTCATTATTGAACGATTTCAAAATATCAAATCACGTATAGGACAATTATGAGGTGTGTAATTTATGTATTTAAATATACTAAAGTTTTATTTTTATTACGTTTTTAGCGATGCGTGTGTTTAAATTTTTTTGCACCCCTAGCTCAATGTTCTAGATCCACCACTGCGTGTGTGTGTGTGTGTGTGTGTGTGTGTGTGTGTGTGAAGACTTTTATAATGAGGATGAGGTGAACAAATTGTAGTTTAAGTGTTAGGTGATCACTAAACAAGGTTTAATCATGACCATTAATCTATAATTATACAATCAATATTTACTCCTCTTATCTTTTCATATTAAAACTCGTCTCACTTGATACATTGTGTGTGTGTGTGTGTGAGATTTCTAAAAATTCATAAAATACCAAATTAACTAATCAAAGTATGATATTTCACAATTCTTTTTGGTAAGCTTTTTTTTTTTTGTCAAATCTTTGGTAGGCTTTGAGTTATATTTAGTTTCCATTGTGATCCATAAAGAAGTTCCTTGGTCGGGCCTAGTTAAAAGCATAAATAGGGGTGTAGATATACTCTAACGCTCAAATCAGTATGTGTATTAGGCTTAGGTTAAGAAAATGGGCATAACAACATACATTTGACTTTGTTATCCTTTTCGTTTTACATGGAAGATAATATGAGCATTTATTGTTGATTGATTCAACTAGGGTTGGCATATAGGTCGAGGCCTATTGTAACATATCAAATTTTGTAATATAAATAGTTTAGTGACTTAGTAGTAAACATGGGCAAAAAGATCCAAAATAGGTGTTAAAATAGCCTTCAAATGAGATAGGAAACATAGAAATTTATAGATAGTCAGCACTTAGTTAAATCCCATCATGATGTGATGATTTTTAATGAGCATGGCTCATATCAATGCAACTGAAATTCTACAAACACTTATGAAATGTATCAGCTCGTGACACGAATATTTGTGTTGTTATCAAAACATGTCAAATTTAATACTCGAGCCCTATGTTTTTCGGGCATTTTTGTGCTGTCAGCCCAACCCATTTTGCTAGCTCTAATAGTAACGTTGAAAAAGTGGAGTATTGCAAGTTCAAATCCGCACTCTTAATTTCCAGTAAAAAGCATTTACATGTGTTTCACCACCAGATTCTACTCTGCAAAATATAGTGGTGTGCTAAGTTATCTAAGTGTAGTTATAATAACAGAACTTAAAGGTACCACAATTGCACACAACTGGATGAAAAGATGTATATGGAAAAAGCAAGACATGACAGTACATACATGAAAATATGATTATTCATAAGATATACTCAAATAATCACCTACCTATTACAATCCAAAATTCTGTTTTCTACTTTTTCTTCCTATTCCTATTGAAGAATCTGAGATATAAATGGTTTCATAATATACTAGCCTAAATTCTCTACGCGCCGAGAGCACAAGGAATACATGGAGGATCTTTGGTTTGATCATCAGGAGTTATTCGCTCTAAGCAATACTCATGAAAGGTGTGACCACAGGATAGGACAGCAACAGTAGGCGGAACAGGTGGCTGCGAAATGGGCCCTTCTGGTTTAAAGGATAGATCCCTCTTGCACAACAGACATTTATATCCATTTGGCTCAGGTGTTTGATCTGAAAAAGCATAAAGTTCACATACACATTAGATCGACATAATATGTAATGCTCCACAAAACCAATGTCCACGGAGGCACCAACTTGTTACTTCTGTCACCGTTAAGTCACAGTCCATAAATGTATATATAGATCATAAAACTCGGTGACCAGCCCATTTCTAATGAGCGACATTATTTCACAGGGATTGTCATCGATGAAATATTTTGCTTGATATAAAAAATGTCAATCTATGCCTCTAAATATGCTTTTAGTTAAAATCAACCTTGCCAATGAATGGGTTCTCCTTTTTCAGGGAAAGGAAGTAAGAGGAAATAACTTAAAGACATTCCTGAAAAGCTTTCTTAAATCAAGCAATCTAATTGCAAATGAAATATAACAGCACCATATTCTCATGATAACGATTTAAGTGCTTATGACTGTCTTAATGCCCCAGTATGTGAATGCAATTATGCCTAGATATATTGCAAAGAAAAACAAATACTGAATAAACTTCTGAAGCAATCATGTAAGGGCACAAAAGGAAATTGCAGAGGGTGTAATACCTTTATATTTGATGTAACTACCAGTAGTGCTGGCAGGAGGTGGTATGAGTAGTGTGCGTTGGCGAGCTAGAGACTGAGCTGCTAGTTGTTGGTTCGGAAGAGGAGTAGTGCTGGCAGGAGGTGGTATGAGTAGTGTGCGTTGGCGAGCTAGAGACTGAGCTGCTAGTTGTTGGTTCGGAAGAGGAGGTGGTACGAGCGTTGTGTGTTGGCGAGCTAGAAACTGAGCTACTAGTTGTTGGTTCGGGAGAGGAGGTGGTATAAGCGGTGTGCCCTGCCAAGCCAAAGACTGAGCTATTAGTTGTTGGTTCAGGAGAGCAGGTGGTATCATTGGTCTGCCTTGGCAAGCCAGAGACTGAGCTATCAGTTGTTGGTTCAAAGACTGAGCTATCAGTTGTTGGCTCGGGAGAGGTGGCATAAGTGGTGTGCTTTGGCGAGCCAGAGACTGAGCTATCAGTTGTTGGTTTGGAAGAAGTGGAGGATGGGGTGAGGGGCGGAAAGATGAGGTTCTCTTGTCAATGGGTGGGAGAGATGGAGCTGGGGGAATTGAAGGAGCAATTGCTTGGGTTGTGTTCGGCAATGATAGAGTATAAGGTAACAATGGAGAAACAGAAGATTGAGTAGCTTGGAGTGTGGGAGACTGGGCTGCGTGGATCAAGGGAGGAATTGATTGGTGTGTATTTGGGACTGATGGAGCCAATCTGGTCCAAGTTGGAACTGATTGATGAATAAAAGGCTGTGTTGGTAGAGTCTTCCTGCGTTGATCCTGCACAGTGTACGACAGTGGCTGGGAAGCAGGTCTCTTCAGAGATGATATGATGGGTGGCCTTGAAACCTGAGCGGTCATATTTTCCTTTACAGTTTGTATTGCTTGATCTGAAAATGTTAGGTTTATTGTTGTTATTATTATTGTATAAAAACAGATAGATGCCCACGAGTGATTGATAAAATAATTGGTCTGAGAAGGCAATCACCAGAAGCAGAATGTTGTCTAGGAAGAGAGCTTGATTGCTGAATAGAACCAACCACCTGAGATTGACCATTATGCTCTACAAGTAACAAGTCATTTACTCAGCAGCAATTTTTTTCAAAAACTAGAGATTTAATATATATCTGTCAATACATAAAATGAAATACTCCATGTGCCACATTTCGCCATACAGAAAACAATCATCACATTGGCAGGCCTCCAAGTGATACTTAGTTATGCTAAGTTTTCAAGTTTCGCAAAAACTAAACAGAGTAAATTTTCATCGATGTTGTAAACTTAAGGGCAGGAAGCACCACAAATTAGATTAGACACAAAGGTGATGCTGTTAAAGAACGTCTTTCCACAGATCAGAGGCAGACGCCAGTCAGGCAGATAATTTATCTCTGCTGAAAGATAATAAACGGAAGAATCTGGTCTACTAATATTTTTATTTGTAAGGACAAAATCTTAAGACTACTATGAAGACAAGAAACACTAGCATTGAAAAGAATCTTTTAACACCAGAGAAAAAATCATTTGAAACAGATATGGTGTAACTCGTAAAAAGAAAGGAGTGTTTATAACAAAAAGGTTAAATTTCATTTAGCATCATGAAACTACTAAACAAGATCAATTGCATGTCTGCTTATTAAGAATAAAGTGAAATTCAACAAATTGCGACATATACCAATGTTTATAAACGAAAAAGAAGGAATTAGGTGGTATAACACATACTTGAAGGATCCTGCACTCTGGTGCTTCTAGTGCCCACGACTAAAGGAGGTCTGGGAATAGAGTGTGATGAGAACTTCCCATTATTTTTAGGTAGTATCTCAGAAGGTGACTGATCAGTTACCATTCCAATCGAAAAGGGAACTAACTGTCCATCCACCCTTCTTTGACTACTTTCACAAGGCATAGTCTGACTGTCAACAATTGGGATTGAAGGTACAACCATGCTTCTTCCAATCTGATTTCTGTGCTCTACATCTGCAAATTCCATACCTATGTCTTTCGCACAATCCCTGTTGGCCTGCCTCAAGTAATGGTTTTGGTCACCAACAGTTGGCCATTGGAAACCATATGATGGTCCCAAATGCATCCCAGTTTTTGAATTGAACGGATATTCATGATGACCAGTATTTGCAAAGTTAGATGATGTTCCACCGCCTTTTTGAAAACCAGTAAAGGCACGATTCATGTCTAAACCAGGACTTGAGAAACTTCTGCTACCCAGTTGATTATGATATGTATTAATTGGAGGATGAAATGCCCTCTCAGAATTACCAGCCACATTGACTTTTGGCGTAGTAGTAATGGACTCAGACTCTTTGTTACTTCCGGAACCAACAGTTATAAATCTTTCATAATTATTTCCTGGAGTGAGCAATGGTTCTGCACCAGCTTGATTTGGATTGAACTGTGTCATTCCCAGATTTGTATTTGGCAGAGACTGACGAATATCACCGCTCATTGATGTTCCACTAGGGTTGGCCATTTGTGGCCTGTTGGCAGAAATATCAGTTGGATTCACACATTTTCCACCACTGCCAGGCTTCTCAAAACTATTTGGATTGAGGGAGGCATTTGTCCCGTCATCAGAGATTGTTAGATTGCCATGCCTAGTGTGTTGATATGGCAACCCTGTGTATCCTTGTTGTGTACAAGGAAAACCATAATCTGGTCTGTACGGACGAGAATTATGTTCTCCCGCTCTATACAAGTTATTATAGTCCATCTGGAAATTCTGAGAACTCTTGAGTTGGGAGGAACCAATATTCAAATTACCGCTAGCATAATATTGAGATGTTTCGTTCATATTCCAATGGGGAAAAGGCGACAACGAAATCACGGGTAGAGGGGTGGTTGCAGCATTGTGCTGACAATCACCAGCAATGTTGTCAATGTATAACCCAAGTTCTTCACTCTTTTTTGTCATGGAAGCAGAAGTGTGGGCCATATTCTCATAAATTCTGCCACAAAAAAGAAGACAATCGACAAGTGAAAAACTGATACAAGTTGAGGATAACCAAAAATCAAGCAAGTAAAAGAAAATCAAGAAATTACCAAAGAATTTACGATGAGAAGCAAGAAGAGGTACCGTACTAGAAAAATGCGAGGTTCAATTTTGAAAGTAACTGAAAAATTGAAGTCTAGCGTTGTAAATTTCCATAAAACAAGTCTGTGATGTTTCCCCCAAATTTACAAGAGTGTTCAAATGAATGATAGTTAGTAACGTGGAAATAAAAAAGAATAAAAAATCTTACTCAGGAAATAACCATTTGAGCGGTTGATCTTACACTACACCTTCAACCAAGACAGCAACCGGATCTGTAAAAAGAAAACATGAAATCAAGAAGATTTTATTTTATTTTACTTTTTAGAAAGAAAAAAGTCCTATAAGGTTGAAGGTAGAAATGAAAGGAAGAGAAAGTATAGAGGAATGTAATGTTAGGGTTAGATTAGCATACCAGCAGGCAGAAGCAGTTGGGAAGGTGAAGAGAAAAGAAGAGAAATGAAATTGGAGCTTGGCTTGGCCTCTCTGTGAGTGCTAGTTAGTTTGTTCAGTCGGGAAGGGGAAGAGGGGCATTTTAAAATTTAAAGGGTTCGGTGTGGGGTCTACCTTTCTGCCACGTCTTCTACTCCCTGTCGTTTCCCACTTCTGCACACACAACACAATTCACACTCGCCACCAATCACCACTAACCAACCTATACATTTTTTTTTGACTTTTTTTTGGAAAGTGACGAGGTTTGGAAAGAATGAAGGATGGGTAAAAGAGAGAGGTGGGGGTCGTAATTTTTAATTTAAAAAACTTTTTTATTTTAAACTTAAACTAAAATAATTATAATTAATAAAAAAGGTGAGTTGGCATGCCATGTGGACACCACATCAATTAAAATGTCCATGTGTTGTGCCTAGTCATAATTCCGTTAGCGTAGTAAGCATGATTTAACGCCAGAGACTAATAATGAAAATGGCAAAATAAGATGGGGACTAAAACGCTCATTTCGTTAATGTATGGACTAAACTTAGAAAGACCCAATTTTATAGGGACCAAAAACATATTGTCGACAAGTAGTGTTTCTTCGCTCATGACACAAAAACTAATATTCATTTATAAAAAATAAAGAAATAGTAAAATTAAGACAAAATTACTCTCAAAATCCTTAATCTTAATTTTAAATACTAGTTTCAACTTTTTTTTTCTTTCTCATATTCGTCCTTTGTGTTTCAAATTGTTAGCAAAAATGACTTTTTTTATAGTTTTTGTTTGATTCCTTTGAAAAAATGACTACACGGTTTTTACGATATTAACCTGGCTGGTATACTACTTAGGAGGACTATTATCATTTTTAGAGTAAAGGCCCATTTTAGTCCTTGACAATTTTTCGATAAGACAAATTGGTCCCTGACAATTTTTTGGGACAAATAAGTCCCTGACATTTTCAAAATGGGGACAAATTAGTCCTTGTGTCAGGGACTAATTTGTCCCCGTTTTGAAAACGTCAGAGACTTATTTGTCCCAAAAAATTGTCAGGGACCAATTTATCGTATTGAAAAATTGTGAAGGACTAAAATGGGCCTTTACTCTCATTTTTATTAAAAAAATTTGATGACTCGTCATCCTCTTCCCCTTTCTTAGGGTTCTTCTTCTCCAATCCAAAATCCTCACTAAAAACCCTAGCATCCTCTCCTTCCAGGAATCAATGCCTTCCATAATAATCATTCAATATACCTTCCACACAATAGGTACTAGTTTATGCTAGCACGCCTTCCTTAACCAAAAAATTTACCAACACAACCTCCTAGATATGACCTTCATCCAATACATATAACACATACATAACACATGAAATAACCACCTAAATGTAACTTGCAACATATGCAGAATATGCTATAAATTATCAAACAATAAGTTGACTCATACCTGCACAATGGACACGTTTCTGCAGCAGGGACTTTAAACAACTCGGTGGACAAGAGGAAGATAAAGGGACTGAGGAAGATCAAGTGAACTAAGGAAGATCAAGTGCGGAATCAGAATACAAATTTTAGATATGTGAAGTTGATGAAGTTGGAAAGAGATCTAGATTTCTTAAAACGAACCCATTTACGATGGATAGACATCTTCAAACAACCCCCTTGATTTCTTTCACTATATAGAAAGACACAATAAACCCTTCTTCCTAGATCAAAATTTTCGAAAGAGATCGGGATTTCTTTGAAGGGGAAAACCCTAACTTAGTCTTTTTAAATAAAAAAGAAACTAAAATAATAACTCAGATTATAATTCAGGCCCCACCTAAGCACCATAACGTTCAAATCAGCCGTGTAACGGCCAAGTAGACTTTCTTTAACAGAGATGGATGGAAATTCAAAAAAAATGTCAACGTTATCATTTTAAAACGTAAAGGATCAATATGGGGAAAAAGGATAAAGGACGAACCCGGTATTTTAAAAGAAGATAAAGGACATCGAGAGTAATTTTTCCTAAAATTATTTAAAAGAAATTCAAAAAAAAGTCAATGTTATCATCATTTTAAAAGGTAAAGGATCAATATGGGGGATAAGATAAATGACGAATCCGGTACTTTAAAAGAAGATAAAGGACATCGAGAGTTATTTTTTCCTAAAATTATATATAAAAATAATTATTACGACGTGTTTTCCTCGTCGGGAATCATAATTATACCAACAACATGTGACATTTTCATTAGAACTCAAAAGTATAATATATATTTATAAAGACAAAATGTGATAAATTATTTCCACAATGCATGTGACATTTTCATTAGAATTCAAAAGTATAATATATATGTATAATATTCATTTTTAAAGAGTAAAAATATTTATAGAGGTAAAATACAAAAATAATTATACCAATAACATGTAAGTTTTTTCTGATGAGACTCAAAAGTCCAATAATCATTTATAAAAAATAAAAATATTCACGAAAAACTGAATATAAAAAATAATTATACCAATATAATAGTAATATTTGTTGGGACTCAAAAGCAAAATAACTATTCATTAAAATTCAATACATTTATAAAGACAAAATATAAAATTAATTTAATGATAGTGACAAATTGACAATGTGTAATGAATTTCATTGACACGCTTAAAGACAATGAAATATATTGATAGTGGGTAATGTTTCATCTTTGGAAGTCAAAAGTTAAATATCACCTATAAATACAAAGACACTATAGACAAAATATATCAATAATATTTAATTGTACCAAAAAATATATCAATAATATTTAATGTTTCCACATCAAACCAAAAAACATAAATAATAGCCGAAAGAAATAAAAATGACATGCACCATGCGCGTGAGAAGTAAAGAAAGAAAATAGAAGAGAAGCTATAAAGATAAAGATAAATTCGAACACTAAAATAATAATGTGACGAGAGAAGAGGCTGAAATGAAATATTTCAAAACAATAAAATAGTAATATGAAGAAAGAGAGAAAAAAAATATACAACTTGAGAAAAAGGGGGTTTAGTTTTATCAATAGTAATAGATGATAGATTTGACAAACAGAAATTTACAACGATTTTTATTAGAGGAAACTTTAATAAAAGAAGCTATAAAGTTTTGTCTAGTGCGAAGTGTTTTTTTTTTTTAAAATGGGGCCAGGTCCCCCAAACAACAGAACAACTATTTAGAAATATAAAAGGGGAATAGACATTCCCAAACTATTAGCGAGCAACAAGGGTTTAATCGAAAGGTGAACACTGCTCAAAAACAATAACCAATATGTTGACATGTGACATACACAAATAGAAGCACGATATGATGACATGTCTCAAAATTATAGTTGCTTTTATTATTATATAAATAATAGAAAACTTTGATTCTCAAAAACACTCTTAGAACAAATAAGCCAAAAAACACATTTCAAATTTGATAGCTCCCTATCGCAATGTCAGTGTTCTGTTATTCAGCGATATTAATAATTCGAAATGGGTTAAAACTATCGGCACAAATTGAAACAAACACAATTCAACATTGTAGAACTCACAAAAATTCACATAGTATATAATATCATAACCATTTAGTTTAATAAGAAGATAGTCTTTACACAATAATATCGCACATTGTGAGCTCTAATGCCACTAAATGTGACACCCACTGTACTGTATGAAAAAGTATACATTGTAGTAAGCGTAAATAAATTTGAAAATAGTAGTTTATGAAGAAAAAAACTTTCAAAAGGGTCATAAACATCACATTCATTATTTTTTTTTGTGCTCAAACAGCCAAAGGTTGGTAATCAGCTTCTGAGTAAAGGTACCAAGATCATAAACCCTAGTCCACAAAATAGCCTTGTGACAATACAACCACCACTCACGGGAAAAGAATAGCCAATAGATATCAAACCTAACCTCTGGAAAAAAAAAGTAAAATTGAAAGAAAACAAGCCAATAGGAAATCAAACCTAAAAGTCTAATGTCACATGTCTCAGCTTACACCCATTTTATTACATATCATAAATAACCATTAATCCAATAATAAGTAATCCGAAGTAGAAAATAACAACAAAGAAAAGCATAAGCTAAGCAGCAGCAGTGTACAAAATACTCCTAAGTGTCCATATCAACTCTATATGTGTCACCCGTAGGATCACCATCTACGCATACACGTTGGGTTACGAATAGCCACAGAGGAAAGAAGATGAGAGTAATCGCATAGAAAACACATGGTAGGAGAATTAACAAACATGATGCGCATATCATTCACCACATTGTCCTACCATATCATTTACAGGCACAACATAACCACATACATAACATGACATTACACGATCAACTACTAACGAAAGACTCAAACTATCATATACTCCAGACTACATGGCCAACAACTAAATGCATGACCCAATCTATCATAAACCCTACCAATACATGTGGATTCATCTAACTCAAGTTGAGCAAATAGAAGTTCCCTCGCTATTCAAAGTGATAAATAGAGTCAAGTCAAGGTGACCTTAATATATCTATGAAATGTTGAATTTTTGACCTATTGATGTTATGTTGTTTGCAGGGTGTATAATGAAACACAGGGGTGCATACAACACTTATCTTATGTGCAGGCCCAAGCTTTCTTTCCACTGAATTGATACTGGATCAGGCTTGATCCACGCGGAACCCAGAACTCGGTTCCTGTAGCAATGCGCGGGTTAAACTGACCCGGTCGTATAAAAGCCCTTTTCTAGGGTTTTTCTCAGAAAATCAAGAACTGTTCCCCTTCTTCTTGCTGCTCTGGTTCTGTTCTTCCTCTTCTTCCTCTCTGACGATCTTAGGGTTTCTGTGCTCTTGCTGCTCCGGCAGCGATGAAGTGCGAAAACGCTCGTCCCTCTCCTCCGATGATAATCCTTGATGACGATGATGTAACGAACCTATTTGGTTGATCCCTGAGTCGTCACAGATCTGAGGTTATGACTGTTTGAAGCTTCGGTGATGGTGGTTCTGAAACTGATGCTTGAAACTGATGGCTAGCTTCCTTCCACTGTCACAGAGGTAAACTTCTTAACCTTGATATTCTGTCTTTACTGATTCTTGTTAGGTTTTGTTACGAACAAAACCCTAACACATTTGATTTATGGTTTTCAGGTACAGATCTTGAAAGATCTGTTTCCGAGGAGCTTCAACAGGTAAAAATCACTCTTGATATTTTTCCTTTGATGTTGTTTAAATTCTGATCTGCCCACAGTGTTAACTCCTTTGTATTTCCTGTGTTTGTATGAGCTGAACTTGCAAGAAACGGTTCTTCACACCTTGAAGAACCCAGCAGCATGCAGATTTTTCTTACTTAAGAACAGGTAGCCTTTTTCACCCTCTCTTTCTCTGTTTTTCACTTTTTGAGTATTTCAGTCTCTGAAAAATTGTTGCTAACTAACTGCTGTTACTCTTTTTCTTATGAGGTTTACCTTCAACACCTTGTTGAAGGTTCTGTCGCAGAAGGCCTGTCAAAAACTGAACAGAAAGAAAATAGCAATGCAGAAGAGAAGAAAACAGAAGACTTAGGGTTTTTTTTTAAGCAAAGGAAATATATTAAAAAAGAGAAAAGGCGAACACAAACAAAAAAGACCAAGGGGGGGCCAAACCAAAACCCAAGGCCAGCGAAAAACTAACAAAGCACCAAAAAGGAAAACAGACCCACAGAACAGGCCTCCAAAACAGGCCACAAATGGCTAAAAAGAAACAGGCCACAAAT
This sequence comes from Astragalus membranaceus, assembly GCA_039519185.1. Lineage (NCBI taxonomy): Eukaryota > Viridiplantae > Streptophyta > Magnoliopsida > Fabales > Fabaceae > Astragalus > Astragalus membranaceus. Next base: position 227,865,426 of record CM076846.1, on the reverse strand, counting down.
GGCTAAATAGAAACAACAACTTAGAAAGTGACAGAAATTGAACTAGCTTTAGACCGAAGGTTGTAGCCAACAGCCCTTTTTTGCTTCTTTTTCTGTTTCTTGGAAATAACCGGCTCCGAGTACCTCTCAGCAGAGTCAGGAACCACCGGATCGCCGATATCATGAGGCGACTCACCCCGCAGCCTACTTAAAATTTGCATATCAGCTCTAACTACAGGATTCATGGCATCATCATCGATAATCAAAACTTTGGTATTTGGAAAGAACGAAGATGTTTGAGAGTTAGAGATAACCTCATCATCTGCGAGATCCGCCCAATTGTCCTTAAAAGCAGACGGCTCCACTGAATAGGAGGCATCAGACTCAAGCCTAGTCGTGGGGGAATGGCTCCCAGCCATCTCTTCATCAAGAATATGGCCCCCAGCCATCTCTTAAATTGTAATAGTAGTGTTGTCAAAACCCATGCACCGATTGGGCTCAATGCCATCCATCACCAAAGCCAGACTATTGTCTTGTATTGGACCAACGTCAGGCTTCTACCGATTTCTCCAATGACTTCCCTTTATCATTCCGAGAAGGCTTGTGTGGTTTGCCCGGCTCCCCAGTTCTCTTACAATTCTGGGGAGAATGACCAATACAACGACAAGAATTGCAGAAAGGAGGAACACTCTCATATTCCACCCTGATGAGAAAGGCATAACCCTCTCTTTCTACTAACAGTTGATCATGCAGCTTCTCTGAGAAGTCAACATCAATAAGAACTCTAGCAAAATGACCAAAAGTCCTCTTCTTTGTGGCTTCATCCAAAGCAATAGGGTATTGAAAAGCAAATGTAAATTTTTATTGAAATTGTATTCTATTATGTACAGATTGTATGCTTATATATGTACACTGTAATGAGTTTGTTAACAAACTCTTTAAAGATTAGTTACAGTTAGTTAGACATAGAACTGATTGTAACTAACTGTAACTGCTTGTAACCCCTTCAACGGATCTGTTTGAAGAAACTAGCCGTTGGACTTAAGGGCAATTAGGGTATTTGATAATTAAATCCAATACCTTCCCTTAATTACAAAGACCCTACACTTAGGAATTCTAACATTGAAATAAAAGTAGAGAGATAGGATAATCATCAGGACAGACCCCTGGAATAGTCATTTGAAAAAAACACTTGAGACAAGCCCCCAAGTAGTAGCTATAAGGCTGCTTTCTTAGTTTGAAAGCAACGAGTCCAATCTCTCTTCTAAGTTTCACAAAGGTTTCTCCTTTGAGAGCCTTTGTGAATAGATCAGCTAGCTGCTCCTTTGTAGAACAGTAGTCAACTTGTAGCCTTTCATTAGTTACTTGCTCCCTTAGGTAGTGAAACCTTGCTTGGATATGTTTGGTTCTGCCATGTGAACCAGGATTCCTTGCTAGACTAAGTGTTGACTTGTTGTCTATCATCAGTGTAGGTGGTTGACTGAGTTCAACCTGTAGTTCTTTGATTAATGCTTCCAACCATGCTGCTTGGGTTGCAGCAGCACACCCAGCAACATACTCTGCCTCACAGGAGGACAGAGCCACAATATTCTGTTTCTTGGAGCTCCAAGATATGGAAGCTCCCTGAAACTTAAAGAGGTACCCAGAGGTGCTTCTTCTGTCCACATGGTCTCCACACCAGTCAGAGTCAGAGAATCCCACTAGGCTTAGCTTGTTATCATCATATTTCTTAGGAAAGAAAATACCATAATTGAGTGTACCTTTGATGTACCTCAATATTCGTTTTGTAGCATTTAAGTGTAGTTGTCTGGGTTCATTCATGAACCTACTTACCATGTCAGTAGCAAATAAGATATCTGGTCTGCTGTGACACAGATATTTTAAAGAGCCAATCATTTGCCTATAGTAAGTAGCATCCACTTTGCAGCCCTGCTCAACTTCCTTTCTTCCCAAAACACCCTCTGCTGGATTGCGGCAGAGTTGCATTCTGCCAAATCAAACCTTGCCAAAATATCTTTAGCATACTTAAGTTGTTGTAGAACAATACCCTCAGGTACCCTTAGAAATTCCAGCCCTAGGAAGTAGGTCAGCTTGCCTAAGTCTGTCATTTCAAACTCCTGTTTCATAGAAGCTTTGAAGCAGTCAATCTCCTTGGCACAGTTTCCTGTGGCAAGTAGATCATCTACATACAGGCATACCAGTAAGAGATAGGTTTGTAGGTTTCCCTTTACATAGACCCCATATTCATTTGAACACTTGGTGAAACCATTTTCAGTAAAAAACAGGTCAATTCTCTTGTTCCAGGCTCTTGGAGCCTGTTTCAACCCATATAGGGCCTTGTGTAGTTGAAATACCATACCCTCCTTGCCTTTAACTTCAAAACCAGGTGGCTGCTTGATGAACACTGTTTCTTCAAGTGGCCCATTCAGAAAATCTGATTTAACATCCATGTGGTAAAGTTCCCACCCTTTGTTGCAAGCCAGGGCAGTCACCAACCTTATGGTTTCGTGCCTTGCAACTGGGGAAAACACTTCAGTGTAGTCAATGCCTTCTTTCTGTTGAAATCCTCTAGCCACCAACCTAGCTTTGTATTTTACAATGTCACCCTTAGGATCCAGCTTCAGTTTGAAGATCCACTTCACACTGATGACTTTCTTTCCCTTAGGTAACTGAGTTAGAGACCAAGTACCATTCTTCTTAATAGAGTTCAGCTCTTCAACCATTTCCAGTCTCCACTTTTCCTATTTTAGAGCCTCATAGTGGTCTATAGGTTCTGCATCAGCTAGCATAGCATAGTGAATAATGTCTCCTTCTTCATTTACTTCACTGTCTGTCAGTCACAAGTTCAAAATCTGCCAACCTTCTAGGTGGTTGTCTCAACCTCTGCCCTCTTGCCAATTCTGGTTGCACAGGTTCTGGACTTGGGGTTTCAGGCTCCTCATTTTGAGGAGGCAGATCTGGATTATGCATATCAGGCATATCTTCAAGGTCAGAATTGTCTTCATCATTCTGATGGAGTACTTCAGGTGCAGAATCTGTGCCTTCTTGCTCAAACAATTGATCTGAACTGGATTGTTCAGTAGTGCTCCAATCCCATTGCTCATTTTCTAAGATAGTAACATCCCTAGAGATTTCTACCTTGTTGTTTATAGGGTTAAACAACCTGTAGGCCCCTGTAGGATGGTACCCAATTAGGATAAGAGGTTTGCTCTTGTCTTCCAGCTTCTTTCTCTTTTGATCTGGAACATGACCATAGCATAGTGAACCAAAAATCCTTAGGTGTGCCACACTTGGCTTGTAACCTATCCAAACTTCCTCTGGAACTTTCCCTTCTAACCTTTTAGTAGGGCATCTGTTTAGGATGTAAGCAGCAGTGTTGACTGCTTCACCCCAAAACTTCTTTGGTAATCCTTTGTACTTGACCATGGACCTAGCCATGTCAAGTAAGCTTCTGTTTCTCCTTTCAGCCACTCCATTGTGTTGTGGAGTGTATGGGGAGGTAACTTCATGAACAATTCCTTTGCTGGTGCAATATTCTTCAAGCTCCTTTGAAGTATACTCACCACCACCATCTGTTCTCAGGATCTTCAATTTTCTGCCACTTTGCCTTTCAGCCATTTCTAGGAACTGCTTGAATATCACCAGGGCTTCTCCTTTTGTTCTGATTAGATACACCCAGAGTCTTCTATAAAACTCATCTACAAAGGTCAGAAAATACTTATTGTTACTAAGAGATAAAACATCAAAAGGACCACATATATCTGAGTAAACAACATGCAATAGGTCTTTAGATCTATTAGCTAGTTCTGCCTGAAATTTATTTCTAGGCTGTTTACCCATTAAGCATGTGGTACATACACCATTAGGTGCCTCAATCTTAGGTATCCCTTTAACTAAACTTTTAACACTCAGCTTGGTTAAACTGCCAAAGTTTAAGTGTCCAAGTCTTCTATGCCAAAGCTCACTTTCAGTACTAGTTGTAGCACTAAAACACTCAGCTGTTGATGTGCTAATACTAGTCCTGAAGGTTCTGTTTTTGGCTAGAGGACTTGTCAAAACTGGTTTATCTTTAGTATCAAAAACAGTCAGTTTTAAATCCTTCATGATTATTGAAAAACCTTTTTCAACCAATTGTCCTAGACTGATTAAGTTGCAGCTTATGCCAGGAACATAGTATACATCATGGATAATCACTACCTGTCCATCATCCTTTGTGAACATTACATTACCCATACCTGATGCTTCAATAGATCTGTTACTTGCACATTTAATAGTGGTCTTCTAATTCATTCTTATTGTTTTCAGTTTCTGTCTCATTTCCTAAGTCAGAAATCATACTGAATGCCACAGGAGTGCATTCAGTATCTGATTCTTCCTTGGCCACATTGGCTTCCTCCTTAGACTCTTTAGGTTTGCCATTTTTCTTAGTAGGACACTCCGTGGCATAATGCCCATAGTTGTCACACCTATAGCATTGCACCTTGGACTTGTCATTTTTCTTACTTGAGTCAAAGTTTTTCTTGGAGGAATTCCCCTTACCTTTGGGTTTTCCTCCCTTACCTTTGGACCAATCTTTGGCTGGTTGGGTGTTGCCTTTCTTGCCCTTGCCTTTTCCTGCAAACAAGGCTTGGTCTTCCTCAGTTTCACCCAGCAAAAAATTCAGCCTGATTTCTTTTGCTTCAAGCATGCATTGAAGGTCTTCAATCTTCAAATCTGCTGGCTTGATAGTGTTTTCTATACTGTTTACAACAAAGCCAAACTTCTTTGTTAGAGATCTAAGAACCTTTTTACACATAGCTAATTCAGATAGAGTCTCTCCATTGAGACTCATTGCATTTGTTATCTTCTTTAGTCTTCCAAAGAAGTCAGTGATGCTTTCATTTTCCTGCATGTTCAGGTTCTCATACTGCTTTCTTAAAGATTGCAGTTTTTCTTCCTTGACTGGGGCACCCCATTGTAATATTTGTCAAGAAGATCCCAGGCAGTTTTAGAGACTTTTATGCCTCTAATTCTGTCAAAGTTGCTCTCATCACACCCCTGGTGTATGAGATATAGGGATTTCCAGTCCTTTTTTGAATTCTCCTTGTGTTCAGCTGTTTGTGCAGAAGTTGGTTCCTCAGGTAGCTCAGGAACCCCTTCTTGGACAATATCTAGAACATCATGGAAGACAAAGATGGATTCCATTTGCAAATACCATCTATCCCAGTTTTTCCCATTTAGCTTGGGAATCTGGGTGGACAGACTTGCATTTGACATGCTGGTTTGAAACTTTGATTAACACTTTCTATCACCTGTTTCAAAACACTTAAAACTGTCAAATAACACAGTCACTTACTGTGTAGGCAACAGAAACTTGTAAAGATAACGAAAGAAGATTAAAGACTGGATTTGAGTTTTGTAAATGTCCCTGAATCATCTTTCTCTGATACCATGTTGAATTTTTGACCTATTGATGTTATGTTGTTTGCAGGGTGTATAATGAAACACAGGGGTGCATACAACACTTATCTTATGTGCAGGCCCAATCTTTCTTTCCACTGAATTGATACTGGATCAGGCTTGATCCACGCGGAACCCAGAACCCGGTTCCTGTAGCAATGCGCGGGTTAAACTGACCCGGTCGTATAAAAGCCCTTTTCTAGGGTTTTTCTCAGAAAATCAAGAATTGTTCCCCTTCTTCTTGCTGCTCCGGTTCTGTTCTTTCTCTTCTTCCTCTCTCACGATCTTAGGGTTTCTGTGCTCTTGCTGCTCCGGCAGCGATGAAGTGCGAAAACGCTCGTCCCTCTCCTCCGATGATGATCCTTGATGACGATGATGTAACGAACCTATTTGGTTGATCTCTGAGTCTTCACAGATCTGAGGTTGTGACTGTTTGAAGTTTCGGTGGCGGTGGTTCTGAAACTGATGCTTGAAACTGATGGCTAGCTTCCTTCCACTGTCACAGAGGTAAACTTCTTAACCTTGATATTCTGTCTTTACTGATTCTTGTTAGGTTTTGTTACGGACAAAACCCTAACACATTTGATTTATGGTTTTTAGGTACAGATCTTGAAAGATCTGTTTCCGAGGAGCTTCAACAGGTAAAAATCACTCTTGATCTTTTCCTTTGATGCTGTTTAAGTTCTGATCTGCGCACAGTGTTAACTCCTTTGTATTTCCTGTGTTTGTATGAGCCGAACTTGCAAGAAACGGTTGTTCACACCTTGAAGAACCCAACAGAATGCAGATTTTTCTTACTTAAGAACAGGTAGCCTTTTTCACCCTCTCTTTCTCTGTTTTTCACTTTTTGTGTATTTCAGTCTCTGAAAAATTGTTGCTAACTGACTTCTGTTACTCTTTTTCTTATGAGGTCTACCTTCAACACCTTGTTGAAGGTTCTGTCGCAGAAGGCCTCTCAGAAACTGAACAGAAAGAAAATAGCAATGCAGAAGAGAAGAAAACAGAAGACTTAGGGTATTGAAAAGCAAATGAAATTTTTTATTGAAATTGTATTCTATTCTGTACAGATTGTATGCTTATATATGTACACTGTAATGAGTTTGTTAACAAACTCTTTAAAGATTAGTTACAATTAGTTAGACATAGAACTGATTGTAACTAACTGTAACTGCTTGTAACCCCTTCAACAGATCTGTTTGAAGAAACTAGCCGTTGGACTTAAGGGCAATTAGGGTATTTGATAATTAAATCCAATATGAAACACCCCAACGATGATAGCTAAACACTTCCTTCATATAAGACTCCATTACAGACGACTACTCGAGGGTGAGCAAAGATCCTCCTGGCTGTCTCCACATTCTCTGATGTTTTATCATCACATCAACGACACAACGTCAATGGACATGACATTCTAGTCTAAGTCTTTAACAACAACCCGTGGTTACCTCTCAACCACATTCAACCACGTAATTTTTATAATGCTCAAATACTTGTTCAGCTATTATGTGTATCTTAGTTTCTCTATGTGATTCTCTTCATCTTCTTCTTCAGAGCGTAAGAAATAAGAAAGTGAGTTTCGTTGAGAGAGAAAAAAAAAGAGAGTGAAATTAAGAGTGAGAGTGAATAATTGCCTAGTGTGTTTTTCATTCCTTCGTGTTTTTACCCTAATCGTATTTGGGTAGCTTCCACAATTGCGTTCATTAGCTTTGGGTTCGGATTTGACTATCTTGGACTCAATCTTGGGCCTATTTTGGTGTACTTTTTGCACCAACACCAAAAGCAAGAATAGAAGTTTTTTAAATTATTATTTTTTTACCAAATAAATTAACTTCTTCATAATGATTTTTTTAATGATTTGGATTAATATCACAGCTTTAGGAACTTTAGCCTTTTTTTTATATGAGAAAAATAAAATAAAATAAAATAGAAAGTATTAAGCGAGAGATGAACACAAAGACGCGTGTCTTTTTCACTCACCATTTGCCTAGAGATACAAATTTGCTTCACCCATTATAAATATTTCATTAAAATTTTACCTGTGTAGTCAAAGTTTGGTATAATACCATGAATTTTTTGTTATAAATTTTCATATTAATCTGAAACTATTGTGCTTCATTGATACAAATTTAAGGTAAATTTGTTTTAAAAATATATATGCTTTACCACAAAAATACTATACAGTCCAAAATTAATCGGACGTAAATAAAAAACATTATATCCGATAATAAGTTGTTACTTCTAGAAGGTGGTAGATCTAGGACCGTGAACCAGCTGTGCAAAAAATTTCAAACCCACGCATCTCATAATTTTAATAAAAGTAAGACTTTAATTCAATTTTAATAAAAGTAAGACTTTAATATATTTTAATAAATAAAATACACAACTCATAATTAAGATGATACATTGTAATCTTAATTCAATTTTTGGGATCCGATGACAATTCATCTAAATTAACTTCAGTATGTTGTTGTGATTGTGAAGTTGATCCACATTGCTCGTTTGATAACCTTGATCTTTTTAATATAAATTTATCCATTAATTATCAATAGACAACTAACTGAACTAAATTTGATCGTGAATAAACAATTAGTTAGAGAACAAAATTGAGCAACACAAAATACAATAATAGGTTCACAACTTGTGTTGAACAGAATCCTAAATCCTATATTTTGCACAATAACCGGTTCTTGTTGAAACGGTAAACAAATTTTGATTGTTTAAACAGGTTCTTGATTGTTTAGTTAAAATATTTTGATTGTGGGTAACAACAGTTCACTTTTTGCACACAATCACAACTTGGGTGAAAAATATTTTGATTGTTTAGTTATAGGATTTAGAATTGTGGATAACAGGTTCACTTTTTGCACGAACATGTTTATTATCCACATTCAGAATATTTTGGATTGTTTATACGAGATCGGATCCTCTACATGCTGTAAATGGTGCAGCGAGTTGCTGCACTGTCCGATCTAGAGAGAGAACAATTGTTGCGCCGTTCTCTCTCTAGATCGGACGGTACAGCAACTTGCTGCACCCTCTACAGCATGTAGAGGATCCGAACTCTTGTTTATACCCTTTATCACTCCTTTAACTAAACAATAAAAATATTTTGATTGAGGATAACAGGTTCCCTTTTTGCACCCAATCACAACTTGGGTGCAAAAGATATTTTCACGTTGTGAAAAATATTCCTAAATCCTAGAGTCTTTCATTTTTCCCCCCGAAAAATATCACACCGTACTTTTTTTTTCATAAAAAAAATGCAATTTCTTTTGTTTTCTTCTCCCACAAAAATTTGTCTAATCATGCAATTTTTTTGTCATTCTTTCATTCCCTCCTTATATTTATCTCACTATTTATTTGTTCTGTCTCCATTTTCGATCTATCTCTATTTCTCCTCCCATTCAATGTTTAAAATAAATAAAAATGCTTTCACTTAAATAAACAAGTCCGCATTCTCGGCGTTGGCAACCACATTCAATAACGACGCATAACAAGAACGAACCGTAAAAGATCTGGAGTTCCCAAGCATCCAAACCCACCTGTCCGTATCCCCCAGAGAAAGGCCAACCGGAATTAAAATCTGTTGTAAATACTCCGCTTCCGCACGATCAATCGAGAATTGAGACAACAGCCACACTTCATTCCAACGCCACGAACCGCCAATCCAATCACCAAAATCCTGCACAAAAATTCGCTGCTTGTCTCGGCCAGCAAACAAACGCGGCAGCAGCTGGGAAAGCGCAGTCGTACCCAACCAATTATCAACCAAAAAATCAATCTACGCGCCATTACCAATACGATGAGAAACATTCTAGCCGAAACCAGCAGCTATAGGTAAGGAATAATCAAGAAGCAATAAATCCCGCCACCAAATAGATCCACCCCCTCCTCTCTTTAAAGCCATTGTCATCTGATGAATGAATGCGTCGTTAAAACACCCATACCGATGAAGAAACAGCCCTCTCCAAGGTGCATTGACCTCCACAAGCGCCATCCACTTCCACTTACTCAAGAGAGCTACATTAAACAATTCTAAGTTTTTGATACCAAGGCCACCATCTTTTTTTGGTTTACAAATTTTTTCCCATGCAACCCAATACATTCCGCGATCACCTTCACCAACTTGCCACAAAAAATCTCTTTGGATCTTGGATATGGGACGCATGTCCTCATGTCCTCGTGATTACATGGTGACAAGCTCTGACTAGGTGTAATGTCGGGATGATGAGTTTTATTTCAATGTATTTTTATGTTTATTAAAAGTGAGTTCATTATAAGTCCATGCTGATGTAAAGAAAGGATAATGCACGTGGTGCCTTTTTCCCGAGTGCGGATAAAATTAGTCAAATCCAATATGTAAATATTTTAAAGTTTATTTTATTCAAGTTATTTTAATTTATTTCAAGAAGTTCCTCTAATTTTTCGTAAATTTCTTTATTAAATTATTTTCGGGAAAGGGGTGTCACATTCCCAGCTTTTGTTCATCTTCGTGCTAATATAATCGACCATACTTAGTTCGGTAAAAAGTAGCGGATATCGGATAGCTGATAGCAAATGATGTGTTTGGTAAAACTAGTGGTTGAACTAACTGATAAATGTAAAATGACATAAAAGAACATATTTATTTAATTCATTATTACATTTGCTTAATAAGGATAGAGAAGTAATTTAAGAAAAATAAAAAGGGTAAAAATGCCAAAAAAAATAGTGAGACACTATCTGCTATCCGCTAGCGTTTGAAAAAACGCTATTTGAAGTAGCGTTTGAAAAAACGCTAATTAACGCTACTCGAAAAACGCTAAATGCTGGTGCTTACGAAACACGTGTACTCTTCACCCGCTACTTTCATCAGCTATCCGCTAGCGTATGGGACGCGCCAAACAGAGCCTTAGAAACTAATAGAAAAAGACATGTAAATTGTACAAGCTTTTTGATGGCAGCATTATTGAATTGATTAAATAGTTATTAAAAAATAATTATTTGGTAAATTTTTGTAGTGATTAAATTGATTGATTTTATTTTTTATGAAAAAATTAATTGATTTTACTCATTTTAATTGATTTTAGTAATTTTAGTAGTTTGAATAAATTATAAAAATGAATAATTTTTTTAAAATAGTTGTGTTGGAAAAAGTTTAAAAAAAACAGGTTCTCCCGTTGGCACTCCTATTGGCATTTTACTACTTTTTAGTAATTATAAAATAGTTATTTGGTAATTTTTTGTAATGAAAAAAAAAATATTTTTTTAGTTAAAAACTGACAAAAAATGATTTTTTTTGAAAAAGAATTGAAAAAAGAAATTAAGGAAAAAAATGGAAAAAAGTCATTAAAAAAAAGGAAAAAAATTTAATTAAAAAAATTCAGAAGAAAAGTGATTTTACAAAAAAAATGGAATTTTTTTTTTCAAAAAAACTGTTATTATTAAAATTTATAAAAAAAAAAAACCGTTATTTCTAAAAATGTCATTTTGCTGGCATATGTTTTTATTATATAGAAAGTTGATTTATTATTGTTAACGGACAACATACACCTTTGTATGATTGTAGTGCACGAGTAGAGTCCGCTAGACGTAGTAATTAATCTTCCAACAATTTTTCCTATAATTTTTAGGCAAAATATCTCTCAAGGTCTCTTAACTTATTTTTTGGTAACGAATAGGTCCCTTAACTTTTTTTGTAACGACTAGGTCCCTTAAGTTTTAAAAACGTGGCACTGTTGCCCTTTTTTATATTTTTCGTTAAACTCTTACAAAAATGGTTACATGGCTGTTCGGACTTGAACTGAGGTGCTCGACCTTGGTACGGGCAAGAGAAGTCGAGTCCTAAGTCCAAATGTATGAATTGATTGGGTGAGCGATGTCTGGTCGTGCTCAGAGTCCTGCCCGGGTGGTGGTACCTGCAATGATACTCCGACGCCCAAGTCAGTGGAATAAGAGTGCGAGTAGAGTAACAATATGGGTCAAAATTACTTAACCTTCGTAGTGGGAACAATGCCTCTTTATATAGAGTTAGAGGGACAGCGCTGGCCATTGGATCATCGTGGTGGATCTCGACCGTTGATCATGCAAGATGCAGCGAGGGTTGATCTGAGCCGTTGATCTTAGTGGATTCGGGTCATGATTCCTCCATCTTGATAGTGGGCCAGTCTTTGGCCTGCCCCGTATCGGTTTGGGCTGAAGGTCCAGTCCAGAACAGTTGCCCCCCAAGCCTAAGTCGTCCGCGGAACGGGTTCAGGCTTGAGAACGTTTGCCCCCCAGTGGAGTGGCTTAGCCGTTGTGCGGTCACCTGCGCCCAGTGGAGCGGCCTTCAACGGGTAGCTTAATTCGTCCAAGTATGCTCGACCTACTGGGTGGTCTACTGAGTCGCGGCTCATGCTCACCTCGCCCCATAGGCTCACGCGGGGCTCAATCGTAGCCCGCTCTCTGTGCATGGATCGCCCTGGCTGGTCTATTGGGTCGCGGCTCAGGCTCACCTCGCCCCATAGGCTCACGCGGGGCTCAATCGTAGCCCGCTCTCTGTGCATGGATCGCCCTGGGTGGTCTACTGAGTCGCGGCTCAGGCTCATTGTAGCGACTGAAAAATCCGGAGGAGAGATTCTTCGAAGTTTTTGAAATGAAGCCGCCACCAAAGTTTAGTTTAAGGGCAAACATTGGAAAATCCCTATTGAGTGGATAAGGGGGTTTTGCGGACCAGGTTTAGGCTCGAGAGTCGTTTATGCATAGGGATGGTATTAGCACCCTACGACATCCTCGTAAGGAAGGTTACATTTTAACTAAATGTGCAAACATTTGTTAATTCAAAAATAAAAAGACTCGATAAACGGTTAGTTATTTTTGTTTGTTTTTGAAAAAAAAATAAGAAATAAGAAATTTACAAAAAGACTAAAAAAGGGGTTTTTATTAATGCAATTGACAGAGGTCGGCCGCCCTCTGCTCCTACGTATCTTCTGGTAGAGAATCAAATCACACGTAGATCTTGGGGAAGGTGTTTGTGTGTGGGTATTTTTATTGTAAAGTATCTTTGAAATTGGATGACATTAACGATGACCAAACAAGTAAACTCAGAGTGGTCATGTACTACGCTTGTTTAGAAATTAATAGTTACTCGTAATGGTCAAACAAGTTAAACTCATAGTGACCATGACTAACAACTTATTTTTGAATTTTAAAAATGTTTAATCGAAAGTGTGATTTTAAAAACAAGTTAAAATTATGTGAAGATGAGTTAAACTCATTGACTAATAAAAGAAAGGCTAAATAGCACTTTTGGTCTTTTATCTTTGCTCCAGATTTCACTTTGGTCATTTATCTTTTTTTTGGTCCGTTTTGGTCCCTCATGTTTCATTTTCGTTTCATTTTGGTCCCTCACCTTAGTTTTGACTAAAATTAATATTATTTAATTCAATTAAAACATTAAAACAATTAATCAATTTTTAAATATATATTTTTGGTTCTCCCCACCGTGAAATTACTCCCCCCACCGTGAACCCCTCCCCCCCTCTCTGGTTTGCTCTCCCCTCCCCCTCTCTGGTTCGCTCTCCCCCCCCCCCTCTCTGGTTCGCTCTCCCCCTCCCCCCTCTTCTCACCGATCCCCCCTCTTCTCACCGATCCTCCCCCCTCGCTGGTTCGATCTCCCCTCCCCCCCTCTCTAGTTCGCTCTCCCCTCCCTCTTCTCACTGTCGCAACCCCCTCTCTCGTCGTTCTCTCTCTCTCTCATCGCTTTCCCTCTTCGCATCTCCCCCCTCGCCGTTCTCTCTCTCTTCGCATCCCCCCCGTCGTTTTCCCTCTCCTGAATCGCAAATTCAGATCTAGATCCAGATCGCAGAGGAGGGGTGGTGGCTGTGAGCGGTGATGGTGGGTGGTGACGGTGAGAGAGAGAGAGAGAGAGAGACAGATTGTGAGGTGGGTGGTGGCTGTGGGTAGGTGGTGACGGAGAGAGAGAGAGAGAGAGAGAGAGAGAGAGAGAGAGAGAGAGAGAGAGAGAGAGAGAGAGAGAGAGAGAGAGAGAGACAGACAGATTGGGTGGTGGGTGGTGGTTGTTGGTGGCTGACGGTGGTTGGTTCTTTTTCTAATTTTGTTTTAATTGAATTAATTGTTTTAATTGTTTTAATGTTTTAATTGAATTAAATAATATTAATTTTAGTCAAAACTAAGGTGAGGGACCAAAATGAAACGAAAATGAAACATGATGGACCAAAACGGACCAAAAAAAAGATAAAGGACCAAAGTGAAATCTGGAGCAAAGATAAATGACCAAAAGTGCTATTTAGCCTAAAAGAAATGAGAAAAGGTTGTGTATTTCAAAGTAAATATTAAATATGAGAAAGTAAACGCCTCAAATATAGGGTGTAAACAGTAAATAGAATGAGATGTTAGTTTTGTTTCACGTTTCCTAAGTTTTTGGGAGTGGAAATGTGCTCTAATTTTGCTCCTATTTTTAGGGAAAGAAACTAACTCTGAATTAGGTCCATTTTCTTCTCCCACTCAACCCATGATCTCAGAGTAACGGTTAATTCTGAAAATTAAGCCCCTATTTTGTAGTTGGAAGTTGCTGAACTCTGTGATGGACAGAGCTCTATAAATAGCACTTCTACTCTCTGTTTTGGTCACCGAACCTACTTCTCTATTCAGAAAAATTACACCATCGAGTTTTGAGTGAGTGAGGGTTTGGAAAGAAGAACATAGTTCTTTCGTAGGTGTGAAGAGCGAATCCGAGTTCTCCGTTGGGTGTGAAGTACGAGACCAACATTGCATTGGCTGGAGGTTAGTGCTATTTTATTGCTTCTGCTATAGTGATTTAAACGTGTTGTTTGTTGTATCATGTTTAAATCGAATTCTGTTAAAATATCTTACTTGAGAGTGATAGTTCTAGGCTAAACTAAATCAGGGCCCATACTCTACATGAGAGAAAGGAACCGCCAGTTATGAAAAAGGGAGGTACTAATAGAGTGATTAGCCTTTATACATATTTGAAAAAATTAAACTGATAAAAAAATGTTGAGACAAAATAGAAGTAAAAGAAAAGGGAGGGGATCCACGATACTTGACTTATTACTTAATAAAATAGAAAAGGAATAAAATAATATAAGAGGAAACTAAGAATAAGGATTGAAGAAAAAAACCTAATGTCAGCCGCATCTAAATCTCAAGAGAGAGAACAGAAGAAGCTTGAGGGAGCGTGAGAAAACGAGAGAGGGAGCTCACGGCTGAGGGAGAAAGAACGAAAGGGAGAGGAGAGAGAAGCTGACGAGGGATGAACGCTGATGGCCATGGGGATTGAAAACGAGGAGGGAGCACAGTGGTGACGACGGCAATGGCGGAGGTTCGCCGGAGATGGTGGGGTGGAGGTGCTGGGTCGTGAGAAGAGGAACATAGGTGATGAACTGAGAGAGATGGTGGGGTCTGAGAAAAGATGATGAAACAGAGGGCGAGAGAGATGAAGATGGCGGCGACGGTGGTGGTGCACCGACGATGGTGGTGCTCCCCCCTTTTTTATGTTCAGAAACTTTGACATTCCTTTCTCATTTTTTGATCGATTTTTCCCTCTCTACATTTTCCTCTCTTGCTCTGTATTCCCTAATTTTCTCTCTCTATTTTGTTTCTCAGAATTGTTCTTCCTTCTCTCTCTTTGTTCTAAGTTTTTCCTCCCCCTTTCCCTGTTGTTGCTGAATTGTATTTATAGGCAGGTTTTGTCATGTAGGTGAGGAAATCAAAGGACAACAATTGGAGAAAGGACCAAGGACAGCTCGCTGGGTGGAGGAATCAAAAGGACAAATGCCAGCTATTTGAATGGGCAAAGGACAATAGCTGGCAATGGAGGAAGGACAGCATCCAAGGAAAAAAAAACCTAGCTAGGGCAGCCAGCAGCAGCTACGCCCCCTTTTCTTCTTTTTTCTCTTTTTTTGAAACTTTGTATTTTTAATTTTGTACTATTTCTTTTTGCTGTTTTTGTCTATGTATGTAAAAAAACTTGACTATGTAATAAAAATTTTGACTATTTAGCTCTAAAAAGCTTATTATGCTTTCAATTACTTTTTGTATATTTTGCACCAACTATAACAAATAGTCTAATAACTAAGATATCAACAATAAAAAAGGAGCATAAAAAAAACGTTGTATGACGAGCGCTAAAGACACACACGTGTTTAAAACGATACGTCACGACGAGGATAAAAACTTTTTGGGAATTTTTTTAATAAATTAGACGAACAAAATTAGGGTATGACAAGGGTTTCCAGCTGTCTAAAAGTGTATTCTGCAGAATGAAAGCGCGCTATTTATAGAGTCTAGCGCAGCAGACACTGCCCGCTTTCGCTCATAGAACCACGTGGGTCGCTTCCGCTCATAGAACCATGTGGATCGCTAGCGCTCATAGAACCACGTGGGTCGCTCATAGAACCATGTGGATCGTAGCGCTCATAGAACCACGTGGTTCTATAGCATTCATAGAACTATGTGGATCGTAGTGCTCATAGAACCACGTGGGTCTATAGCATTCATAGAACCATGTGGATCGTAGTGCTCATAGAACCACGTGGGTCTATAGTTATTCCTTTTAACAGATCAAATAGCCCTTTTTGATGCATTATTCCCTTTCTTAAGTCGCTCCAAACTTCACCCCTTGCCTTCACACTTTGTTCTACAACTCGATCTAGTTCTTGTGCATATAAAAACAAGGAAAAACTAGCATAACCACTACACAAAAAACTAGATTTACAAACTCACAAAATCTGCTCAAACTTTACTGGTTTTAACGATTACAAAAAATAAAAACGAACATCAAAACAACGTTGCACGAGAGTGCTAAAGACACGCGCGCTTAATCGATGCGTGACACAACAAGAATAAAACCTTTTTTTGAATTTTTTGATTAGTCGGACAAAATTAGGGTATGACACTCACCTCGCCCCATAGGCTCACGTGGGGCTCAATCGTAGCCCGTCCTCTAGAGCCGTTTACCGGATCTCGTTCCAGGGGGTTTTAAGAATAGGGAAATAAACTTTATCTCAAAGTAATGAAAAATGTCTTGTCTTATTACTGACGGACGGGCGGTGCTCGATAAAAACCCTGTGGGAAAAAGAGTATCCAGCCCAGTTATTACAATTTTATTCTTTTTCATGACGTTCGCCCCTCTTGGGGTTGTCTCTCAGTAGTTCCCCTTACGACTACTCGTGTTGCCATCACCCTCTCTTCATAGTTCATGAATCTCTGAGATCAGCGCAGGAAAGTTTCTAAATCGGGCGGTTCGTTCACGCCCACTTCAATTTCAAACAAAGTACCGGTACGCAGTCCGTCTCGAAGGAACCACAGTCTCATGTCGTCTTCCAGTCCTCTTACAGCACCCGCCTCTTTGTTAAACCGTTCTACATAATCGCGGAGTGTTTCCCCAGACTCCTGTCTGATTGTTTTCAGGATTGCGTGCGATTTGGGTTTCACCCTTGAAGCTGTAAAACGGGCAAAAAAAACCCTAGCGAGTTGTTACTAGGTGGAGATGGTGTTCGGCCTTAGTTCTGTGAACCATTCCAAGGCCGGCCCCTCCAGAGTTAGGGGAAATATCTTGCACCTGACCGGCACGTATGCTCCCCGGTATTGCATCGTCAAATCAAAGTATCTCAGGTGGGCATCAGGTCTTTCATGTCGTTGTACATTCTTAAGTCCGATGGGGGGTTTTCCAAGGTACGAGGGATGGGATACTCGTGAATGTCTTGGGTAAAGGGTCCCATCCTCACACCACTCCTTTCCCTGCGAGGTGGTCGGTCCTCGAAGCGTCGGCCTCGATGACCACGTCGCCCTGAGCCTTGGTAGCGATTCCGTCATTCTGGCGACCAATTCTCTTAATGAGGGAGGGCATACTGATCACCTGATCTGATTCTTGATCGGGCGGGTGACCCACACGAGTCGTATGAAGATTCTTGGTAAGAGGGCTCTTCTGGCCAATAAGTTGGATCGGTCGAGGAGGGTGATGTTCTATGTGGCGTCAGATCCCCTCCTTGATTCCTTCGTCGAGGTGGGGACCGGTGGACGAGATGCCTTCTAGGAGATGATTTATGTCGCCTAGATGGATTCCTCCTTTCGACCAGAGATTGATTGTCTTACCGGCATTGTTCGGGTGCGATGTACTCCTGCCCCGAAGTCACTTGAGCTAACATTTCCAGAATCTGCTGTACGGCGTTGAGTGGTAGTACGATGTTTGCTTGGGTGGCCGGTCCAGAGGGTGTGCCTTGAACAAAGTTCTCAACTGTAACCGGGACACCCTCTGAGGTTGGTTGTGGTTGGTCAGGGATACCAAACACGCTCTGCAAGAGCGGGTTCCTCTGGCGGAGTGGTCTACCTCGCGGAGCCATAGGAACGGAGGTGGGATAACGCCTGGAGTGGTCCCCCTACCTGGCGCGCCAATGAACTGAGGTGCTCGACCTTGGTACGGGCAAGAGAAGTCGAGTCCTAAGTCCGAATGTATGAATTGATTGGGTGAGCAATGTCTGGTCGTGCTCAGAGTCCTGCCCGGGTGGTGGTACCTGCAATGATACTCCGACACCCAAGTCAGTGGAATAAGAGTGCGAGCAGAGTAACAATATGGGTCAAAATTACTTAACCTTCTTAGTGGGAACAATGCCTCTTTATATAGAGTTAGAGGGACAGCGCTGGCCATTGGATCATCGTGGTCGATCTCGACCGCTGATCATGCGAGATGCAGCGAGGGTTGATCTGAGTCATTGATCTTAGTGGATTCGGGTCATGATTCCTCCATCTTGATAGTGGGCCGGTCTTTGGCCTGCCCCAGATCGGTTTGGGCTGAAGGTCCAGTCCAGAACAGGACTTATTAAATTCGTCAATAATGTTCACGGGGTAAGGTTCGGACTTATTAAATTCGTTTACTTTAAATTTGTCTTGATTTTCACGGCGTAATGTTCAGACTAATTACAACAACAAAATTATTACAATCTTTATATTGTACAACTAATTTTAGAATAATGACATTACAAATTAACATTTTTGTTTGAATATAGTAATATCGTGTAACGCGATAAACCCGTGCTGATGCATCGGTAATGTACTGGTACACAATGAAAGCAATCACAAATGTTGTCCGATTGTGATATCAATTCAACAATATGCACTTGTTTCTAAAGTTCAATTATGTGTATAAAGAATATGTTACTTACTTTGCCAAGGCACATAATCTTTTGTAACAAAAAACAAGCCTGAAAATTATATGAATAGGGAAAGAAAAGAGCGCCTTAGAAATGAACAACATTAATGGCATTCCATGCATAAGGCAAGCAAGCAGGCCAAATTGATCAAATTATGTCTGCATAGAAGAATTCCTGAAACAGTTTGATCTGGTGAGGCGGCAGAGCAATTGCGACAGACAAGCTGGCATCATTTGTTGAACTTGGGATTATGAAAGATAGCCCCTCATAAGCAATCCCACCAGGTCCCATGAATATGGGCCTTCCCCAACCAAAGTCAGCATCATGAATTGGAAGCCTTGCCCAACTAGTGATGCCAAGATTTGGACACTTAAAAGTATGTGCTCCACGAACAAGAGCTTTTAGATCAGGTTGTAGCTCTAAATAGTCCAGAGCCGATCTCAAATAATCATTGTCCATTCTTTTCAATGCATTGTGGATTCTGCTTGCAGCATACCATGTTGGTTTTGACATGAGATCCCCTGCCACTGCTATTGGGGTGGTTGTGAATATCACATTGCCAAAGTAACCTTGCGGAAGGGGAAGTATCAGTCTCGAACGTCCATCAGTTGCAATGTACAATTTGGTTTCTTGATCACTTGGAAGTGATCTTGCCTTGCACACACATCTCCATACATGACCCGCCAACATCTCATATGAGCTATAGTTGATTGTGTTGCCATCTTCCCTAGACTTACCCTTCAAGATGTTGAGTTGGTCACGAGTCAATTTGAAGATGGACACTGCTGCATCTCCAGCTGCTGGTTTTGCTATTGTTTGCAAAGGAGGAGTCTTCATTGCTGGTGGGGGCTTGTATTCAATGTGATCGAAAACAGGTCGGGGTGGATCCCGGGCATGGAGCAGTGTCCGATCAATGAATGGTAGGATGGAAACATCTAGGCCACGAGCCACATCTGACCATGAATTTATGAAGTGAAGACCAGAGGCTCCATCTGCTGCATGGTGTTGCATGCCAACTCCTAACGACACTCCTCCACATTTGAAATATGTTACCTGTAATGTAGCATAGTGTAAATTCCACTTAGTCACGTGATTGACTTGTTAACATAATATCAAATTAAAAGATGTTTGTACGTTAACATTATTTCGATATTAAACTAGTTTAAGACGCACGGGTGATACTGTACGATCGGTGTATTGCCATGAAGTCATAATAGTAATTTGGACATTGAGTCGAAGAAATTAAAGGAGATTGACAATCAGAATTACATTTATGCATAATAATGTATTTGGACATTAGAGGTAAAATATGCATCCCCGTTGACCCTCCTGTTTGCATCCTCGTTGGCCCTCATGTTGGCACTCCCGTTGGCGCTCTCGCTACCTATATCGTTGCCACTCCCGTTGTCTCTCCCGTTGGCGCTCTCGTTGCCACTCCCGTTGCCTCTCCCGTTGGCACTCTCGTTGCCACTCCCATTGACACTCCCGTTGGCATTTTACTCCATTTTATTAATTATAAAATAGTTATTTGGTAATTTTTGTAGTGGTTAAATTGTTGATTTTAACAAAAGTAGTTAAATTGATTAGTTTTAATAGTTATTTTGTAATTTATGGTAGGGGTTGAAGTTTTTTTACAATTTAGGGGTTAAATTGATAAGTTATTTTGTAAAAGAAAATCAGTTTTTTAAAAAAAGAATGAATTTTAAAAAAATAGTTTTTAAAATATTAATTAAATTTATTTTTTTTTTGACAAAAAAGAATGAATTAAATTTATTTTTTAAAATGATGGAAAGAAGACTTTTACAAGAAAAACAGTTTTTAAAAAACAATTTTAAAAACATTGTATAAAAAAAAATTAAAAAAAAATTGAAATTTAAAAAAAAAAACTGTTGCGGTACTGTAAGGGTACTATAGCAGTACTGTAGCGCTACTGTAGCATGTCAGGTTTTTGCAAGAAAAGTTTTTTTTTTAAAGTTGATGTCTTACCGTAGCGAGTCAGTTTTTTGTACTGTAGCGCGTCAATTTTTTTTTGCAGAAAAGTCTTTTTTTTAAAAAAGCTGCTAGTTGTTTTTTTGTTGGTGTTGCTTTTACCATTTTGTCCTTAATTTTGGACACATGCAAAATTCGTAAAATGTCTAAAAAGGATATTTTGCTGGTAGTGTGTTTTATTAGATTGTATAGATATAGATTAGTGGATTCATGTGTTAAATTTGAAAAATTGTAGGATTCATCTACATTTTGGCTAAATGTATTCTCACAATTTAAATGTTTCGGCCACAATTTAAACATTAAACATAGAGCAGTGATTTTTGTTTTGGCTAGAGACATAAAGTAGTGCTTCAGTGTTCTCGATTCATAACATTAATTTTATGCGTCCAATGAATTTGTGAATCATGTTTAATTTAAATGAAATAAAGTGCCGACCGACATTCTACGGCACAAGTGGTAGATATTTGAGTTTCTTAACTATTTTGGTTAATGGTTCAATCTCTAGTCGGTGCATATGGACAAATACCCGGTAGGAGAGATCAAACTCTTAAACGAATCTCAGTATTTCGAGGGATTAACCTCTACGGTTGCGCGAGTAGGAAATACCTTGATTTAAAAAAAAAAATGCCGCCGAATGATTTAGGTGGTTGTTGAGCGACTTTCTACTACTCCTCCATTACTAATTGAAAATATAAGAGGAAAAAAGAAAGCTATGGGACTAATAATCCTCCTCCATATTGCTTTCTTCATAGTTCATACTGCTGCATTCTTATAAGAGTCAAAAAAGTTGGGCTATTCTGCAGTTATGTTACTACTCTACGCAATTAAAGCGTCAACACTACTGAACAGCGTTGCATTTATGATTTATGTATTTATCTTTCAGCGTGTTTTCAATATCTGAGGAAAAACCATGTTTTGAATAAATAATTAATGCCAATAAGTAAAGATATGTAAACCGAATTATTTTCACAGTTTTATTAATATAATCTGAAGTTAAAAAAAGTAACCGGTTATTCCTTTTAAAAAGCAACTTGATAGTATTTTAATTGAGTTTAAATACTATGCACGTATAAACTCTTTTACGGGTATGACCGATAACAATTCAATTCACGGTAGAATTAACGTTCAAGTTGATTGCTAATTGACTAATTTCTTTTTAATGATATATCAACTTGTAATTCATAGATAGGCTAGTTAATTATGGATTTATTAGTCAGAGTTTTAATTGGTAGGAGTTGTTGACCAATTTTTCTTTAGAGGACTTTACCCGTAATAGGTTAGGTCTTCCTTTTAACCGTTTTCACTAACATTTGTTCCTCCTAAGAGTTTTGGTCTAGTCTCCATTGGTCTCTCTGTTACTCTCATTCCTTTTTATATCTTTTCTTAATACTAATAGGGAGGATTACTCTTTCCTTTTAAATGATTTTCCCAAAGAGAGTTTGAATCAAAAGGTTTTAACGAGGCTCTGTTACCTCTTTTTTCCAAAAAAACCTTGTAATTCATAGATCGAGTAAAACACTGATAGACCTATTATTTATATAAATGAAATCAATTTTATTTATCGTTATAATTCCGTAACTACGAATGCGTACAAGTATTTATATGTGTGGAGTTAGAATTCTAGAAGATACGTCTCTAAAATTAGGCTTAGGAATTCACGGAGCACCGATCAAATGAGGGGGGGAGATAAGCTCTACCCAATTATTCTATGAAAAATAATATAAAAAAACATAAAAACACTACCTTTCACAAATTATCATTTTTCTCTGCCCTTCAAACCAAAAGCTAATATGTTCTTCTACAATGAAGGCTAAATTGTTTAATCATCATTATATAAGTATAGCAGAGAAGTTTCTGGTTTAATTTATAATATTTCAATAAGTTTGTGTAACATTCTTTCCGATTACCGGGAAGACAAACCATGAGGAGTCCAAAATCAAAAGGTTCAAGTGAATGAACAGTTTAAATATTGTATGTAAAATCAAATGGTCCAAATTCAATGAATATACAAACAATAAATCCAACTTATTTCCAAATATTGTTAAAAATAGAAATTAAAAAGTATAAAATTGCATAATATATTAATTAATATGTCAAATTTAATTAAATTAATAAAAAAAGAAAAAGAGTTTGTCCAAAGCAAACGTGTTTTGTGTTTCTGAAAAGAGAGGTAACAACTGAAGAAAGAAAAACGCACCTGCAAGACCAAGAGTGGATACGTTTCGATGCCGGTAGAATAATCGACGGCAGGGATTAGCTGACGGAGCCTAAGAGTGGGAGCGAAGTCACCAAAGTCATCAATGGAGGCAGTGGTATCAGCCTCTACGAAGAGCACTCCTTGGCCGTCGCAATAAAGCTCGACGCGGCCGTCGTCGTCGCGGCGGAGACGGGCTGCCATTGGGTAGAAGGGAACGAGCACCTTGCTGAGAGCCTTCTTCAGAATGTTGGGTTCGAAGAAATTGGAGGCGCCGTTTGGCCTGTAAAAGTAGACGCTGGGGGTGTGAAAATTGGGGACCACCAAGTCCACGTTGGAGTTCCACAACGCCATCCGTGGCGTCTCCTCCGCCGGACGCACCATCGTCGACTCTTTCACGTTGATCATCATCATCTCTGCTCCTCCAAAACAAATAGATTATTATGAATATTGCTTATTGCTTATATATATGCCACAAGGTAATAATAGCAGGGCAAATTACACCGACAAGTTAACGAAATAGAGAAAAAAAAAATTCATTGAACTAAAATGGAATTGAATTAAAATGGAATTCACGGAATACAATGAGTTTGAACTTATATATATAGATCCAATCTCACGTAACTAATCTATAACAAACTAACAACTACAAAACTAACTCTAGCCAAATTATAAAAACTAAATGAGAGTTATAACAAACTAATTTGTAACAAACTAGCAACTACAAAACTAATTCTAACCAAATTATAACAACTAAATAAGAGAGTTATAACAAACTATATCTCTAATAGTCTCCCACAAGTTAGAAGGTGTTCACAACACTTCTAGCTTGGGATGAGCAAGACAAAAGTACATCAAAGCGAATGAAAATTACAATGAAAAATGCTGGAATACATCGGCAAAAAAAAGCCATAAGGCAAATGTTTAACCATCAAAGAGGCAGAAGCTAACAACAGCAGCAAAGCCAATCTTCTCTTTACGGTCAATGCATCTATATCTATCCCCATATGAGATTGTAACAAAGAGGTTATCAAATTAGGAATGCGATATCCAATAAGGAAAGGAGATTATGTCCAAAATTTCAAACCAAGAAGCAGATGAAGAAACAACCCAACAAATCTATCCCAAATTCCTCCAACATGCAAAAGAAATCCAACCCAATATTGTCTTCAATCTTCATTCTTGTGGAGAAAAACAAGTGCAAGCATAAGGTAAATGCAAATAATGCGGACAATCAAGAACACTGATCCATGTTGAATCAGATACAAAATTTTGATTCAAGATCGAAAACGAAATCGAAACTCGGTCCAAAATGAAATTGGAACTCCACTTCAGATCACAATCATCAAAACCAAAACGAAAGGACACTACAACAGATTTAAGGATGGACAACGCTTTTTTTAGCCATGGGCAGCGCTTCTGAGCGCTGCTTAACTTGGCGCTGCTGATTCCACTCCAACAATATTGGGCAGCGTTTAGGAAGCACTGCTCATTGATAGCCATGGGCAGCGCTTCCAAGTCATAAGCGCTGCTCATTCCAAAATTTCGCTAAACAATGGGCAGCGCTTGCACTGAAAAGCGCTGCTCATTGCCATATTTCGCTACACAATGGGCAGCGCTTGCAGGGGAAAGCGCTGCTCATTGTCCTAGCGCTTCTAACAATGGGCAGCGCTTTTCCGTGCAAGCGCTGCCCATTGTTAGAAGCGTTGGGTCAATGAGCAGCGTTTTCCCTGCAAGCGCTGCCCATTGTTTAATTTTTTTTTATTTTTTATTTTTCTGTTTTTGTTTATTTTCCTTTTTACATTTGATATTTCTGGTCATATATATACAGCCAATACAATCCAATCCATTATATAGTTAACAACAACAAGCTAATACAAATGCACCAATATGTACCAAAATGTACCAAAACATGAACCAAAATGTATCCAACAAGCTAATACAAATGCACCAATATGTACCCAACAAGAACTAAAACAAACTAGCTAACAATTAAGTTACATTATTATGTATCCAAAACAGCTAGCAACTATCCAAATCAAACAATTCATATGTATCCAAATCAAACTCTAACAATCCAATCCATTATATAGTTAACAACAACAAGCTAATACAAATGCACCAATATGTACCAATATGTACCAAAACATGAACCAAAATGTATCCAATTCATATGTATCCAAAATTAGCTAAACTTACAATATGAACCAAAACTAGCTTAGCTATATGTATCCAAATCAAACTCTAACAACTTACAGTATTACATTCTATCCAAAATCAAAAAAAATGGGAGACATAACGGCACCACTCTCCCCTAAGCTCAAGTAGCTGCTCATCAGAGTATGTCCTCACCCGACAATCAGGAAAATACTGAAATTATATAAATAAAATGCAATCATTGGGACAAGCGTGTATCTTCTCATAGTTCAAGCCAATGGACCCTAACATTTGTTTTGCATCATACGTCCGAGAAGGGAGCACATTATCCTTCGGCAACATTTCTTTCAATAGTGCGAGTAATTCCGTAAAGCTCTTATCCGTCCATCCGTGGCAAGTTTTCAAGTTATACAACTTTATCACAACCAATAATTTTGTGAATTCAGTACAACCCGAATACAACGGAGTCTCTGCATCTGTTATTAACTTCTCAAACATTTGAGGACAGTCATTAAGATCGTCTTCAACAGCCTTTGCCATCTCTTCAAATTCATCCCCATAAAATGTAGGTCTTTCGGTGTCAACCGGTGCACATCTCTCAGTACTATTACCCATATTTGAAGAATCACCTCTTTCCTCACCATGCATTGTCCAACAAGTGTAACTTTGATCAATTCCGTAACCCTTTAAATGTCCTGTCAACTTCTTTGCATTAACTAATTTTACATAACAACAACTTAAACAAGGACATTTGATATTACTAGAAGTCCCTAAACGTTCAACAGCACAGTTCACAAAATAATCCACTCCAGCGACATATTCCTTGGACAGACGATTGGCAGACATCCACTTTCTATCCATAATTTCCCAATATTTATAATAAAATCCTGATAAGAGAACTTAAACCTATTACAGATGAAAAACACACAACGCACAATTTTTTTGAACCTAAGACATTCAATTATTTTCAACTAAAGAAATCAAACACTTTGATGTCTTCCATATTGCCATTCTTCATATAATAAATACAAGAAAACAACAAAAGTACCTGAACAAGTGGAAGCAACAATGAACTCGAACGAAGTAGAACGAACACTCGAACTAGGACGAACTCAAACAATGAACGCGAAGCTCCGGCAAAACAAACTCGCAAAACCTAACAAACAATTCGCATATTCGATTTTACTTTGCTAGTTTCATTCACCACACATATACAATTTAACATGTTCAAACACAACATAAACTTGAAACTCAACGTGCATCCATATCAAATAACTAATTTCAATCATCCATTTACAACATCCAAGTGGTATTTTGAATAACTAATTTCCAAATCAAATAATTAATTTCCATATCAAATAACTAGGTCAATTATTTACAACATTCACATTCTATTGAAATTATGAACACTAAGTAGTATTTTCAATAACTAATTTCCATAACAAATAACTAATTTTCATATCAAATAACTAAGTCAATTATTTACAATATTGATATGCATGCATCCAAATTTCTACAACACACAACAAAGCAACCACATAAACATAATATCACAAACTAAGTAAAATAATTAAAACTGGTCTTCTTTGAGTCAAAAACACAAACACTTTAAATGCAAACCAAAAAAACAACACAACCAAACAACCACATATGCACAATATCACAATATCATAAACAAAGCAATATAAATAAAATGAGCTTCTTTGAGTCAAAAACACAAACACTTTAAATGCAAAAATAAGAAAATGGGTTTATGAGTTACCTCTAAGATGCTTGGCAAGCCAAAATGAAATGGGTTAATGTGGAAACCCAAACCAAAATGAAATGGTTGAGAGAGAGAGAGAGAGAGAGAGAGAGAGAGAGAGAGAGAGAGAGAAACGAAATCGGAGAGAGAGACGAAATGGTTGAGAGAGAGAGAGAGAGAAACGAAAATGGTGAGGAAAAATGGGAGAAACGAAAATGGTTGAGAGAGTGAGGGAGCTTGGTGAGTGTGAGTGAGAGAGCTTGGTCAGTGTGTGAGTGAGAGAGCTTGGTGAGTGAGAGTCGTGAGAGTGAGAGGGAATGTGAGGAAAATGAACGTTGGATGCAAGGGAAAGAAAAAAAAATTAATATCAATAGGCAGCGCTTTCCATAAAAAGCGCTGCCCATCGCCCAAATTTCGTCTAACCCATAGGCAGCGCTTGTAAAAAGCGCTGCCCATCGCCCATGTTCGTGATCTCACCTAACTAATCTATAACAAACTAACAACTACAAGACTAACTCTAACCAAATTATAACAACTAAATGAGAGAGTTATAACAAACTATATCTCTAATAACCACCCGTAAGCTTTGTTAAAATGTAACCCACACCCCCTCTAGTTTTTAGATGACACCGACCCCCCTTGACATTTTACACCGTTACCTCTATATTATCTGCCACGAGACCAGCTTGAGATATACTAGTATGTTGGTGAACCAGCTTGTTCAGTCTTATTATCTCCCACGAGACCAATTTGCCTTGAGAATGGCAAAAGTACAAGAATTAATCAGGTTGCTCTGTTTTGGATTCTACCATCTAACTGTAGAGTGTAAGAGACTCATGGGAATTCCTAGAATTGGTTAATGGATAGAACATCATTGTCCAAGAAGTTCTGTTCCCAGAGGCATTTTACCGCGAATGGTTTTTGCATCATCAATTAAAAATGGAACACTTGAACATAAACGGAGAACATTCTTTCGTCACCAAAAAAACAGAGAACATGTACTTTTTACCTGGATAACGTTCGCAACAGTGTAAAATTGGACATGGTTAAAACATGGTGGAAGAAAGATTCTCAGCAAAACTTATACTAGTACCTTTAGGGAGTTTCTGTGTGTGAAAGTGGCGGAGTTAAGAGAGTTTTAACATAGAACAAACGACGCTAAGATGGAAGGGGGTGCGTATTTCACTTTGGGAAAAATTAAGGGAGGTTTCTGTTCACTTAAAAACTAGAGGGGGTATTTGTGCTATTTAAGAAGACTTTAGGGGAGGTTAATGTAATTTGCCCATAATATTAACATGCGTAATGGTAACGGGATAAACATAAACATATTAATACATTTATGCATTTAATTACTTAATTAAAACTATGAAGCCAAAACGGAAAATTGAAGTTATGTATATAATTAATAATTAACTAGGAAGGCAACGTACCAGGCGGGGAAAAGAAGAATGGTAAATGTGTTGAGAGTGTGGTTGAGATTTGGTGGTGGGAGAGAGAGTGGAGGAGGTGGTTTATGTGATTTTCATCTTGTTTTCTTTGTTGATCTCCTCTTACTTTAAAGCATATATGATATTATATGATGATACGTCGTATCAAGAGGTTAGAAAAGGTTGGGCCACTCACCAACCTCCGCCAACTACGGTCACCCCTTGCCACATCATCTCTATCAATACCCCTCCAAGTTGGTAATATGACCTCATCATCCTCGTTCTCATTTCACTTATCTTTTTCATAATACTTTTTTGTGATGAAATTCTCTCTATTTATTTGGATAGTTTTAATGGGAGAGAGCTAGATTTATGAATTTAATGTGAATATCTCGCTTCTACTGAAACCATCCAATAATTAGAGAGTATCTGCACTCTACTTAATGACATCATAGAATACTCCTTCCTACCATTTTTGTACGTTCATCATATAAACATAATACCAGGTGAAACTGATTATATTATTAGTACATACCATTTGTTTCAGATGGGATTTAGGGTGCACAAGTCCATCAAATGGCGTATTGTACACAAATTATAGAAAATGGCACAAATTTTAATACATCTATGTTGTTTTATCTTGTAGTTCCGTTGTATTCAATTGTAGACTATACACACAAAATTAGTCCCTCTCTCTCTCTCTTCCATGGAAAAAAGCATGAACCCTAAATCCCAAATGTGGTTGAGGCAACTAAGAGAGAAAGGGGAGGTAGTCATGACTGGATAAAGGGGTGAATAGCATCGCCTCCGTCATCTTAGTCGGCACTGCCTCCATCACCTCCATGTGCCTACGAGTCCGAGTCTTTGAAATGTGGGGGACTAGTTCGAATAAAAAAATCGGGTTTTGGGACTTACATGAGGGAGATTCACTGGATTGGTTTATTTGAGATGAAAGAATTAGTGAATAGAGATGGGGAATGGAAGAAGAGGGATTTGGGAGTTGGGGAAGATAAAGAAACTCTAATGTAACAGATAGTTAGGAAATTGTAATTGAGAACCAGAGAACTATTTGGATGTTAGGGAGAAATGGAGCTCCGGTAACAACCTAACTCAGGCCAGGAGGGATAATGAACTAGAATATTTCTCGTTGGTGATGAGTTAAGAACAATTTCAGAGTTTTTATGAAGGTAAGAAGATATTTGTTGTTAAACTCTGCTTGTTTCATTCATTACTAGAATAGGTATAAATAGGGCAAGCTAGCTGTAACATCCTAATATTTCTAATAAGTAGAAATACTAAAATGCACAATTTAGCATACATCAGAGATAACTTCCAGTCCCAGATATTGAACACAAACTAAAACTTCGATGAACAATCACCAAACAGTCACCTCGATATCATAACATAACATAAAATCACTTAAATATTTAAGTTACAAGCCTTACAACTTCTCATGTCCCAGTGTTCAATATCCAAAACCAAAAGTAGCGGAAACGATTTACAACTTTAAACAATTACAAGTCATAAAATCGAGATACAAAAACTAGGGAAATAAAATGAAGACAAAAGCTAAGTCTTCAGGTTCTCCATAAGGCCTCATCTAACCATGCTTTCTCGCTTTGTTACAAATCTCAGTGAGTCCTATCGAGACCCCTTACTACACACTCGCGGTTCATTTATTATCTTCGTAGCTCACAAGGATACTACGTGCATAAAGCTTTTCCTGACATGCCATAGCACATCTCCGGTAATGACTAAGCCTTTACCATCGAACCTCTCCACTAGCTTACACTAGCTTCAAACCTCGTGAGGCCTAGGTTCTGGGGCTCATGACTTCCCCTCCCCTAGTATACTAATTAACCGGGTCGTCACCCGCGCTTTGATATAATTTATATATTTCAACCTTGCTTGAACATTTAGTTCCATGAATGAACAGTCGCTTGAACATTTAGTTCCATAAATAAACAGTCGCTTGAACATTTAGTTCCATAAGTAAACAGTCGCTTGAACATTTAGTTTCATAAATAAACATAACACATGTTCGCTCACGTGTACTACTTTATGGTTTTTGAAACATTTATGACTTCCAAAAACAATTCACTTTAAACCTTGCAATCATGTTCAAAAAGAGAGCATCATTGGTTCCATGACATGAGGGACGATTGAGAAGAATATTAGAAGAGGTTTGGAATCGAAAGGAGCGACGAAACGAGATTTTTTCACCTTGAACCCGAACCACACGCACGGTCCGTGCCCTAGGGGAGCACGACCCATGTGTGTTGCACCATTTTAACTGTCCAGCACCGAAGCTGGCACACGGTCCGTGCCACAGGGGCGCACGGTCCGTGTGCTCTGTTCAGCACACCAAAATCAATCCGTTTCTCTCATTTCGCTTCTCCGTTCGTGTCCAATCTGTATTCCGATCAAAATCCAACCTCAAAACAGATAATACCAGACAATATTTCAGTCCAAACAATATCATTAAATCACAATGCATCAACAATAGATTCGTTCCCTAATTCAAAACACTAGTTTTTATAAAAAAACGATTTTCGACTCAAAATCACTCGAAACAACGGAACATTCATGAAATCAGTCACATAACATTCATTTCAGAACGAAAATAATCCTAAGCGTGGCTAGAACTCACTATTTCAGCCTCAAACAGCATTCAAGCAATCACATAGTCACCAATCAATCAATCGTTCATAATTAAACACATTTTCGCAATTACGGTTTTCGCAAAACAACGGCTTTCAACGAAATCGAACGAAACGAAGAACAAAACCATATTCTCAGTCACATGCAAGGTTGACACAATAAAATTGAAAAAAACCCTAAGCGAGTATATAACTCACCAATCGTGATGAAAATCACGAACATTCGAGACTCCACGAAATGCAAGCGACAATGCAACCAATCGAACTATCCCCAAATGTTCACCTACGTTCCAACGAACACGAAATCGATCCCGAAAGAACCCCAAACGTGTCCAGCTACTGAAGCTTACCCAAATGCATCTCAATCAACAATGTAATCTCCGTTCTACTCCAATCAAATCCCAACTCTTAGAAAAGCAGCAATTGATTCCAAAATCGGTTTGACAGCATCTGTAAGCTGTTTTGCAATACACATAACTAATTCAATTTTTAACCAAAACTATCCAAACCAGTGCCTAATGTGTAGATAATTTTGTCTAATTTCATATGGTTCAAGTATCACACTGATATGATGAGTATTCAGGGAGTTACTGCTAAAATACATAGACTGGCTCAAAATCGGTACTGTTACAAAAGTAAAACTTGTAACTAATTGTTCTCCCTCAATACTCAGTCAAATAAGGTGGTTCTTGTGCGAAATATGAAGGGTTTTAAGTCTAGTTTCCTAAAAAATAAGAATGGACTTCATATGAGTTTTACAGAGGGAGTTATAACGAAAATACCAAAGGTAGTGAAAGCTGTTTCTGTGTAGGAATGATGTGTACTATGAGAAACCTATTTCCAAGGCCTTGAACTCCATTCAAATTCGACCCCAAGCTCCTAAAATTCACTTCCAGGTTCTGAAACTACAATGTGGGTAGAGAATGTGCTTCCAAATCTAGCTTTGAACCTCCTAGAACCTTATGCTAGCCTCAAGTGTCGCAAAAATAACATGCAAGGCAAGAACTCCATTTTTTGGTCAACTTGGAGCTTGAATTTCGAAAATGGTGGATGGAAATGGAGGGAGAATCAGTTAGTGATTTTGGTGTCTATGAGTAGAGGATGAAAAATGAGAGAGAATGGTACTAACATTACCTACATGCATGAGGATTTGTGGATTCCTCCTCCTCTTCTTCTCCATCTCTCTCTTCGCCCTCTCCTCCCTCTCTCTTTCTGGTTTTCAGCTTTTTTGATTGTGAGGCAAATGAGAGTGAGGGAATGTTTTTAATTCAGCTGAGGGGTTTTTAAAATGGTGAAAGGTCCAAAATGCCCTTGCACTCTAAACACTCCCTTAACTCTAACTCTCTCTATTACTTCTCAATTTCTACATATGATTGCTTTTGGGAGTGTGGGTGTGGTTGGTTAGTACTGAGCTGGAGGTAACACTTAAATGAGTGGGAAAAGACTAAAATGTCCTTACCCCTAATTCTCATTTAAATTCACTTTAATCCATCGAGCACTCATCAATTCATATAACTTAGGAATTCAACTACCATTCCCATGATCCTATCATGACTAGGACCCAATTTATTATTTAGTCAAATGGTACATCTTCAACATGAGTCTAAATGACGATTTTACCCTTGTGCTCCAATTCCCACAACAACTCTCAGAATTCAACTAAAATTGCATATAATTCATATGATTGAGCAATTAAATATTGCTTTCGCGACATAGCCATATCCGAGACTCGATTTATCATTTAATCGAATAATAGATCGTGAGTTAATTTTGTAAACCGAAATTAACGAAACTGGGGATGTTACACTAGCCACAATGATTGGCTAGTCATTGCTGAAATATTTAAAAGGAATATGCTAGATTCTAATTCTACCGGCTTCTAGAGCTAGGCGAGTCATGCTACAAGACAAAAGATAAATGGTAATGAATTAAAATGAAAAGAAGAAATGGAAAAGCACAATAGTACGGCTTGTGCAAATAGTCGTTGCAGCAAAATATTCAAGCTGTCACACCTAATTTGATTTGGGATCCAAGTCACCATTTTATAATAAAATAAAATAAATAGTAATGACATGGAAAAGTTTGAATGAAAATTATTTGATACATTAGCAATTAGCTGACAGAGAAACTAACAGAAGGACAAAGATGAAGAAGTTTGCATTTACAAGAATTTTTTTTAAAAAAAAAATTGTAGGGACAAAAATCGAATATCCCACATTTGCAGGGATCAAAAATATATTTAAGCCTTATAATATTTTTAAGAAAAATGCTAGCAACACTCTCTTCAACGCTTACTTTTTGCTTGTTTAAAGTTCATGTAGCTCCCACCACCTTAAAAATGGGACCTATTAATTTAGTTGGACTCACATAGTATTTAACCAATCATAAAGTGAGTGTTGGAAGGAGAATGACAAAAAAAGTGTTGTTAGCACTTCTCTATTTTTAATTCTATCACTGTATCGTAACTTTAAG
Source organism: Astragalus membranaceus (assembly GCA_039519185.1). Lineage (NCBI taxonomy): Eukaryota > Viridiplantae > Streptophyta > Magnoliopsida > Fabales > Fabaceae > Astragalus > Astragalus membranaceus. The sequence goes on along the minus strand of CM076846.1, from coordinate 227,832,214 downwards.
AGATTATCCAAGAGTGTTTGAATGAGATGATTTGAGTCTCTTCTAGGTTAACGAAGGTCCTGGGTTCGAATCCAACATCGGAAGTGCTGCCCATTATGGTCTTATCTGACTCGAGAGATTAATCTATGCAGTTGTGTGCAAAAGATACATGATTTAGAAAAAAAAAAAAGATTGTTAAGTCTTTTGCACCATTTTTGTTACTAGTTATCCAAAAAGAAATTTGTTTCTATATAAGTGTAGTGTCTTCTTAATTGGATTAAGAGTAGTATTTTTTTTGGTGTTACGACGTAACATAAAAAAGAAAGGAAAAAGAAAGAAAAACAAAGCTTAGACTCCCAGCTTGTCCAACAAAAGCAAAGACTTCGCTCCGAGAGGGGGTTGGTGCCAACGAGAAAAACAAGAGGAATGAGCACCCTCTTTTGCCCTGAAGTCAGCGAAAGTGTTTTGTTCCCGCAAGACACGGGTCATCTAAACATTACCGCAAGTAGGGGTGTGCAAAAGAACCAATAAACTGAAACCATACTAAAAACTGTACCAAACCACTGTAAAATTTCCGTACCATTCTTTAAAAAAACTGATCCATCCCATTCGGTAAAAAACCAGAATACTGGGAAACCATTCTTTTTGAACCGGTAAACTACCGCTTCCTCCCCAGCCTTCTGTATGTGTTTTGCGTGAGTAGTAGTGAATGAAAGAGTCAGTAGGATTGTGAAGATGAAGGGTGTAGATTGCAACAGATGACACGATGGAGAAACCATAGCCATCCATGATGGTAATGTCCCTTTTCCAAACGGTGCAAATGCATTGAACTTCACGATGGAGTAATAATTAATTGAAGGCTTAAAGGTACTTTTAGTCCCTGCAAATGTCACAATAATCCAGTTTAGTCCCTGCAATTCCAAAACTTTTAAAATAGTCCCTGCAATTACTAAACGTTACTACTTTTAGTCCCTGCTGTTAGTTAAGGGTTAACACTGTTATCTTTTGATGATGTGGCACACCCCCCACCCCCCACCCCCCCCCACCCCACCCCCCTCTCCTCCCCTCCTCCCCTTCGCCCCTCCTCCCCTTCGCCCCCTCCACCCCTTCGCCCCATCCTCCCCTTCGCCCCCCTCCCCTTCGCCCCCCTCCCCTTCGCCCCTCCTCCCCTTCGCCCCCCCTCGAAAAACGAAAATTGCAAACGAAGAAGAGGAACGAAAAAATGGGTAAACGAAAAAAATGGGTTTTTGGGTTTTACTGGGTTTCGGTTTTGGGACGGTGGGGTTGGTTACAGGTTTAAAAAGGGGATTTTGAGGGTTGGTTTCATGATTTACAGTTCACGAAAAAATGGATTTTCTGGGTTTCAGTTCTTCTAGGATTTCATCTTGTTCTTGTTGTTGCTGTAGTTCAGGTTCACTGGTTCATGTTGTTGATGTTCTTTGTTTTGAGATTGATGTGGTGGTTTGTGCAGCTGTGCTTCATCACGGCCATGGAAAGGGAAAGGTGTTTGGATTGGGTTGGGATGGTGATGAAAGGGAGGAGGGGCGAAGGGGAGGAGGGGGCGAAGGGGAGGAGGGGCGAAGGGGAGGAGGGGAGGAGAGGCGAAGGGGAGGGGGGGCGAAGGGGAGGGGGGCGAAGGGGAGGGGGGCGAAGGGGAGGAGGGGGCGAAGGGGAGGAGGGGCGAAGGGGAGGAGGGGGCGAAGGGGAGGAGGGGCGAAGGGGAGGAGGGGAGGAGAGGGGGGTGGGGTGGGGGGGGTGGGGGGTGGGGTGGGGGGGGTGGGGTGGGGGGGGGTGGGGGGGTGGGGGGTGTGCCACATCATCAAAAGATAACAGTGTTAACCCTTAACTAACAGCAGGGACTAAAAGTAGTAACGTTTAGTAATTGCAGGGACTATTTTAAAAGTTTTGGAATTGCAGGGACTAAACTGGATTATTGTGACATTTGCAGGGACTAAAAGTACCTTTAAGCCTTAATTGAATAACAATGAACGAAAACTATTAATTGAATCATTTTGAAAGTCTTAAAATATACTAATAATTATTTAATACTATCAATTAATTATAATTTCCGTTTAGTCATTTCACTCTTTTCCTTCTACTACTAGTGACTGGTCTTCTTCTCTCTCTATGCACACGTTTTCTCTCGGTAACAGCCATGACAACTACCCTCCATGCGAGAACATCACCACCATCCCATTATATACGAAATTGGTTACAAACTGGTTTTTTACCTGTTTTGTACTAGTTTGTAAACACAAGCCAGTTTTTGCAGAAACAGCTTATCGGTTTTTTTAGCAAAAACAGCTTTTCAAAAACGGTAAACCGTTTTCCAGAAACGAAAACCGGTTGTAAACTGGTAAACTGGTTTCCTGATCCAAACCGGTTATGAACTGGTTTAAAACCGGTTTTGAACCGGTTCAAAATACAAACCGGATTTTGCAGAAATGGTAAACCGAAACTGGATCTTAAAGTGGTATGGTGTGGTGTGGTATGGTTTTTGTACCATGCACACCCCTAACCGCAAGTGGTCAAGACATCTGAAATCTTCAACAAAGTTGCTACATAACTGTGGAGAGGTTGTGAATTAGTAGCGAGGATGAACAATACCACATCCAAACAATCACAGCTACAAACAAAGTCCTTATAGCCCCATCCATTGCAAGGTTTCAAACCAACTTTCTTGTTTAGGAAGAGTAGTATTTTAAAATTAGGTAAGAATATTTTGTGTTTATAGAGACACTTTTAACAAAAAGTGAGATATTCATATATTAAATAAATGGTGAGTTTTTTTAGGAAATAAACAATGGTACACTCATAATAATTTACTATATATGAATTTTTAATTTGTTAATAATATATATATATATATATATATATATATATATATATATATATATATATATATTTCAAAACAAAATATAATAATTTATATTATTTAGTAATATATTTGACAATTTAAAATGTGTATATAAAATTCTTAATTATACAAGACAATCTAATATCTATTTATACAAACAAACCTCCTATGAAATTACCAATTTAGATATCTTATTAACAAGACACATATCTAATTTAAGGGTAAAAATGTCATTACTCTCATTTTCTTTCTTTTTCTACTTACATTCTCTTTCCTCCTTTTCACTTTTCTCTTACCTCCTTTTCACTTTTCCCTTACACTCTCTTTCTTCCTTTTTTCTTTCTACTTTACTTTTACTTTTCTCATAAACAATTTTTCTCTTTCTCTTATCACTTTACTTTAGTTTTTTAACTAAATTTTTAAATTTATACAGACACTACTCTACTAAAATTATCTATAAAAATGTAAATGAGTCACACTAAAAAAAATAAACTATCACCTTTTTGGAAAAATTTATCACCTTAAAATTTTAATTTTTCTCTTCGAAATCTGTTTACACTCTTATTGATAATCTACTATCACCTCTTATTGATAATCTACTATCTATCTTTTACTATCTACTATAATCTACTAATCAACTAAAATAATAAATTGAAACTACGAGATAACTGCACTGATATATAAGAAAACACGGGATAACTGCACTGATATATAAAAAAACGAGATTAATATTTGTCATTGATAATTAAAATTTTTGAAGACTATTACTACAAACCTACTATCTAAAAACAAGAAGACTTAATGACTATTTAAACTACTAATTAAAATTTAAAAAAATATTTCTTATTGATAATCTACTATCTACTATCATCTACTAATCAACTAAAATAATCAATTGAAACTACGAGATAACTGCACTGATATACAAAAAAACACGGGATAACTGCAGTGATATATAAAAAACACGGGCTTAATATTCGCCGTTGATAATTATAATTTTTGAAGACTACTATATATAAACCTACTATCTAATCAATTCAAACTACGAGATAACTGAAATGATATATAAAAAAACACGGGATAACTGCACTGATATAAAAAAAAACACAGGAATAATATTTGTCATTGATAATTAAATTTTTTGAAGATTACTATAAACCAACTATCTAAAAAACAAGAAGATTTAATGACTATTTAAACTATTGATTGATATTTAAAACATATATTTCTTATTGATAATCTACTATCTCTCTTTTACTATCTACTATAATCTACTAATCAACTAAAATAATAAATTGAAACTACAAGATAACTGTACTGATATATAAAAAAATTTAGGATAACTGCACTGATATATAAAAAACACGAGATTAATATTTGTCATTGATAATTAAAAATTTTGAAGACTACTACTACAAACCTACTATCTAAAAAACAAGAAGATTAATGACTATTTAAACTACTAATTAATATTTAAAACAAATCTTTCTTATTGATAATCCACTATCTAACTTTTAGTATATACTATAATATACTAATCAACTAAAATAATCAATTGAAACTACGAAATAACTGCACTGATATATAAAAAAACACGGGATAACTACAGTGATATATAAAAAAACACGGGATTAATATTTGCTAATGATAATTATAATTTTTGAAGACTACTATAAACCTGTTATCTAATAAAATAAGAAGGCTTAATGACCATTTAAACTGATTAATATTTAAAACACACGTGACAAATATATGTCATTAATACCTAAAAAGGACAAATAATTGTCACAGATATATAAAAAACACGAGATAAATATTTCTTATTGATAATCTACTATCTATCTTTTACTATCTACTATAATCTAATAATCAACTCAAATAATCAATTGAAACTATGAGATAACTGCACTAATATATAAAAAAAATACGGGATAACTGCACTGATATATAAAAAAATACGGGGATAACTACAATGATATATATAAAAACACGGGATAGCTGCACTGATTTATAAAAAAACACGGGATAACAACACTGATATATAAAAATACACTACACTGATATATGAAAAAACACGGGATAAATGCACAGATTGTTTTTAAATGATACTTTTACATTTTTAGATTTTAATATTTATCTATTTTTAATTTGAAACTCATTTTTTATCTACTTTAAATTTGTCTTTATTTTCACGGGGTAATGTTCGAACTATTTAAACACTGTCTAAGTTCATTCATAAAAAGAACACGATAGCACCCCGTGCGTATGCACGGGTATCCTACTAGTGTATACTAAAGCACAAGTTTGCATTTAAAATCGGTATTTTTATAATATGCGTAAATATAGGCAAAAAAAAATTGACAAACAATTTTTTTTTTACAGATAAAATACTTTTTTTATTTATACATAGAGTTTAATTTGCATACACAATAGATATATGGGCTTTTACAACCACTACCAATCACAATTCATGGAGTGGTTGGTTACTAATTGACTAATCGGTGGTTACCAATTGATCAATTTCTCTTTAATGATATATCACCATGTGATTAGTAGATACTAGTGTACAACATGCATACACCTATTGTGTATCTAAATATTATAACCGGCTTGTCACTGCGCAGGAAATGCCGCATATTTTGTTTTTCTTATTTTGTTTTTAACTTTAGTTCTTTTTCCTCAACAACCGGTTTGGTCAAAAAAAGTAATAGATTTGTGACAAAATAGGTAAAGTGTGATGCTAACAGTGCATTTTGGGGTACTTTAGGGTCCATAATAAATTTTAGATGTTCAGATACGCGAAGTTCGTTTCTTAATAACTCATAACAAAAAAAATTACGTGACAAAATACGTAAAGTGTGATGCTAACGAATTTGTTTTGCGGTACTTTAGGGTCCAAATTTTCTTTTACATGTTCGGATAGGCAAAGCTCATTCTTTAATAATCCGTTTGGTGAAAAAAATTAATTTTGTATATTCAAAAAAAATTTAATTAATTTTGTGACAAAAAAATTTAGTGTTTTTTGGGGGTACTTTAGCATCAAAAAAAATATTAATTATATTATTCAAATATGCGAATTTCGTATTTCAATAATAATTTCAACTTTGTATATGTGCTTCTATTTTATTGGTGGTTTTAAATCAAACTCTGCATGATACCTATGTACGTGTTTCACTTTCTAATTGTGTTGTCTTCTTTTCTCTTTAATTATGAGTTAAGTTTTTATATTTACATTTGATGAATATAGATAACGTTATTAAAGTTTTTAAAACTTTTTCTTCTAATTATCTATAGATGTTCAATTTCAATGTCTTTGTTGTTATTAAGATTCTTTACGTTTTTTCATCTTATTATCTATGGATGTTGAATTTCAATGTATTTGTTAATGTTTCTTTTTAATTTTATAATATTTTTATTTAATTTATAGTTTTAATTTAACTTTTATTTACGGGAACTTCAGTCACGTTTACAATAGATCCCCCAATCGTCCTCTTTCAACTTTCTATAGGTGATTCTATTTTATTGGTGGTTTTCATCCAACCCTACACGATACCCATGTATTTCACTTTTTATTTGTGTTGTCTTCTTTATTTTGGTCACTTCGCACCAACGGATATTAAAAACATACTTTAATTGGTGTTTAAATTTTTATCTTTATTTAATATTCGAGTGTAGCGTTGCTGTATTGACTCCTGCGAGAACTTCAACCACATTTAAAATAGAACCTCCATCATCTTATTTCAACGGGAACTTCAGCCAAATTTACAATATAACATCTATCATCTTCTTTCAACTTTGTATCACTGGTCCTATTTTATCATGGGTTTTCATCCAACCATGCATGACACCCACGTGTTTCAGTTTTAAATTCCGTTGTCTTCTTTTCTTTCTAATTATGGGTTAATTAATTTTTATATTTACATTTGATAAATATGGATTATGTTATTAAAATTTTTAGACATTTTCTTCCAATTATCTATGGATGTTTAATTTCAATGCCTTTGTTAATATTCTTTTTAAATTTTCTAATCTTTTTATTTAATTTATAGTTATAATTTAATTTTTATTCACAATTATTTGACTATATATTTTACAAACCAACACCATTGGTCCACTAGCATAAGCTACCCTGGGACACGAGGTCGACTTAGTGCTCTTGAGTTCGATTTCCGCATGTACAGTTAAAAAAAGAAACCGAGCATGAATGTTTATAAAGAAGTTTGCTAATAAAAACGTAAAATTTTTTTACTCATTTATACGGGTTATGGGTATAGTATAAATTAGATCCTTATACTAATGTCAACTAGACTCTCACCCGTGCTCTGCCCGGGACTTATTGGCGTAAGTATATGTAAAGTCATCGCATGTAAAATATGACTGCCACAAGTAGAAGCATAAAAAAAAGACAACATAACATGGACTGAAAGTTGTAGGAGTAATTGTGGTAGCACTGGTGTGCATATATATATATATTAAATAGGAAGTTGCGGGAAACTTATGCAATTTGATTGTTTGCCAAGATCTAGTGTTTGTATAAAATAACAGAATTCATAATGTCATTAGTATTAGTATTAAGCCAAAAACATACATTAATTTCTGCACAAAAGCAAATTCCTGAAAATGCGATTCCATTCTTTTTCCAGTAGCTTGTTAGAGTGTAAATTACAAATACCACTAAACAAAATCTATAATGAGCAAACACTACATGATTGTCTACATAGTTTGCACCACTAAAGTTCGAGCACTTCTTGAACCATAACATTTTCCAATGCTTCAACGGGGTTTAGATCTTGAATCTTTGTGATTCACTTGCCCCAAATCACATCCCTTGTGCTGGCACAATTGAATCCGCAGTCCCATATTACAGTCTTCCTGTTGAAGAAGATCGTCAAATATAAATTGGGATCACAATTGTGGTTGTGCAGCAAGCATTTTCTCTATATCCCAACTTATTTTGACAACTAATTAAGAAGCCAGAAACCTTTGTTCTTCTTTTTCCACTAAGTTTTTTTTTGCATGTTTCTTCTTGTGGTCCGGTATTTAGGCCAGTTCCTACAATCAATAGTTATAGAGATGTTATCCGTGTTATCTATTTCCATCCACCCCGACCAAGTGGTATAAGGCTCGATTGTTTGAAGTAGAAATTTTCATGTGCCCTTAGCAAGCAATAGAAAAAGCTGTCTGAATTGTAAGTCTACCACACTGGTACTGCTGCATACCGGTACCTGTGTTAAGAATAACAGAGTCGACTTACCAATTTGGAGCTTCTTGATCCTCAAGCTTAATCAGACCTAATATGGCTACTAATTTATATTTGAAATTAATTTCCAATTTTCCAAGCAAGCATAACATAAGATGCCAGGTACCAGACATAAAAGTAATATCCAATCAATAATATGCATAAGCTAAATCTATTCAATATATACTATCTAGCAAATATTGTCTTGGGAAAGGATACCATTTAAAATGAAGCACAACTACATGCTATGGTATATGAAAACTCCCAACCTCTGAATCATCATGCAAACATATTTATTTATTCTAAGATTAATTGATGTTTCATAAAATAGATAATGGATAAAGGGGGTATAGAACACCTTTTCAGAATGGAGGTCAAGTAATTGTTACAAACATAAAAGGGATCGAGTAAATGGAACCTTGATGAAATCAAATTTTGGTAAAAAAAAACATCTCTAGGTATGAAAGCAAACAAACCAGTTCACACAACTTGCAATTGTGTAATTTATAGATTATATAGATGCTTAAGCATAACATAATTCATTTGAATTGTTATTTTCTGATGGAGTATGTGGAGTTAATGACTTAATCTATCTATTTAATAAGGAAAGGAAAAAATCACATCATATAATTAAAAAGAAAAGAAAAGAAATGAAAGCAAAATCAATAGTAGTATGCAAAAAAATAAGCCAACCAAACATACCACATTATAATCAAATCCATTGAAGCCTTGTTAACTACAGTTTGAATGAAGGTCAAAACATGCAAAGCTATAGAAAAATGCTCAACAACACCATATGAATTCACCGGTAGCAAGTTGCATACAAAGAACAAAGTAAGATGATGTGGTATTTACCATTACCGATAATTGTCTTCCAAAACCTACTATTTAAGAAAGACAATGCATATATGCAAAACTGAAGGTCAGAAAAAACAATGAGGTTAAAAACACGCACAATCCATGACCAATTACTACAAATTCATATTCTCTTCAAAATAAATCCAAATCCAGACTTGTGTACAATATAAAAAGAAAGAAAAAAACACTGTCCTTCAGATAGTATGCTGTGACTGATGGTATAAAATAAATGTGAAGTTCAAAACAATCAAGTACCATTTTCTCCCTCAAAGAGTGGGTGTTGAGAACCAAAATTCATCTTCAATTAACTAGGTATTTTTCATATTAAAACTGGTGTCTGCGTGTCTGTGTTTGTGTCCGGTGTCCATGTCTGTGTTGGTGCTTCATAGATTATAATGCTTTCTGACCTCCACCCCAACGGCGTTGTCTAGCCCTTCTCTTCCTCCCATCTTTTTTCTCCTTTTCCTTCTCTTTCAAGTCCCTCTCTCCTCTCCTTTTATACATCTTGAAAGTGGTATGTCTATCAGCAGCCATTTTTCTTACCTTCTCAGTGATCTCTGCTGCAAATGCTCTGTTATACAATTTCTTCAAACCACGCATAAGCTTGGCAAAAGTATCTGGCTGTGGCATTAAATCATTTTCCATCATGTCTATACAAAAGGAACAAGCCTCTTTCACATGTCCTTTTGAAAAGAGTGCATGAATCCAAATTGTCCATGCACTCACATTCAGCTCACACCCTTTAGAAGCTGTGATACAATTCCAAGCATCTTTAGCCATTTCAAGCTTCTCATCTCTTAAAAGAGAATTCATCAACCCTTTTAAAGTACCATATTGAGGAGCAGCAAAAAGCCCTCTCCCAACCATCTCTTTGAAATACTCACAAGCTTCAACTAGACATCCTTGCTCAAGAAACCCATTAATCATGATGACAAAGGTGTCAATACCCGGACTGAGTCCACTTGCTTCCATTTCATTCCAAAGCCGAACCCCTTGCTTGACCTCTCCCAACTTGCAAGCCAACCTAATGACTGTATTATAGATGTTAAGATCAGGAATGCAACCAATCTTCTGCATTTCATTCACCAACTCCATACACTCTTCCAATTCTTCCTTCTTTTCATGGGCTACCATGATATGCAAATATATCAGTTGATTTGGGGAATGGCCTTCTTGTATCATTTGATCCAAGAGCTCATAACCTCTTTTGATTTTTCCCCACTTGCAAAATCCACTTATTAATGTGGTATAGGTTACGACATCAACCTCACAACCATCCCTCTGCATCTCAACAAAAATCCTCATCGCTTCATCCAATTTTTCATGTTTACACAACGACTGGATCAAAATTGTGTACGAAGTTGCGTTAGGTTCACAACCCTTCCTTCTCATCTCCTTCAAAAGATCATAAGCATCCCCCATTTTCCCAGCTTGAGCACACCCACCAAGTAAATTATTAAAAACCACAATATCAGGCTCAATCCCTGCATCCTTCATTTGCACCAATACATGTTTTGCTTCCATAAGCTTCCCTTCTCTACACCAACCATACAACAAAGAAGTAAAATGTTTCACAGTCGGCGGAAACCGAAACCTCATATCCTCAAAAAGTGAAGCTGCTTCCTTAATACTACCATTCTTACACAATGCATCTAAAAGACATCCAAAAACATACTCATCTGGTTCACACCCATACTTGGGCATTTCATCTAATACCCCAATAGCCTTATGAACCATCCTTGCAGAAGCAAACTTCCTCATCAAAATAACAAACAATTGTGGCGAAATCAATTGAGGGTTTTCTTCCCTCATTTCTTCAATTAATGCCCAAACAGCACCAAACTGCCGCATTTTCGAGAAAACCTTAATCATAGCTTTGTAAATATCTTGACTATGTCTATAACTATGTTGTTTAGAAGCCCAAGCGAAAAACCTATATGCCAAATTCCCAGCATCCCCACAACGATTTAATACACGCTCGGTTAACCCAGATCTAACAACAACTCCACATTCTTTCAAAGCGAGTTCCAATTTGGGAACCCTAGAATGGTATTTTCTCAATATTTTATATACCTTTTCTACATCAGAAGCAAATTCATCGTGGTTTTGATCGTTGATATGGTTTGCTTGAATAGATTCAAGGTAAACGAGGCCAACATGGTCGTTTTTTATACTATAGCTAGTTTCGAATTTTGAGGGTGTAGAAGGTTGGGGGGTTACCTTAAAGGTATTGGTGGTTGAGAAGAAGAGGGGGTAGATGGTATTTTCATGTGCAATAAGAAATGATTTTCTTAATAGAAGAGGGGAAACACCACGTTTATTGAAGAGAAATGAAAATCTCTGCATATTATGGGAGAAAAAGAAAGGGAAGAAAAGAGAATTCTGGATGGAAGAATGGGCAGAGAGAAAGAAAACAAACAAGGTAATTGGGCATATGTGTGCTGCAGATTGGCTCCTTTGTTGTTTTCGATGGAAGGGGTTTGCTGTTCGGTGTGTGCTGCTTTGTTGGGTGGTGCGGTGTGGCGATGCTTTTTCCCCTTCTTTCACCAAACAATCTACATCATCTCAATATTCTCTCAACTTCTCATCACTAACCAGCCTATATTAGCAACTGGGCTGCAACCTCCAGCACTGCATCAAGGTCAACACAGCAGAAATCTTAATTAGTGTAAGCAACAGAAATTTGGGAAATTAAAATGTATCGGTCAGAGCATTGAAACACAAAAATGGCAATTGACATAAAAACACAGCAGGGACACCAGTCTGTAAACAGCACATACACACAATGAACATCACACCATTTATAAATCACAAGATGAATTACAAAGACAGGGAAGGTAGAAAAATTCAAGAGAAAAAATGCATATTTGATTATGAAATACTTTCAATTACCAGTTTATAGTCGGTGCTTATAGTTACATAGGCTCAATCATAGTAATACCTAAAACGATTAATGTAATAGAGAGAAACAGAAACCTATATAGTCGAAAGCGGCGAGATGGTGGCGAAGTGCTGGTGTGGAATGGTTTTCGGGTGCAGCGATCGCGGCCTCGAATCGCGCTGGAAGCGTCCGGTTGCGGTCAAGGTTTTCGGGGCAACTCTTGGTTTTCTAGTTAGGTTTTGCGTTTCTGGAAGAAATAAGAAAGACAGTGAAACAGTGAAGCTACGGTGAGAAACATAAACTATTAAATTAGATTTATAAATTCAGCATTCACAAATTTTCAGCATCTAGATTACTGGTTTGCATGTTTTTAAACACAATTAAACAGTTTCAATAGACGAGACGATCCCCCATAACTGCAGTTTGCAAAAACGTGTATTCTATAACGTACGACGTCTAAAACACATGAAAAATGAAGCAACGGATTGAGATTGATGAGAGAGAGAGAGAGAGAGAGAGAGAGAGAGCGCCCAAAGTGATTACACAGAGAGATTAAAGCGTTGAAAAGAAGTGGAGGCGTTGCCTTCTGAAACCAAACCGATTGTTGGTGTTAGCGATCCAGCCCGGCCAAGCCAACACAACAGGGGGAGACCGATGAAATTTTAATTTCAGAAATTGGAAATTAGGGTTTTATACTCAAATTAGAGATTTCAATCAAAGTCAGGCATTCAAAGAAATGAGGGATTACCAGGAAAAGAAGGAGACAGAGCCGGCGGAGGCGGCGTCCGGCATGCGTGGGTGGTGGTTGGTTCCTCTTCTTTCGTGGCTTCAGTTCGCAGGAAACAAAGAGAAAAGAGAAGAGTACGTTCTCAAGGCGGAGGTCTCTGGCCTCTGAGTGAGAGAATAAAATTTATGCTAATTTACCGTGAGAAACTTAGGCCAAAACCAAATACGTATAAGAATAGTGGTTTTTTTTTTAGTTGCTTTTTTTATTTAGCTTTATATAAGGAGGGGTTTTTTTTATTTACATTAGCATTATTACATAAAAACAAAATTTTATCAATATAATAATCACATTATAAGGTTATGTGCGAATCCATCAATAATGGTTTGCATATAAATAAGGACGAGACGAGCAGGGCCCTCCGTTCGCTTCTTTCGTTTGTTTCTTCCAATTCATTCATTCATTCATTCATTCAATTCATGAACTCCACTCCACTCCATAGCGATAGAGCACGTACATCGGACTGAACTGAACTCAGTTTTTTTTTTATTGTTTATTATAATTATTATCATAATTCGGCGGCTATCTATCAGAATCTCATTCTCAGGTTTTTACTCCAACTCAAGCAAGGGTTTCAATTCTCTGTCTAACCCTCTCATTTTGTTTCGAATTATCTTTGTAAAAGTCACCCCTTTTGGTGGCAGAATCACATACCCACATCTAATTTAAGGCAAACTCCGCATGTTATTTGAGTTTCTCTTGAAGACCATCATCGCCTTAGCCTTACGGTATTGAATATCTCCACAACTCTCTATCTACGCACCTTCTCTTTCTCTTTAATAAGACCATCATCGCCTTACATAATGCTATGGAATCAATAAAATAATGACTGCTACTCTAATGTCCTTGCCTCATATATGCTTTCAGCACTTAGCAAGTCTCCACAATGGGAGATCTCAAAGAGCGGCTACTCCCACCAAAACCTGCATCGTCTTTTAACGTAAGGGAAGTTGTAGCTGTTAATCGACCATCCGCCTCTGGAAGGCAAGCTTTTCAAGGAGTGGATGTTTTGGGGCTGAAGAAGCGAGGCCAAGGTGTCCGATCATGGATTCGTGTTGACACATCTGGAAAATATGACGAGATTGAGGTAGACAAGTTTACTATGATGCGACGTTGTGATCTACCTGCACGCGATCTTCGTCTACTTGATCCTCTCTTTGTCTACCCATCAACAATTCTTGGTAGGGAAAAGGCTATTGTTGTAAATTTAGAGCAGATACGCTGTATTATTACGGCAGATGAGGTTCTTCTCTTGAATTCCCTTGATAGTTATGTAACTCATTATGTGATGGAGCTCAGCCGGAAGTTGAAAACAGCTGGGGCAGGCGAGGTCTGGCAATCAGACAGTTCTGACATGAACCGAAGGAGAGGTAGTATGAGTTTTGAAAATACATATAGCAACAATTCCCCTGATTATTTACCTTTTGAGTTTAGGGCTCTTGAAGTTGCCCTGGAGGCAGCATGCACATTTCTTGATGCACAGGTTAGTAGAAGTACATGATTAAATCAAAGGTGTTATATCTGTCGATTTTTGTATTAAGAGTTTTCCTTCTTTCTTGAGTAACTTACTTTAGAAGACACAAATGGTTGCTATGAACAGAAATCTTGTAATTCTACGGAGTAACTTGGTTTACATAATAACATTCACTTTCTGCATGCCAATTGGGAAGTGTTATCATATTAAGGTTATATGATCTTTTGGGCAATTTTATTTATCTGATGGCTATCTACTTGTTTACTTCAGTATTAGAGTAACTGTGTTACTGTAGTATATCACAGAGCTTATCAAAGTTAGCTTCCCTGATTCTGTTAGCTTTTTAAACAGTTAAGGGCATCTGTCACTGTTTGCATTAGGAGACTAGCTCTCTTAAGTCAAAAAGCCAAAGAGCTCTTGTAAGCTGTAACTGGTTGGATTCTGTTCAACTTGATGACAATAATATAAAGCTCTCCCTTTCTCTTTACCCTTCTCACCCTTTGTTCATTTTTTTCAAATTTCTAATAGCCAGAAATTTCTTTTGCAGCAAGTTAGCAACAGAATGCCAAGTCTTTAGAACCTTCTGTTGCAATTTTAATAAAATATGGTATGATGCAAATGATTGATGGGATTTGAGGTGCCAGCATAGTTTGGATCTCCTCTCTCATAGTGATGCTTTTGCATACCTTTTTTGCCAAAAAAAAACCACCACATATATTGGATGAATATTGCTTTTGTTTCCTGTTGTTGTTATTGCAGTTTTTCTTTCCCCTCCTCCAGTGCAGTTAGCCCTTTTTGTCATAATATTGTGACCTTGTGTATAACCACTTTGTTCTTCTTCCTTTTGCAATGATTCCAGCAGATGTCATCTGTTTTTCTTGCCATCTGTTAGCTCAGTCATGTTTGTCATATGTGCTCTAGATATATTCACGTGGTTTACAACCATTTGGCTGTGCAATAATCACAATTAGTACTATTATGTCCTTGTTGTCATATGCTTATTTCAATTTGATATATAAGTAGCTCATGTGGGTTTGTTGGTGGAAAAATTGTGTAGGGGTTCTTACCTAAAAATTAGAAAAAAGTGTGAAAAATATGTAGAAAAAAGGAATTAAATATGAACCTTTGCATCTTTAATTTATACATGTTATGTTAATTGCGGTGAAGAGTGGGAAACAACAACTAACAGTAGATTGATGGGATTTACATTTTAGAGAACCTAGTTGATTTTATGCCAACGAGATCAACCATGGAATCTATTTACTTGCCGTGGTAAGTTATTGAAGGCAACGGTATGATCTCCTCATGGTCTTCATTGATATAGAAAAATAATTAATAGGGTGCATGAGAAATCCCAAGATAATGTGATGGTGTACAAAGTTTTGTTCTCTCATTAATATTCTTGTTTATTTGGTTTTGATAAATTAGTTAGTAACACTCAGTTTCATTTGCAAAAGGCAGCAGATTTAGAAACCGAGGCTTATCCTTTGCTGGATGAACTGACATCGAAGATCAGCACTTTAAATTTGGAGCGTGTTCGTCGATTGAAAAGCAGACTTGTTGCCCTGACTAGGAGGGTTCAGAAGGTGATATTCACGTTATTTTTCTCCATGGTTTCAAGTGACAATTGATAAGTACCATATTTTCTGAGTATTGTCATTATTTTTTGCTTTGTGGATGTATATATTCAGGTTAGAGACGAAATAGAGCAGCTTATGGATGATGATGGCGATATGGCTGAAATGTATCTCACTGAGAAGAAAAGACGGATGGAGTTGTCATTTTATGGAGATCAGTCTATGCTTGGATATAGATCAGTTGACGGTGCATCAGTCTCTGCTCCAGTCTCTCCCGTTTCATCACCTCCTGATTCTCGGAAGCTTGAAAAGAGCTTGAGCATTGCAAGGAGTCGACATGAGAGTATGAGGAGTACTGAAAGTAATACAGAAAATATAGAAGAACTTGAGATGTTGTTAGAAGCATACTTTGTTGTCATTGACAGCACTCTAAACAAATTGACATCGGTAAGATCAGTTGTTTATCTACACTAACCTTTTCCGTTCCAACTTCACTACTAGATTTATCTATCACCATTTCCTTTTTCTTGTTTCAGTTGAAAGAGTACATTGACGACACGGAAGATTTCATCAACATTCAACTGGTGTGTATTGTTTTTCTTCTTTTTCATATTAGTCACCAAAGGGTTCATGTCAAATTTGTTTTTCCTATTGCGGTAATGTTTATCATACATGAATGCGCACATTATCACACATGTTCACAATTGGGATGATATGGACTGTATTTTCCTTTCTTACAGGATAATGTGCGGAATCAGCTTATCCAGTTTGAGCTTTTACTGACAACTGCGACATTTGTGGTTGCGATCTTTGGAGTAGTGGCAGGAATATTCGGAATGAATTTTGAAATCCCATTATTTGACGTCCCTTCTGCATTCCAGTGGGTTCTTATAATAACAGGAGTTTGTGGGGTCTGCATATTTTCTGCATTTGTCTGGTTCTTCAAGTACAGAAGACTCATGCCCCTTTAAGAAACTAAGCTAAGCTACATCACCATTGACAAACAAGATTGAACCATGGCGCGATTTGTCATGCCATTGAAAAGCCGGCTCACATTGAAGGACAATTCTTTCAATTCAATTTTGCATAAATTTTAGGCAAGTGGAATTTCTCATGATATAATTTATGATTCAGCAATGTCTGTATAGTAAGACAAAATCAGCACTTGAATAAACAAAGTATCTTTTTAGTTTCTATTTCTTTTTTTCCCTTCCTTTCCAAACTTTACAAAGTGCTTTCAGCCGTATGAGTGTGTTTATGTTTTGTGGGGAGGCTGGGACACGGAATTTTTGAGGATGATATGTTGTGTTGTGACACAGCTTATATTTGGAGAAGACTAAAATTATTTCTCCATGATGTATCAACCAAATAGAGACTTCCATCACACTCCACCAAGTGCTTCTTTTGTCCATAGTTCTTCGGGAAGATTTAACCACTCCACCGTCTTACTCTTATCATCCACCATCACACACCACACTCGCCTTCTTCCTTCCTTCCAATCTACTATGATTCTGTTTTTTTTTTAAAAGAAAAGATATCTATATCTATATACAATACAATGAAAATGATTTCATTTAATTTCTTCACACATGTCATGCTATCATTCTTCTAGCAATTAATATTGTTACAAGTCACCTAGAAATAATATCTATACTAGCGTATTTACCCGTGCAATGCACGGGGTAAAAACTCTAGTAACTATTTATTGACGATGTTAAATAGTAAGGAAATAAAGATGGTGAAAATTAAATAGACATTGGTCTAACACATATGTTACATACACATAGTATTAGTGATGCAATTAGAAATTCTAAGTTTTAAAATCTATACACATCAAAAGAGACAAAAATAAAAAATCTTAAACATGAAATAAACATCTAACACCAGCAATGAGGAAGATAAAAAGGCTAGAATTCATTATTGAGAAGAGCCCAATTTTTTACAAACAAAATATATATAAACGACAAACTTATAGATAACATGAATTAAAATCTCGAGACAGTCTGCAACTTAGGTTTTCAATTCAGCTCAATTTCTCATGACCTTCAATGTTGACAGCATCTACAATTATGTTCCTCATATAGTTCCTACTGAAATGTTGAGGTGTTATTGCTGGAGTATAAGAACTTACGGGCAAAAAACCTGCACATTGTCACAGTTTCAGCAACAAAGTTAAATGATGTTTTAGACATATTGAAAATATAGAAATTGAGATTTAACTCAATATATTAGAATATACCCACATTTATGCCTTCATATGAATGTATCCACAATACAATCATCCCTCCAACTTGTAATACGGACATTAGAGGCATCCTGGCAAATAAAACTAATTCACTAAATGCCAATTTTTTTTTTGCCAATTTAATTTTACCAAGTAATGAATTTCGAAAGTTTAAAATATTCATTAGGATAGAATATGTGTTAGATCAACTGACTATTTGGGATACGGGATAATAAAGTAAAGCATGAGGATAAAGAGTATGGCAATCAAGATCATAATTATATCATAATGCATATTTAAGATTGTCAAAAAAAGAATGCATATTAAAGAAAGATGATGAAAAGGACATAAAAATGGTGTTGCCATAGTTGCATTGCTATTGTGGCTTTTGTTGGAATAATGGCGTTCAAGTGTGAGGGAGTTACAAAATATAATTTTATTATTTTGTAACCGAAAAATTAAATCCGTTTTAAATTTTGTAACAGCTCTTTTCTTTATTACAATTATTTTGTAACAGCTAAATTAATCTCAGTTTTATTACATTTATTTTGAAACGGTTGTTGACCGAAAATAAAACTGCTGGAGTGTATGCTTCAAACGGCTAAATTCATAAGCCTATATAAACGTGGTCAGGTACCACTTGAGGGAGAATGAAAAAACAAACCGATTTCATTTCATTGAAAAATCCATTTCCCTCTTCTAAATATATCGCTCTCCTGGGTTCATCTCCTGTTCCATCTCAAATTGTTCTTGCCAGTTCGGAGACCTCAATCGCTTCTGCGTTTGGGACGAGACTGGTTGTACCTCGGGGAATTTGCGCTGTAGAAGCGGATAAATTCTTCAGGGCAGTCGCAAGGCGCCTCCGGTTGTTTATCTAACGTTTCTTTTGTTCACAGGTTTGGTTCGCAGCATTTCTGTCTCTGCAGATTCGACTGCTTTTGTATCTGCAGATTCGACTGCTTCTGTATCTGCAATTCGACAGCATCATTCGACAGCATCTGTCTCTGCAATTCGACAGCATCACTCGACAGCATCTGTCTCTGCAATTCGACAGCATCTGTCTCTGCAGTTTCGACAGCATCTGTCTCAACAGAGTTGATTCGACAGCATATGTCTTTGCATATACAACAACAATCTGAAGAATTTATTCCATGGCAGAGGCATGTTTCAGAGTATTGTTTGGCTACCTCGCTTGTGGGTTTTCCGAACAGAGAGTCGATACGATGATGGAAAGACATTTTCAAATTTGAAGTCAATCTCCAATAACAGGTTTCGGTTCATTCCACTCTCTTCACATTTATTCACTTATACATGTGCCAATTTCTAATTTTCGTGGCTTTGTCTTAAAAGTAATATGAACGTTGGCCATTTAACAAATTGTTGTGTGTTTTATTTAAAAAATAATAAAATAATATTTTTAATATTATTTTTTAGAATATTATTATTTCAATATTTACGTTAACAAAAATGAATTGTCTTGAAACCTATTTTAAGGTTAGATAGATTCATGATTGAATCTCATCCTCACTATTTATTATATTAGGTAAACGTATATCATTCAAAGTAATGAATGAATGTGTTTTATGTATATACGTTAAGGTTTGTCTATCAATTATTTTATGTCTGTTGCCTATATTACTATATTCTTTATGAATATGAACGTTGGCCATTTAACAAATATATATGCGTTACTTTCAGACAATTATTCACATTCAAGTATGACTAATTAGTTTTTCAATATCATTGATGCAAATTGAGATTAATTCTTCTTACAACCGCTATTTTTCATTTAAACCGAATTTTATTTGTTTTGGTTTTGTACGCTATATTCTCTTATATATTGTCACTATTTAATAATCTTTTTAACATCAAGTTATGGTGTTATAATGGCATGACATTTAAGAATTGTTACGGTGTTATATAGAACTGTTAATACTGCAAGATGAAAGCATTGTATATTATTTCCCTTGATTTGTATCTGATGCAACGATGCTATTTAAACTTACAAGGAAAGAGCCAATTCAAAGGCTAAATGCTAAAACTTAGGAATGAATGTCTCCAACACTATTAGCATAGTATTTGACAGCTATTTACCAGGGCCGTCTCAAACAATTTGGGGGCCCTGTGCAAATCATAAAAATTCGGCCCCTAATTAAAAAAATTTAACTAAATCACCAAAAACTTTAAACTACTTTATGTAAATTGTAAATAACATCTCTATACAACCTCAACATAATACCAACCTTCAAGTTACTTAAAAAGCGCCGTCCTTCTAGCATTTTTTGAAGCAAATTCATCAACCAAGTCTTCATATTGAATTGTCCCCAAAATATTATTTTCAACCGCTATCAATGCTAATCCGTTAAGTCTTTCTTGTAACATGGTAGACCGCAAATAAGACTTCAACAACTTCAACTTTGAAAAACTTCTTTCTGCAGATGCTACTGTCACGGGAATAGTCAATAAAATTCTATACCCAACAATTGTATTAGGAAAATAATCCAAGCCTTTCAAAAATCTTAATATATCAATAGCTCCTATTTTCTCTCTAGGCAAGATTTCTCTTAGTAACTTTAACTCCACAAATAATTCATTCCCATCAATATCAGATTGCTCATTATGTTTCAATGCCTCTTCAAAATGACTACAACAAGACTTCAAAGTTGCATCGTCTAATGATTGTAACTTGTGAGAAGTAAACAAGAAACCAAAAATACTTTCATACTCTTGGTATTGCTCAAATCTCTTTTTAAGAGAAACAATGGCTTGATCAACAAGGCAAATAAAATAATTAATCCTAAAAGATTCCTCTTCAGATAATTCAACTGGTGGAGTATCCAAATTCTCATCAAACTGTCTTTTTCTTCGAATTACACGCCTTTGAGAAAATATTGGATCTATATTCAATTCAATAGCAATTTCCTTAGCTGTATCCAAGGCCTTGGAAAAACCAGTATCTCTATATCCCTCGAAAAATAAAATCAACTCCTGTATTTTTTCCATAGCAACATCAATAATCATATCCTTTGATTGTAAAATCTTGCTAACCAAGTTAATTGTGGATAATATTTCAAACCAAATAATTATAGCTATTAAAAACTCAAAATCACCAAGCTCATTTGTTGCTAAAGATTTAGCTTCACTACTTAATTTAGAATCGGAATCTTTTTCATACACTTCAAGTAAAGCATCTCTAAAATATGACATTTGAATCCTTATAGCTTTGACACTATCTACACGACTCTCCCAACGAGTGGATGACAATGATTTTGGAGTCAACCCTTTTACATTATCTTTCAAATTTTGCCATCTCTTAGTAGAATTGGCAAAAATTGTATAAATACGTTGAATAACTCCAAAAAAATCCCGAGCTTTACCACAAGAGTTAGCTATATCGCACAATGCCAAATTAAGACTATGATAACCACAAGGAGTATAAAAGGCTCTCGGATTTATGTTTAAGAATTTCTTCTGTACACCTTGATGTTTTCCTTTCATATTTGACCCATTATCATAACCTTGTCCTCACACATCAAATATGTCAAGATCAAAATTCTTCAATTCATCTTGTAGAACATCAAAAAGTCCTTGGCCAGTTGTATCATTCACATTCAAAAAGCCTAAAAAAGATTCCTCAATACTAACCGGATTTGAAGA
Source organism: Astragalus membranaceus (assembly GCA_039519185.1). Lineage (NCBI taxonomy): Eukaryota > Viridiplantae > Streptophyta > Magnoliopsida > Fabales > Fabaceae > Astragalus > Astragalus membranaceus. The sequence goes on along the minus strand of CM076846.1, from coordinate 227,810,684 downwards.
AACATCCATATGTCTTATTATCAAAGACATTTGCTCTTGATGACTAACATCGGGAGTACAATCAAGTATCACTGAGAAATACTTTGCTTGCTTGATTTTTCTAATGATTTTAGCTTTAATTGCAGAAGCAAGCAAAAGTATTAACTCGTTTTGGATGTTATGCCCAAGATAATGAAAGTGAACATCCGCATTCGTAATACGTCTAACATGTTCTTGGACAATTGGGTCAAATTCTGCTAACATTTCAATCAAGCCCAAAAAATTTCCATTGCTATTTTGGTACAGTTTCTCGTTAGAACCACGAAAGGCCAAACTATACTTACCAAGATATTTCACTATTGAAATAATTCTTTTTAGAACATTTTTCCAGTGATCTTTTTCTTTCTCAATTAGTTTTTGAGCCGTTTTATCAATAGTCTGATTCTTTTGCAACCTTTGACGCAACTCATACCAAATACTCATATTCTTCACATGTTCAATGCCCGCCTCATGTTCTCTAAGTCTTTCACCAATATGTCCCCAATCACTATAACCTTCATGCGCTAATTGGCCTCTACCACTCCCCCTATGAAAAACTTTACAACAAAAACAAAATACTCTATCAAGCTCTTTCGAATAAACAAGTCAATCTCTATCACACTTCTCTCCATTAGATAAAGTTCTAGTATACAAATTAGTCGTAAAGCGCCTGGAAAATTTGTCCTTAGGACCATTCACAATGGAAAAATCTCTTTTAGGACCCTTTTCAACTAATAAATCAATCAATCTAGAATCAAGAGCATTCCATGATCTTGGATCAAATATATCAAGTGAATGATCAAATGGGTTTGCTTGTTCTACATCGTCATTATCATTATCCACCATATTATCATCTTCACCATTTTCAACATCAATATTTTGAGTTTCAACATTAGCATCAACATTTTGAGTTTCAACATCAACGTTCACATTTTCAAGAATTTCAACATCATCATTCACATTTTCAAGAATTTCAACATCATCATTCTGAATTTCAATAGGAATTTGTTGTTCTTTTATTACAAATTTATCAAGAGCTCCTGCTTGAGATCGAGTTATCTCTTCAAGTTTTTGCTTTTTCTTACGCTTCTCAGATCCAGATTTATACTTTCTAATCTTAGGAGGCAACTTAGGAGGCATAGTAGAAAGATAAAACCTGATTTGCTGCAAAATCACAATTTTATAATCCCTACAGATGCCTTTTGATAATCGTTCCCAACCTACTGCCAATTAGAAATCGAAATGGATAAACCTGAAATCAAAATGGAAATCACTCAAATCAGAATTCAGAAAACATATACTGATAAACATAATACTGATAAGGTCATAATAATTGTGCCATGATAAACATATACTGATAAACATATACAATAAACATATACTGATTGTGCCATGATAAACATATACTGATAAACATAATACTGATAAGGTCATAATAATTGTGCCATGAATTAAAATAAAGTGAACCAAACATGCTATACTCCTCTAATTGTGCCATGAATTAAAATAAAGTGAACCAAACATGCATACTCCTCTAATTAGCATCTGTTCCATTCCTTTAATTATTAGGCTTTCATGCTTGCACCTTTTCCTGATCAACAAACATGCTATACTCCTCTTCACATGCAAGTGGTTGCCTCGTATTTCTTCTCCAAAGGCTCTTGTTTTCCTTTGCCACAGTTTAATTCCCTTTCCCCTACCTCCTTTCTTCACCCTCTTTCTACTTTCTCAATTATTTAATTTAACGTGGTATTATTCTATCCTTCATACCTCCATCCTCCAACCTCCAAACTACTGAAATTAACCTCACAATTTGGTCAAGATTTGCACTGAAATTAACCAGACAGAATTCGAAATTTCTAACAAAACAAAATTCGAATTAACTAGATCAAGTAATTTCTTGTTTTGTGTATCATCAGATTATCAGTATATGTTCGGTTCTCACTTCTCAACTCCCAAATTTCCAATTCCTAAATAACACAAACCCTAAAAATCAAAATCAAGAAGAAGGAAATCAAAAACGAAATCAAAGGGGAAAACGAAATGGAAGGAAAACGGATTAAAGAAGATGGAAAACGAAAATGAAATGAAGAAGAAGGAAAACGAAATCCAACCTTGAACGTTGAAAAACTGCAGAGACCGATAGAGAAGAAGCAGCGGCGGGCGGATGACGGAGTATTTGGAGGCAGCAGAGCACGGTGACTTGTTTTTTTTCCCCGCTTCTGTTTTGCGTATTGTGTTGAGGGGTGAGGGTTTGGACCATTGGTTTTTTTTTGGTCGAAATTTGGACCATTGGTTAAATGGGTTTTGGGCTAGTTTCTATTTTTGGGGGCCCTAATTTTTTTTTTTTGAGATTGGGCCTTGTGCGCAAGCACAGCTTGCACAGGCTGTTAGCCGGGCCTGCTATTTACAAACATGATGGAGTGATTTTCTCACTAGTGTAATTTCATGCTTCACATCTGTCAACAGTAATAGATAATGCCATGACAGCTTGTTGTATTTCTAGGTATTACATTGGAAGAGAAAGTATTGTTCTAGAATGAACATCTTTCTTCCTCTTCTTGATTTTAATGACCCCTCAATTATTTGGTTGATATGTTTGGGATTGACAATAAATACCGTGAACTGAATTTATGTCAAACTGTTTTTGATTATAATATGCAATAACAAATTTTTGTTGAGTTTTGTTCCTGGAGAAACCCCCTAGTTGAACATGGGGTGGTATAGTTACTTCAATATGGAAACTCACGACTCAGGAGTGATGGTGACTCAGTGCAGCTTCACGCACTCTACGTTCATGCCTCTCCTTTCTATTAACGGTCAGTTTTTTGATATTGGTTTTGTGATGAATAGCTGATTAGGCAATTGTCATAAACACGTTATGCTTTGATTGGTCTTACGAGATTCAAAATGCATTTGAAGGATATTTACTATGAGTTCACCAAATTTGTCTTCTAATTTTTATGTGAAATACATACTTTAAATAAGAAAAATTTGCGGTGGTGCTGGATCATATGGAAGTATAATTATATAGTCATTTAACGCTATCACAAAAATGTTATTTTGAGATACTTCTTTAGAAGTTTAGAAGTTTAGATGCTTTAGAGCTAAAACATTGAATATCCTTGATGGTTCTAAAACCTAGTCAAAAGAAAAAATAGAGACAAACTTAATGCACCATCTGAGGATGTGCACCAATTCTATTTGAAAGTTTTTTTTTTTTGCATTATCAATTTATTGAGTTTAATGGAGGCATATTGTGTGTATTATGATAGGTGAAATTGAAATTGATTCCATCTAAGGAATTATATGTGCCCAAATACTCTAATGCATTAATAACTAATATAAATTGTTATTATATAGAGCTTCAATTTACAAATAAATTCTCATGATATTAATATGTGATGTATTACTTTTGATCTGGTAATACTATGTTCTGTGAGGCATTGTGGGGCTGTTCTTGGATTTATGCTTTATGTAAAATTGGGTTTTTAAGTGTTCCCATGTTATGCCATGTTGATAACTAGATTATCAGATATGAGAATTTTTGTTTTGGATATATTTGATACCCATAATTTGAGATCACTTACAGATATGTGAATGCATGAGTTTAATCTTTTGAAAGATTGTTTTTGCAAAGAAATATCACATTTCTCATAATTTTAGAGTATGTTATGAAAGTGATAAGGCTTAGAAATTATCTAAGCGTTTATATTTAATTGTCTATAGAGTCATTAGGGAAAGTGATAGTATTATACTATCACAGGAACATTATGTTGAGAAAAAAAAACTTCATAGGAAGTTTGGTCGCGATAACTCGACCCCGTTGAGTACCCCTTATGAAGCTATCTCTCACTTGAAGAAAATAGAGGTGACCCTGTTGACCAACCTCAGTATGCCCAAGTAATTGGGAGCCTACTGCATTTAATGAACTTTTCTCCACCAGACATTGCGTTCGCAGTCGGTCGTCTGAATAGGTATACTCATAATCCTGGTCAGGATCATTGGAAGCAATTGCTCACCTTATGAGATATTTGAGAGGTACCACAGACTATGGTATTACTTATAGTGGATTTCCCACAGGATACTGCGATGCTAACTGGATATCTGATTCAGATAAGACAAAATCCACTAGTGGTTACATTTTTACACTTGGTGGTGGTGCGGTAACTTGGAGGTCACCCAAACAATCCATTCTTGCTAGATCGACTATGGAGTTGCAATTTGTAGCTCTGGAATTGGCTGGTACTGAAGCTGAATGGTTGAAGAACCTTTTAGCTGGAATTCCTTTGAAAATAAAACCGACACCATCGGTGTCAATTCATTGTGATAGTCAGTCGGCAATAGCCGTTGCAAAGAATAAGACATATAATGGCAAAAATAGACATGAGCAATAAGACACAATGTTGTCAAACAATTGCATGCAAAAACACGAAGTAATATCAATCGATTATGAGAAGTCAGAAATGGATTCGGCCGATCCACTGACAAAACCCCTAGGGAAGAAACTGATATATGAGACATCGAGGGGAATGAGACTAAAGTCAATTGAAATTAAGAAGTGACGGTAACCCAACCTCTGTGATAGGAGATCCCATGAATAAGGTTCAATGTGGTAAAAACAAGTCACTTCTTGATATTGCTAGCACTGAAAAAATTAATTCATGTAATTAATTTTATTATTGTCCCTTCCTATGGTGTTATTGTGTAGTGCTAGACTGCAGGGTTAAAAGGTTAAGCTTAAAGCTTTTAATGATTTTCATAGCCCTTATGGGTGGTGTATGACTTGCAGCATACACTTGATGAAATCACCTATATGAGTGTCAAGTGGGGCCGCTTGCATGAGATCCTGACGAGATCTCTAGAGCACTCATGAATACCGAGCACGCGCAGGGCCTAGTAGCGCACCACCGCGGAAACAGCAAGAATTGTGGGGGTGTAATGCGATAGTGAAACCTCTAACATATAATATGTGTCTTGGGTTCCATAGCTTGCTAAACCAATTCACTGTATGTTATGTTTTATCTGTCTAGGACTGGTTCCATAGCTTGCTATACAGCTCTGATGCATTACATCTACGATATTAACCCAGGAATCTTCTTTTATTTATTTATTTTCAAATTTTTGAAATATGTGGGGGATTGTTGTAATTTTATTTACCTTAAGAGATATTTCAAAAGTGGAAGTCCCTTGCTTGGCTTTGGACATACCAAATTTTATTTACCGATATATTATTTTATAATTATTTTTTGGGCTTACTTGAGCCTACCCAAAAATTCCATTTTCTACAACATCTAAATATGTTTTCCCACTTGCTTGCCATTAGTGGGGGATTGTTGGAATAATGGCGTTCAAGTGCGAGGGAGTTACAAAATATAATTTTATTATTTTGTAACCGAAAAATTAAATCCGTTTTAAATTTTGTAACAGCTCTTTTCTTTATTACAATTATTTTGTAACAGCTAAATTAATCTCAGTTTTATTACATTTATTTTGAAACGGTTGTTGACCGAAAATAAAACTGCTGGAGTGTATGCTTCAAACGGCTAAATTCATAAGCCTATATAAACGTGGTCAGGTACCACTTGAGGGAGAATGAAAAAACAAACCGATTTCATTTCATTGAAAAATCCATTTCCCTCTTCTAAATATATCGCTCTCCTGGGTTCATCTTCTGTTCCTTCTCAAATTGTTCTTGCCAGTTCGGAGACCTCAATCGCTTCTGCGTTTGGGACGAGACCGGTTGTACCTCGGGGAATTTGCGTTGTAGAAGCGGATAAATTCTTCAGGGCAGTCGCAAGGCGCCTCCGGTTGTTTATCTAACGTTTCTTTTGTTCACAGGTTTGGTTCGCAGCATTTCTGTCTCTGCAGATTCGACTGCTTCTGTATCTGCAATTCGACAGCATCATTCGACAACATCTGTCTCTGCAATTCGACAGCATCATTCGACAGCATCTGTCTCAGCAATTTCGACAGCATCTGTCTCAGCAGAGTTGATTCGACAGCATCTGTCTCAGCAGAGTTGATTCGACAGCATATGTCTTTGCATATACAACAACAGCTTTTACCCTAAATAAAACAAACAGTTTCCGCCCGGTTACACAGCCCCTTGTGGCCACTCTCATCTCAAATAGGACCAAAATCAACTCACCTGAATATGCCATCAGAACCCATGAAGGAAAGCCAAAAAAATGATCCAATGTCAATGATCAATTTACAGAGAAAACAATATGAACCAACAAATAGAATAAACATCTAACAACATCATAAGCTTAAGTCATCAACAAAGGGAGAAGTTTCCAGCGAACCAACAAAGACAACTTACAAATTCGATAGTAGATATACCTTATTAGTCATTTATTGTAGCTGCAGCATGACACACAGAATCAAACCTAAAGAATCAGGCTACATAATCAATTGAAACCTAGAAAATCCAAAAACATGAGAACCTAATCAATCAAAACCTAAAGAAAGCAATACCAGACTCAATCCAAACTTGAAGAAAGCCAATAACATTTTCTTTTATATCCACAAATCAATATCATAGATGCTAACCAAAACTGAAACTGAAACACAAACACTATTGATACAATGTAATATACTGTAATATCAAACAAAGCACACTAACAGCAAACACCCTGAGCTTCAAGTTGAAAATAATTAGTTTGTAGTGACATATGAAAATTGTCAAAAGTCTTTAGGCGAAAGATCACTAAAATGATAAATGTTAAGTTGAATATGTACTTTGATATTGTTAATTGACAAATAAATGAACTCATCATTATAATCATAAGCAATTAGATGCATTTGATTAAATGAATTACGTGCCTCATGTAACATATCAATATTTGCTTGCAGCTCAGCATTGGCCTTTAGAACTGGAACTCTTCTCCCACCTCGATCACGTTGACCGGATTTCTTGGCGCCAACATCACTAGCTTTGCTAGCAGCTATTAAGTGTCTGGTTTTATTTAATATCATTGATTAAACACATAATTAGGTATAATACACTAGTGGAAAAAATGCATTTTATAACTGTCATTCATATCGGTTAAAAATGACCTGATGTTAAAAGTGACGCGGTGGCTGTTTTGTAATTAAAATTACAATTTTTATATCGGTTGCCACAGGAACCGATATAGAAAGTGAAAAAACCATCTTTCATATCAGTTCCATTGCATAACCGTTATAGAAAGTGCAAAAATTTAGGCTTCCATAACGGGTCACAAAACCACCCGTTATAGAAACAAAAAAAAATTAGGCAATGAATGGCTTACTCCAAAACCCTCTCGCATTCACAGGTCGATCTCTTCCTCTCGTATTCTATCCTTTCATTCACTCTCATTTTCACTCTTCTCTCCCTAACTCTCCTCTCTTCTCCCTTGAACCTCCTATCTCCGCCCCAACCATCTCCATGCATTACCGTAGCCCTCGCCTTCTCTCTCTGTGTTGTTGTTACCGTAGCCCGCTGTCACTGTCGTCTGCCATCACTGTCGCTTGTCGTCACCGTCACACTCTCCCTACGTTGCCGTTGCCATCGCTGTCTAACAATGAGTTCTTTTGCTTTTCGATTCTGGTATTAAATTCGTTCTTCGTTTCACGCGTGTATGTGTGTGTTTCCTTGTTTTGATGGCTTGGTTTTGGATTTGAATAAATATGTGTGTGTTGTTTCTGATTGGATCTGGTAGATCATAGAGTTATGCTTGCGAGATTAAGGCCTCACAAGATACAGTCAGCTTACAGGAGGAACAGTAAGTTTCTGGCCTTCAAGATCTTGCAGTTCTTACAGGAGGAACAGTAACTTTCATGTTCTCTGAGGTTACTGCTGCATTAAATCTATCTTATGAACATGTCAAAGATACCTTTCTTGTGTCCTAATAGCTTATCACTGAAGAGCTTGGCATGAATCTTGAAAAGGTGGATCTGGATATGCTCGGCACCTGCAAAAAAGTAAGATTTCAGCTCAATTTGTAAAGCATTACATTTGAATCCACCGTAGAAATTTAGTACACTTGCAGTCATTGTTCTTCAATAAATGACTGTTGTACCAGATGTTAGCTTTCCTGTAGCAACCTTTCAAGCTCGGAATAAGTTCTTTCACAACCTGATAGTCATAGTCTATTGGGTGTATGTAGATGACTAACTAGTGTTCTTAATGTTGCAGGTGACAATTTCTAAGGATGACACTGTTGTTCTTTGATGGGGCAGGTGACAAGAAAGGGATTGAGGAAAGATGTGAACAGATTAGGTCAGTAATTGAAAATAGCACTTCTGATTGTAGACGTTTTCGGTCGTGTCAGACACCGACATTGACACTTCAATTACTTCTATTTTTCATAGTTGCTAAACTGATTTAGATTTCATTTTTTCTTGGACTAGATAATGAAGTTTTGGTTATCGACATTGCTTTAATGTTATTTCTTATGAATGTTTGTGAATAGATATAGGCATGACTAACTTGAATCTGTTTATATTTTGCAGTCTTGAGCTATGGTACAACACAATATTGGTTCTCTTGACAGGTAACATGAAAAATGCAGAAGTTGAAATTGATGCTCTTTCTATATGGTAATCATTCTGCACTATACCAACCTTTTTATTAAACTTTATGTGTTATGTTTATATATTTACTATTGACAGTATAAAAGGCTTGTTTTTTGCTTGCTAAAGATCAATTTTTACTATTGACAGTCTCAATATTAATGGATGGGAAATGATGATATCACTTGGTTTCATGGCTGCTGCTAGGTAATAATCTCATATCAGCATTTTTGTGTCATCAACATTCCATTTTGCTTTGTTTGATTTACATGTTGTATAAGTTTTTTACACTTGAATATTGATTTTTACTACTTGTTTTGCAGTGTTAGAGTAGCAAATGAGCTAGGAAAAGGAAGTGCCAAAGCTGCAAAGTTCTCTATTGTTGTGACAGTGCTCACATCATTGGCCATTGGATTCATTCTGTTTTTATTTTTCTTATTTTTTAGAGAAAGACTTGCATATATATTCACCTCGAATAAAGACGTGGCCGCAGCTGTAGGCGATTTGTCGCCTTTGTTATCAATCTCTATACTACTAAACAGTGTTCAACCTGTACTCTCAGGTACTAATGACAACATTTCCTCTCTGTGAGTTGACACGCCTTCAATTTGAGAAAACAGAAGTAATTAAAGTGTTAGTGTTATGTAGACAACTACAACGGTTATATATATTTGAATTTGAATGAATATGAAAGAAATGTGGATCGGTTGTTAAGAGAAATCACTGAACAAAACAACATGAATCCAAAAAACAAAATATACCTAGTTAGCAACTATGAAGAAAGATCATGGTAAGAATAATGAAAAAGTTATTATAATAGAAAAGATATAGACATATTGTTGTTGAGTAAAATCCAAAAGAGAACCAAATGTGGTTATCTAAGAGGGTTTTTAGGTAGAGGCTCACATGATCTTAGAATATGTCCAGAGAATGCCGTGCTGATGAAAATCCTCAGAGGATCAAACCAGAGACCATATCTTCCTTCTCTGCCAATGCTAGTACTTTCATTGCCATAAACATTGGTTTGAATCCTCATGTCTTTTCCTCTAATGTTTTCCAAAAATTCAAAGTCTATCTCATCATGGTTCTTCTCAAACATGTCACCATTTGACATCTGCAGATAGAAAAAAATAGGGGGACCAAAAATGCATTTAAGCCTAATAACAATAGTAATATTGTAACAAAAACCAACAACAATTTTTTTAATAAGCAAATTGTAACATCCCTAGTACGGTTAATTTCGATTTATGAAATTAACTAGCAATTTTATTATTCGAGTAAATGATAAGTCGAGTCAAAAATATATTCTGTCGAGAAAGCAATATATAATTACGCAATTATATTAATTACATGCGCTATCTATTCAAGTATGCAAATTATTGAGTGTTTAGTTGGGTAGAATTAAGTTAGAGGATAATTAAGGAGAAATGACAAATTGGTCTTTTATCCACCAATGTTAAACACCCAGCTGAGTCAAGGTTTGCAAAACACAAGACACAACACCATGACTTAACTTTCAGAATTTTTTGCAAACATAGGAGTAAGTGTGAATTAGTGAGCCAAGGGTAGAATGGTCAATTCCACCTTATTAAAACTTTCAGCTGAAAGGAACACCACATCAGACCACACTCACTCCCATTAAACCTCACGTTCAGAAATTGAGAAAAAAATCTATAGAGAGAGAGAGAAGGGAAGCACGAGAGGGAAGGAGAAGAGAGGAGAGAAGAGCTTCCAAGATCCTCCATGCATGTAAGTCAAATTACCACCACTCTTCTCCATTTTCAATTCTCTTCACATTGATACTAATTTCAGTAGCTAATCCTTCCTCTTTCTTCAACCACCATTTTCGAATTTAAGCTCCAAGCTTGACCATTAATGGAGTTTCTTATCTTGCATGTGATTTTGGGAACTTGAGGGTAGATCCTATCCTAATTTCAAAAGCTACATTGTAAATTGCAGCACATTTGAAGAAGGTTCAATAGCTAAGATGTAATATCCCCAATTTAGCTAATTTAGTTAATAGAAATTAGCAAGAGGTTATGTGTGATTAATTAGCTAATTTGAGTAATTTAGCTTAATTAATTAATGATGAGGTGATTGTCATGAATTGGATAGATTAATTATGTGTTTAGTTACTAAATAATATTAAGTGTTTGAGTTATGAATTAATTAAATTGAATGCTAGTAAGAAGATGGAGGGGCATTTGAGGAACTTTCTTTTATTCACTCCTTACCTTTAGCTGAACACCAGATTCCCATATTGCCATTCATTAAAGCTCTCCTATAAAAGGGAAATGACACACTCAAAAACAAAAAAACAGTTGCTGAATTTGAGAAACAGGAATTGAGGAGAGAGAGAGAGAGAGAGAGAGAGAGAGAGAGAGAGAGAGAGAGAGAGAGAGGGAGAGAGAGGGAGGGAGGAACCGTGAGAGTGGGAGAGGAAAGGGGAGGGAGAGAAGATTACCCCTTCAATGCATGTTTCTCTTCTTCTTCCCAATCAAATTCATTTTCACTCCTCTACACAATGATATATTTTTTCACCTTCATTGATTCACCATCCTTCTTCCCACCATTGTTGACCCTCACAAGCTCAAATGAGAAAATCACGAGTTATTCTCATGCAATTTGGTTTAGAAGCTACAAATCAAAGTTTAGGAACTGATTGTTGTTCTATTGTGTCAATTTGAGTATTTGAGGGTTTGGGTTGCGCTTCTGGTTCTGTTTTGAAAGAATTGGGCATTTGGAGTTCGAGTTGTGGAAGTTTGGAGCTAGGAGGAAATCGGTTTTTGGAAATTTCGGTTGTAAAGTTAAAGACTTGTGATTGGGAGCTGGATGGAGTCATCTAGGAGCTTCATTGTAGATTGGAGTAGCAAGGAGAGGGTTCTAGCTACTGGAATTCGGATTTGGAGTAGTTCGGGTAGTTCGAGTTCGAATTGGAGAGCGTTTCGGAGAGTTTGGATCGATTGAGCATAGCTTGGATTTCGTATTGGTTGTTGTTGTGATTTTCATCACACTATGGTGAGTTCTATACTCGCTTAGGGTTTTCATTTTAATTGTGTCAACCTTACATGTTACTGAAAATATGTTTTGGTTCTTCGTTTCGTTCGATTTCGTTGAAAGCCGTTGTTTTGCGAAAACCGTAATTGTGAATATGTATTTCGTTATGAATGTTTGAATGATTGAGATGGGATGATTTGATATGTATGATGATTGTTGTTGCTGAACGATGTGTTGTTATGTTTGGGTATCGATCGGAATAAGTTTCGGAATCGATCGGAATGGGAATTTCACACGAAAACAGGATTTTTAGAAATGCTGATAAGTCAGCACGACCCGTGCTGATCTTTCTGTCCCAGATTTTAAAATGTGTCCAAAGCCTTCCTAATTGATTCCAAAACCCATTCTAATCCTTCCCCAACCCTATATGTTGATGTTGATTTTGATTATGTTGTGTTTTGTTGATATGATGAGGATGTTCTATGTTATGTTAATAAAAGTTAGTAACCACGAGTGAGATAATGTCACGAAAGGATAAAACAGACTAAAATGTCGCTTGAGGTTGAGGTCGAGGTTATGCTATAGAGACGGCCCAATGCGGGTGTATTTATATAAATTATTTAAATAGAGGTCTTGGGTGACGACCCTAATAAAGAGGTTAGTGTACTAGGGGAGGGGAAGTCATGAGCCCTATGAACCTAGGCCCATGTGGAATTCGTTCGATAGAAAATGGTCAATCCACTTGATAGAAAATGGTCAATCCTCTTGATAGAAAATGGTCAGTAGTCGCTTAATGGGGCTACGAGTTAAAAAGAGGCATAATGAACCGAGAGAGTTATTAAGGGGTCTCGATAGGACTCACTGAGATAATGTTTATCTCACCCTTTATAATTGTGGTTTTTACAGAGAAACCGGGAAATGCAAAGGCGAAGAGGCATAGCTAGTCGTGGTGTCCCAAGGAGATGTTGAAGTTTTAGTTTATATGCTGATGCTGAGTTTTCCCAGTTGTCTTTATAATTTCGATGTTATGACTTGTATTGATATTAGAAGTTATAAATCGTTTCCACTATTTCTGTATTGGATATTGAATACTAGGATGATGGGAGGTTTATTAGCGCTATGAGGGATCGCTTGATGAATTTTTATCAAGTTTTAGTTTGTGTTCAATATCTAATGACAGGAAGTTATCTCTGATGTATGCTATGCTGTATATCTTGGTATTTTCTATGTAAGAAAAACCGGGGTGTTACACTATGCGGTTGGGGCAGTTCTGGGTCAAAAGAAGGATAAGAAAATGTATGCTAGCAACTATGCTAGTAGATCCTTAGATGATGCCCAAGTGAATTATGCCACAACAGAAAAAGAGTTATTGGCGGTAGTCTTTGCCATTGATAAATTCAGGTCATACTTGGTGGGGTTCAAAATCATCATCTACACGGATCACTCGGCAATAAAATGTTTGTTGAACAAAAAAATGCTAAGCCGAGGTTGACCCGATGGATTTTGCTCCTCCAGGAATTTGACTTGGAGATAAGAGATAAAAAGGGTACATAAAATGTTGTGGCTGATCACTTGTCAAGGTTGCAAGAGAACAATGAGAATGAGCTGCCGCTTGATGATTCCTTTCTGGATGATCATCTATTCTCTTTGGTGCAAACTGAAGCACCTTGGTATGCCGACTATGTGAACTATCTTGCAACTAGTGTGCTGCCTCCAGACTTGAACTACCAACAGAGGAAGAAATTCCTCTCTGATGTTAAACATTACTATTGGGATGAACCTCTCCTTTTCAAAACGGGGGCAGATGGTGTATTCAGAAGATGCATCCCAGAAGATGAGGTAAGTAACATTCTTATTCAGTGTCATTCTTCTTCTTATGGTGGCCATGCCAGTTCTACAAAGACCGCTTTCAAAATTCTTCAATCTGGTTTTTTCTGGCCATCACTCTTTAAAGATGTGCATCATTTTGTTTCTAAATGTGATCAATGTCAACGCACTGGGAATATTTCCAAAAGAAACGAAATGCCTCTAAACAATATTCTAGAAGTTGAAATTTTCAACGTCTAGAGAATTGACTTCATGGGGCCATTTCCGTCTTCTTTTGGAAATCAATACATTCTGGTCGCAGTTGACTATGTTTCAAAGTGGATTGAAGCCATTGCTTCTCCAACAAATGATGCACAAATTGTGATCAAGCTTTTCAAGAAAAATATTTTTCCAAGGTTTGGAGTGCCAAGAGTAGTAATTAGTGATGGAGGATCCCATTTTATCTCCAAACAATTTGAAAAGTTTTTACAAAAGTTTGGGGTAAGGCACAAAATTGCAACACCTTACCACCCCCAAACTAGTGGCCAAGTTGAGGTTTCCAATAGAGAAATAAAAAGTATTTGAGAAAAAACGGTCTCTGCTTCTAGAAAAGATTGGTCAATAAAGCTTGATGATGCTCTCTGGGCTTATCAGACAGCATACAAGACTCCTATTGGTATGACTCCTTTCAAATTAATTTATTGGAAGTCTTGTCATCTTCCGGTTGAGCTAGAGCACAAGGCTTATTGGGCAGTAAAAACTCTCAACTTGGATATGAATTTAGCAGGTGACAAAAGAAAACTTCAGCTAAATGAGTTGGAAGAACTGAGGATGGACGCTTATGAAAACTTAAAGGTGCTCTTTTTAACCGTCAAGCTAGTGACGTTAAAGAAGCGCTGCGTGGGAGGCAACCCACGGGTTAATGTTTTTGTTTTTGTTTTCCAGGAAATCCAAGTTTTTCAAGAAGTATGAGTATGATCCATGTCAAAAAGTGTCTGATCCGGGTGTTTGATACAGAAAAAAATGAGTTTCTAGTGCTGAGAGATACGCACGATCCGTGCTTAAGAAGGCACGATTCGTGCGTGACAAAAAGAATTCTGCATTCCTTGTGCGAAAGAGGAGCACGATCCGTGTGTAGCAAGGCACGATCCGTGCTCACTGGAAATAATTGGCAGTGGCCCGTGTGCGTAGTCCAGGCACGGTCCGTGCGAAGATACAGCACGATCCGTGCGTGAATAAAAAGGAAATATTTTGGTCTGCGAATGTTACGCACGACCCGTGCGTGGATTAAGCATGGTCCGTGCGCGACCTGATGCCTAATCCGTACCTCACAAAACACCAAGTAAGTCACGATTTCTCTCATTTCTAACCCATCATCTTCTTCTCCATTTCTTCTCCTACTCAAAACCCACCATAGCCATAACCTCAAAACCTCCAAATACACCCAAACACCACCCAAACCTCCATAAAATTAAATTACACAAATCAATTACCCATAACCTCCTCTACAAAACCCAACCATCAAAATCATCATTCATCCCCTCTCCACCAAAACCCCAAAATCGCACACCACCATACCCATTGACCAAAACCTCCATAAACCACCTTCAATCTTGATGTAAACACGATATTACCACCAAAACCACCCTATTTCACCACAAAACACCACAATTCCCAAAATTTACCAAAACCCTAAAACCCCAATTTGAGCAAGAACGAACCATGGCTCCAAAAAAGGTAAAAAGCGTTGATGTTGCCGGTACTTCTACTGGTAGAGGCAAAAAGAGGGCTGGTTCGAGTACATGTAATGAGCACAGATTTATTTTCAAAAATAAAACTCAAAGGGAGCGGTTTGAATCACACTGTGGAAGGAAGGTAGTCACCACGAGGTATCCCCACTTTACTCTTACTCTTGACACCCTAGGGATAGAGGACAATGTGATTATGTTATTGAATAATCTTGGTTGGATGAACTTTTTGAGGCCACAAAGGGCCACTTATGAAGGACTTACTCCTGAATTCTTAAGTTCATTATGCCTTATAGAAGATAGACTGTCCTTTAGGATTTTTAATGAAGATTTTGAAATGTCCTTAGATGAATTTGGGGAGAAATTGGGGTTTGCTAATGTGGGATTAATACATGATTCAAGAGACCCAGCTGCCAGGCCAGAAGGGTATAACCCTCTTACTTTTTGTACTCAAATTATTGGAAGGGATCGTTATGAGGCAAGGTCCGCAAAGGCAAGCTCGATCCATAACCCGGTCTTCCGGTATATTTCTAGGGTAATGGCTTGCACTGTGTTTAGCAGGGGTGAAATGGGTGGGATTAGGACGGGTGAGCTTTTTCTACTATGGGAAATGATACATCAGGTGCCAGCAAACACTCTTCACTATATCATTAGAAATTTGATTCATGTTGCAGAACTTACTAAGGGTGATATTGTGATTGGGGGGAAGGTGACTTATATTGTTCAAAAGTTGGGGCTAGCAGACAGGTTGATTTATCTAGACGTATTGGATGGCAATATGAGCATTGATCTGGATATATGGGAGAGCATGTTCTTGGTTAGAGCAACAAATAGAGCAATAACAAGGTTTCTTTTGTTAGTTGACAAGCAAAAGTCCATCCTATTACCAAACCCGGTTAGGACGGACACAAGAAATCTAGAGAACTGGTTGTACCTAGATGCTGCTGGAGAGATACCCCAAGAAATGTCGGCCCAAGAGAGAGAGGAGGATATGGCTGAGCAGGAAGTGCAAAATGATCACAATTTTAATATTGAAGCATGGTGTGCAAGAATTGAAAGTGAGCAGCTGAGGCATGGAGAAGAGCTACAATTAATAAGAGAAGACCAATTGCATCACAGTCAACAGGTGGAGCACATGACAGACATGCTCCATACCATGATGGAGCATTTCAATATTCATCAGGCTCCTCCGCCTGGACAGCAGTAAACATGTGAGCTACTCTTACCCCTTTTCATGTTGTTTTTTTATTGCAAATCATTTAGGACAATGTTTAGTCCAAGCATGGGGGGTATCTTGCCCTTTTTACTGTTTTTCTTGTTTTAAGTCTAGTTTGTTTCGAATAAATATCATCTCCCCTTTCTACATGTCTTTGTGAAATTCCTAAAAGCATGTTTTCTTTTAAAAGGCCTCTTTTGGATTAATTTTTGGGTTTCATAGCATTCATCTAGGTGAACTGGCTGGTAAAAATAATATAAATGTTTGTTACTGCTTATTACTTCTTGGGTTTTCACACACACACACACACACACACACACACACACACACACACACTCTTGAGATCGGTTTTTGGTTATTAGCACATTAGGAGGATTGAAAAGAAACTAGTAATCTAGTTCTCTTGGTGACATTCATCGGATGTGAGGTTACTAGAGAAAAATGTCTGAGTTGGGGTATCAAGAGCAAAAAGAGAAAAAGAAAAGAAAAACATATTAGTACATCAAGCAAAATGGGCTCACCACTTCAGTTCAAAATTGAAAAATTTAAAAATCAAAAGTGGTTGGCCTACATGTGAAATCAAATAAAAAATAATATGATTGAATGCCCAGCGTATAAAGACCCTCCTTTGAGACCCGGTCTGGTGAATGGAAGACCCAAGCTTAAGAATGCTAGCGAACTGGTTCTATGCTGACATTGATATCTTTTCTAATGTGCTGATACCTAAAAAACTTGCCTCTTAATTCACAAAAAGCCCAAGTAGTAAGTCTCAAACCAAAGACTGAAATTTACCTCCGGTTGACTTAAGGTTTTTTGTATGAATTTAGAATTTTTTTCCGTAATGGGTCTAATCAGTCTCATAGTTTCTTTTCACTTAAGGTTTTCTTATAATAACCACCATCAACTAGAAGGGAAAACACACAAAGCACGAGTTTTTTTTTTAGCAAAACTCATAAACTATGCTTAGGTAATAATCATAGTAAGCTCGAGGAAATATAGAAAATCAAAATAGCAATCCGAACAATCACACATGAGAGGATCCAAACACGGCTCCATCTCGTTGATAGCCCTCTCCACCTAAGAGTGGCCTCCCTTTAGGGGTGACTTCATCTAACGGATAGCCCTTTCCTCCTTCAACCACATCACACAATGATTGCGGCGGTAGCTCTCGTTGATAGCCCTCTCTCCTAAGGGTGGCTTCCCCTTAGGAGCGGCTCCATCTAACGGATAGCCCTCTCCATCCGAGGTCATACAACTAGGTGCACCTAGAACGTTTTATTCGCTAACAGTAACATCTCAAAAACATTAATACATGATAAGTCCTAATTTAGTGTGTTTTTAGCATTTTAAATTAAATAAAAATTGTGGGATTGTAGTTCTACTTTGGAGCTATTTTACTACAAAGTGTTACTTTTTATTTTCAGGGCTAATATGGAGCAAATGAGGAATATTGGATCAAAAGACAATAGGAAGAGGAGAAGAATTAAGCATAATAAAAGCTAAGTGGACGCATGGTCCGTGCGCCCTCCAAGAACGACCCGTGCGCCCTGTTCGCAAATTTGAGGGAACCAAATGCAGAAAATTGTTAAAGAACGCACGATCCGTGCGCCCTCCATGCACGATCCGTGCATGATACTCGCACCTGGGAATTCCAAAAGCTTCAAGTTACGCACGATCCATGCGCCCTCCTAGCACGGTCTGTGCGCCCTGTTGCCGTTCAGAATGTCAAAAGCTTAACATGTAGCACGGTCCGTGCGCCTCCTGAGCACGATCTGTGCGCCTTATGCAGAATTTAAAAGATGTTACAAAACCTTTCCCATTCTCTTCATCATGGCTTGTAATTCGAATTTAATGACTTGTCGAATTTAAGGACTTGTCTACTGATTCTAGGCTATAAAAAGCACTTCAATTCAGTTGTAATCTCATCTTGGCTTCCATTTTAGTTTTTGTTCTTATTGCATTTTACCTTCTTGCAACTTTACTTTCTGTTCTTTATTTTCTAGCACCTTTATATTCTGCACTTTACTTTTTGTCATTTACATTCCAAGTCATTTACATTCTGTCATTTACAATTCCGCAATTTGCATTTCCGTCATTTATCTTTCTTGTCATTTATCTTCTATGTCATTCTCTTCTACTCCCTTGTCTACTATGATCATGTGTGAGTAGACTTCTTTAGTCTTGGGATTGTGGGAAACAATCCAATGATGGGTCCCTAAACAATTCCAAGACTAAACTCTATCTTATTAAAATTTGATTTTTAATCTAATTCCATCATACTAATTTTATAAAACAAATATCAAACGAAGTACCGAGAGGTGAAGTTTGATATTGGAACAAATGGAATTAGACAAGACACATCAAAGCACGAGAATAGCCTTGATAGCCTAGGGACAATAAGGTTGCGCTTAATGGGTCTCTACAATGATCAACCATGAGTGTTTCGAGACACGTTCTTGTATTCCGAAAGGAAACCTGAATTACACCAAAGAAAATACCTTGTCCTTAAAAACGAATTTCAATATAAGATAGAGGATAGTTAAGGGGTTGTTTAAAATTCCGCCATTGAGATTAGACCATAATCCCAATGCGCTTTTCTTTATCTTAAATTTTAATCTACAAATCACCTCTTCTTATAAAACTATTCGTTTTCAGCTGATCAACATCAAAACTAGATTAGTAATCACATTTTACTCCCTGTGGACTGATACTTTCTATTACGCGATAAGACCGTGCACTTGCGGCCTATCAATACATCATTTACATAAATAACCAAGTTAAATACCGATATCAATAGTCTTCAAATATATTGTCAAAGAAACTAAAATAGTTTTCCAAAAGCGTGTTTCCCATTTAAAATATCGAAAATGAATAAAATAGCGGCATTAAAATAATTGAAATACTTGACGATGACCGTCATCAACTCACAGTTATGACGAATCAACTATGTGAGGGGATGTCGGTCATCGTCAAATATTAAAATTATTTTAAGATTAATAATATTATTAATTTTCCTGTCACCAACCTTGAAAATATTATTAAGGGTTAAATATGTTTTTAGTCCCTACAAAATCGGCTCCTTCTAAGTTTAGTCCCTACATTAACGAAATAGGTGTTTTGGTCCTCATCTTATTTTGCCGTTTTCAATTTTAGTCCCTCATGACTTTTAATAGCGCTTCAAAACTTTTAATAGCGCTTTTTTGACCTTTTATAAGCGCTATTAAAAGTTTTGAAGCGCTATTAAAAGTCATGAGGGACTAAAATTGAAAACGAAAAAATAAGATGAGGACCAAAATGCCTATTTCGTTAATGTAGGGACTAAACTTCGAAGGAGCCGATTTTGTAGGGACTAAAAACATATTTTACCCTATTATTAATTTGCCACTCACTAACCAGGCAAATATTATTAATTTGCAGATTTGCCTGTCACTACATTGAAAATATTTGACTATTTGCAAACACATCTCCTGAAGAAGCAAACAAAGTAGTGACAGGCAAATCTGCAAATTAACAATATTTCCAAGGTTTTATAAGATTACTGATCCGCTGTCGCGCACGGATCAAAAACGAGTGTTTTGTAAAACGGTAGTTTAGCGACGATGACTCAAGTATCGTTCTCAAGGATTCTTGTTAATTAACCAAATGTACAATCGAATTGGGGGGGGGGGGGGTAGGTTCGGTTCTGTTTCAAAGTCAAAAGTATAAATTAAGTGATTAATAATTAAGCTAAAACGAATCAACCTACTGCATCGACTTCCGACTTATCATTGATTCCTATAAAATTCCAATTCCCTAAACGGGTCTGATCCTATTCGACTATAATAACCACTGACAAGCGCAATAGAAATTATGCGGCATATGTTCCTGAATTCCGGATTAAGCAAACGGATAAAAAAACTATTGCGAATTAAGCAAACGCAATCTGATCAAACGCGATAATGTAAAAGCTACGTTAACGCGAAATAGATTCAAGATCAAATAACCAATCGAATTTAAGAAATATATCAAATAACAACAATCAAATTAAGCAAATAATTGAGATTCTTGGAATAAATCAAAGGAAACAGATTGATATGGAATTTATAAAAGAACCTCAAAGTGGAATCCGATTACACTAGATCGATTCTTGGGAAATTAGTTCGCCATTCCAAATCGTACAAGCTCTCCCAATTTTCGTGAATAGTAATAACGTAAAAAAAAAGTGTCTCTCAACAGCCCTTGCGGCTGTTAGGTATAGGCGCACAGGGGATTCGGGTTCTTACCCAACCGGGTCGGAAAACGTAAAAAAGCCCGGCCCAAAACTAAATATATCTATTAATTCTGGAACTTCAACGACTTATTTGAGACTTCTGAATTCCGAATCAGCCCTTGGCTTCAACAGCAAAGTTGTAGCTCTTTCTCTTAGCTTTTCAACGCATATCAGAGCGCGTCGATCCGATACTCGTAGCTCCAGTTATGAATTTTTTCGTGGAAGCTGCTAAAGCTGAAAATAAAATACGGAAATCAAATTAAACCAAAAATAAACTAAATTAGAAAAACATTATAAAACATAAAAAATAACCAAAGCAAAACATAGAAATGCTTAAGCACAAACATGAAAGAGTGTGCATCAAAATGCACTGATCAAATTCCCCCACACTTGAACTTTTGCACTCCGAGCAAAATAAAATAAAAACTCAGGAAACACACAAGCATCATCAGTTACTCATTCCAGGCCACAAACTTTTCTTCGGTTAAGATTGCATCGATAGGTACTAATCTTGCACAGTAAGGATATCGCAGGAACACTAATCCACAATTGTGCAATCATAAGCCTCCTGAATACACAATCCAATCTGAATCATGTTATTATGCCTAAGCCTAACTTACCCATCCTCCTTTTTCCTCTTTTTCATTCTGGCGCAATCACATTAAGCCCGTTATCTCCACACACTCATGGTAAGGCTACCGGTTAGTGACTCTGATCCTTTTTGCATGGGGTTCTGGAAATAAGTGGCATAACCCCCTGTTTACCCAATTGTAGCTGCGGGGGATCGGACCGTAATCCGCCCTACCAAGTTCAGCACTAGAAACCTCTGAACCAACTAACAACGGGGATCCTTTTTTTTTTTAAAGGGTTATACAACCGTTGGGTTAAGTGACCGGGTGAGGGTCACCAAACTTAGAAGGAGCATTCCCTATTTTTTTTCTTTTTTTTTTTCCTTTTTTTTTTAAAAAAACTTGGATCACTCACTTATTTTCATCGGCTTCCTTACATAGAGCGTGTGTGAGATGGTGCTGACTGCAAAGATAAACTACTCAAGAGCTGTCAGAGAATGAGAATTCAAGGCTATGTCATAATAATGATTCAAATTAATTTCCGTATGCAGGAGACTCTTAGTGTTAAGACGATACCGATCTTGTGAACTTTTCCCAAGTCTCCACAACCCAAAACTCAGATTAATCTATAACCCAAAACTTTCAAAAAGATGCATTTTTTTTTTATAATAACTGAAAACAAAACAACGAACAAAAGCAAAGAAAACAAATGATTCCCTCCCCCACTCTTGAAACAAGCATTGTCCTCAATGAAAGGACATAACTATTAAAGTAGAGAGAAGGAAAGAAGAACTCCCTGATCAAGTTGCAGTGTAGTTGGGCACTTCCAAAGAAAGCTCCTCTATGTTTGCATCTTCAGGCGCTGAACTTTCATGGAATAGCTTTAGGCGCTGCCCATTGACCTTGAAAACTTTGTCAGTACCTGCACTTTTAATCTCTACTGCACCATGAGGGAAAACATTAGTAACAACAAAAGGGCCAATCCATTTGGATCGAAGTTTCCCAGCCATAAGCTTAAGGCGAGAATTAAACAATAAAACCTGTTGGCCCACAGAGAATTCCTTCCTAGAAATCATCTTATCATGGAAGTGCTTAGTTTTCTCTTTATAAATCCTAGAGCTTTCATAAGCCTCTAGCCTAAGCTCTTCAAGTTGTTGTAATTGGAGTTTTCTTTCAATACCCGCTTGTTGCATCTCCAAATTACAGCTTTTCACCGCCCAATAAGCACGGTGTTCTATCTCAACAGGAAGATGACATGCCTTACCAAAAACAAGTCGATAAGGAGACATCCCAATGGGTGTCTTGAAAGCTGTTCTTTGAGCCCAAAGTGCGTCTTCTAGACGACGGCTCCAGTCTTTCCTGTTTGGCTGCACCATTTTCTCTAAAACCTGTTTGATCTCCCTGTTTGAGATCTCAGCTTGCCCATTAGTTTGTGGGTGATATGCAGTAGAGACTCTGTGCACAACTCCATACTTCCGGAGCAAAGATTCCATGGTGCGGTTACAGAAATGAGTGCCTTGGTCACTGATGATAGCTCGCGGTATTCCAAACCTGCAAAAGATATTAGACCTGACAAAATCTGCAACAACTCTAGAATCATTAGTCCTGGTGGGGATAGCTTCCACCCACTTTGAAACATAATCAACAGCAAGTAAAATGTAGAGAAAACCAAATGATATAGGAAAAGGACCCATGAAATCGATTCCCCATACATCAAATACCTCACAGAAAAGCATAGGCTGCTGAGGCATTTCACTCTTACGAGTAATGGATGTACCTGCTATCTGGAACTCTTTACAAGTGCGGTAAGTCTCATAAGCATCTTTAAAAATGGTGGGCCAATAGAAACGTGAGTCAAGGACTTTCCTCGCAGTCCTTTGAGGGCCAAAGTGTCCTCCAACTTGAGATGCATGAGAAAAATTTAAAATCGATTCAATCTCATAGTCGGGAACACATCTTCTAATTACCTGATCACTACCAGACTTCCAAAGATATGGATCATCCCAAACATAATATTTGGCATCACTCTTGAGTTTGTGAATTTGTGATCTAGATGCACCTGTAGGAAAAACACCAGCAACAAGATAATTAACAATGTCAGCAAACCAAGGGGTTATCCCATGCAAAAGTAAAAGCTGCTCATCAGGAAAGTCATCCTGAATAGGAAAAGGATCTTCGTCTCTCTCTATCCTGCTCAAGTGGTCAGCCACTAAGTTCTCAGCTCCACTTTTGTCTTTAATCTCTACATTAAACTCTTGGAGCAACAACATCCACCGAATCAATCTCGGTTTTGCCTCCGGCTTCTTCAACAAGTACTTTAGAGCTGCATGGTCAGTAAAAACAACAACCTTGGAACCTAGCAAATAAGATCTGAATTTATCAAGAGCAAAAACAATAGCTAGAAGTTCTTTTTCAGTGGTAGTGTAATTTGACTGTGCAGAATCTAAAGTCCTAGAAGCATAGTAAATAACATGGGCAGCCTTGTCAACTCTTTGTGCAAGGACAGCTCCAACAGCATAATTAGAAGCATCACACATAAGCTCAAAAGGGAGGGTCCAGTCAGGGGGCTGGATTATGGGAGCGGAGGTCAATGCTTTCTTCAAGAAGTTAAACGCTTGTTCGCATTTGTCATTGAAGTCGAAAGTGACGTCATTCTTCAACAAGTTTGACAGTGGAAGAGCTATCTTGCTGAAATCCTTGATGAAACACCTGTAAAAACCTGCATGACCAAGAAAAGAACGAATCTCGCGAACGCAAGAAGGGTAAGGCAGTGTAGAAATCACATCAATTTTAGCAGGATCAACAGAAATTCCCTTTTCAGAAATTATGTGCCAAGAACAATTCCCTGCTCAACCATAAAATGGCATTTTTCATAATTTAAAACAAGGTTAGTCTCAATGCATCTCTGTAAAACCAAGCTTAAACTGCTCAAACATGCATCAAAAGAAGAACCATAAATAGTGAAATCATCCATAAAAACTTCCATGCAATTTTCAATAAAATCAGTAAAAATGCCAATCATGCATCGCTGGAAAGTGCCAGGAGCATTGCAAAGACCAAAAGGCATCCTCCTGTAAGCAAAAGTACCGAAGGGACAAGTAAAAGTGGTCTTCTCTTGATCTTCCGGTGCAATATGAATCTGAAAGTAACCTGAAAAGCCATCAAGAAAACAATAATGTGATTTACCAGCTAGCCGTTCAAGCATTTGGTCAATGAACGGTAAAGGAAAGTGATCCTTTCTAGTAGCCTGGTTTAATCTCCTGTAATCAATACAAACTCTCCAACTATTCTGAACTCTAGTGGGAACAAGTTCATTCTTTTCATTTTTTACCACTGTAAGTCCAGATTTCTTAGGTACAACCTGCACTGGGCTTACCCACTTACTGTCAGAGATAGGATAAATAATACCTGCTTGCAAGAGTTTGGTTACCTCTTTCTTCACAACATCAAGAATCAACGGATTAAGCCTCCTTTGGGACTGCCTTACTGTTTTTGCTCCGTCCTCAAGTAAAATCCTGTGCATACACATCGACGGACTAATACCTGGGAGGTCGGCTAATGTCCATCCGATTGCCTTCTTGTGCTTCTTCAAAACCTGCAAAAGCTTGTCTTCTTGATCGAAATCAAGGTTAGAAGAAATAATAACAGGGAGCTTTTCATTACTCTCCAAGTAAGCGTATTTCAGGTTTCCAGGGAGCTCTTTTAGCTCTAAGGGCGGGGGCTGCTCGATGGATGGAGTACTCGGTGCAGCCGGGATGTCAAGGGCATCAGCTGCAAAAACAGCTTCATCGGCAACAACTTCTCCTGTAGGAAATATATCAGCCTGCAAAGCAGCATCAATCTCAGTACACACAACACAAAGGTTAGTGTCAGTACAATCAGAACATGAATAAACATCCGAGAGAGATGGAAAATCAAGGGGAAATAATTCAAAACAAGTGTCATCAACTAATTCAGAAATCAGGTCAATACAAAAAACGGAATGCTCCTCCACAGGATGTTTCATGGCATCAAAAATGTTAAATTTTGCGACAATGTCACCAAATTCCATGGACATGGTTCCATCGTCAACATCAATTTTCGTTTTCGCCGTTTTCATGAACGGTCTGCCTAAAATGATGGGAGCTTTGCTTGTCTTGGTTTCTCCTTCCATGTCTAGGATATAGAAATCTGCAGGAAAAATCAAATCGTTAACTTGAACCAGGACATCTTCGACTACCCCGGCGGGTCGAGCGTTGCTCCTGTTTGCCAATTGAATGATTAAACCTGTATGCTGCAAAGGACCAAGACAAAGGTTATTATAAACAGAAGTAGGCATAACATTAATGCCCGCTCCCAAATCAAGCATGCAATTCTCAAATTTACTATCCCCGATGGTACAAGGAATAGCAAAAGTTCCCGGGTCCTTGCATTTTTGCGGCAAGACCTGAGTGAGGGCTGAAACATTTTGCTCTTCGGTAACTTTTTCACATGAAGGCTTGGGCTGAATAAAAGCAGAAATATTTCTTCCCAAGTTGACCCTTTCACTTCCCTTCATCCTCCTCTTATTAGTACACAAATCCTTCAGAAACTTAGCATACTTAGGAACCTGCTTAATCACATCAAGTAACGGAATGTTTACCGCAACTTTTCGGAAAACATCTAATATCTTTCTTTCTTTGTCTCCCTCCTCAATTCTTTTATTTTTCAGAACTCTATGTGGGAAGGGAATGGGTGGTACATACTCTTTTTCTTTATTTTTTTCAGTTTCAACCACAACAGAAGAAGGAGAAGAAAGTTCAGTTGGGTGAGGTTCAGAAGGAGAAAGTTCAGAAGTCACCTCAATGATTTTTTTATTTTTTTCAGGGGCTGGTTCTGTAACTTTTCCGGATCTTAAAGGGATGACACTCACATTAGCATTAGGACCCTTTGGATTGACAACTGTTTGGGCTGGAAGTTGGTTCGACCCTTGGGCTTGCATGTTATTTATTTGAGTAGCAAGCTGTCCCATCTGTGTGTGCAAGGTCTGAATGCTAGAATCGGTCCTTTGTTGGAACTGGAGATTATTGACAGCCATTTGCTTGACCAGGTCCTCTAATGAAGGTCCAGAAGGTACAGAAGTGGTAGCTGGTGGAGTGTTCTGTGGTTGCGGAAGGGGTAACACTAGCTGTTGCTGTGTGGCCTGCTGGTTTCCATATCGAAGGTTGGGATGGTTCCTCCAATTGGGATGATATTTGTTGGTGGACAGGTCAGGAATGCTGTTGAACCTGTTCTGAGTGTTTCCGTAAAGGGCTGCTGCATAAGCTTGAGGTAACTCGGTAATCGACTCATCTTGCAGAATGGGACATGTGTCGGTCGAGTGTTCGGCGGAAGTACAAATACCACACAAAGTTGCTGGTTGAGTTTTAACTACTGCCAACTGTTTCACTAAGGAGGTGAGCTCGTCAATTCTGGTTTCTAAAGCTTTGTTGGAGGAAACCTGAATTTCGTTCACGCTCTTTGTTTGGACCGCAGAATTATTTCTGGTTGTGAACTGTTGGGAGTTGAGTGACATATTCTGAATTAAGGTTTTGGCATCTGCTGGAGTCTTATCAACAAGTGCCCCACCACTAGCAGCATCAATGATGTTTCTATCCATAGGTAGCAATCCTTCATAAAAGTATTGGATAAGTAACTGCTCGGTAATCTGATGCTGAGGACAACTGGATACCAACTGTTTGAATCTTTCCCAATACTCAGCCAATGTCTCATTACCCTGTCTAATACCACATATATCCTTCCTGATTGATGCAGCTCTGGAGGCAGGAAAGTATCTCTCTAGAAAGACTTTTTTCAAATCATTCCAAGTTGTGATGGAATTCGGTTCAAGATCGTATAACCAATCCTTGGCAGCACCCTGTAGTGAAAACGGAAAGGCTCTCAGCTTGATATGGTCTTCAGTGATTCCTTCAGGCCTCAATGGTGTAGAACACACAACCTGGAATTCTTTCAAATGCTTGTGCGGATCCTCACCTGCAAGACCATTAAACTTTGGCAACAAGTGTATCAAACCAGATTTTAATTCAAAAGCAGCTTGAGGATACTCAATGCATAAACCATTATAATTCAAATCAGGGGCAGCCAATTGCCTTAAAGTTCTTTGGTCAGCCATATCAAAAACAATTTCAGAATCTGAATCAAACAAGTTATGCAAGTAATCGGAATCAGTGTCAGAATCAATTACGGGCGGTGAACTATTGCTAGCCTGGACTGCTCTACGTCGTGTGTGCAAAGTTCTTTCTACTTCAGGATCAAAATCAAAAAGATCAGAACAAGAAGACCTAGTAGCCAGGACTAAAGGAACAGCAATGCAGCAACAATATTCAAAATGCCGACAATGTCCCTAAATAGTCAAAAACAAACACAATGAGGGAAATCGAAAAAATAAGTTTTAGAAAAATAAAATAACACCAGAATTAATCTAATTAAGCAAAATAACAATTATGAGAATTTTTTCGATTTTTTTCGACTCTATGAAAACAGTAAAAAATTCATTAAAAATAGAAAAATGATGAATTTGGGAATTTGAAAGCAAAGTCCCGTAACTACTTTGTAGTACGGGATAAATGACCAGAGAATTTTTTTCGCAAAGGATGCCCGGAACAGATTTTGATTCGGGTGCAATTTTTCCAAAAACCGGTTTTTTTTTTCTATTTTGACTCTAAACGCGAATTGGGCGAAACCGCAAGGAAGCTAAAGCCTAGACTCGATAACACTGACCCTATGACTCAAAAAAATGATTAATAAAAACAAGAATCCCCGGCAACGGCGCCAATTTGATCCGCTGTCGCGCACGGATCAAAAACGAGTGTTTTGTAAAACGGTAGTTTAGCGACGATGACTCAAGTATCGTTCTCAAGGATTCTTGTTAATTAACCAAATGTACAATCGAATTGGGGGGGGGGGGTAGGTTCGGTTCTGTTTCAAAGTCAAAAGTATAAATTAAGTGATTAATAATTAAGCTAAAACGAATCAACCTACTGCATCGACTTCCGACTTATCATTGATTCCTATAAAATTCCAATTCCCTAAACGGGTCTGATCCTATTCGACTATAATAACCACTGACAAGCGCAATAGAAATTATGCGGCATATGTTCCTGAATTCCGGATTAAGCAAACGGATAAAAAAACTATTGCGAATTAAGCAAACGCAATCTGATCAAACGCGATAATGTAAAAGCTACGTTAACGCGAAATAGATTCAAGATCAAATAACCAATCGAATTTAAGAAATATATCAAATAACAACAATCAAATTAAGCAAATAATTGAGATTATTGGAATAAATCAAAGGAAACAGATTGATATGGAATTTATAAAAGAACCTCAAAGTGGAATCCGATTACACTAGATCGATTCTTGGGAAATTAGTTCGCCATTCCAAATCGTACAAGCTCTCCCAATTTTCGTGAATAGTAATAACGTAAAAAAAAAGTGTCTCTCAACAGCCCTTGCGGCTGTTAGGTATAGGCGCACAGGGGATTCGGGTTCTTACCCAACCGGGTCGGAAAACGTAAAAAAGCCCGGCCCAAAACTAAATATATCTATTAATTCTGGAACTTCAACGACTTATTTGAGACTTCTGTATTCCGAATCAGCCCTTGGCTTCAACAGCAAAGTTGTAGCTCTTTCTCTTAGCTTTTCAACGCATATCAGAGCGCGTCGATCCGATACTCGTAGCTCCAGTTATGAATTTTTTCGTGGAAGCTGCTAAAGCTGAAAATAAAATACGGAAATCAAATTAAACCAAAAATAAACTAAATTAGAAAAACATTATAAAACATAAAAAATAACCAAAGCAAAACATAGAAATGCTTAAGCACAAACATGAAAGAGTGTGCATCAAAATGCACTGATCAATTACTCAAGAGCTCACTAACCATAGGGAACCAACAAGAATCCCTAAATATCTAACCTAAACCTTGAACTAATTTTTATCACAAAACTAATGTGTCAAAATGCATTTCTTGGAATAAAGAGTAGTAAGTATACCTCAAATAACCTCAAAGAGTAGCCTTGAAAGTGTGGGTACGTTTTCCTCTTTTTAGAGCAAAAACCCTAACTCCAAAATACTACCCAAGAGAGAAATGAGATGACTTTTCTTAAAATAGGGTTAAAATGTGTAAGATGAGTTTTCTTAAAATAGGGCTAAAGAGATAATGAGTTGAAGGAGTGATATAGACTTAAAGTTAGAGGGAAGTTCCTGCCCTAAAATTAGACAATCCATTCTAGGGATGGGAATAGGTCGGGCCTACTAACATGGGCCTACGGCCCAACCTACGACAGGCCCAGACCAGACCAGGCCTTTTTTTAAAATAGACAAGGCCAAAACTTTTTGAAAAGCTTATTTAGCTAAAAAGGCCAAACCGCTCTCGGAAAAGCCTTTTAGGCCTATCAGACCGACCTATTTAAGTAAATATAAATAATATTTTTAATTACTATTATTTTATCAAATTTTCTATTTTGTGTTAAATCATTAATATGCTAGTATTTTCTGTTAATTTATATATATTGGCTTACATCAACTTTTGATATTTTTAAAGTTATTATTATAAAATAAAATTTAAATGAGATGTCATATAAAGACATATCCCTACAATGTTTTGTTAGATTTCAAATTATAACTTAATCTTTGATAAAAAAAAATTAGAACTTAATCTCATACCTATTAACTTGTTAATTTATTTACAAAACATTTTTTGGGTAAACCCAAATATTCACCGCAGAACAACACTGACTAATCCGTCACTCTCGTCATAAAGTTTATTTACACAACTTTACGGTTGTAGATTTTCTAAACAGACTTTCATACATTAGTCTACCAAAAATACATTGGGCTTTCCGAAAAGACTGTGATGGTACTTTGTCACGTATGCTCCTTCCTTTCCGTTACCTCTACCCTCCCGATCACCCTCCAGTGGCCTCCACTCCCTCTTCCCCTTTCGGCGATGATTGCTTCAAATCATTAGGACCGAAGATTCGAAATGGCTCAACGGCTTCTTCACCTTTACTACCTTTCAAGACTTGTCGTCCCAGTTGCAAACTCTTCCTCTCAGGCATTTTATCAAACAATTTCATTACCCTCTAAAACTCACCATGCGCCCTTCAGCTTCAACTTCGACTTCGATGACTCAACTCTATTGCAATTCCTTGATTTGCTTAAGAAGGGTGACCATTCCTGTTGTTCCCCAGAAGCAGAGGGTCAAGCAAATAGTGATTTAACATGTTCTGCTATTTGGGCCTTAAGGGATGACTGGAAACCTGCACTGCGTGCCTTCCAATGGAATGCCCATCACAATGATGAGAAAGTTTGCAACTTGATGATATGGGTCTTGGGAACTCATGGCAAGTTTTCCACTGCCTGGTCCATCCTTCGAGATATGCACCACGCTTCTATCTCCACCCGTCAGGCTATGCTTATTATGATTGATAGGTACGTACATCCACCACTTTTCCTCATCCTTCTTATCAATTGAATCTACTGTAAAATGCCTTTTGCAAATTCATCTCCGTACCCCTGCAAATTTGCTACAATTGATAGTAGGAAGGAGAACTAGCAAGTAAAATAGCAACAACAAACTTGCTCTCCTTCAGTTGTTGGTTAACTGAATGCCCATTTTCATCCAGTCATTCTTTGCCATTACTGTTTGATTGAAACTATTTAATTTACTACTTATAGCTTATAGTCTATTAGGTTATGATTTTCCTTGCAATTATAACATTTGGCACTAAAATTTTCTGATTCATGTCATGTGCACAAAGAACTGATGTTTGTGTTGATGATAAATTTCAACAGTTCTTGTTAGTGCCAGGACGGCTTTGTTGATTTCAAATGATTCGTTTTTTCCCCTATCCACTTGTGTTTTTTTTTTCCAATCAGATATGCATCTGCAAATAACTCTTCCAAGGCTATTCAGACATTCAACTTTATGGACAAGTTCAGATTGACTCCTGATCAGGAAGCATTCCGTGCACTTTTGACTGCTCTTTGTAATAATGGTAGCGTTGAAGAGGCTGAAGAGTTTATGCTAGTTAACAAGAAGCTCTTCCCGCTCGAGACTGAGAGCTTTAACATTATTCTTAATGGATGGTGTAACATAACGAATGACGTGTACGAAGCAAAAAGGGTTTGGAGAGACATGTCTAGTTACTGTATAACACCAGATGCTACTTCATATAACCACATGATTTCCTGCTTTTCAAAGGAAGGGAATCTTTTTGACTCTCTTAGACTCTATGATCAGATGAAGAAAAGAGGGTGGAGCCCTGGGATAGAGGTTTATAATTCTTTAGTATATGTTTTAACTCGTGAAAATTGTTTGAAGGAAGCTCTCAAGACTATAGATAAGTTGAAAGAACAAGGTTTGCAGCCAGATTCTTCCACCTTTAACTCCATGATACTCCCTCTTTGTGAGGGTGGAAAACTAGCAGCGGCAAGAATAACACTGAACACAATGGTAGAGGAGAATGTTAGTCCAACTGTTGAGACCTACCATGCATTTTTTGAAGGAACGGATTATCAAGGGACGTTAGAGTTTCTGAGTAAGATGAAAGGTTCTGGTTTGGGTCCAAATAAGGATTCCTTTCTCATAATTCTCGTAAAATTCTTTAAGTTGAAGCAACCCGTAAATGCAGTGAAAATTTGGGAAGAAATGAAGAAATACGATGTGGTGCCCTGCTGTATGCATTACAGAGAAATGGTTGAAGGGCTTGTGACATGCAGGTGGTTCATAAAGGCTAGAGATTTTTATGAGGAGATGATCTCAAATGGATGTTCAGAAGATCCAAAGCTTAATAAGCTCCTTCAGAAAGAAGTACTTGATAATGGCGATAAAGGAAAACAGAATCTTAAGAAGGCTAATAGTGACAAAGTGCGAGTAGTCAGAAAAGTGGTAAGATGAAATGGAACAATCATTGAGACCAGTGAAGATAGAAAATTTATCTAACTTGGACCAGAGAAACAGAAACTCCCTATTCTTAGCTCGCCATTCTGCATTCTACCACTGAATATTTGTTGTGCCAATATTGTTCATTAACGTGAGCTTTCTGCTTTCTCTAGAAGTTCTCTAGCTGTAATATTCTTGCTGGCTGTAGCCCTTGACTTGACAACCTGCCTAAGTTTTGAATTTTATTACAGGAACAGAGGTACTGAAGACATGGGAAGATAGTGTGAACCATTCATTGTTATCTGATCTTTAAATGAATCCTTCATGGCTTTGGTCGCTTCTGCATGCTCGGGACCTCATATTCCCTTGTTCTGATTGTCATGGTTCATATTCAACATCACACAATGTACATAGTTTGGTTTTGTCTTCCTGGGGGATCTCCATTGATGGTTAGTTGGCTATATTTTACGAAATTGCGAGGATTTGTTATGGACAAAATTATTATGGTCCAACGTACACGTAAGCCCAATCGTCTCATAAGCTTATTACAAACCATAACATTCTTTGGATTATAAATCTTCAAAGTGCTCCATATTCAAGCAAAATGCGACTTATACGCTATAAATACTTCCAAAGCTTACAACAAAGTTATCATATCAAGGTGCCTGATATTATTTTATCTTTTCTGTGTGTGTAGATTGCTCTATAGTCTATATCCATATGTTGGCTAATGCTTTTAAAAATATGAATCAGTAGGATTGATTTCATTTACTACTCTTTGGGTGAGCGTTGTCCTTCACTTATAATCACTATCTAATGTGAGTGTTTAAACATTATTCTTCTCCTCGGGGAAGAGTAGACCTTTGATTCAAGAAAGCCAATGAAGAGGCATGATATTTGTAATGTTGAGTCTACACCTAGAAATGTTCTGATGCATCAACTTCGGAAAGGACAAATGGCACATTCTTCTCCTACAAAGATGTGCATGTTCAACGAAAAAACCTGTCCCCAAGAAATTTCGATGCATCGATATAGTATGGACTTGGATTACTTGCAGTCTTGGTAGCCTGCAGTCAAGTCAGGGTGAGCCCTTGGATATGTTTTTAACACACGACCCTTGAATTTGTTTTAATAAAAAAAATTCATGAAGCTTGGGAAGGGATTCTGTGGATTCTATTTATGGGTTCATCTATTATATATATATATATATATATATATATATATATATATATATATATATATATATATATATATATATATAATCAAACAAACTTTTTAATTTTTTATTTCATCTTTAAAACTCACTTTTCTCTCTCTCTTTCTCTCACTCTTATCTTTCCCACTCTCTCTCTCTCTCTCTCTCACACACTCTCTCACTATTATATATATCTACTATCTACTATTCTATACTATAAATCTACTTTAATCTACTATAAATATAATCAAACATACCACTACCAAAAATACTGGATTACCCATTTCTAAAAATTTGACACATCATCAATTTTAAGGACAAATATGTCATTTCCAATTATTTTATCTCACTTTTTACTATAATCTACTAAAACGAGTCATTTTAACCAATAATAATTGACAAAATAACTTTTTTTTGAAATAATTTAATTAAAATGATCGGCAACGGGAGAGGCAATGAGATAGACAACGGGAAGCGACAACAGTAGTGGCAACGAGAGATTAGCAACGAGTTTGGCAACCGAGAGCGGCAACTGGGAGAGGCAGCAAAAGAGGCAATGAGAGAGGCAATGGGAAGCGGCAACGGGAGTGGCAACGAGAGACTAGCAACGAGATCGGCAACGTGAGAGACAACCGAGAGCGGCAACCGGGAGCGTCAACGAGAGAGGCAACGAGAAGCGGCAGCGGGAGCGACAACGAGAGACTGGCAACGAGGTCGGCAACAAGAGAGGCAGCAAAGAGTATCAACCGGGAGTGGCAACGGGGTGTATATCTTATATTAGATCTCATTTTTATTTTTATTTTTTTTACTTCATTATTATGATTGGAAGAAGACACTAACTTTTTTAACTTTTTGCGACACCAGTTTTTTTAGCAAATTGAAATATAGTACTTTTATTGAAATTTTACAATTTTCAAAGTATTTATAGGTTCGTAGTAAATTATAACAAATATAGTGTCGCCCGTGCGTATGCACAGGTAAAGTACTAGTAACAAATTATAATAAATACAGGATCACTCATGCAGATGTACGAGTATAATATTAGTCGAAGTCAAATCACTTCAAGAGGTGTCACGAATTTATCTTTCGCAAGAATAAGCATTTCACTTAAGAAAAAGATAAAACATCAAAACTCATTTCAGAATAAAAAGTAGTCTTTATTAAAAGTTGACAGCTAGAAGAGGGGGAAGAAAAAGCAAATGACATGCTATACTATGGGTGAAAATACACAAACTGGTATAGATGGTTTGTAACTTTAAATCTAATATATAAATGATGTCAGTGTCAAAGAGGCGATGTGGAGAGCAACAAGAGATCCTTTGGGTTTGGTGAACTGAAGGGAAGGGAAGGGAAGGGAAGGTCAAAATCAAAAAGGAAAGGCAACTCGCATGCGCTTCCTCCTCAACCATGTTGGTGCTGATGTTGGTCCTCACAGTCACAGTCACAGTCACAACAATTGCACCAACTCATCTCTGCCAGAACTGCAGCACAGAAGAGGCCGTTAGCGGCAAGGACACCGAAGAATGGATAAAGACAACAACGAGATGATTGTGTGAAGACTATAGTGAGAGTGTCATGCAAAATTATGAAAACAAAAATATATCGGTCACATTACCACATGCATTTTTACCAACGGAACAAGCTACCAGTAGTACTGCTGTTTCATATATTATTATTAGTGACTCATTTTAATCTTTGATTACGACTTCTATTCTATGGCCCGTAACCATTAATATTAAGGGTTCAACTAAAGCATACCAGAAGTGACTGTCCTTCCAATCACTATCATCCAATTTCAAACCATTCTGGTGTTATAATTGTTTGTTCACCAAATACCAACTAAGTTGTTGGATTGGATCTCCAAAAACTAAATAAATCCAATGTGATTTGGTGCCACTGCTTTGTTTTCTAGTCAAGACTTGAGCTCAAGCCTCATTGATCTTCTTCTTCTTCTTCTTCTTTCATCAAGATCAATTGTTGAATATGATGCATGTGTCGACAAGAGTAAGAATCACAACAAAATGTTTTCTCAACGTACAAAACTAAAGGTAGACAAAAACTGTGTTAACTAAAGAAGCTGCAACTGACACAAACAAACCCTTTCACCCTTATCTATTACAATTCAATGAGCAGCTAACCATTCCACACACAGTGAGTTGACACACTATTCTAACAATGCCACAACACTTGGGACAATCAGTGGAAGTTTAGTCATCAGCTAAAGTTGATGCAACTGTTAGTTAGTGGGGAAAAGTAAAACTAGTTTATCTCTAATCTCATATACATTCAACACAAGTCAGGAGATCTCAAATGCAAACATATTCAATGAATGATTTCTCAGCTTCTGCACTCTTCATCATAACATGAAACCTTCAACAACATCACAAAACCTATTCTGCAGTACTGCCCTTCTGTTTTCTCCTTGATCTGCTGTATAATCTGGAAGGTGGAGAAGGAGAGAACTCAAAAGGAAGTGGTGGAATGTCCATCTCCCCCTTCAAAACCTTAACAATATCCCCAATATCTGGCCTCAACTCTGGAATTTTCTGTAAGCAATTGAGTGCCAAGTTGATACACATGCTTGCTTGTTCCTTGCTATAATCTTCCTTCAATCTCTCATCTACTAGTTCTAAAATGTTACCACCACCTTGAGCCAAGTGTCTACACCAGCTTATCAAATTAGCTTTCTCTAGCTTCATGGGGGATGCAAGGACATGTAATGGTCTTCTACCTGACACAATCACAAGTATCAAAACCCCAAAACTGTAAATATCAGCTTTCTCCATTAAGAACCCACACCCTCCATATTCTGGTGCCACATAACACAGTGTCCCTCTCATGCTAGTTGTGCTGCTCAGTTCACGGCTGAAAAGATCTCCACTCCACATCTCACTTCCAATTGAACGGCTGCTTTTTTTCCTCCAACCTCTTCTAAAGCTAAATTCCCCATTTTGATCACAATACTCATTCTCACCCTCCTCTCCATAGTTCTTTCTTTGGCAAACATAGAACCTTTTACCTAAATCAAAATGGGGCACTTTCAAGCCTTTCTTTAACTTAGATTGAAGATTTGTCAGCTTGCTGCTCTTCTTACTTAACTCAGCAAGATTCTCTTCTTTCCACCACTCTTGCATCTTTCTGTTTTTCTTCTTCTTCTTCTTGTGATTTTTCTTTTCCTTCAGTTCTTTCATATCAACTCCATTATCTGTGTTTCCCGTGTTTCCCATCCCAGATGCCTGTGATTGTGTTCCATCATTTGCTTTATCTATTGGACTTGAATTTTCCATCTCTGATTTCTCATGAATATTGTTCTTAGTAGTACCATCATCCCAATCAGCATTTGACGGACAAATCTGACTCCCTATCCACTCCATGACATAATCTTTACTACATAATTCACCACTTCCATCTTGCTTCCACCACCAGTCTTTTCCCCATTGTTTCCCATTTGACTTCTCATCATCCACCAAAGAAGCATTAGCAGCCAACTCCTTACTAAAATCAGTGCTTGAAAACTCATCATCATAAGGAACAAACTTGCCATTCCAATCATCCCCTCCTATATCCAAAGCTGAAATTTCCTTACCCTTTGCATCTACACTCCTACATTCACTCTCACCAGCAATATTTGCATTATAATTCAGAGAGTTTAAGTTCAAAGGTCTAACATTTAAACAGCTCCTACTATTTTTGGATGAAGTGGAAGCTTGCAAAGCAAGAGCAAAGTCTACTTCACTAACACTCTCAACAGGAGTACCAATTGGAGGAGTTTCAGCATTTAAATTACCTGAAAGGTCTTGGCTTTTCCCCAAGTCCTGGCTAAACAAGTCCACACCAAATTCACCCTCCACCTTGATCCTCGACAAGCCAAAGTCCGAGATCTTCCCACGACACTCGGCATCAAGCAAGATATTGCTTGGCTTGATATCACCATGAATCACTGGAGGATCACATCCAAGGTGCAAAAACTCCAATGCTCTAGCAACATCCATTATAATGCAAAACCTTCTCTCCCAACTCAAACCATCATCACCAAAGAGAGACTCCTGCAAGCTTCTGTTAGGCATATACTCAAACACCAAAACTCTCTTATTCTTTTCCAGAGAATACCCCAAAAGGGTGACCAAGAAAGGTGATCTTAACCCACCAAGAATCTGAAGCTCATTTTGAAACTCTCTCTCTGTCTGCAAAGACAAAGTGTCCAAGTGCTTGATGGCAATCAATTTGCCATCTTTAAGTATTCCTTTGAAAACAGTTCCAGAGCCACCTTTACCAATGATATTGGCAGTGTCAAAACCATTGGTGGCTTGCTTTAAATCTTTGTAGGAGAATCTTTGAAGCTTCAAGGGAGCATTTGCATCAAAGGGTATGGTCTTGTTGGCTCTGTCTGCAAAAAGGGAATGCCAAAGATGGTAAAGGAAGTAGAGTATTGAGCAGAAAATCACAACAGAAGCTGAAATGATAAGTGCTAGGAACAAGACCTTGGTTTTTGGGGTGAAAGAATTTGGACTTGTAGTTGTTGGAGTAGGAGGAGGGAACTGTCTTGAAGGCATGATGATCAGAGCAACAACAAGTAATGGAGAATGAAGTTAGAAAAGGGAGATGGGCATTCTGGTTTTTCATTTCTTTTTTTATTCTCTGTGTTACTTATTATTATGAATGAATGAATGAATGAATGAATTGGGTATCTAAAGTGGGTTGCTTTACAATTAGATAATCATTACAAGGAGGAGGAGCTGTATTCTACTATTGTGTTAACCTTGTTTTTGTTTTCTATCGTTTTCTTTGATTTATTCTATTCTATCTATTTTGGGATCTTTCTTATTCTAACAACCTCATTGCTTTCTTTTTCTATATATGCTCTATTATTTATTTATATAAGGAGATGAGATGAGATGAGATTATTATTAGTAATAGTAGTAGTACATTTGGAAGTGGGGAACAGCAAAAAGGGAAGAGAGAGACCCAACACAAGGTGCTTTTGACTAAAGAGAAAGTTTTGCTGGGAAAAGTCTTGAACCACCACTTCTTGCAATGATATATTGTGAGAAATGAGAATACATTATTATTATTATTATTATTATTATAGAAAATAGTTAAAGTAAGTCTTCTTTTTTCAAAATTATTACTGTTCCAGTCAAACAAAGAACAACATAAATTAATTAGAGGTATTATCGTAAAAAAAATAATTAACACATCTAGTAATCCAAACATAAACTTATATAGAAAGATACAACTTTTTTTTTTTCAAAAGGGGGTTGTACATAGTAGGAAAAAGTAATATAATGGTTGAATGAAATATTGGAATTGGATGAAATGAACCATCAATGGCTCTGACTATTTTTTAATTCTTTCTTTTTTTATTATTTGTAATTTTTGACCAAAGGGTCACACTTCACTTCACTTCACACTAGCACACAGGTTCACATGGTTGGATATCAATAATTTCTTGTCCTCAATCATTTTCATATTGCACCTCCGGCCCCTTGTTGCATTCAAAATACAACATAATAATAATAATATAAAGATTTGATTAGCTGATCCTTAATGTTCGGGTCACGGTTGAAGATCGATTATGATAAATAACTTGCTTTTTTATAATAAATATTTTTAAGTTCAATGTTTTACCAAATGCTGTGGAAATTGGTTCTTTTCATATTGAATTTCTGCATAAAATAATAAAAACACATAGCAAAGATTCTATATAGTTTTTCTGCTTTTCAAACACAGTAATACTTTATTTTTTTTTTTAAATAAACATAGTAATACTTGTTCAATACCTCTCTACCTGTTCAAACTCTCTGCTTTGGAAAGATTCTAAATTAAGATTAATTTTTATTCGATTTTTAATCATTTTTTATTATTTTTTATAGTCTATATAGATTTTAAAAATTAATATTATATATGCTGAGATGTTAACATATGACTGAATACCGGTTCAAAGCATATTATACTCATACTATAAGCAAGAGATTAGAAGTATATTCGGTCTTGTTCCCCCTTCACCCTATCAACTTGAAGTTAAATTTCTCACGTGAAAACTTTGTCAACGGTGTGATTCATTTTTGGGTTTGCACTCAACACGTTATTGGAGCAATAATAAGACGAGAGATTCAATCATTTTGTCATTGTAATCTCGTTCTTGTTAATTCAATTAAAACTAGCACTTCAAAGGATTAGGAACATGTTTGTTTTACTCAAATTTAGAGGAAATACTTATATTTCAGTTTTTATAAAGGAATTGTATATCACCTTTAATAAACATCTAATTACATCACCAAGACCCAAAGGGTCTGTTTGTGAGTTAGAGGGGGAGGGGAGGGGAAGGCTTAGGAGGGGAGGGGAAGGAAGGGGAGGGGAGGAGGAGGAGGGGAGGGAAGACCCTCCCATTGTTTGGATGTTACAATTTGTGAAAAAGAAGGGAAATGAAGGTCTTAATTTTAAATTGACTTTTTTACCCTTTTTTATTTAAATACATTGATTCTACTGGGGGATCCTATTTACTATTTTTTAGTGCTACTATTAAATTGGCCTTCTAAAATTAATTTTTAGTGCTACTATTAAATTATTCTTCTAAATTTAATTTTTAAGTGCTACTAAATTTAAATCGTGTTATTCAAAACCTAAAAAATTTATATCCATTAAAATTATGTCAAAAAATTCAATCCAGTCCATCCAATTACAAAAATCCAATCCATATATAATATAATTATATATAATATTGTTAACTATATATATATATATATATATATATATATATATAATATATAAATATATGTGGTGGTGGCAGGTGGCGGCCGGCGACGGAGCTCCGGTGGCCGACGGTGGTTCCGGCGGTGGTGGTCCGGCGACCGGCGGTGGTTCGGCGGCGGCCGGTGGCCGGGGGTGGTCCGGCGGCGGCTGACGGTGGTGGTTCCCGTGGCCCTCCGGTGGTTGGTGGTGGCTGGTGGGAATTTTCGAGTTTAAATGAGGGCAAAATTGTCATTTCATAACCAAAACCTCCTAAAACCAGTGTTATTAAAACCGGACCGGACCGGCCGGTCGGACTGGTTCGACCGGGACCCGGTGGCTTGGACGGGTCGGTCTGTATGTTGGTCCGGTTCTGCAATTGACCCGGTGGTGACGTCATCAGTCCGGTCAAATCCGCCTTTGACCCGGTCAAACACGGTGTTGACCAAGATATATTTTGCAGTTTTTCGCAAAAATGTCCTACCTGGGGTTCGAACTCATCACCTAGAATTCAACCTTGGCACTTGCAACCAAGTAAGCCACAACTTCATTGATGTCAAGGCGTTGCTTTTATGATAGTCATGCGGTCCGACTAGAGACCCGCCGGTCCGACCCCGGGCCCAGTGACCCAGTGCCTTGACCGGGTCGATGGCCGGTCCGGGTCTGATAACACTGCCTAAAACCCCCCCAATTTGGGGGAATGCAAAATTGGACCAAGAGGAGGGGTTAGGAGGGTTTGACAAAACCCCCCAACACTTTCCCTAATTTTTTTAAACTCCCAAACAAGGGGTTCTTTCTCCACAAACCATCCCTTCCCCTCCCAACTCCCCCTCCCAAACATATCCTAATATACTAATAAATCACCCGAAAGTGGAACTTTTCGAATAGGTCAACAAAAGTAGGGGTGTTCGCGGTGCGGTTTGGTTCGGTTTTGAGATAAAAAGTAAACCGAACCGCAAGGTAAAACTACATGCGGTTTGGTTTGGTTCGGTTGGCTTCCTAAAATAAAATCGAACCAAACCAAACCAAACTAATGCGGTTTGGATTGGTTCGGTTGGTTCGGTTTTTTCCAAGACAAAACATAATTTAAAATGAAGTTAAAATTAACTAACATAAAAAATGCCTAACATAAATCTTTAAGAAAAAATCTACTCAAATATATGTAGTATATAAATTACGCTCTTTTAATTGTTTTAAGATAGTTAAGACAATGTTTAAAACAATTTGAATTAAATATTTTATTGTAATTTTTAAATATAGCATAACAATATAGATTGTTTGTAAGTGAGTCAAAGAATTAATTGTATTTGGGCTAGTAAGTGAGTGAGAGTTGGGTTTTAGTTGCATTTGGGCTAGTAAGTTAGTAAGGAAGGTTGTAAGTCAATAAGTCTTAGTATTACTTGCGGTTTGGTTTGATTTGGTTTGGTTCGGTTTCTATAATCAAAACCGCGAACCGAACCAAACCGCGCGGTGCAATGAAAAAAAGAACCGAACTAAACCAATAAGAAGCGGTTTTTTGCGGTTTTCGGTTTGGTTTGGTTCGGTTTGCGGTTTTCTATTGGTTTGGTTCGGTTTTGAACACCCCTAAACAAAAGTGAAGAAAGGAAAATGGTTAACTTAATAGTTTGGCAAAAAGTTATTTAACAAAATATGTTGTTAAGTGGAAGTTTCCTTAATGCAGTTTACCTTAAAACAGCGTTATTCCTAGTTAAGTAAAATTGTGTTTTTCCTCTATCCTTTCTTTATTTTTTTTATTATTCTAATGTTGGCTAGACTTGATAATTGGTATCCAATGAGAACTTGTGGTAGGGAAGAGGTGAAAAGAACAGGTACTTTGAATACACTTCGAATTAAAGAAAGTATTGTTCTTCTTTGCATGCTGCTACTACTACGAGGCCTATCATTGTCCCTTTAATCGTGGAGGTTCTACTTTCTACTTTTTCTTATTGAATCAAGGGAGAAAGTGACAAACTAAAGATATCATGTTACATTTTAGATTAGAATGGAACCCACAAAGCGGAAGATTTGCATTTGCAATAGCAAGAACAATACTTTACCATCCCACTCACACAAAAAGGAAGAGCACATTATAGAGATATGGTTAGCTAGCTTAAAGGAATAACAGATGGGGGGGGGGGGGGGGGTGCATCAAACAGAAGAACATGGGTGCTGGTAAAATGCGTGGGACCAAATATATGATATTAGTGGTTTGCGGCTATAATGACAAGCTTTAATTTCTCTCTTCCTCATATATATCCCTCTTCTATTGGGTGTGCAATCATAATCATATGGTACTGTTACACAGAATTACTTTGCAGCTCCAAACAAAGCCCGGTACCACGCCCTGCTGCTTTGTTGTAAGAAAATGAGAGGAGAAAATTAAGAGAAGACAATATACCAACAAGTGTTCAAATTGTTAGAAACTTTGTATACTTGATGATAATATTATATGATTCAACGATTGTCCTTCATTATTGGTTGCATCGACAACTTCAACGACATGGGGACATCGGCTCTCGGGTTCAAACCCAAGTGTGAGCAGTGATAGTGTGTTTGTGGTGTTTATTCGCCATTTAATCTAAGTAGACCAAAAAAATATGATCCAATGATTGGATTGATATAAGTGATTTTGTTGTTAAATAATTTAGAGATTAGTTTTTAGAAATTTTTAAGAAAATGAGAAATTGTTTTGTGTTTGTGTAACACATTACAAGAAGCTACTCAAAACAAATTCTCATTTGAGGTAGATTTTAGATTATTTTTAGATTCTCATTTTTTTTAAAAGTTGTAACAAAAGAATGGAAAACTTCTAAAATAGATTATTTAAAAAAAAAAGCGATTATTCTTCGAAATAAACGATAACAAACATACTCAAAATCACCTTCCACAAAGGGCTATGATAAATGTAAGCATACTTAATTTGACATTTGAAAGCAATAACTGAATGGCCAAAATTCATTACAAGATCCCATCCCAAAAAGCTTTGCTTTTCTTTTAGAATGGAGACGTCGTGATTTATATACCACATTGACCCTCCATCATGTTTGCGAAATATAAGACATTCCATCACATATATGAAAGGAGGTAGTTGGCATGGGGAAAGAATTGTGCATTTATAGTGGGAACACATGTAAAAAAACAACAATAACAGTCCAAGTTTTATCCCACTAGGTCTTGAGACGCACCTAAGACAGCATATGAAAAATACAGAGCCCATCAAACTAAAAATAGAAGTTGTAGAGATAAGGGTGCAAACACCTTGTTATGTTAACATGGCAAAATAAATTCGACATCAGAAAGCAAATTGTTTAAACAAACAAGATAATGATGTAAAAGAACAAACCCCAATCAAACTTTATCAATAACAGAATCAGACAAGAATGACATTACCAAAAACATTTGTTATCAGGGTATAAAGTTCATTTCAATAGTAAATACAACTCTAATGACCCTGAAACAGATTTCTGACCTGAAGCTAATATCACACCTCTTTAACTCATGTCGTAAAGTGAGATTTAGAGAAAGAAAGACACCTGAAGAATACCAATATATCCTTTTGAAAAAGATAGAAACCCTCTACTAATTTGTGTTTTCAAAAAAGTTTGTTGCTCAAGATATTTGATCCTATATTATCCAGGATTTTAAAAAACAAAAACAAAACAAGAACCTGATTCCAGTATAGCATTATTTAGGAACTAGTCATCATCGCCATCCCTCTTCTTTGGCTTGCGGTATGTTTCCTCGATGACTTTTGCCATGAACAAGGCAGTGTCAGCCAGCTTCGTGACGTTAGGAACTTTATAGTTCTGAGCCACATAAACCCCACAGACTGTCCCTGCTATAAAAGAGAAGCAACTCCTGATTATCCCCATAGTTGCTCACGTGCCTGCTATGAATT
The DNA here is from genome assembly GCA_039519185.1 of Astragalus membranaceus. Classification (NCBI taxonomy): domain Eukaryota; kingdom Viridiplantae; phylum Streptophyta; class Magnoliopsida; order Fabales; family Fabaceae; genus Astragalus; species Astragalus membranaceus. Next base: position 227,766,811 of record CM076846.1, on the reverse strand, counting down.
TCTGCTATTGAGAGGTCGCTATAGCAAGAATCACTGCAGCGATCAGAACTAAGCCAATCAGCATCTAGTCAAAATCATTCCAGAATTGTTTTTACAGTTAGTGTGTTGGCCATTGGTTGAAAAAACAAAATTCTTTTACTCGCATATAGTAAAGGACAGCCGGCTATCAAAGTTTTTCATTATAAATCAATAGTGTATGGATGTGAAAGGTGCCTGTAACTTATAATCTCTCAGACTCGTTGGCAAACAAGATAACTTGTTAAGAATTGTTCAAATTTAAACTGTTTATGTAAATCTACATAAATTTATGCCTGTCTAGTCTAGTTAATAACCAAAAAATTTACTGATTTCTTTTGAGAAAAACTATAATATAAAAATCATAAACAGCTTCAAATTCCCTCAAGTGTTCTAAGTGATTTAGAAGTTAGGATAAAGGATCACAAATCACTTCTTCCAATCTATTATTACATAACCAAAGTTGTTAATTATGAATAGCGCATTTTGTTTATGGGTCTCCAGAATGGCTATAGTGTATAGAATGTCCCAACTCCCAGTGCAGTTATTCCGAAACTTGACTCATATTACATACAAAATACAATAATACAATAAATCTAATACATTTACAAATCACAAATGAGAACCATTACAAACAACACTGCTGCTAATATTACAAAATAACCATAGAGAGATAGAAGAAGAATTATGTGTAAAACGTAGACATCTAGGAAGATATCCAAGTTGCAGGAAAAAATGCAAACAGAAATCAATATACAATAGCCCAAGCCCCAAAAGAAAGATGTGATCACAAAGTTCTGCATGTAAAGGGGAAAGCCAAATAGCCAAACCAAGAAAGAAGAGTGAAGGGGGCGGAAGAAGCAGGGGAGAATTGGAGGACAACAATAACATGGCACCACCAGCAAGAAGAAATCAAGTGGAAAATATGCATATCTGACTATGATATACTTTCAATTACCAGTTTTATAGTCGGTGCTTACAGTTACACATAGACTCAGTCATAGTAATACCTAAAATGAATAATGTAACAGAGAGAAACAAAAACCTATATAGTCAAAAGCGGCGAGATGGCGTGCACGAAGTGCTGGTTGGAGCGGTTTTCAGGTGCAGAAATCGCGGCCGCAAATTGCGCTGGAAGCGTCCTGTTGCGTTGCGGCCAAGGTTTTCGGGCCAACTCTTCGTTTTCTAGTTAGGTTTTGCGTTTCTGGAAAGAAATAAGAAAGAAAGTGAAACAGGGAAATTACGGTGTAATAAATTCAGCATTCACAAATTTTCAGCATCTAGGTTACTGGTTTGCATGTTTTTATACACAATTAAACAGTTTCAATAGACGAGACGATCCTCCATAACTGCAATTTGCAGAAACGTGTATTCTATAACGAACGACGCCTAAAACACATGAAAAATGAAGTAAGGGATTGAGAGAGAGAGAGAGAGAGAGAGAGAGAGAGAGAGAGAGCAAAGTGATTACACAGAGAGATTAAGGCGTTGAAAAGAAGACGGTGCGTTCCCTTCTGAAACAAAGCTGATTGTTGGTGTTAGCGATCCAGCCCGGCCGAGCCAACACCACGGGGAGAGGAGGAAGACTAGGGCTTTCGATTTTTTTTATTTTAAAAAATTTCACATTAACCTATTTCTGTTTTTTTAGACCAAATAGTTGTTTAATGACAAAGACTTATATGATGCGAACTCCTTAGTAACGGTTACCAAATTTTTTGGTAACAATTATACAACACTCCAATGGTTAGTATATACAAACCACAATTTAGTGTTTGTGTGGTTAGTATATGCTATTAACAATTATACAACAATCCATTTTGTAACAAATTATATGCTATTAACAAGTATATACAATCTACGGCTGATTGTGTGGTTAGTATATGCTATTAACAACACAAACACTCCCATCAATGAAAAAGTGTTTGTGTGGTTAGTATATGCTACTAACCACAATTTAGTGTTTGTGTGGTTACCAAATTTTTTCATTGATGGGAAAATGCTTATTATGCCCATTTTATAACAATTACTAATGAATTCGTTAGTACTCTAAATCAGACTCTTCTTTAATGATAAAAAAAAAAGAGCAAATAGTTGTTTTGGAGAGCTATCATCTATCTAATCGGACAAGGATTTTCAGCAGTAAAAAATGTGACTGCATGAGATCCCGACCTTAAAATGTTTTTTTGACAAACAAATAAAATAAGCTTATAAACTCACGACCCTTAACTAGGGTGACTGCATGAATGCAGTGATATTATGACTGCAGACAATTGAAGTCCTATCTAATCATTTAATATAATAAAATCATATGCTAGGTAAACGTCATTTTTAGTCCAATTGTTGTGCTGCCACCTGTCCCAAATTGAGGGTACAAATGTAAATTTTTTGCTAAAAGCCAAATAGTCTCGGCTTTTTGCAATAGAGACAAAATTATAAAAGAGAGGAATAAAGCTGCCACTAAACAGAGAGATTGACGTTGGCGTGCCACAATCAATTGTGACACAAATAAAAAAAGTTGCCACATTCATCACTAAAATGATTAAATTAATAGATAAATATTCTAATATAATAAAATCCTATGCTAGGTAAATGTCATTTTTAGCCCAATTAATATAATAAAATCCTATGGAGACAATTGAGGTCCTATCTAATCATCTAATATAATAAAATCATATGCTAGGTAAATGTCATTTTTAGTCCAATTGTTGTGCTGCCACCTGTCCCAAATTGAGGGTACAAATGTAATTTTTTTGCTAAAAGCCAAATAGTCTCAGCTTTTTGCAGTCTAATATAATAAAATCATATGCTAGGTAAATGTCATTTTTAGTCCAATTGTTGTGCTGCCACCTGTCCCAAATTGAGGGTACAAATGTAATTTTTTTGCTAAAAGCCAAATAGTCTCAGCTTTTTGCAGTAGAGACAAAATTATAAAAAGAGGAATAAAGCTGCCACAAAACAGAGAGATTAACATTGGGGTTTTTTTTATACCCCCATCAACTCCCTTCTACCCACACATTATTGTAATCCCGAAAATACCCCTGACATAATTAACAAAAATTGACTTTTTAAAGATTCTCCGGTGGGAGACCACTTTATCTGGTAATCGGATTTACCTAAATGTAAGGTAAATCCGATTAGCTTTAAATACGTAATAAATACACACGCATAAGCCAAATCGGATGTATCAAATCGACAGATAAATCCGATTTGATCATTTATTTCAGTATAGAAAGCGAAATTTTGTCCTGGCGGATATAGCTAAATCTGATATGCAATCGGATTTACGTACCCCAAACGTAAATTCGATTATGTCTTTTAATGTATCGGATTTACCTAGATGGGTGTATATCCGATTTTGAAAAATACAAACCGGATTTACGTTTGGGTAAATCCGATTTGTTTTTTTTAATTAATTTCAGTATAACTATTGTTCTATTTTGAAACAGATATTGACCCGCATACAGAGTCGCAGGTTGTTCCTTTCGTGGTAGACACTACACAGGCATTCTGGACGAAGAGGGTATATTTTTCAAACTAATTTTCTTAATCAAAGTTTGGTAGATATTTAACTAATTAAGTACGCAACATTTTTCTATTTTTCTATTTTTCTATTTTGTAGATATTTCCTACACGCCGGGATGTAGAAGAGTGGGCTAAAGCGGTTGGGAGACGTATTGGAGTTGTGGTTATCATTGTAAGATCTGACAAAGCTGGAGTTAAAAGGAGTTCTAGAGATAAGATTATTTTTTGTTGCGAGAAGCAGGTCTAATGATTAGGAGTTTTCGGGTCTAAGAAAAGAAGATGTCCGTTTACATTGAGAGCTACTTGTACAATACGTCATGGGGGTTGGCGTGTGAATGTTAGGTGTGGTCTTCACACACATGAGTTGCTTACTACCCCGGTCGGGTCGACAGCTTTTGGTCGTTTAAATAAGCCGCGGAAAGCTATTGTTAATGAGCACACTGATCTGAATGTTGCTCCGAAAGATTGTCTTAGTGCTTTGAAGAACCATTCTCCGGACAACGTCACTTCTCTTCCTCAAATATATAGGCAGTGTTACGCCTATAGGTCTTCTAAGAGGGTCCTAGAACGGACATTCAGGAGCTTTTGAGATTGATTGAGTCGTAAAATTATTTATGTTGGAGCAGAAAAGTTGAGGGTTCCGATGTGGTCAGTGACATCATGTGGGAGCATCCAACTTCTATTAAGTTATTCCGGTTATTTCCAAAGGTTCTTATTCTTGACACCACCTACAAGACCAACAAATACAATCTACCTCTATTGGAGATTATAGGAGTCACTTCAACGGAGTTAACTTTCTCGGTTGCTTTTGCCTATATTTCACACGAGCTTGGAATTCATTTTACTTGGGCATTGCAGCAACTAAAAGAATTATTTGACTTGCACGGCTTCGGCCTTGAGCATTTTGGTCTTAAAGTAAAAGAAAATTAGATTGTTCATTGAAGATGACACCATTGAATATCGTAAAGGTTCTTTGCACTCTCATCATTCACTGAATCAATGCCCTTTATTTTTGTCCTGGTTTACAGGTATGGGATGGAAAAGGGTTCTCAGAATGTTTTGAAGACATATCCTTATTCTTTATGACATATTTGTTTCCAGTTTCTTCTGCACTACATTTTATTTTTATTCGATGAATTGATTTTCCTTAACAAAGCTTAACTGTTTTAGGTTTTGCAGTGAACATAGTGACTTCTGTTATGATTGTTGTGCTAGGATTTAATCAAAAAAAGATTGGTCGAGGAGCTCGGAGATTAGATGCCCAGGTAGTTGTTACTGATGTGATCTTAAAGGATTTTTAGTTGGCACTAGAAAACCACTACAAAGAAACAGTCAAATATTCATAATCTATACAGTGTTCAATTGTTATCCTGTAGTGATACTCTATACAGTGTTCTGTACACCTCATAGCTTGTTTCTTAATTGTCAAACTTTGTTGAATTTGTCTGGATCATGCAGGAAAAAGTTATTAATATCCCCACAAATGATCTTTGTATTATAGTACGCTTGTGAGATAATTATATCCATATTTGATGCTTTTGATACGGATAAACAGATTACTCTTCCAGAGAAATTTGTCCTGAATTTTGTACCAGCTAGTTCTCATTTACTTTCCTTGTAAAGTGTTGGCTGTGCTTGAGGCCCAGCTACCCTACAATATAGGTTTACATGTCTTCTGCTTATCTCTCATTCAAAAATGATTTGATCTGATATAGTCATAACAAGAAAAGTACATTCTTTTCATTGTGTATGTCATTAAGTATAAGAAAATTTCGTTCTGTTTCTAGAGTACATTGATAACTCTTTCTCAACTGAATCTGCTGTCATAATTTAGTTTATTGAAGGATCCACTTCTTTCCAATGAAGGGGACCTTGAGGAAGGTGGCTATCATGACCATGTAAGTATATGTTGTCAATTGTAAATCTCTTCTCAAACTATGTTTGTTCTCTTAGGATAGTTAGTCTCGGATATATATATATATATATATATATATATATATATATATATATATATATATATATGGGATGATTCCAGGTTATAGGTTTAAATTCAAATACAATTTAGTTCTTGCTTACTGTTATGTTTAAATGTTGAAGAGTAGCAATGTCAAGGGGGAAATGTACACAAATCTTGATGAATTTGGGGCTCTGGCAAATGTGGCAATAAACTTTCAACTTCAGCAGCTAACATCCTGTAAATTTGAAAATAGTCTTACTTAGTTTATGCTCCTATTAGTTGACTCTTTTTCACTTTCTTTCCGAAGGGAACTAATGGAGACTTTTTGGATTTGATGACTTTCAAATTCATAACTCCAGTGATGAATCACGGTGTGGTAAAGCAATTAGACTCTGAAGATTTACTGATGCTACCACCTGATATGGGTCCTTCTTTCTGTCATGATAAAATTGTGTCCAACTGGCGAGCTCAATTGAGTAATAATGGTTCAAACCCTTCCTTGATTAGAGCACTCTGTAGTGCATATGGGTGGCCATATCTCTGCTTGGGTTTATTAAAGGTATTTCTCTCCATTAAATCAGAGTTTCTTCCCCAACGCCGGATAAATCTAAGTTTGCAAAATGTTGTAGCCTTTACCATCTAACTATACACGATAGTCATTCTATATGTTTAAGCTGGTGGGTGGAATTTCGTCGAACTAATGCTGTTGTACTTGAAGTGCTTCTCCATTAATTTATCTCCTTTGTGCACGGTACTTTCATTTCATAATCCTTGATACATAAAATCAAATGCTTACTGAAACATTTCAAGCAATCACCTATTCACCTTTTTTTTTGAAAAAAAGACCCTTCAAGCTGCTTATCAGTCAATTGGGACAAAAACTCATCATAAAATTTTGGTTCTCTGTTTGTTACTTCCTTCAGGTTCAGCGAGTTTGGATGGGTATTTACTTGCACTATCCTTGGGTCTCACATCTATAATTAAGTACGTTTGGTTATTTGTATTTACGTAATTCAGTATGTTTTTCCTTGTTATTTCTTCTTTTTGTGCTTTATGTTTCTAGGCTTTGTTACTTATTGCTGCTATTATGCTTTATCCTAAACTACATCAATGTAAAGATTTACAGATTAATATCTTTATGGGTGATTGATTGGTTCAAAACTCACTCAAAGTTGAATAAGCCAGATACTAATATGGTTGATAATGTTATAAAAAATGTACGAGCTAATATTATATATATAGATTAACTAACTGTCCGTCTCTCTCACCCATTATTCATTTGATAGAATGCCTACATAATTGTGTAAATAACATAAAAATCGGAAAGACTGGGAAGTGAAAACCCATGTAAGAATCATTATCTTTATTAATAGAAAATGAAATTATGTTAGTGTTGGAGATGTAAAACCATTCATAGGCAGGCCTCCACATAAACAGCTTAATCTTCTAGGAGAATTAATTGGTTGGTGAAGAATGAAAACTATGGGGAAAATAAGCTAGCCTCCAGAACACACAAACTGAAAGAAACAGACCTGTCCAATCTTTGCAAATCTGAAATCTGAACCCAATTAAAGCAATATGCGAAGAACAGCAAAGAGAAAGGATTCTCTTAATGAATTTAAGCACATGTGTTTAATGCATTTTACTTGTATCAGTCAATATTTTCACGTTGTGTTCCCTCCGACTTTGAGCAACATATGTTTGATCTGTATGGATTTTTAAAGTTCTTTAATGCTTTTTTGCTTCATCTATCAGTAGCAATTAGTAAATCAGTATCCTTCTGGTTTAGATCCTTTTTAGATACACAATATACTTTGCGTCTTTCAAAGCTGAAGCTAAAGCTGCGATCTAGTATCTGTTAGGATATTAATCTTGTGGTTAAGTAGCTTCAATTGTACTTTAGTTTAGCTTACTATGGTTATTAGTTGTTAGTTAGTTTCTCAGTTAGCTGGCAACTTGTAACTGTTTTCTGTTTTGTGAGCTGGCTCCTTTTGTACTTCATATAAGCCATTTGGCTGATCAATAATACACACAAGATTTTCCCAGATATTTCACTTTTACAATTTGGCATCAGAGCTCCTCGCGGGGCCTGAGCAAGATATTTTTCAAGAATTCAGCGAAAGAACTCGAAGCGCGCGTATCAATGGCGAACAACGGAAAGACGAATGAAGGATTGTATGCTCAACCCTCGATACCTCTCTTCAATGGTCATTACGACCATTGGAGCATGCTCATGGAGAATTTTCTCCGATCCAAAGAATACTGGAATCTCATCGAAACTGGTTTTGGCGAATTGGGGAAAATGAAGCCATTGACAGAATCTGAGCAAAAGAGTCTAGATGAATTGAAGCTGAAGGACCTTAAGGTCAAGAATTACCTCTTCCAAGCTATAGACAGAACGATCTTGGAGACGATCTTGGAGAAGGAAACAGCGAAGGACATTTGGGAAAGCATGAAGAAAAAGTACTCCGGAACGGCTCGTGTTAGAAAATCAATTTTGCAAGGTCTGCGAAAGGAATGGGAGCAAACGGAGATGAAATCAGGTGAGTCTATCTCTGAGTACATACCTAGAATCATGGGAATTGCAAACAAAATGAGAACTTATGGTGAAAGTTTACAAGATGGTGTCATAGTAGAAAAGATACTTAGATCATTAACTGAGAAGTGGAATTACATAGTATGTTCCATAGAAGAATCTAAGGACACTGAAAGTATGTCTGTGGATGAAATTCATAGTTCCTTGATTGTTCATGAACAAAAGTTCAAGAAAGGTAAAGAAGAGGAACATGTATTAAAGACTGTAACAGAAGATAGGCAAGATTCTGGTGGTAGAGGAAGAGGTAGGGGACGAGGTAGAGGAAGGGGAAGGCAACAATCTCGTGCCACGGTGGAATGCTTCAAGTGCAAGAAACTTGGGCACTACAAGAATGAATGTCTCGAGTGGGACAAGGAGGCAAATTTTGTAGAAAATTCAGAGTATGAAGATATGTTACTCATGACGGTAGAAGAAGATGAAAATGGTAACTCTGATAGCTATGACAAAGATGCTGAAGTGATGACAATAAAAGAAGAAAAGGAAGACAATTCTGATAAGAGTTATGAGTATACTCTTGCCATGACAGTAACTGAAGAAAGGAACTGTGAAACTGAAGATGGAGAGTGCTATGCAACAGTGAAGGGAACAAGTGCTGAGCAAGATCATAGTGACTGGTTTGTTGACTCTGGATGTTCAAACCACATGTGTGGGGAAAAATCGTGGTTTTGCAGGTTGGATGAAGACTACAGGAAGCATGTAAGGCTTGGAAATAACTCTAGACTCGAAGTGAAGGGTAGAGGAGATGTGAAGTTTGTACTCAATAGGACAGTTCACATAATTAGCAATGTGTATTATGTGCCTGACCTGAGAAACAATCTTTTGAGTGTTGGGCAGCTGCTTGAAAAGGGACTCACAGTGCAATTTGAAGGAGGCACTTGCATGTGCAAGGTGTATCACCCTGAAAAAGGGTTGATTATTCAATGTGGAATGAAGCCAAACAGGATGTTCATCCTGTCTGCTGATGCTGCTGAAAGGAATGTTGAATGTTTGCAGGTCACAGAGAACACAGGTGGAAGATTGTGGCACTGCAGATATGGGCACATTAGCAACAAGAATCTAAAGCTACTGAAAGAAAAGAACATGGTGAGAGGGCTACCAAGCTTTGAAATATCTGACAGAGTTTGTGCAGAATGTATGAGTGGAAAACAGAGCAGAAATGCTGTGCCAAAATCAAGCCAATGGAGAGCAAGCCAGAGACTTGAAATGGTGTATGCTGACATATGCGGGCCTATAACTCCTCCTTCAACAAGTCACAAAAGGTATTATTTGTGTTTCATTGATGATCATACTAGGAAGGCATGGGTTTATTTCCTAGCTGAGAAATTAGAAGCTTTCAATCATTTTAAATTGTTTAAGGCATATGTGGAGAAAGAATCAGGGATGAAAATCAAATGCCTTAGGACAGATAGAGGGGGGGAATTTACCTCAATAGACTTCAACAATTACTGTAAAACTGAAGGGATTAAGAGACAACTAACCACTGCATATACTCCACAACAAAATGGGGTAGTTGAGAGAAGGAATAGAACCATTATGAACATGGTTAGGTCTGTGTTAGTAGACAAGAAAATGCCTAAGAATTTCTGGTGTGAGGCTGTGAACTGGTCTATATATATATATATATATATATATATATATATATATATATATATATATATATATATATATATTAAATAGATCTCCAACAGTGGCTCTAGACAATGTTACTCCTGAAGAGATGTGGAGTGGAGTGAAACCAAATGTGGAACATTTTAGGGTGTTTGGATGTGTGTGTCACGTGCATGTGCCTGCAGTTAAGAGAACTAAGCTTGATGAGAAAAGTCATAAATGTGTGTTGCTTGGATTGAGCAATGAGTCAAAAGGATATAGACTATATGACCCTGTGACAAAGAAGATTATAGTGAGTAGAGATGTGAAATTTGAAGAGAATGAGCACTGGGACTGGGAAGCTAGTCACAAGGATGATGTAATGATAGACCTAGAGTGGGGAGAGACTCATGTAGAAAGTGATGGTGAGGAACAGGGCACAGATAAGATTACTGCAGAATCTGTTAGAGCAACTGAGAGTAATACTGGTGCAAGTAATGATATAAATGATGATAGTGAGTCCAGTGCTACAGCTCAAGTTCCTGATGTACATGACAGTGGTAATGACAAAAGAGAAAGGCACCCCCCTGTGTGGATGAATGACTTTGTTACTGGAGAAGAACTTGACAATGAGGAATTTCTGAACATGGCACTTGAACACTCTGATTCAGAAACATTTGAGGAAGCAATTCAAGAAGAGAAGTGGAGAATTGCAATGAATGCAGAGATGGAATCAATTGAGAAAAATAATACTTGGGTGCTGACTGACCTACCTAGTGGTGTGAAGAAGATTGGGGTTAAGTGGATTTACAAGACTAAGCTGAAAGAAAATGGTGAAGTGGATAAATTCAAGGCAAGACTGGTAGCTCGAGGGTATTCACAGAGATATGGTGTGGATTACAATGAAGTTTTTGCTCCAGTGAGTAGGATGGATACTGTAAGAATGATAATTGCTTTGGCAGCAAATAAAGGTTGGCAAGTCTATCAACTTGATGTTAAATCCGCTTTCCTATATGGTACCTTGACTGAAGAAGTGTATGTGGAACAACCAAAGGGTTACATAAAGAAAGGTAATGAGCAGAAAGTTTACAAATTGCATAAGGCACTCTACGGATTAAAGCAAGCACCTAGAGCTTGGTTCAGCAAGATAGAAGGTTATTTCTTAGCTGAAGGCTTCCAGAAAAGTTCCAATGAGCAAACCTTGTTTCTGAAATATGGTGATGATGACAGTGTGCTTATTGTAAGTATATATGTTGATGACCTCATATATACTAGCAATAGTGAAGAGTTACTGATTAAGTTCAAGAAGTCTATGAAAGAAACATTTGATATGAATGACCTAGGAAAGATGAGATTTTTTCTAGAAATTGAGGTAGTACAATTTGACAGAGGAATTTTCATTCATCAAAGGAAGTATGCCTTAGAAATTCTGCAGAAATTCAATATGGAGAACTGTAATGCAGTGAAGAACCCGATGGTACCAGGACAACAACTTACTAGAGATGAAGGGGGAGATTTGGCAGATGAAACAGAGTATAAAAGACTAGTAGGAAGCCTCATTTATATCACTGCAACAAGGCCTGATGTTGTGTTCTCTGTAAATCTTCTAAGCAGATACATGTCTAAGCCAACCCAGAATCACATGGCAGCAGCAAAACGTGTTTTGAGGTACTTGCAGGGCACTCACGACTATGGAATCATGTATATGGAGGGAGGAAAGGACTGTATGAATGCATATACTGATTCAGATTATGCTGGTGACTTGATGGATAGAAAGAGTACATCAGGTTATCTGTTTACTTTGTCTAGTGGAGCTGTGGCATGGGCTTCTAAGAAGCAGCCCATTGTGACATTGAGCTCAACCGAAGCTGAATTCGTGGCTGCAACTGCTTGTGCCTGTCAGGCAGTTTGGATGAGGAAAGTTCTGTCAGAAATGAGACATGTGCAGAAAGGGGCAACCATCATCCATTGTGACAACAATTCAACGATTAAATTGAGCAAGAATCCTATAATGCACGGGCGTACGAAGCACATTGATGTGAGATACTATTTTCTCCGTGATCTAGTGAAGGAAGGCAGCATTGAAATGATTCACTATGGCAGCAAGGAGCAACTTGCAGACATCATGACCAAGCCTATGTGTCTAGCTGCTTTCGTGAAGCTCAGAACTGATATAGGAGTCTGTGACTTACCTGCTGTAAACTGATCTTAGTGTGAATGAGATCAGTTTAAGGGAGGAAATTGTTAGGATATTAATCTTGTGGTTAAGTAGCTTCAATTGTACTTTAGTTTAGCTTACTATGGTTATTAGTTGTTAGTTAGTTTCTCAGTTAGCTGGCAACTTGTAACTGTTTTCTGTTTTGTGAGCTGGCTCCTTTTGTACTTCATATAAGCCATTTGGCTGATCAATAATACACACAAGATTTTCCCAGATATTTCACTTTTACAGTATCATGGCTCTAATCTATGAGAAGGTATGCTAACTTTTTTATTTTTTGCTTGTAAATGCCGAAATTATAAATTTTCATAATAATGAAATGCTCATGCTGAATTTTTCCCTCCCTTAATGATGATTTATTGATGCATGCCTAGCTTTCTATAATTTAGCAAACTCATTCTAAAACGTTTATATTTTTTATAAGCATTCTAAAATGTTTATATTGCTTCATGTTGTTTCAAGTGTCTGTCTATATGTGAACCTAGCAGAGCGTTCAAAATTCACAAACGGGGAAATTCAGACATTTATGTCAGTGGATGCTGACCGAACTGTCAATTTGTGTAATAGTTTCCATGATATGTGGAGGTATTCTCTTAATTTTGAATTTTTTTTCTTTAAATAATTTTGATCAATTTATTAACGTCAACATATTTCACCAAACTATCCTTTCCCTAATCTCCTGAATGTCTGTAGTCCCACCGACTTATTATCTTGTAAAAGACCCTTACTTCTATGTCTTACTCGGAATAAAAATTACAGATCAAGTTTAATTAAATTCCATATATTATTTCTAATAAGGGGTTGAAGATATGATATTGCCTTAACATACTTTCTGTGTGATGGAATCTGCTGAGTTATGTGATAATTGGGTTTTACGGAAAAGTATTTTTTTCTAACTAGAACCCATCTGCTGTAGCTTACAGTTGATATCAAGTCATGAATGTTAATAATTAATAATGTTATTTATATTTAAGTACTGTGGTTTTTTTTATTTTTTCAGCCTGCCTTTACAAATTGGAGTGGCACTTTATCTTTTGTATACTCAAGTGAAATTTGCATTTGTATCTGGATTAGCGATAACCATTTTATTGATACCAGGTAGAAACATCACTCTCTCAGTCCATGTTTAATTTGTTTTTCACCTACTTGAGTGCGTCATTACATAGTTAGTGGCTGGAATGAATTACATGTTTTATGACTAACTTTTAATTAATGCAGCGAATAAATGGATATCAAAATTGATTGCAAGTGCCACTGAGCAAATGATGAAGGAGAAGGATGAAAGGTATCTGTACATAATGCATTATTTCCTTATCTACCCTTTCCCGTAAAGTAGAATGTCTTTCTTTTTTCTTTGTTGAAAGTGGTCACCTATTGCATGTACGGGATCCTTTATCCTCCATACTCTTTGTAATTATCTTGTCTTAGTCTTTATAAATTTCATTCTTTATCAGAAAAAGAAATTTGTACAATTACCTTTTATTAACATACTATTTGGGGGTAATTTACCAAAGATAAGTCATGCTAAGACTTTCGTATTTCCATCAATTCATAATTGGTCTGTGTTATGAAACAATCCTCAAAACTCAAGATCTTGGAGCATACACTGTGTAACTTTGAGAGAGAAAAGAGAGTAGACGAAAGAGAGATCTTTTGGAAATTGAATGTATTATTCCAATGTGTTTTTCTGTTCAGCATACAAGAGTACATATATAGGTATATTAGAGAGTTGTACAAAACAGTTACAAGGCGTAACCAACCTAACTACCTATAACAAAACTAACAGAATTAACCAACAAAGCAAGCACAACAAACTAAGTGTTATCAAGTGCTACAAGCACTCTAACACATCAACTAAAGTCTTAAGCCATAAACTCTACAATTCTCCACCTTGGCTTAGCTTTAGACAGGGCCAATTCCCAAAATTTCCAGGCAGTGCTGAAACTTCTTCCCAGGTAGTGACTTGGTCATCATATCTGCTGGGTTGTCTTCAGTACCAATCTTCTCAAGGCTCACCTCTCCCTTTGCAATGATTTCTCGTACAAAATGCAGCCTCACATCAATGTGTTTAGTCCTCTCATGGTACACTTGGTTCTTAGCCAAGTGAATGCCACTTTGACTGTCACAGAACACCATTGATGCAGATTGTTTTCCACCCAAATGCAAGGCCATGGCCTTCATCCATATAGCTTCCTTAATAGCTTCTGTTACAGCCATAAATTCAGCCTCAGTTGTAGATAATGACACCACATGTTGCAAATTACATTTCCAGCTAACTGTGTTTCCACAAAACTTGAAAACAAAACCAGTTAGTGACCTCCTAGTGTCGAGGCATCCTGCATAATCAGAGTCTACAAATCCTGTAACACCAGAGATGCTGCCAGCATGTTTCTGAAAGTGCAATCCCACATCACTTGTCCTCTTCACATATCTGAGAATCCATTTCATTGCCTCCCAATGCTGCTTGCCAGGCTTTCCCATATATCTACTTACAATACTCATAGCATAGGCCAAATCAGGCCTAGTACATATCATAGCATACATGAGTGATCCCACAGCACTTGCATATGGAACACCTTCCATATATTTCTTCTCCTCATCAGTCTTAGGTGTGTCATCTAGTGACAACCTAAAATGTTGAGCCAAGGGGGTAGCAACAGGCTTAGATTGATCCATATTGAACCTCTTCAATATCTTCATTATGTAGTCCTTTTGACTAAGAGTGAGAAACCCTGCATCTCTGTCTCTAGCAATCTGCATTCCTAGAATCTTGCTAGCAGCACCCATGTCTTTCATTTCAAACTCATTTTCTAGCATTTGCTTCACCCTCTTGATTTCTACTTTGCTCTTACATGCTACAAGCATGTCATCAACATAGAGCAACAAGTAGACAATTTCTTCATCATTGATCTTCCTCCAATAGACACAATTATCTGATTTGCACCTATTGAAATCATTCTTCACCATAAAACTGTCGAACCTCATATACCATTGTCGTGGGGACTGTTTTAAACCATATAGAGACTTCTTCAACAAACACACCTTCCCTTCATCACCCTTCTTCACAAAACCCTCTGGTTGTGTCATGTAAATTTGCTCATCTAGTTCTCCATGAAGGAAAGCAGTCTTTACATCTAACTGTTCAAGTTCCAGGTTTTCTTGTGCAACAAGTGACAATATCATTCTAATAGAAGTATGCTTTACCACTGGTGAGAACACTTCATGATAGTCTATACCTTCCCTTTGAGTGAAACCTCGAGCCACTAGCCTTGCCTTGAACTTAGCCTTAGCTACCCCGGGAATTTCCTCTTTCACCTTGAATAGCCATCTACACCCAACAAGCTTCTTCCCTTTTGGTCTATCTACCAAAATCCAGGTCTTGTTCTTCTGAAGTGACTGCATCTCATCTAGCATAGCTGCATACCACTCATTCACTGACTTGCTATTCATAGCATCTTTGTAACTAGTTGGCTCTTCACTATCAACCCCTTCAGCCACATTTAAAGCAAAAGCAACCATCTCAGCATGACCAAGCCTCTGAGGTGGCCTAATAGTTGTTGCACCCCGAAAAATCCCCGGCTTGGGGTTTCTCTATGTACAACGTGGAAAATTTTGGAGCCGCCACCAATATTTTAATTTTAAGACCAAAACATTGAAAAAAGGTCTTTTGGACAAGGCGGATGGTCTTTGAAAACTAGAGATATAGGTTCGGGGGTCGATTACGCGCGAGGAAGGTGTTAGCACCGCGCACGTCCTTTCTACCGAAAGGGAACCTCTAATTAAATGTGTGGTTTTAACGTTTGATTTGAAAAATACCTAGGTTTGCCTATTTATTTCTTGTTTGAAGACGAATGAGAAAACTTACTGGAAATTTTATTTTTGGTGAGAAAGGGGGAAAAAGGGGGTTTTTAGAAAAAAGTGCTTGACGGGACATGGCCCGCTCCTACGTATCTCCCGGTGCGATGGAGAATTCAAAGCTACGTAGTTCTTGGTTCTTTTTGAAAATAATTGTTTGAAAACTTATTGTGAAAATGATTTTTATTTGTTATGCTTGACGGGATGTGACCCGCTCCTACGTATCTCCCGGTGCGATGGAGAATTCAAAGCTACGTAGTTCTTCTTTGTCTTTTTGAAAAGTTTTTGTTTTTTTATCTTTTTTAGTGAGTTTTCGAAATAGGAAGAGCATTAGCAAATGATTAAACTAGCAGAGACTATGATGAATCACTACTAAATACTCAAAAAAGAGAGAGTTGCACCGCTAGTCAAACGAACAAAGGTTCTGATGGACTATTGATAACAACTCGTTTTTATTACCTTTTTGAAAGTGATTTTCGAAAGAGATTGATTTGCACAATGATCAAACTAACAAAGGTTATGATGGACCATCGTTTATTATTCTTATGAGAAAAAGACATTGTCACTAATAGCTAAACGAACAGAGGCTCTGATGAGCTATTAGCAACAATGGGTTGGAAAATGATTCTTTTTGTTTGTTTTTATGAAAATAATTTGTTTATGGGGATGAAAAGAATTTTTATTTGTTGCGCTTGACGAGAACGTGGCTCGCTCCTACGTATCCCAAACGGGAATCAAAGCGACGTAGTTCTAATTAAAAAAATGTTTTTGAAAGGGTTTAAAAGGGGCAAGCTGAATCACCCGAGACCATCTTCACCACTTAGAACATGATGCACTAGGCATAAGTGGAAATCATATGGTTCGTCATCAGCGATGGACGATAATATACAAGAACGAGTAGATAAATGCTATAGCTAAGTTAAATCACATGGATCACAATAACTAAATATTAACAAATGAAAAGACCGAAATACCTCTGATGAAGACAGATATTACAGATCTGAAGAACAAAAATGAAGCGGAGAACTGGAAAATGAGATTTGCGAGAGTTGTCTTCCCAGATCTCGTGAAAATGTTTCTGGAGCAATTCTTCTCAGATCTTGTGAAAAAAATGTGTGTAGCAATTCTTCTCTCTGATCTCGTGTGAAGTGTCTGTGTGAAAATGTGATTTGAGGCTGCCTATTTATAGGCTTAGGAAAGCGTAGGATTTTTTTAAAAAAACATTTATTGCAAGGATGAATCGATTGTTTGAGCCTTTGGAAATAGCAAAGAATCGATTCTTGGACATCCTAAATAGGTGAAAATCGATTCCATGTTTAGTTAAAATAAGTGGGAATCGATTCTTGGTTCTTGGAAATGGCTTGAAAATCGATTTCATGCTTTGACAAAATAAGGAGGAATCGATTCTTGGCTCTTTAAAGTGGCCTGAAAATCGATTTCATGCCTTGATAGCATAGGGAAGAATCGATTCTTGGTTCCTAAAAATGGCCTGAAAATCGATTTCATGCCTTGATAACATAAGGAGGAATCGATTCTTGGCTTCTTAACATGGCCTGAAAATCGATTTCATGGTTTAATATTGGATTAAGGAATCGATTTCATGGCCTTTACAAAATAGTATAAATCGATTCTTGGCCCTTGGAATAGAATGGAAATCAATTCTTGCTTTCCACAAAAATGTTTTTTAGGTTTTTGCCATGCAAAGCTTGCCATGCATGCATAACATTTTTTTCAAAACTTGCCATGCATACATAACACATTTTCAAAAACCCTAATTTGATGCATGAGGCTTATTGCAAAAATCATTTTCATAGACCCTTTTGTGAGAAATGACCAAAAATGCCCTTTTTGACCCTAACTTCCCAAAACGTGCATTCTAACCCTAAAAATGATTTCGAAAACTTTGGAGCGGTTTCTAGGATCCAAAATGCATAATTTATTTTTGTGTGGAAAATTAGGGTTTGGACCTAAGCCGGACAAAATTGGGGTATGACAGCTGCCCCTCTTTATCTGAATTTTAACGAGGGATATGAATTGGCCGAAACATATTCCAAGGCAAAATGAAGATAAAGAATTCAGAAATTATACCGATTTTGTCCACTTGGGGAAACCCGAATTTTCCTTTTTTTCTTTTTCTATTTTTGAAAAGATGGGTTTGAGAACGAACGGGGAACGGTTAACACTTGGCGCATTAACTGAGAGAGAAAATGACGGACCACTCGGGATCTGAAGGAGCACTAAGGCTCTGAAGGACCACTCAGGGTCTGAAGGAGCACTAAGGCTCTGAAGGACCACTCAGGGTCTGGAAGGCTGCCTAGGCCTTAATTGAAGGACCATCGTGGTCTGAAGGAGCGCTACTAGCTATGGTACTAGTAAAACGGTCTGAGGGGGCCTTTCGAGCGGCCATGATGGGTCAAGATCAGCTCCGGAACTGATATGTTGACCATGAAGGACGTCCGCTGTGTCTTAGGCTGACACAACTAGTCTGAAGGACCACTTGGGGTCTGAAGGACTTACCCACAGCTCGAATACGAGGTGAAGTCTGTTTTTGAAGGGACACTTGGGTCCTGAAGGGATTCACGAATCCTGTTGGTTGATTGATTGAAAAGTTCAACTAAAGCAGACAGAATAGTAAAATGGGCACTTGGCGTGCAAACAGAAAAGTAAATGGGCACTTGGCGTGCAAACAGAAAGGTAAAATGGGCACTTGGCGTGCAGACAGAAAAGTAAAATGGGCACTTGGCGTGCAGAAGCAGGAAATAAAGCGGCAAAGAATGCGGTAAAGAAAGCAGTAAGGAAGGAGCACTGAGGGCTCAGGATGAGCGCGGAGGGCTCGGGATGAGCACAGAGGGCTCGGGAGGAGCACAGAGGGCTCAGGAGGAGCACAGAGGGCTCAGGAGGAGCACAGAGGGCTCAGGGGGAGCACAGAGGGCTCAGGATGAGCGCAGAGGGCACAGAGGGAGCACCGAGGGCTCAGGGAGAGCACAGAGGGCTCAGGATGAGCGCAGAGGGCTCAGGATGATGAGCACAGAGGGCTCAGGGGGAGCACAGAGGGCTCAGGGGGAGCACAGAGGGCTCAGGGAGAGCACAGAGGGCTCAGGAGGAGCACAGAGGGCTCAGGGGGGAGCACAGAGGGCTCAGGAGGGAGCACAGAGGGCTCAGGATGAGCACAGAGGGCTCAGGGGGAGCACAGAGGGCTCAGGATGAGCACAGAGGGCTCAGGAGGAGCACAGAGGGCTCAGGAGGAGCACAGAGGGCTCAGGGGGAGCACAGAGGGCTCAGGACGAGCACAGAGGGCTCAGGATGAGCACAGAGGGCTCAGGAGGAGCACAGAGGGCTCAGGGTGAGCACAGAGGGCTCAGGGGGAGCACAGAGGGCTCAGGACGAGCACAGAGGGCTCACAAATGCTGTTGATAGGTCGATTTGAAATGACCGATGCTGCTGTATTGGATTGAGGTACCTGCATACGTCAGTTGATGTAAGGAATGGTGCATGGAGTATGAGTGCAGGTTATGAGTGCATGTTATGCATGTGCATGCATGTTATGAGTGCATGTTATGCTATGATTTTGGTGTAATGATGAATGTGCAAGATGCGGTTATGCAAATGTAATGCAGATGTATGCTACGTGGATGCATGTGACGCTGATGCATGCAATGCTGGACGCTTTTGATATTCTCTTTTGGCTTTCCTTGATGGTTGCTTTTTTTTATTTATGAAGTGCGGGTATGCAAATGCAATGCTTGAGAGTTGTGAAATGCCTTGGTTTTATTTGATGGAATGCTAAATTATGGACTCGACATTAGTCTGATTTAAGGATCACAACGAGTCTGGTTTATGGGCCGACAAGCCTGGTTTATGGAGCACAATGATCTGGTTTAAGGACACAAAGGTCTGGTTTGACCGCATGGAATGCCAGTGTATGCAATGGAAGGCTTCGTTTTGTTTTTTCTATGAGATGCATGATGCAAATGCCATGATTGCTATTTTCTTTTTCTTTCTCTTATGATGAATGTAAATGCCTGAATTTCTCTTTTTCTTTACTTTATGTCTGATAAATGCATGATTTTATGCATGATGAATGTAATGCATGACTGTGTTTTGTTTATTGCCTTTTTTGCTTATTTTTTTTATTTTTGCTGGTTCAGCCAACCCGCGACACTCATGACACGAGACTGAAGACTCTGTTGGACTTGCGGGGCTCATGGGCCGAGTGCATGTTGGTCTTGACTTTGCTGGTTTGAAGCAATCGTGGATGTAGTTGCTTTCTCTTGCATGATTGACTGATTTTGAGGGTGTGCTTTCTCTCAGGACTCTTAAGAATCTCGTAATGATTTGCAATGCTCTATGATATATGCACATGTTTTATAGTTCAGGACCATCATCATCATAAAACGTTTATTTTGAGCAGAAAAAGCAGAAAATAAAAGAGTGAACAGATACGAGAAATTTGAACTTTATTAATGTGGAAACCGGTCGCACAAGAAGTTACGCCGATTATTTATTACACTTGAAAGTTTAAACTGTAAAAAGACACGAAAAAGGAGAGAAGCTGAATTCTGACTGTCCGTCTCTGTGGAACAGTGCCAAACATCTATGTCCTTGACCTTGATCACTCCCTCATCCAAGCTTGTAGGAGAGTTGTATGCCTTTCTTTACTTTTCATGCCTAAGTTTTCAGACCCTAATTTTTGCCTGGATCGCCCTTTGCGGGTTTTCAATCCACCGGGTCGCTCTGATTTTGCCTAGGCCGCCCTTTGTGGGTTTTCAACCTAGCGAGCTAATTCTTACTTGGCTTGTCTTTCTCTTTTTTTCTCTATTTCTTTCAGGCATAATACTTCTTCACTTGATCTGAATTGACTGGATTTCTGAGGTCTTCGCCGTCTATGTTTATGAGTATCGGCGCTCCTCTTGACTTCATATGGACCGTCATAAGTGGGTATCAACTTCCCACGGAGTCAGTCTGGATAGGTAGGATCTTTTTGAGTACAAGGTTTCCTTCGCCGAATTCTCGAAGACAGACTTTCCTGCCGAAAGCTGCCTTCATCTTTTGTTGGTACAACTGGCTATGGCGCAGGGCAGCAATTCTTTTCCCTTTAGTGAGATTCAGCTGATCTAGACGAGCTTGGATCCATTTTGCTTCTTCTAACTTGACCTCCATGACTACTCGTAGAGAGGGTATTTCAACCTTGACGAGAAGGACTGCTTCTGACCCATACACTAGAGAAGAAAGGGGGTTGCCCCTGTATGATTTCAATGAATGTGAGTGCGACAAGGGATGAGATAGGTGTAGGGTCAGTTTCCCCAATTGTAGGTGAAGAGCGACAGGATTGCCCCACTTGGCATATTGTAAACAAATGAATTTACTTGTCCTTGAGCTAAGACTTTGAGAAAACAGCAGCAATCAATCATTGATCGGAATGGACTTTTCGGGATTGTGGTGTTTGGTGGAGGAGAGATGAGTAGGCTTAATGAGGTATTTGGGGCTAATGGCAGGATGGTTACCTGGCTTTAGGAGGTTTTATTCCTGGCTAAGAGTCTGTGGAGGGCGGTCTATCGAGGTCAAAGGAGAGTGTTTGCGGTTTATGAGAGAAGGGGTGCATGGAAATGAGAAAGTGTTTGAAGGTTTATTGAGACAAGGATCTCTTGGGTTTTGTGGTAACATGTACCAACTCACCACTTACATTTCTTTTGTATTTTTCTTTTGGTTTTGGAATTTTCCTTTTTGAATGATTTTTCCTTCTTTGACTTCTTCTTTTTCTTGAGCTTGGGTGAACTGATAAAGAACGATGCACCGTTTTTTCCGAGGTGGTCCTTGTCTAAAGTGACTTTTGGATTTTTGGCTTTTTCTTGGCTTAAGATGGGTCGGAAAGGATTATGTTTTTCTCTTTGGGATTTTCTTGGCTTACGGTGGGTAGGAGGGATTTTGTTTTTCTCTTTGGGATTTTCTTGGCTTAAGGTGGTTAGGAGAGGATTTTGTTTTTGGATATGGAATGGTAGTCCGACTTCATTTCAAATCATGATTGCTTATTTCCTCAAAAATTAACTCTGAGACAATAATTCACTTATTTTCATGCACTTGCCCTTCTTTTTTATTTCCCTTTTTGCGCTCTAATTTTCCTTTATTGAAGTACTCATCTTGACCTCTTTTCAGCGGTCCCCAAGTTGATCACTTCAGTGGATTCCCCGTGATGCTGAATAACCCCTTTTCTTTGCTTCATTAACCTTCTGGAGGATTTTCCCGGTCTTTCTCAACGTCCCACTTTGCTTGATTGATAAGGTGATCAAAGTCAAAATATGGACCGTTGGCACTGTTATTTTGAGAGACGATTGCTATGGATTTGCTTTTTGCCGAGGCGAAAAAGCAGAATGGAAGGTAAGACATGCAGGCAAAAATAATAAAGAAAAGAAGAGACACATGAAATGAGAAAGAAATTGATTTTTATTGATTGGAATTCAAAAACAACATTTTTATTGATGATGATGATTTAGAAAATAAAAACATGTGCGCCCCTAACAACTGGTCCTGTGGCCTTGGGCAGAGCCACAGAGTTGCATTACAATGATCATATTGAATTAAAAGTCACAGGAAAGGCAGAAGATTCCCCGTTCTTCAACTTTCTCTGGCAAGGCAGCGACGAACCAGACCAGTCTCACTTTCTTCAGCTTCGGATCCATTACTGATGACAGCAATTTGGTTGTATTGTTCCTCTTCCTCATCCCATCCTGTGGGCTGGATGTCTTCCATTCGGATTTGAGCACTCTCGGGAGCGTCATACCTGACCAAGTAATCAAACTTTCCACTGGGCTCCCCTAGGGTATCCCAACATCCTTCTTCTGACTTAGGACCATTATTGATGACAGCAATTTGGTCGTATTGTTCCTCTTCCTCATCCCATCCTGTGGGCTGGATGTCTTCCATTCGGATTTGGGCACTCTTGGGAACGTCATACCTGACCAAGTAATCAAACTTTCCACTGGGCTCCCCTAGGGTATCCCAACATCTCTCTTTCATAGGCACCGCTATTACTTCCTCATTGATTTCTTTTTCATCTTCAATATCATGGGTCCCTATCTGAACCACGCACCGATCTATCAGGTCTTGCAGGACTGACTTGAAAACTTCACAGGCACCCACACATAAAGGATCGGCGCATACACAGCCCTTCTTGATAACACCATGACGACACAACTCAGCATGTATATTTTCCAGAGGAGTCTGGATACACTTAACATATTTGATCATTGTCTCTCCCACAGAATCCTCTACTGCATTAGCGGATGGTGTCCCATGTCCCGGTAGGGGGTTTGTAGTTGTACTGGGACTGTTCGGCTTGAAAGAGATCCAGTTGGCGTCAATCAAATCCTGGACTACATATTTGAAAGCCTTGCAGTCCTCCACCGTGTGGCCGACTCCTCCACTATGAAAGCTACAAGTAGCATCAGCATTGTACCCCCTAGGAAAGGGAGGTTGTATAGGCTTCATGGGGCGAGTATTGACCAAATTCTTCGAGACAAGATAATTGAACAATTCAGTATAGGTCATCGGGATCGGATCAAAATTAGCACGCCTCTTCTCTTGATAGTTCTGGGCCCTGTAGCCTGAATTAGTTTGCCGCGGAGAGTTGAAAGATGGGCCTCCCCCTGCTGAAATAACATTGGTTTCCCCTTCTTTCTTCTTGGGGAAGTTGGGAAAGGGTTTCTTTTGTCCACTAGAATTGTCAAAACCTCCAGCAATCTTTCCGCTACGCAATCCGTGCTCTAATCGTTCCCCAATGACTACCATATCTGAGAAATTGGACGAAACGCTCCCCACCAACCTATCATAATACAGCCCTGGAAGGGTCTCCATAAACATGTACACCATCTCTTTTTCAGTCAATGGTGGCTTCACCTGAGCAGCTATGCTCCTCCATTTTTGAGCGTATTCTTTGAATGACTCTCTATCTCCTTTGCTCATGTGCTGTAATTGAGACCGGTCTGGAGCAAGGTCCATGTTATACTGGTATTGTTTTAGAAAGGCTTCAGAGAGATCCTTCCAACTGTGGACTTCGGAGGATTGCAGCTGCATGTACCAATCTAGTGATGCCCCAGTCAGACTGTCCTGGAAATAATGAATGAGCACCTTGTCATCATGAGCATAAGCGGCCATTTTTCTAACATACATCATCAAATGGCTAGATGGACACCCGGTGCCGCGATATTTATCAAAGTCAGGTGTTTTGAATTTAGGGGGTATAACAACATCTGGGACAAGGCACAAATCTCGAGCATCCCTGGCTCTAGTTCCTGATCCTTCCACAGCTCTTAAGCGCTTTTCAAGCGAGTGATACCGATCCCCATGCTGAGTGTTCCCAAACGAACGACCTTGTGGATAGTTCCCCGGACCGTGATAATAACCCCCATACTGAGCAGGGTTTCCCATATGATGGACAGCGTTCTGAGGGTTCACAGTAACTCCCAGAGTAGGACTAGGTGAACCTCTTGGCAGTACAGTATCAGGACTAGGAGTATGAATTTGTGGTCCCATAACAGCTCCACCGGGCATAGTCGTGACAGGTTGACTCGACCCCACAGGAATAGCTTCAGCAGTAGGCGGCATATAGCCCATGGGCATCCCCCAAGGATATATCGGTGCATTCAGATGACTCTGTCCGCTCGCCCCTGGAGGATGGGCAAAGTGACTGACCCCCTGTCCATAAGAGGTGTGAGTAGTTGTAATTTCAGCGGACACCGGAGGAGAAACGAAGGTAACAACCCCTTCGGGATTTACAACAGCAGCGGCCCCAGCAGTGGCCCCACCCCTCAGATTCTGTAGCATACTCATTACTTCGACCATCTGTGCTTCCATAGCCTCCACTTTGGTCTTCAAAGCTTGATTCTCTTGAGCCAGCTGCTCAGGATTAAGAATCTCCACAACCGACTCATCTTGACCCAGGGGGTCCTCATTCTCGAGATGTTGATTGCTAGCCATCAATCTTGCTTGTAGACGGGTGGAGTATCGGTGTTGGCGAACCAGCTTGCCTTTTGTTTTTCTTTCTGATGATAGAAAGATTTTTTATGAGTACAAGTATGAATGCGTAAATGAATGCAATGCATATGGTTTTATGTTATTTTTGTATTTAGATGCATGAGGAATGCTGTATGAATTTTTCAGAATTTTGCTTATGTAATGTATGTTATGATGTAAAATGCGGATGATGAGGATGCTTGTTATAAAGACAGATATTTACAGGTGGGGTTTTGAAAATTTAGGGCAGTATACCCTATATGCCACCTCATATAGGTAAAAACATATTCTTTTTTTTTTTTTTGATTTTGTTGTTTTTTTTTTTTTTCAAAAAAAATGTTGGCGGAAATGAACTAAACTAGATGCAATAATGCACACACAATTTTGGAAAAGCCCTTGTGACCTAAAAAGAGGTAAGACCTATGATCTAGGGCAATTTAAAGGGTAATCCTTCCATGTAGCTCTATTCACTCCCTCACAAGGCCACCAGAGCTACAGTCCCTTTCACAAAATTCCCCACAAATGCAGCAAACTGCTAGGTGTGAGGCATCATGAAAGAGCACAACTCTGGTTGAAACTTTCGCAAGTAGCCAAACGGACAAAGGTCCTGATGGGCTCTCACTACTCGAATCCACTCTCCTAAGTTTTTTTGCGGACCTGGGTTATGGTCCCACTCAAAACACATAGTCACAGGGTATAAGTGTAGTGTGTGTGACAGGAATTTTCCCTAGTACTACCCTTACCTGAAATGAAAACCAGAGCAGTCCAGACAAAAGCAAGCAATAACAAGTTATCTACCCTAGGGTTCCATACCTAGAATATCTATAAACAAGAATATTGCTCACCTTAGGAAAAGGAGCCAAGAAGAGGGGATCATGGGGATTGAAAAAAATGCATGGGCATAAGCGATAAAAGAAAGGGAATAAAAGATAAGAAAAAAAGGCAAACAGGGTTTTAATCAAATCAACAATACATTAAACCACACATTTAAATTAGTTAGGCTTGACCCTCGTCTTTTTTAAAAAAAGAATGTCCCCAGTGGAGTCGCCAGCTGTTGCACCCCGAAAAATCCCCGGCTTGGGGTTTCTCTATGTACAACGTGGAAAATTTTGGAGCCGCCACCAATATTTTAATTTTAAGACCAAAACATTGAAAAAAGGTCTTTTGGACAAGGCGGATGGTCTTTGAAAACTAGAGATATAGGTTCGGGGGTCGATTACGCGCGAGGAAGGTGTTAGCACCGCGCACGTCCTTTCTACCGAAAGGGAACCTCTAATTAAATGTGTGGTTTTAACGTTTGATTTGAAAAATACCTAGGTTTGCCTATTTATTTCTTGTTTGAAGACGAATGAGAAAACTTACTGGAAATTTTATTTTTGGTGAGAAAGGGGGAAAAAGGGGGTTTTTAGAAAAAAGTGCTTGACGGGACATGGCCCGCTCCTACGTATCTCCCGGTGCGATGGAGAATTCAAAGCTACGTAGTTCTTGGTTCTTTTTGAAAATAATTATTTGAAAACTTATTGTGAAAATGATTTTTATTTGTTATGCTTGACGGGATGTGACCCGCTCCTACGTATCTCCCGGTGCGATGGAG
Source organism: Astragalus membranaceus (assembly GCA_039519185.1). Classification (NCBI taxonomy): domain Eukaryota; kingdom Viridiplantae; phylum Streptophyta; class Magnoliopsida; order Fabales; family Fabaceae; genus Astragalus; species Astragalus membranaceus. The sequence goes on along the minus strand of CM076846.1, from coordinate 227,740,458 downwards.
AATTCAAAGCTACGTAGTTCTTCTTTGTCTTTTTGAAAAGTTTTTGTTTTTTTATCTTTTTTAGTGAGTTTTCGAAATAGGACGAGCATTAGCAAATGATTAAACTAGCAGAGGCTATGATGAATCACTACTAAATACTCAAAAAAGAGAGAGTTGCACCGCTAGTCAAACGAACAAAGGTTCTGATGGACTATTGATAACAACTCGTTTTTATTACCTTTTTGAAAGTGATTTTCGAAAGAGATTGATTTGCACAATGATCAAACTAACAAAGGTTATGATGGACCATCGTTTATTATTCTTATGAGAAAAAGACATTGTCACTAATAGCTAAACGAACAGAGGCTCTGATGAGCTATTAGCAACAATGGGTTGGAAAATGATTCTTTTTGTTTGTTTTTATGAAAATAATTTGTTTATGGGGATGAAAAGAATTTTTATTTGTTGCGCTTGACGAGAACGTGGCTCGCTCCTACGTATCCCAAACGGGAATCAAAGCGACGTAGTTCTAATTAAAAAAATGTTTTTGAAAGGGTTTAAAAGGGGCAAGCTGAATCACCCGAGACCATCTTCACCACTTAGAACATGATGCACTAGGCATAAGTGGAAATCATATGGTTCGTCATCAGCGATGGACGATAATATACAAGAACGAGTAGATAAATGCTATAGCTAAGTTAAATCACATGGATCACAATAACTAAATATTAACAAATGAAAAGACCGAAATACCTCTGATGAAGACAGATATTACAGATCTGAAGAACAAAAATGAAGCGGAGAACTGGAAAATGAGATTTGCGAGAGTTGTCTTCCCAGATCTCGTGAAAATGTTTCTGGAGCAATTCTTCTCAGATCTTGTGAAAAAAATGTGTGTAGCAATTCTTCTCTCTGATCTCGTGTGAAGTGTCTGTGTGAAAATGTGATTTGAGGCTGCCTATTTATAGGCTTAGGAAAGCGTAGGATTTTTTTAAAAAAACATTTATTGCAAGGATGAATCGATTGTTTGAGCCTTTGGAAATAGCAAAGAATCGATTCTTGGACATCCTAAATAGGTGAAAATCGATTCCATGTTTAGTTAAAATAAGTGGGAATCGATTCTTGGTTCTTGGAAATGGCTTGAAAATCGATTTCATGCTTTGACAAAATAAGGAGGAATCGATTCTTGGCTCTTTAAAGTGGCCTGAAAATCGATTTCATGCCTTGATAGCATAGGGAAGAATCGATTCTTGGTTCCTAAAAATGGCCTGAAAATCGATTTCATGCCTTGATAACATAAGGAGGAATCGATTCTTGGCTTCTTAACATGGCCTGAAAATCGATTTCATGGTTTAATATTGGATTAAGGAATCGATTTCATGGCCTTTACAAAATAGTATAAATCGATTCTTGGCCCTTGGAATAGAATGGAAATCAATTCTTGCTTTCCACAAAAATGTTTTTTAGGTTTTTGCCATGCAAAGCTTGCCATGCATGCATAACATTTTTTTCAAAACTTGCCATGCATACATAACACATTTTCAAAAACCCTAATTTGATGCATGAGGCTTATTGCAAAAATCATTTTCATAGACCCTTTTGTGAGAAATGACCAAAAATGCCCTTTTTGACCCTAACTTCCCAAAACGTGCATTCTAACCCTAAAAATGATTTCGAAAACTTTGGAGCGGTTTCTAGGATCCAAAATGCATAATTTATTTTTGTGTGGAAAATTAGGGTTTGGACCTAAGCCGGACAAAATTGGGGTATGACAATAGTCCTTCTAGTTCTGTCTCTAGCTAGAAGATAGTCCCGTAGATCATCTTGATCATCTATGGTTTCTTCACTTCCTGACTGTACTGGTGCTACATCAGGTGTTGTGCCAGCATCTACCTGTTGTCGCAATGGCTCCACCTCAAACTCAATACTATCATCATTACCATGCTCATTTTGCTTCTTTTCTATCACTTTCTCAGTGTAGAACATCTCATCTTCTCTGAACACAACATTCCTACTAATGATGATCCTTGGTAGTTGCTTGTCCATGCACCACAATCTATAACCCTTGACTCCTGCAGGGTACCCCAGAAACATACATTTCACAGCCCTAGGATCAAGTTTACCTTGTTTGACATGTGCATAGGCAACACAACCATAGACTTTCAAGTTCGACAGATCTGGTGGATGCCCTGACCACACCTCCTCAGGTGTTTTCATTTCAATAGCTGAGGAGGGGCATCTATTTATCAAGTGTACAGCAGTGGATACAGTCTCAGCCCAAAAATGATGACTCAAGTTAGCATTCAACATCATACATCTAACTCTTTCCATGATTGTTCTATTCATTCTTTCTGCCAATCCATTTTGTTGAGGTGTGCCACTAACTGTCTTATGCCTGTCAATTCCTTTCATTTTACAAAATTGATTAAATTCATCAGAACAAAACTCTAGTCCATTATCAGTCCTTAGCTTCTTAACCTTTTGACTAGTTTGATTTTCGACTAGAGTACACCATTCTTTAAACTTCTCAAATGCATCACTTTTATTTTTAAGTATGTAAACCCATACCTTTCTTGAGTGATCGTCAATGAGAGACATGAAGTACCTGGACCCTTGGTGAGATTGAACACGAGCTGGCCCCCAAAGATCACTGTGAACATAGTCGAATATCCCCTTGGTGCAGTGAGTACCAGTGTTGAACTTCAATTTCTTTGCCTTGCCAAGGATACACAGCTCACAGAAATCAAGTGACTTGATGCAATCATCACCTAACAATTTCTGTTTGCTTAATTCCTTGAGTCCCTTCTCACTGACATGTCCTAACCTCCTATGCCACCGGATGCACTTGGTGATTTCTGTACTGGCAACATTGTTTGATGCTCCCTCTAGAGCACTTCCCAACAACTTGTAGAGACCATTCACCAATTCACCTTTCATCATCACCATTGATCCCTTTATTATCTTGATGATACCACATCCTCCTTTGTAATCAAAACCTTGTGAATCAAGCATTGCAAGAGAAATCAAATTTCTCTTTAGATCAGGCACGTATCTAACACCTTGTAGCACCTTAACAGACCCATCAGCCATCTTGAACTTGATAGATCCAATGCCCTGCACTCTACATGTCTGATTGTTTCCCAATAGCACTTGTCCACCATGAGTTTCAGTGAATGTAAAGAACCATTCCCTCATATGACACATGTGAAATGTACAACCAGTGTCAAGGATCCACTGGAGATACAATTTCACATCAGAAATACACAATACCTCTGCGCTAACATAGCTATTTAAGCCTATGTCATCAAGGCAAGAAAAAACCTCATGTTTTCTGTTCTTTGGACAATTGCAATTCACCTCAGTCACACACATCACATCAGCACTCTCATAACCTTCCGAAACCACTTCTGCATCACCATGATGTCCTTTGTGATCTCCACCCTTCTTCTTTTTCTTCTTGAATTCTGGGCAGTCTTTCTTGAGATGATCTTCACTCTTACAAATGAAGCAGGCCCTTTTCTTGGATTCCCTCGACTTAGACCTCGAGTTTTGCTTTCCCTTGAAGTCCCTTTTCTCAGTTCTTCCTCTCACATTCAGTGCTTCAGCCCGTTGATCATCAACATTCTCTGACATCCTTGTGAGTTCCTTCGAGAGCAAAGCATTCTGAACCTCTTCAAGTGATAGAGTGTCTCTGCCATAGATGAGTGTGTCTGCAAGATTCCTATACTCATTTGACAGTGACTTGAGCAATAGAAGTGCTTGATCCTCATCATCTACCTTGATCTCAATGTTTTCAAGATCAAGAATCACCTTGTTGAAATCATCAATGTGATCCTCCAATTTCCTTCCCGTTGCCATCTTGAAGGTAAACAATTTCTGCTTCAAATACAACCTATTGGCCAAGGATTTGGTCATATATAGGTTCTCCAATTTGAGCCATATACCTGCTGCAGTTTTCTGCTTCGAGACTTCCCTCAACACCTTATCTCCCAATGATAGAATCAAAGCACTATATGCTCTTTCAAGCATATCTTGCTTCTTCTCCTCTGATAGCGTATCAGGTAACTTTGCCTCACCTGCAAGTGCTTTCTCAATGCCTTGTTGCACCAAGAAAGCTCTCATCTTCATACGCCATAAGCTAAAGTCATTTTTTCCTGTGAATTTCTCCACCTCGAATTTTACAGATCCCATTCTTGAATTTCAAGGATCACACGCCAACCTTCGTCTTTGCCCAAGCAACTCGAACCTAAAGCTCTTGATACCAATTGTTATGAAACAATCCTCAAAACTCAAGATCTTGGAGCATATACACTGTGTAACTTTGAGAGAGAAAAGAGAGTAGACGAAAGAGAGATCTTTTGGAAATTGAATGTATTATTCCAATGTGTTTTTCTGTTCAGCATACAAGAGTACATATATAGGTATATTAGAGAGTTGTACAAAACAGTTACAAGGCGTAACCAACCTAACTACCTATAGCAGAAAACTAACAGAATTAACCAACAAAGCAAGCACAACAAACTAAGTGTTATCAAGTGCTACAAGCACTCTAACACATCAACTAAAGTCTTAAGCCATAAACTCTACAGTCTGCTTCCTAAAATGTAGCAAGTTTTGTTTGGTTTTGTTTTATAAGATTTTATACTTACAAAGGACACCAGAAAGCAGCACACTGCATGCCACTTGAAATTTGGTCATCTTTGGAAGTTGTAGCATTATGGATGAATATGAATTAAAGCTGCCGATGCATATTTACAGTATTAAAATTATGCTTTTTCCAGGATTCGCAGGACTGGAGAACTTTTGACTTATATTCGCACTTTGAAAATGTATGGATGGGAACTTCTTTTTTCTAGCTGGTTGATGGAGACAAGATCTTCAGAAGTGAAACACTTAGCTGTAAGGCTTCGTTAAGTTTTTCCTTGAAAGCTGCTAAGCTAGTGCTCAAGAATGGCATAATCAAATGGAAGGCTTTCCTTGTCTTCCTATTTAATTCTGATTGTCACGTTTCATCCATGTCTTATAGACTCGGAAGTACTTGGATGCATGGTGTGTATTCTTTTGGGCTACAACACCAACACTTTTTTCTCTTTTCACATTTGGACTCTTTGCATTGATGGGATATCAACTTGATGCTGCAACGGTATATTCAAACTCATTTGACCTAATCTTATGACAAGTTATTTATTTTTATTTTGCATTCAAGTATATTTCCTGTCATTGCTAAGAAATTTGATGGAGACAAAAAATCTTAATTGCAGGTTTTCACCTGTCTTGCTTTGTTTAACACACTGATCTCACCACTGAATTCATTCCCTTGGGTGATTAATGGATTGATTGATGTGAGTCTCCTGTACTCCATGAATTCTTGTGAACAAAGTTAACTTGTACTCGCTCATTAATGATTAGAATGAAAAAATTCTCTTAACTCCATTGTAGGCCTTCATGTCCTCCAGACGGTTGAGTAGGTTTCTTTCTTGTCCTGAACATAGATCTAAAGTGGGAGAGAACAGTTCCTGTTCATCATCATTCCCGAGTAAACAGCCTGATTCTTCCCACGATTTTGCTGTCATTATCCAAGATGCATGTTTTACTTGGTCAAGCAGTGAGGAACAAGCATTAAATTTGGTATTGAATCGTGTAACTCTAAGCCTGTCCAAGGGTTCTTTTGTTGCAGTTATTGGAGAGGTCAGATTCCTGTTTGAATTTATCAATATGTCTTCAACCAATAAAATAAAAACCGCATTATATACTGTAAAGGAATTGCAACGGTTATACACCTATCACATTTCCATGCTAGAACTTCATTCAACGGCCTATTTGAGATCCTTAGTTAAAACTATAAAGATTAGGTTGTGGTTCCTCACACTTAGTTTTCAATATCTGTCAGGATCATTGGCATTTTTAGTACTTCACAGTTCAATTTGATTAATGAGATGGAAAGAAATGTACTTCATCAACTAACATCTGAAACCTTGTCTATTTCACTTTACCAACTGCGTATGTTCAGGTTGGTTCAGGTAAATCATCCCTGTTATATTCAATTCTTGGAGAAATGCGGCTTGCTCATGGATCTATTTATTCCAGTGGATCTGTAGCTTATGTACCACAGGTTTGTATATGATTATTTCATATACTTAGCCTCAGAATGAAACCTCTTATGTCCTTGTTTCCCTAAAACTGCAGTCCCTTGGATTTTATTTGGAACAGTACGTGACAATATATTATTTGGGAAAAGCTATGATCCTGAAAGGTACGATGCCTTCAACAGTCCCTCATAATTTCTATCTGATTGAAACATACATGGATCATACACCTATTTCTTCTGCTTGGTGTTAACTTGATCTTTACAAACATGTTTTGAACCAAAAGAACTTGTTCTTTTACCAAGTTATTATCTTCCTGTTGTAAACAGGTATGCAGATATAGTGCATGCATGTTCGTTAGATGTTGATATCTCATTGATGGTGGGAGGTGACATGGCTTATGTTGAAGAGAAAGGAGACAACTTATCAGGTGGACAGAGAGCCCGCCTTGCTCTGGCAAGGTGATACTTGCGTTTCGCCTTTCACTGATATACTTCATATGGGGTTTTTAGGCCTCGATTATCATCAAGAAAAATGTTTAAATATTGTTCGATTGACAGGGCACTGTATCATGGCTCAGATGTTATTATGCTTGATGACGTCCTGTCCTGAGTGCAGTTGATGTACAAGTTGCTCATTGGATCTTACACAACGCCCTTCTTGGTCCTTTTATGCAGGGGAAAACTCGAATACTCTGTACCCACAACATTCAGGTTGTTATGTAACATCTAAAATTATCAGGCATATTGATCTTGATAACGTGTATTTATCTAAGTATTAGCATATTGATGTATTATATGCAGGCAATAGCTTCCGCGGACATTATTGTTGTGTTGGACAAAGGAAATGTAAAGTGGATGGGACGTTCAGCTGACTTTCCAATTTCTTCATATAAAGTATTCTCACCATTGAATGAAATGGTTTCAACTTTACATAATCATAGGCAATCTTGCAGCACAAATTCGTCTCCTAAATCCAAGGAGCAGTCTCTTCCTGATAGAATTATCAAACATGCTCTAGAGGGAGCAGAGGAGGTAATTGAAGTTGAGTTGAGGAAAGAGGGAAAAGTCGAACTTGGAGTTTATAAGTGAGTATAAGCATATACATCAGTGATTACAAATATGTAGGGGAAGCTTAGGCTGTCAGTTTTGCAAATCAAATTTTATGGTCATAAATAGTTGATTAACAATTTAGTGACTTATGCAGGAATTATGCTGTATTCACTGGCCGGTTCATTACAGCTGTTATATGTCTATCAGCTATTCTGATGCAAGCTTCTCGTAATGGAAATGATTTATGGCTGTCATATTGGGTTGATACCACAGCAGAACACAGTCAAACAAGTTACTCCGTGTCTTTCTATCTGGTGATGGGATGATCAAAAGTGATAGTTTTCGTAGTACTTTTCTTGTTGGACCTATTTTGATAGACGTTTAAATATTTTATCGCACTGGATGTCTAATTCAAGAATCACAACAAAATACTTCTAATTCAAAACTTTTTTATCGAGTAATGCTATGAAAATTTCATTTGTTAGAAAATTCGATTTAAAAAGTTTGAAGTTCCTTTTTTTAGTAATTTGGAATTCCATACTTTCACTCTGTTAAGATCATGTTGGATAATTGAGTAGTCAAATGAAACTTGTAGAAATTCAGATAATTTCAATATTGAGCTTAATTGAAAATTCTCTTTTTGCTGCTATAACATGTAATAATCATCAGCTACTAATAGAGGTAACTTTCTGATTTATTTCACATGTTAATTAATGTCGCAGGGTATACTATGTCTCTTTTGCATTATGAATTCCCTTTTCACATTGGTGAGGGCATTCTCTTTTGCATTTGGTGGCTTACAAGCAGCAACTAAAGTCCACAACAACCTGCTTAGCAAGCTTATCAATGCACCTGCGCAATTCTTTGATCAGACCCCAGGTGGAAGAATACTGATTAGGTTAGAATTTGATGCCTTCAGTCCATAGCAGATTATACTATTATGGTATGTAGAATCGTAGATGTCATGATTTATGATGTTTTATGCAGGTTATCTTCAGATCTTTATACGAATGATGATTCTCTTCCATTCATTATTAACATTCTCCTGGCCAACTTTGTAGGCCTGTTGGGTATTGCAATAATTTTGTCTTACGTACAGGTATCCATAATTTTCCTTGGTTTTTGTGTACTATGAAATTTTGAAATTGGCGTTGACTGTCTTCATACTCAATATATGTTTATCTTTTTTTTTTCTGTAGGATTTCTTTTTAGTCCTGTTATTGCCATTTTGGTATATCTACAGTAGACTTCAGGTATTCATTTTTCTTAATTATCATCATTTTCTTGGACTTAACACTCTTTTTGTTAAGGTTTAAGTTGTAAAACTAGTATGATTTTTATGTTAGTGTATTGGATGGTTTGGAATTTTTTATGATTATGGAGTATGAAATAGGAGTTTTATGATACTACAATTATATCAGGATTACTTGAGTTTCAAATGTTTAAATTCGTAATGACTTCTTTGACTTAGTATGATAGGCACCATTCAACTGAACTTTTCCGTGCTTCAGTTCTTCTACAGGTCAACATCAAGAGAGTTAAGAAGACTGGATAGTGTTTCTTGTTCTCCAATATATATGTCTTTCACCGAAACACTTGATGGGTCATCAACTATTAGGGCATTTAAATCTGAGGTAAATATATTTGTCATTTTCAAGTAATAATAATCAGAAATCGAAAATTTGTCTTCTTATACTATGCATAGAGCATAGCAGTTGCGGATGAGGAGGGTCGTTGGATGAGTTTCAAACTTCCAGTTCCTATGGCTACCACTGCCATGATTTAAAAGCTAATTTAATTAATAAATGGAGGCAGCAATCGTTGAACTTTTCATCACATGGTCCGACAGGCTTTTGTACCATGTTGAAGAAGAACTTTACTTAAGCAATTATACATCAGATGAAAAAGGGTACTTCTAACTTAAGATATGGCATCAATAGGGTTTATGATGAAAAATAGCTTATTTGTTTAGAATCTTTTACATATCATATTCAGGAACCAAATGAAAGGTGCTTGGAGTGAATGAACCTACTCGTACAAATTATTACTATACTTTTTGTGCTACAGACACACCCACTTTGACTTTGAAAATTTCTTATAAAAGTTTGGCTGGAGACATTATTTTAGCTATTTTAAGAAAATAATTCTCTTCTCCATAGTAAGAAGGGGGGGGGGGGGGTGTTATAAAAAGGAAGATATTTTATCCTCCTTACTGTGAGAGGAAAAGATGGCTAGAGGCTGGCTGACACACCCAAACAACTACTAGTAAATTTAAGAATACGTTATATTGTATATATGCTTGGAATCCTCCATTGGTGTGACTTAAATCATGAAACTTGTCAAATTAATTTTGCCAATAACATTGTTGTCCTTACTTTGATTAGGATGACTTCTGTCTGTTGCACTTTTTATGACATGTATTATACTTCTTTTTAAGTTTTGTTTCTTTGTCAACAATGGGAATTATTTGCTTCCCATGTGTTGGGATTTTTATTTTTGCCTTTTGAGTTTGTACAACTATTTAACTCTAGTGCAATGGTCATTGTGGACAGGATGATTTCTTTGCCAAATTTATTGAACATGTAACATTATATCAGAAGACTTCCTATACAGAGATAGTGGCGAGTCTGTGGCTTTCCTTGGGTCTTCAGGTATGTCCTTGAGTTGAATATATTTTCTGACATCTGAATCAAAGAAAATATGGCAATGCACCTAAAGGTTTACACTATTATTATTCAACATTGGATTTGAATTTATGAAATCTGGAATATCACCTGTTGCCACTGATAAAAAAAACCAAACCTCTTGCTCCCTTCCTCCCTCTCCATTCAGATTTTTACTTCCTGCGACATGATTTTGTGCACTACTTAGGTCGTAACATTAACCTTGCAAATTTTTTACATCACACTGTTCATGGGAGAAGCAACAAATTTTAGTTACACGTCACTTGTCATGCAAATGTATGTATGTGTGTGTGCGCGCACACATGCAATGATTGTTAACTGCATTTGATTGTGTATTGGCTATCATTCAAAAGATGAAAGCCCCTCTTTTACTATCTTTTTCCCTTGTGTAGGCTGAGCAAGGAAATCCACAGGTTCTTCTGAATGATGGCACATCTCTATTTTCTATATTTTGTTAAAGCTTCATCCATGTAACCATGGAAGGCTGCTAACGTAGCATGGTTCATTGTTGGTCTCTAAATGCGAATCATTGCTGATATTTAAAACCACTTTGAGAGATAGATCCCACGGATGACAATTTTCACTTACATTGTCAAGTCCCTTGAAATCGGAGTTAATACAAGTTACACCATCATTTGACACCATATCATCTCAAACTAGCAAGCATTGATTTCTAAGAAACCAGTGGCACACAGATCATGTTATTGTTGTTAGTTGATATTAACACGTTTCATACAAAATGACATTTTTTTTTACAATTTCATACAAATGAGTTGATAATGCTCCTTCACCTTATATTAACATTTTTCTAGTCTTGCGGATATAGTAATTTCAAACATTGTGACGACTTCAATCAATAAATCTTCACCGAAAGACAAAGAAGTCTTCACCAAAAAAATTCCATCAATTAATTGAACATTTGATATATGTCCAACCACTACTACTGCTATGTATTTTTCTTCAACTGAATGATTGAGGAAAGCACCCGCAATTTCGGTTTGAATTATTAATCATAAATGATGAAAAGTAAAGGACTAGATTGTTTGTTATATACATTATATTTTTTTTGACAAAATTATATTCGATTACCATACTAGTTTATTAAAAAATAATTATTATTTATTATAAAGGTTTTAGTTACTTCTTGGCTAAAGTACTCCCGGGGTCCCTTATCTTTATTTAAAGTAACGGATTAGTCCTTTATATTTTTTTTGTCCCAAATAAGTCCTTTATCTTTCAAATTTTTGACACATAAATCCTTTTCCGTTAACAGTGCTGATTTATGTGTCAAAAAAAAGGATTTATGTGTTAAAAATTTGAAACATAAAGGACTGATTTGGGACAGAAAAGGATTTATGTGTCAAAAATTTAAAACATAAAGGACTGATTTGGGACAAAAAAAAGATAAAGGACCAAATCGTTATTTTAAATAAAGATAGGAGACCCCGGGAGCACTTTAGTCTTACTTCTTCTATACAAAGACTCGTGTTTTAACAACCATTGGATTGGTTGAGTTGGCAAGCGGCCGGCCTTTACACCTTGTAAGGGGAACATGGCCCAAACCCTAGGAATGATTAATTTAGGAGGTTGAGTTACTTCTTCTACTAGCGGTATATCTGTGCATACACACGGGTGTTGTCGTGTTATCGTTATTATTAGACTTATACATAATTTAATTAGTCCAGACATTATCCCGCGAATATAAAGACTAATTTAAAGTAGATAAAAATGAGTTTAAATAGTAATTTAATTAGTCCGAACATTACCTCGTGAATAACAAGACTAATTTAAAGTAGATAAAAAATGAGCTTCAAATAGTAATTTAATTAGTCCAAACATTACTCTGTGAATATCAAGACTAATTTAAAGTAGATAAAAAGGAGTTTGAAATAGTAATTTAATTAGTCTGAACATTACCCCGTGAACATTTACCAGCAATATGTAATATTTCCCGTAGAGATTAAAAAACAAAATTGTATTAAAATTTTAAATTTTCCAAATTGTAATATTTCCCGTAGAGATTAAATAAAACTTATTAATTAGTCCGAACATTCCCCATTAATATCAAGACTAATTTAAAGTATATAAAAAATGAGTTTCAAATAGTAATTTAATTAGTCCGGACAAACATTACCCCGTGAATATCAAGACTAATTTAAAGTAGATAAAAAATGAGTTTGAAATAGTAATTTAATTAGTCCGGACATTACCCCTTGAACTTTTACCAGCAATATGTAATATTTACGGTAGAGATTAAAAAACAAAAATGTATAAAAGTTTCAAAATTTCCAAATTGTAATATATCCCATGGAGATTAAATAAAAATAGAAAAGATGATAGAGATAAAGTTTAAAAATAAAATAATGATTAAATTTTTGAAATATTAATTAAATAGAGGGAGGTGAGAGAGAGAGAGAGAGGGAAGAGAAAAGTAGATTTTAAAACTGAAATAGAAAATGAAAAAATGATGTGAGAATATGACCCACTAATGATAAAAGTGAGCGAGAAAAAAGTGAGGGGAAATAATTAGAAATTACATTTTTATCCTTAGAATTGAGATAAAAGAGATGGATAATTTATTAATTTTGGTAGTAGGTTGTTTGTATATATTGATAGTAGATGTTTGTATATATTGATAGTAGATTAGTCCAAACATTACTCTGTGAATATCAAGACTAATTTAAAGTAGATAAGAAATGAGTTTGAAATAGTAATTTAATTAGTACAGACATTATCTCGTGAACATTTACCAGCAATATGTAATATTTCACGTAGAGATTAAAAAACAAAATTGTATTAAAATTTCAAAATTTCCAAATTGTAATATTTCCTGTAGAGATTAAATAAAACTTATTAATTATCCGGACATTACCCCGTTAATATCAAGACTAATTTAAAGTATATAAAAATGAGTTTCAAATAGTAATTTAATTAGTTCGAACATTAAATAAAAATAGAAAAGATATAGAGATAAAGTTTAAAAACAAAATAATGATTAAATATTTGAAATCTATCTACTATCAATATATCTACTATCAATATATACAAATAACCTACTACAAAAATTACTAAATTATCCATCACTTTTATCTCAATTCTAAGGATAAAAATGTAATTTTAAATTATTTCTTCTCACTTTTTTCTCTCTCACTTTTATCACTAGTGGGTCTCACTCTCACATCATCTTTTCATTTTCTATTTCACTTTTAAAATCTACTTTTTTCATTCCTCTCTCTCTCTCTCTCTCTCACCTCCCTCTATTTAATTAATATTTCAAATATTTAATCATTATTTTGTTTTTAAAAGTGAGAAAAGTAGAGGGAGGTGAGAGAGAGAAGGGAATGAGAAAAGTAGATTTTAAAAGTGAAATAGAAAATGAACAGATGATGTGAGAGTGAGACCCACTAGTGATAAAAGTCAGAGCGAAAAAAGTGAGAATAAATAATTTGAAATTACATTTTTATCATTAAAATTGAGATAAAAGTGATGGATAATTTAGTAATTTTTTGTGGTAGGTTATTTGTATATATTGATAGTAGTTATCACTAGTGGGTCTCACTCTCACATCATCTTTTCTTTTTCTATTTCACTTTTAAAATCTACTTTTCCCATTCCCCTCTCTCTCTCACCTCCCTCTATAATATTTCAAATATTTAATCATTATTTTGTTTTTAAAAGTGAGAAAAGTAGAAGGAGGTGAGAGAGAGGGGAATGAGAAAAGTAGATTTTAAAAGTGAAATAGAAAATGAAAAGATGATGTGAGAGTGAGATCCACTAGTGATAAAAGTGAGAGAGAAAAAAGTGAGAAGAAATCATTTAAAATTACATTTTTATCCTTAGAATTGAGATAAAAGTGATGGATAATTTTAGTAATTTTTGTAGTAGGTTATTTGTATATATTGATAGCAGATATATCGATAGTAGATACAAAGACTCGAGTTTTTTTGGTAAAGATTGAAATGATTTGCATATGGGTTTTTTTTGTACCCCCATCAACTCTCGTCTACCCCCATCAGCCCTATGAAAATACCAAAATACCCTTAAAATTTTGATAAAATTACAAAACATTTATCATTTCTCACTTGGATCCGTTTGACCAGAAATTTTCTAGAGATTATCGGATTTAACCTTCAGAGATACATCCGATTTCCCATCGGACTTACGCATCGGAGCTACCTATATCCGATCCACAAAGCGACAGCGTAAACAAGTAAGTCGGATTTACGTAGATCCGATTCTCCCATCGTATATACCTATATCCGATTTCCCATCGGATATAGGTAGATCCGATTTGATTTTTATTTTTTTAAAAATTTGTTTTTTCAGTGTCAAACAGATATCGAGGGGAGTCTTCGTCTCGGGCATCGCCAGGTGCTCCGAGTACACGCACCCGCCACAGGATTGCGGGACATGCGTCTGCCCACCATAGGCGACAGCAGCAGTATCAGTAGGTGGAGGAGGCCCTGGACTATCATTATGAGGAGGGCCAGCAGGGGCATCCTCTTGATGAGCATTCTATGTCTGAGGGCCATTCTATGGTGAGCAGGAGTATTATCAGCACCGGTATCAGCAGCAGCAGTACCAGGAGGAGCCCTATCATCAGCCTCAGCAGCATGAGGAGCAACATGAGCTATTCACTGGACTAGGATCTCATGTCTGTTCTATTATATTGAGAGACCCGGTAAGTTTTATTTATTTACGTAGCCTTCTTAGTTTAATTTTTTTACATAGCCTTATTTTTTTATTTTTTTATAATGCAGACATATGAGCGTAAATTGAAGGTTACCAACCATGGTAACAAGCTGGCTCAGAGACTGCTTGGGTTTTCCCAAAACCACCAGTTATGGGAGTTTATCACAGGTTCTAGATTAGCCCCCCTCGTCTCGACCGGGCACACAAAGGTGGACCATGAGCTGATGTCTGCTTTTGTTGAGAGGTGGCACTCAGAGACATCGTCATTTCACCTACCTTTTGGTGAAATGACGATTACTTTGGATGATGTCTCCTGTTTGCTGCATCTACCCATTACGGGGAACTACTTCAGAGCCCCACCTACCTCGGTCACCACTGATCAGGCCATCCACTTAGCACATGTTTCGTGTGACTATACAGGAGGCGGGGCTGGAGTGTCAAGCTTCATCTGGCCCGTATTACCGTTTTGAGTGGCTGCAGGAAATTGTTACTAGAGGGTCCATAGAGGATGACATGCGTCCTGCTGTCAGGGCCTTTATCCTTCTGATTCTGAGCTGGTCCATCTTCACGGTCAAGACCGGCGACAGGGCTGAGGCTAAGTGGCTGTTGCTACTTGAGGATGTCAGTGAAGCTGGAGTGGGATCATATGCATGGGGGGCAGCAGGGATTGCTTTCATGTATGACCAGTTGAACTACTCCTGCTTGGATCAGGCGCATCAGTTAGGAGGGTATGCGACCCTCTTACAGGTAATAATTTTAAGTTATCTTTTCCGAGTTTGGTTAAATTTCTGTTAAACAGTTTTTAAGTTATCTTCTTCTTTTTTTTCAGAGCTGGATTTTATGGTATTTCCCTCAGCTGGTGGAGAGGAGGAGTGGATTGCGGACTGGAGCACTGTGTGGGCGTTGGAGGAAGAAGAAGACAGATGGAGTGAAGCTGGGGTATACAGGCAGAGGATTGATGCACTTACCTCGGATGATGTCTGCTGGCGACCGTTTGAGGAGCACCGGGAGGAGGATAGAGACTTTCACATGGTCTCATTATACAGGGGCCACATCAGCTGGGGAGACATCACTGTTCCCTACATGCCCGATAGGTGCCTCAGACAGTTTGGGTACGTGCAGGTCATCCCACGTCACCCTCTTACCGATCGTCCGAGCCATGCAGACTGTATTTTTCGGATTGCACATTATATGCCTGTGGTGCAGGACGTTTTGCGTGCTACTTATGCTGCTGAGGAGTTGGGTCAGGTTGCTCCGGACTACATACATTGGTATGTGAGAGCATCTATTCCTAGACTCTTACCGGTTTCATCACCACCACCACCACCAGTGCAGCCAGCTGCACCACCAGTACAGCACGATTTGCTACGGATTGTGGGGGACGAGATTCGGAGGGGGCTTGAGAGCGGACACATTAGAATGGGTAGTCAGACATACGCTCGCCTCCACCGATTACTGGATAGGCTACCACCGGGGCGTCGTCATTAGAATGGACATTAGAATGCAAGCTCATTAAGTTGTTTCTTGAATACAAATCTCTCCTCAGGAGTCATACGATTATATCTCGCCCAAATCATCTCCATTTGGTAAGAAATATCACAGTCAGCCGATTTTTCCTGCGAGAATTTATCATCCATAGAATCCAAACTCAATTTTTTCCAATGGTCGTCTATAACATCCAACGGAATAGGAGTACCGGAGACATGGTACACACCTAGCTCACAAGCACAAGGAAGAAGATGTGTCTTTCTAATAATGCACCCACAACGGGCTTTGTCATATCCAACCCCAGATGTCGATTTTGAAAACTCTTTAACAATATGATCCAAAGCATTTAAAGAGACAAGACCGCGAAGCTTTTTAAACAAATGAGTATTGGAAGCCACTTCAATACGGTTGATGCTTCTTTGAAAAGACCCGATGACTTTATCAAATTGAATAGTAAGCATCTCATGCATAGATGTAAAAGACTTAGACAAGTCACCTCCAGAAGTCCTCAACTGTCTCTTCAAAGTCCAATGAGCTGACTCGACTCTTAAATAATAACAATAAACACGTGTCAAAAAAATTTAAGCTACGATAAAAATACTAAACACGTGTCAAAAAAATTTAAACTACAATAAAAATACTAAACACGTGTCAAAAAAAATTAAACTACAATAAAAATACTAAACACGTGTCAAAAAAATTTAAACTACAATAAAAATACTAAACACGTGTCAAAAAAATTTAAGCTACAATCAAAATACTAAACACGTGTCAAAAAAATTTAAGCTACAATCAAAATACTAAACACGTGTCAAAAAAATTTAAGCTACGATAAAAATACTAAACACGTGTCAAAAAAATTTAAACTACAATAAAAATACTAAACACGTGTCAAAAAAATTTAAACTACAATAAAAATACTAAACACGTGTCAAAAAAATTTAAACTACAATAAAAATACTAAACACGTGTCAAAAAAATTTAAACTACAATCAAAATACTAAACACGTGTCAAAAAAATTTAAGCTACAATCAAAATACTAAACACGTGTCAAAAAAATTTAAGCTACAATCAAAATACTAAACACGTGTCAAAAAAATTTAAGCTACGATAAAAATACTAAACACGTGTCAAAAAAATTTAAACTACAATAAAAATACTAAACACGTGTCAAAAAAATTTAAACTACAATAAAAATACTAAACACGTGTCAAAAAAATTTAAGCTACGATAAAAATACCTATTGGTGGTCTGATTGCCGAAGTGTGGGATCTGGTTTGTCCATGCCAAGATAAGTCTTTCCTTATGCTTTGTCAACCACGTGTCATGCAAATACTTAATAAGAGCGGGCAAATCAACGCAGGAGTCCTCAAAAATCTTCAAGTGAGCTGAGTACTCTGACTCGTCAAGTGAATCAATAATGTTATGCTAAAGACAGAGGACGTCCTTTTGCCTATCCACGTGCACCAACTCTTTAATCTTCACTTTCACATTTTTAGTCACGTGCCAAGAACATAACAAATTTGTAGCGGAAGGAAAGACATCAACAATACCGGACATAAGACCAAGATCTCTATCAGTCAACAACACCTGAGGCTGAAGTCCGTGCAAGTCAAATAATTCTTTTAGTTGCTGCAATGCCCAAGTAAAATGAATTCCAAGCTCGTGTGAAATATAGGCAAAAGCAACCGAGAAAGTTAACTCTGTTGAAGTGACACCTACAATCTCCAATAGAGGTAGATTGTATTTGTTGGTCTTGTAGGTGGTGTCAAGAATAAGAACCTTTGGAAACAACCGGAATAACTTAATAGAAGTGAGATGCGCCCACATGATGTCACTGACCACATCGGAACACTCAAATTTTCTGCTCCAACATAAATAATTTTGCGTGTCAATCAATCTCAAAAGCTCTTGAATGTCTGTTCTAGGACCCCTCTTAGAAGACCTATAGGCGTAACGCTGCCTATATATTTGAGGAAGAGAAGTGACGTTGTCCGGATAATGGTTCTTCAAAGCAGTAAGACAATCTTTCGGGGCAACATTCAAATCAGTGTGCTCATTAACAATAGCTTTCTGCGGCTTAGTTAAACGACCAAAAGCTGTCGACCCAACCGGGGTAGTAAGCAACTGATGTGTGTGAAGACCACACCTAACACTAACACGCCAACCCCCATGACGTATTGTACAAGTAGCTCTCAATGTAAACGGGCAGCTTCTTCTTTTAGACCCGAAAACTCTAGAATCATTAGACCACTTCCCTTGCTTCTCGCAACCAAATATAATCTTATCTCTAGAACCCCTTTTACCTCCAGCTTTGTTAGATCTTACGATGATAACCACAACTCCAATACGCCTCCCAACCGCGTTAGCCCACTCTTCAACATCCTGGCGTGTAGAAAAAATCTACAAAATAGAAGAAATAGATAAATGTTGCGTACTTAATTAATTAAATATCTACCAAACTTTAATTAAGAAAATTGGTTTCAAAAATATACCCTCTTTGTCCAGAATGCATCTGTAGTGTCTACCACGAAAGGAGCGACCTGAGACTCTGTATTCACAATACCTATTTCAAAATAGAACAACAGTTATAAAGTAAATAATTAAAAAAAAAACAAAGCGGATTTAGGTGACTTCAAACGTAAATCCGCTTTCTAATTTTTACAAATCGGATATACCTTCATCCAGGTATATCCGATTTGTTAAACAATAAAGGCGGATTTAGGTAAATCCGATTGGGCATCGGATTTAGCTAAATCCGATTTGTTAATATTTCACTTTCTGTTCTGAATTAATTGTCAAATCGGATTTATCTGTCATTTTGATAGATCCGATTTGACTTATGCGTCGTATTTAAAGCTAATCGGATTTACCTTCCATTTAGGTAAATCCGATTTCCAGATTAAGTGGTCCCCCACCAGAGAATCTTCCAAAAGTCAATTTTTGTAATTTATGTCAGTGGTATTTTTGGAATAACGTTTTTGGGTGGGGATACATGAAAGCTGATGGGGGTATAAAAAAAAACCCTTTGCATATATGAAGGAAGGGTAATGCCCAAACCATTACAATCATACAATTGGCCCAATAGAAGGACTGAGTCCATAACTCAGGACTCACGTGCCTATCACAGTGCCTGGAGTGAAGGAGGAGGGAATTGACAACCAATTTGCAGATAGAGCATTACGCGCAATATAGAGAATTCATGAGCCACTTTGTTCCCTTCTTTGTTAACCCACCGGGTAAAGCCACAGCTCAACAAACCAAAGATTAGTCCCACATTCTCTCTCGCCTAAAGATAACTTGGAGTGTTACTGGGGGAGCTAAAAATTCCAAAAAAAAAAAAAAAGAAACATAGATCTAATGGTGTTAAAGCCGTGGTGGTGCATTAGTACGTATCTTTTAAATGGTGGATTTTACACCAAGCCTTATATGCAATATAAAGTTTTAAATAGTGTGTACATACACACTAGGCATCATTTAGTTACTAGTGTTACCATAACTAGGGCGAACACCCGTGCAATGCACGGGGTGTGGTAAAGAAACAATGAGTGAGTATGTGTGATAAGAATTAACCGTGTCAAACAAATTAAAACATAATTGTAATGAATTCATTTTCTTTTTGACAACAATTGTAATGAATTCATACTCTTTGGTAAGAGTGGCTTAGTTACTTTGATCGTGGTATACCATAATTTAAGAGCGGGTTTGTTTCTACTTAAATTTCATTTTGTTTACTCTTGTAGAATGGAAGAGCTACTTAAATTGGTATTATATCTATATATTCATCAACTAATTTACTCTTGTTCCCTAACACAGTCAAGTTCATTTATTTCTCAACATACCCGATTCAATTTGGTCCCCTAACAGACAAGTTTCATATTATTTGACTTCTAGAAATGTGCACCCGTTTTAAGCACAACCTGATACATATCACAATATTCATTTGAAGACACAATGTGTTAACATTCCAATAAACAATTATACAAATGCAATGTGCCTCATAAGGATTACATAGTATTCGGAAGCTGAAAAAACAATTTAATTGATATAAGAACAATGTCCTACACAATGTAAGTTACAGAACCAATATGACTATGCAACAACTTTGCCAAATCACCCAGGAGTTTAGTGTTCCCAAGACTAAATTCCATTACATAAATGCAAAGCTAATGCTGATGCATAGGTTCGATATTATGAACTTGCTCTTTCATCACACCCTAGGAATCCAAAGCTGATGCATAGGCCTGAAATCATGTTTCCCAAACACAACTTTGACAAAGTTCAGCATGCTGCTTAAACCACTCTAGTGAAGAAACCAAGTAGGCTAACTGATGACAGATGTTAAAAAATTGAAGTAATACATATTTCTGGTAAACATTTCACAAAGTAACAAATTGCATGCTATCATTACAGTCAGATCTCGACTGCCATGCTATTTGGACTATTATGCTGCTATGCTCGTGATTTTTGAGGAAATAGCTAAAGTATGAGATACAAAGATGTCAAATAAGTAAACAAATATGTTGAATCTTGAGCACTGCTGTCCAGAATTTGCTAGCAGCAGCAGCCAATGAAACAGTGGCTTTAAAGAGAGATCAATCACAAGTTAATCCAAGAACAAGCAATGCACGAAATGATGATGAAGATAAGATCAAGAATGGATACTGTTTTGATGAACACAGAAACTTATGCAACAAGAACAGTTGTAACCGAAGTGATAGAAAAACTGGCAAATGCAAAGCATAGAAGAAAAACAACACAAGAGAGAGTTTGGTGACCCAGTTCAGTATCAAGAATGATACCTACATCAGGGGGCTGAGCAAATTGCTACAGTCCATGTATATTCTCTGAATTGAAGCTTTACAAGATGATACAACAAATGTTCTTACAAGTGTTTACCTCCTCACTCCCAATTCCCTTGAATCCCAGTGTTTATCTCCTCTCCCCAGTGATTCCTAATCTCTATGTACCTCTGAATGTTGCCAAAGAGTCCCATATATATAGGCTAGCCAATTCTGTTTGGCGCCCTTGGCGCCCACAACAGAATCTGCAACAAACTCAAACAGAATATGGCGCCCATAACCATTTCATAACAGAAACAGTTATGGTATACTTGATTCTGGTGCTGACTGGACTGAAAAGATGCCACGTAGGAATTCCATAGGATGAGGTGTACCATTGATAGTGCCACATAGGCAACAAAATATATTTTCAAATAGTAATATAATTAGCTATTATAAGTTATAGTTACAATACATGGTTTTGAGAAAATGCACATAATAAGTTATTATAGTTACAATACATGGTATTTTGTTGCAGGGTGATAAGTCTATTTTTAGAGTCTTTTTAATAGTTATTTTTATTAGGTTTATTTGGTATTTTAATTATATTTTTGAGCTATTTTACTACAAATGTTTACTTTTTATTTTCAGGTTTTATTTTGAAGCAAAAGAGAAAATATGAGCTAAAATGAAGAACAAAAAAAATATTTGAGGAGGAACAATTTTTGAGACAGCACAACGCAAACTGGCACAGCACAGGGCCCCAAGGGCGCCAAGGAGCAAAACTGGCGCAGCACAGGGCCCCAAGGGCGCCAAGGAGCAAAACTGGCGCAGCACGGGATCCAAGGGCACCAAAGAGCAAAACTGACGCAGCACAGGGCCCCAAGGAGCAAAACTGGCGCAGCACAGGGCGCCAAGGAGCAACGCTGGCGCAGGACTGGCGCAGAACTGGGCGCCAATGGCGCCAAGGAGCAGCACAACTGGCGCAGGACTGGCGCAGGACAGGGCGCCAAGGGCGCCAAAAAGCAGTCAATTTTGGCTGCGGCCACTTGTTTGTGGCCATCTTTGCCAACTTGATTTTTCACTTCTTTTTGACCATTTTGCCCCTCCACTCAAAGTGCTTTGTCCACTTGTTAATGGCTATCCTTGCCAACTTGCTTTGTCCACTTGTTGGTGGCTATCTTTGCCAAAACTTGAAATGACCATTTTGCCCCTTCCCTCATATTTTCCTATAAATAGGACCTTGATCCTCACTTGTAAGCATACTTGCATTTTGTGAGAAAATCACTCTCAATAAACTCTCTAAGATTCATGACTTCAATTTACTCTTCATGTTCTTTATGATTCTTGCTCTTTTACTTTCTTGCCCTTTTAATTCTTGCTATTTTACTTTCTTGCCTTTTTAATTCATGCTCTTTATTTTCTTGCCCATTTATTTTCTTGCTCTTTTAATTCTTGCTCTTTACTTTTCTTGCCCATTTATTTTCTTGCTCTTTTAATTCTTGCTCTTTATTTTCTTGCCCATTTATTTTCTTGCTCTTTTAATTCTTGCTCTTTACTTTTCTTGCCCATTTATTTTCTTGCCCTTTTAATTCTTGCTCTTTACTTTTCTTGCCATTTTATTTTCTTGCCCTTTTACTTTCTTGCTCTTCTATTTTCCAAGTCATTTAAATTCCTTGCAATTTACTTTTTAAGCAGTTTACTTTCTTGTCATTTACAATTCCGCTATTTATAATTTTGCAATTTTCTCAATTCCTAACATTTATTTTCTTGCCATTCTAACATCTAATTCCTAACTCATTTACACATTTCGCACTTATCGCTTTCTTTACAATTCTTGCAATTTACAAAATCTTCCTCTTCTCCTCTTTTGTCTATAATGATCATGAGTGAGTAGACTTTCTTAGCCTTGGGGTTTTTGGCAACAATCAAATGATGGCTTCCTACTAATTAATTCCCGAGGCTATTTTCCACCTTAATCACTTTGTATTTTTAAATCTAATTTCATCACTTTTCATTATTATTTCAAAACACCACACGATGTACCGAAAGGGGAAGTGTGATTGTTGGATCTATGAAATTAGACAATAAAA
The DNA here is from genome assembly GCA_039519185.1 of Astragalus membranaceus. Taxonomy (NCBI): domain Eukaryota; kingdom Viridiplantae; phylum Streptophyta; class Magnoliopsida; order Fabales; family Fabaceae; genus Astragalus; species Astragalus membranaceus. The sequence continues at coordinate 227,717,602 of CM076846.1, read as the reverse complement.
TCAACACATGAAAATAGTTTTGGTTTTATTGAGACACGAAAAGGTCTTTGCTTAATGGGTTTTAATAATAATCAACCATGAAAATAGGCTTGATAATTAGTTTAGAACACGCGTTTGTATTCCGAAAGGAAACTCTTGCTACAACCGTCGCCTTGTCTTAAGAAATATATCGTTCTTTAAACTGGAAAATAGTCGAAAGGATTAATAACGGAAACCTTATCATTTCCATGAAACTAATACCCCAAGTCTCTTTTTATCTTTAAAACATCAACAAAAACATTCCTTCTTTCTAAAAAGACTTTCTTTTCAGTTAATCAACTTTGGAAAATTAAATTGGTAATCACCTAGGCTCTCCCTGTGGATCGATAACTCTTTTATTACGCGACAAGACCGTGCACTTGCGGCCTATCACAGGGTAGAATGAATAACTTCCTGTCCAACAGCTTCCATTCCAAAGCTAGTAGCAGATTAAATCTATATATTAAAGCACAAATAAAAACGGCAATGTGACGGTGATCTAGAAACCTGGATATCCCTGTTGCTATCAACTTATTTAAACATAAGTAAGGAAAAGGTCCAAGAAGAAAGATAATGAAAGGAATGATAAACAAACAGCCTATGAATCATTTAAATAACAAAAAAGAAAGATAAACTGAATCAAGAAAATGAAAGATACCTTGAAGGACCTTTGCATATTTGAATAACAGCCCCCACTCCATCATTTTCGGTTGTTAAAGAACTCAAAATTTCATCATCTTTGGTTGACTGAAGCAACTAATGAAAGAAATGTAAATGAATAAATGCTATACATGAAACACACAAAAATTAATATAATATGGTTTCAAACCGATTATGGTGAAAGAAAAAGATGCTATTTGCACTTTCAACATTACCGAGAAACCCATATTGGTTGATATCCGCAAAAGTAGAAGGAGCGCAAGTTAAATGCTATAAGAGAAAATACCACTCAAGAAACATACAGAAATGTTAAACACACTAAAGGAAGTAGTATCATATGGTTTCAAACGGACAATGGAACAAATATAGCATATTTGATGAAGGAAAAGATGATTATTTACACATCCAACATACCTTGAAAGTTGAAAGTCCTTAGTAATCTTGAAACCTTGGAGTTCTACCTCATGGTGGTGGCCATATGTTGCCCACCTCCAAGGTTTAACAAGTTCAGATCATAATGGCACAATTTTGAAAATAATGGAAGTTTCATTTTTTCCCATATTGAAAATAACTGGTTTTGAGTCTTTTGACAGCAATACAACTCAAAAAGGGTAGTTTATATCTATTTATGTTAGTGGTTTGTTGTAACTTTTGAGGTCTATAACTCTATACACAGCATTTTTCTAAGTCTTGGTCATGCCATAAAACATGAAAAGGTGAAATTTTTAATTCAAACATTCATAAAAAAGAATACATCTTCCAACATCAATATAATGCTGGAATGTATCTTACTCAAGAATACTTGCAATTTCATCAACTATGTAAGAAGCACCCGTAGCTGAATGTCAATGGGTGACCATCATGAAAGCATGTGGCCTATAAGAAGGGAAAAAGAAATCCAGAGATTGAAGAAATCAAAATGATTGTATGCCACACAAATACAAACTAACAAAAATGGGAATATAAAAAATTGCCTATCCAAAATGAATTAGAGTTAGCTGAATGTCAAAATGATTGTCTAATTGTGCCACCATTGATGACCAATTTGTATGGATGGCCACATCCAAGGGTAAATCATTTTCTGAGTCTAAAATTCTATAATTCTGCATAAAGTATGTATTCGACTCTTGCAATTGAGGATTCCATGTTCCAGTTTCATCCCTAGGCACAAAAACCCGGATCTTGTCCCACTATAATTAAAAAAGGAATTTAAAAGTGAGAACTGAGGTTTCTGCATTGCCATATGAAGTTATTTGTTAACTAACTTGTTATACCTTTGCATCCATGATGAGCAACTCACCCTGTTCTTGTTTAGACTTGTTCACAACCGTCCACAGATTAGTCACTCGCACGGCAAGTTTCCAAATCTTCTTGTGTCCATTGATGTCGTTAATTGTATCAAACCTTCTTGTCATTTATCCTACATTTGTTACAATAAGTTAATAAGTTAAATAACTCCATGAGTACAAAATGAGCAACATAACTTTGTCACTTGCAGATGTGTCACGCTTTTGTATATAATACACACTGATAAATACAAAATGAAAAATCCTAGTATAGCAAATGTGTACATGGCACTTCCTGGACATCAATTCTAAACACCTGGTAATCAAAATAGAGCCCCCATAAGTTATAATAGAAATGAGTATCAAACATTAAATTACAAACACAAGACAGTCAATAAGAGAAAAGAAAAAAATCAGGGGTTTTGTTGATACCTTCATTGAGAGTCTTCAAAGAGAGTGAGTAAGAATTAGTGAATAAAAAATCCGAAACAGGAAGCTTACGAAGAAATCAGGGCTAAGAATAGAGATACAGGAGCATAAGAAGCCAAAATGAACAAATTGCAAAAACAATAGAACAAACCATAATTGAATTTCACCCAAATAGAAATGGAAATCTGAATCTGAAATAATCAAAAGCATACTTACCTGAATGGTAGCCTCCGACCACTATAAATGGTGTTCGTATTCTCTTTAGCCACCGCAGAACCTCCATGGGACCGTGCCTGCCGCTGTAGACTCTCCTTCATCTCTGTGGCAGCTCTCTCTCTCTCTCCTTCACCTCTCTGACCACGATTTCATCTCACTCTCTGTCGGTTCTATCTCTCTCATCACCACTCTATGGTTATCCGTCTCCATCCCTCTGTCACCCATCTTCTCTTCTCTTCTTTCTCTCTTTCGTTTTTCACCTTCTCCCCCAGCTACAACGATGATTCTAGAGGTTGGCTACAATTTTTTTTGTGGTTGAGATTTAGCGAACATAAACTTTGAAGTTGGTAGATGAAGATGGGAAAGAAATGTAAGGTCTGGTTGTCTCAAGTTTTGAATATGGTATTGGATTTCACACGATTTGTTTGTGGATTTGCCACTTTAAGTGGATGAATAGAAATAAGGCTTAAAGGTACTTTTAGTCCCTGCAATTGTCAAAATAATCCAGTTTAGTCCCTGCAATTCCAAAACTTTTAAAATAGTCCCTGCAATTACTAAACGTTACTCCTTTAGTCCCTGCTGTTAGTTTAGTTTTGACACCGTTATGTTTTGATGATGTGGCAGCATTTGTAGGTGATGTGTCATTACACGTATGCAGACACGTGTTTTGTATTTGGTGATGTGTCATTACTCTCTCAATTTCACTTTCTCACTTTCACTCTCTCACTTCCTCGCTTTCACTCTCTCACTTTCAGTTCATGCAATTTTCCCCAAATGTTAGGGTTTGTTGTTGATTCAGAGAAAATGTGAGAAGAAGACGAAGCGAAGAAGAAGAAGACGAAGTTGCGAATCTAAGCAATCAAAGAAGAAGACGAAACGAAGAAGAACAAGAAGTTGAGAGGTTGAGTGAGTTTGTTGAAGAAGCGACGAAGCGAAGAAGACGAAGTTGGAAGAAGACGAAGTTGTTAACTGCAGTGACGAAGCAAAGAAGAAGAGGAAGTTGCGAACGGTGGTGACGAGTTCCAAGACAAAGGTCAGGTTTTCACATGCTCTCTTCTTTTTTTGTACTATCTATGATGTAAATAGGAAAGTTAAGGGAAAGGGGACCACCATGTGGGTCAAATTTTGTATTGTTGTTGACTCTGAACTTTGTATTGTAGTTGTTTGGAATCTTGCCTTTATTGAATGCTTTCCTTGACTTCATTGAGTTGTTTAATTAGTTAAGTTAGGGTTAATGTCTATAATGGGTCTGGGTTGTTATTGGAAATGTCTTTTTTAGCCCTTTGGTAGTTGCTGTAGATTAATGTCTATTTTTGGTCTCTGATAAGTAGCCCTTTGTTGTACAGCTATGTCTTTTCCTCTTGTGTTTCATCATGGTGGTAAATTTGTCAAGAATAGGATACTTGAATATAAAAGGGGTATTGAGTCAGTTATTAGTAGTGAGGATTTGGATAGGTGGAGTTATTTTGAAGCTAGTGCTTTAGTGAAAGACTTAGGGTATGAGGCTGATACTTATACTTTATGGTGGAAGATTGATCAAGAAGTTGTTTTTAGGAGGTTTGTGAGTGATGATGATGCTATGGAATTATCTGAACATGCAGTTAAGGTTGGAGTTGCTGGTCATATTTACATTGAGCACATTGAAAACTATGGTGAAGAAGAAGTAGTGAATGACCCGAAAGAAAATGTTGTTAATGAGGGAGGAAGTGAGGACAGTGATGATGGTAATGAATCAGAAACTTATGAGGAACTCAAGGGCATCACTTTGGATGAGAGTGAAGAGGAGAGAGCACATGGAAATTATGATCAAGGTATAAGTCCTATAAATGGTGAAGACATGTGGCCTGTTGTTGACATGGAAGAAATCTTGCCACCAATTTATAAAAGAGGACCTGGTAGACCAAAAAAACTAAGGATAGATGAAGAGGAACAAACACAAAACCCTACCAAATTGAAGAGGGTTGGTACAACATATAGATGCACAAAATGTGACCAATTTGGACACAATAGCAAAGGGTGCAAGAGTACTACCATCAATCCAGCTGCACAAGCAAGAAAGGTAATTTCACTATTGTTATTTTCTTTGATTTCTTAAGTATGATTCATCATTGAATTTTTAAATTTCATTATTGCAGAGAAAACCAAAGGAAAAGGTATCTGTCACTGAAAATGCCTCTAGTTCTACACCTGCACCAGATATGCATGCTTCTGCTTCTGTTTCTGCACCTGCACCAGATATGCATGCTTCTGCTTCTGTTTCTGCTACTGCTTCAGCACATCAACCAGAATCTGTTTCTGCATCACAGTCTGCTTCTGTACCAGAATCTGCTTCTGCACCAGCTACTTCAATGTTGTTTAATTCACCAGTGAATTCTTCTGCACCTGCACCACCAGTGAATTCTTCTGCACCTACACCTAAAGCTAAAGTGGCAAGGAGGCTTAAACTACCTGTTAAGAGGCAAAGGTTCAGCACAAGGATTAAAAGGAGTATTATACCACCATCAGGTCCTGGTTTTGACCCAAAAAAGCCTATAGTGGTGGAGGGTGATGGGGACCTAACACAAGAGAATTTGGAATGATGTCTATGTTAGGATTTATGTATTTTGAACATTATGCAGCTTGTCTTTTGGGTTAGGAACTATGTAATTTGGTTTAGCAACTATGTATTTTGGTTTAGGAACAAACTATTTAGGTTTAGGAGCTATGTATTTTGCTTTAGGAGCCATGTATTTTGGTTAATGAATTATGGTCTTAAAGAACCTATGCTTCTATGTAGCAAGTTATGCAGCAAGTTAATGAATTTGGCTCAATTATGCAGCAACTTTCTGTTTTGCAGCAAATGTTGTCTTATTTATGTGTTCAATTATGCAACAAATTCTCTCTTATTTATATCTTAATTTTGCAGCAACTTAGACCATTTTTTTATCTGTTATGAACCAAATTATAGGTCTGTTATGCATCAGTTATGCAGCAAAATATGCATCAGTTATGCAGCAAAATATGCATCACTTATGCAGTAAAATTTTGCATCAAATTAAACATAATTTCCATTACTCAAACATAACACACAACTTGTCACATTCCATAACCCTAAACATAACAACCTAGAACTAGAATTACAAAGATCAACATCATTGGGTTGGTGACTAACATCCCTCCTAAACCAACCCAAATTTCATATAAGCTACATACAGAACTACAAAAATCAAAATTCCTTGAATCCACTTCTTCCTCTCATTTAACAACTTCTGCTTCAGTTTGCGAATTTTGTTAGACTCCCAATCCTTAAATATTTCACCACATTTGCAATCACTTGATGTATTTGATGCCTCTAGTTGCTTTGGAATTTCTTGAATTGTTTGGAATGGTTGAACAGTAACCATAGAAATTTTGAGGGCATCTAGTTGATCATCCCAAACATACAACTTACAGCTTGCTTCTCTCACCTGCACACAATAAATCCAATTCCAAAAATGACATAAATTAATTCTGTTAAACAACATAACAACCAACATATGAACCCTAATTCCCAAATTTTACTTACCCCCCAATTAACACACTTCCAGTACCTCCTTTGAGGGTTTTCAACAGAATTAGAGATAAATAATCGCATAACATCTCCACAACCACAAATAGGCAGTCGCCCTTGCCTTGAACCACCATTGGAAGATGCGTTGCTGCTTGTTGCCATTGGAGAATATCGTTTCTGGGTAAAGGGAGAAGATTCGAAAAGAAGAGAGAAGATGGAAGAAGAGAGAAGATGGAAGAAGAAGAAGAAGAAGAAGAAGAAGAAGAAGAAGAAGAAGAAGAAGAAGAAGAAGAAGAAGAAGAGAGAAGATGGAAGAAGAAGAAGAAGCAGAGAGAAGATGGAAGAAGAGAGAAGATCGTTTCTGACTAAGCCCTTTTATTCCATGTTGGCATCCCTGTTGGCTGCCACATCATCAAAAGATAACAGTGTTAACCCATAACTAACAGCAGGGACTAAAAGTAGTAACGTTTAGTAATTGCAGGGACTATTTTAAAAGTTTTGGAATTGCAGAGACTAAACTGGATTATTTTGACATTTGCAGGGACTAAAAGTACCTTTAAGCCTAGAAATAAATATCGATGAATAATGTGTTTTGCAGCTGGAAAGTAGATCTACTCGTATAAATGATAGATGTCTCCCACACTCCCAAAGTCCAAATTGAGGTCTCATTGCCCACAGACACACACTACTTGATTTGTTTAATTTCCATACAATTAATTAATTAATTAATTAATTGGGCTGTCATAGTTTGGTCACCCAATTGTTGAATTTTCATTACCCACCTTCAACTGGCTAGGATTTGCATATACATGCATTGTTTTATAACTTTCATTTTGTAGTCCTTCTTTCTTCCTACAAGCTTATAATTGATAAAATATAATAATTATTTATATAATAATAATAATAATAATAATAATAATAATAATAATTATTGACAGACAACACAAGAAAAACAACATTGGAGTTTCCTCAAGGAAAATTGCCAGAATCGCTTCGGAGCTGCCTAAGATCATTGTTTTTCTCCTTTTCCGTCCCATTCTGCCATTCCACTTCTCTTTCTCTCTCATGGCCTTGCTTGTACCTCTCTCCACTGCATTTTCTTCTTCCTTCTTTTTCTGTGCCATATGATATAAATATATTCCCTTAACTTGTTTTGTGCTTCATAATTTGTACTTCGGTCTGTGTTGTTGTAAATGGCCAATGCATCTGGGCTTTTCATTCCTCCTGTTCCCAAGTTGAGAGTGAGGGTTCAGCAGCCTCTCTCTGCCATTCATCGATTTGAACGATTCTCCGCCAAATTTGTTTGCTTCGGTACCATCGAAGGAGCTGACAAGCATGCTTCCACTGTTTCCCCTTCCCAATCTCGAATACCCAGGTAAGCTTTTCATTTCTGTTTCCTCTACTCGATCTGAATATGTTTTAAAGTTTTGATTTTGAATTTATTGGGAGGAGTGAACTTCTTGACGGTTTTAACGAAGGCGATGAGTTGAAAGGGGTTTAGGGAAGTGTTTGTCTTTCTGAGAGTGAGAGAAGAAGTTAAAGCCATGGGAATAGGATTGGAGTTTGTTCAACACTAAGTGAATGCTCAAGTTCTAGGTTATAAATCAGGCTTTTCATGTGATATTTCTTATGCCAAGTATGTAATAGATTTGTTGATGTTATTTGGAAGCACAATAAGAATGCTCCAGATTGTTTTTCTAGTATTCATGTAAATCAAGTGTGTATACTGTACAGGCTTGTAAGTAAAGGGTGCAAATTAGTTGGATGTGGTTCTGCTGTGCCAGCTCTTCAAATTTCTAATGATGACCTTTCAAAAATTGTTGATACCAATGATGAATGGATATCTGTTCGAACCGGGATTCGGAGACGACGAATTATTTCAGGTTAGTCATTGCTACTAGTCCTGCTTTCAGATTTAGGGTCTTGATGATGATTTGGTAAGGATGTAGATCTGTCTGAGATTGAGCATCTCAAGTTTGTATAGGGAGAAGCTTCAATTAATGGAGCATTGCCATTTTTATAAACTCCATTCTTGTTTTCCTAAAATGAACCTGTAAATACATAAATCAATACTTGATTAGAATCTATTTGGAAGTTATTTAGTACACTTATGGAGTTGGCTTGCTACTGCTTGTTGTTGTGCTCACAGGTGAAGATAGCTTGATAACTTTAGCGGCAGAGGCAGCTAGGAAAGCTCTTGAGATGGCAAAGGTTGACCCTGATGATATTGACCTTATATTGATGTGCACGTCAACACCGGAGGATCTTTTTGGTAGCGCTCCACAGGTATGGTTTCAGGGTGTGTCGTATTCAGAATAATTCTTTACATTCTTCAGATGTCTTTAACCTTAGATAATTAGTCTGTTTTTTTTACTTTAACCCCCCTTTTGTGATTAATGGAGTATTTGAGCAATTTTGATGTTGCAAGCTCCCTCTTTCAAATGATATTGAGCTTATTACTGTACTGGTAACTCTCCGAGATAAATTATCCTCTTCTAATTTAGGTTTTCTTATGAGTTGCAGATTCAAAAACAACTTGGCTGCACAACCAATCCATTGTCTTATGATATTACGGCTGCATGTAGTGGATTTGTATTGGGTTTAATATCAGCTGCGTGTCACATTAGGGGTATGAATTGGTTGCTTCGTTGACTTAATACCTGCTAAATATGGTGACAATCATTGCTCTTAATCTATGTGAATGCAGGGGGTGGATTTCAGAATGTTCTAGTTATTGGAGCTGATGCTCTTTCACGATATGTTGATTGGACAGACAGAGGGAGCTGTATTCTTTTTGGGGATGCTGCTGGTGCTGTAGTAGTACAGGTGATTGCATATCTTCCTGGCATTGGCCAACATGTGTAGCAAATCTAAATTAGCAATTTGGATCTTGTTTCTTGGCTTCAACTATTGATTTGCTGGTTATGCTTGTATTTGTTGTTTTTGGTTTAATTTAAGATGAAAGCAAGGTATTGAGAGTATTTTGTAAAATTTAGGACGATGTCGAACTGTTGTCCTAAATCCTAATCCTTGGATTTAACTTTTAAATTGCATATATGTTCTTAGATAAGTCTGCTGTCCTTAGGTTTTCACAAGATTTAATTGCTGCTTAGGAATGACGGTGAACTGATTCCTTCTTATTGAAAGAAGTAATTTATGTTGAAGGCATATATATTGATGTTGCTGGTATTATCATTACATCGCAGGCCTGCAGCAGTGAGGAAGATGGTTTATTTGGATTCGATTTGCATAGTGATGGTAATGGTCAAAGGTGAGTGCTTCTCATATTATTGAAAAGATCTGTTCTCTTCTTCCTCTATGCTATTTAATAAAATACCCACTCTCTCTTCATGTAGGCATTTGAATGCTGGCATAAAAGAAAAGAAGTCAAATAATGCATTGGATTCAAATGGTTCTGTGCCTGTCTTTCCTCCCAAACAGTCCTCATATTCGTGCATTCAAATGAATGGCAAAGAAGTGTTTCGTTTTGCTGTACGAAGTGTGCCACAGTCAATTGAATCTGCCCTTGAAAAGGCTGGTCTCCCTGCATCTAGCATTGATTGGCTACTTCTCCATCAGGTACACATACATTTATAAAATAAACCCGGGCATGTGGTGTGTGTGTGTGCATGTGCCCGGGGGTGGGAGCATCAAATGAGAGATGAGAGGAGCTAATATTGAGCATAAAATCATATATGAGAAGGTGCTTGTTGCTTTTGTATGCTAAATGAGCTGGTATCAAGTTCATTTTGAAATAATATGCTTTATATCCACAATTCATTAGCTGCACATATGTTGTGATATTGTCACTTGGCTGATTGATAAGATCAAATTTGGTCGAAAACAAAATATCATTTGAGTTAACTTGGAAAATCCATGGGATTCATGATAATGTTACTTGGAGAAAGGAACGTAACGTACGCTTTGGGTTGTAACAAATGCAGGCAAACCAGAGGATTATTGATGCAGTTGCGACTCGGTTAGAATTCCCCTCAGAACGGGTGATATCAAATTTGGCAAATTATGGCAACACAAGTGCAGCTTCCATTCCCCTAGCTTTAGATGAAGCAGTTAGAAGTGGGAAGGTTAAGGCAGGCCATACTATTGCAACTGCTGGGTTTGGTGCTGGTCTGACTTGGGGTTCGGCAATTGTTCGTTGGGGCTAAATACTTGTCCGTCCCCTTTTCATAGCAGCATCACAAATAGGGGAGATTTTCAGGTTCAAGTGAAGTTCTCCGCCGCACTTTTACACATATGTGGAAATGTGAGTTTGCACAAAGATATAACCATATCATCCAGCAGCTGTCCCCCCTTTTTTGTCTTGAATTCACATTGTCAAGGTCTTCTTTTCTGAAGTACCATTTTTTTATTGAGATATCAGATATGTATTTGTCATTAAGATTTAATTGAAACGAGGCTTATTATTTATGTTTGTCAATGGGACTAGTAAATAAAAAATGCAGCATGGAAAGTGTCTGCATGATTGTACTCTAAACAGACTTACCAGCCACAATGGTGGTGCAGTCTTGCAAAGGGTTATTGTTCAGCTTCTTCTAACACTAAATAAACACATGAAGAGCTTTAAGTATTTTGTGTTATTATAGGAGTATAGGCCTAAAAAAAGTCTTCCAAAAAAACATTGCTCTCTAAAAGATAAAAAGTACTAATTTAACCATTAAAAAAAATCAAATGTTAGTTAAACTAATCTCCAAATAGAACTAAAATGTCTCATGAGTTATTTTAATAGGACTAATTCGACCCGATAAAGAAGGACGAAATTAACATTTTTCATTTTTTACAGACTAAATAAATCTACATTTTTTGGATTAGCATGGATATTTACGCTTTTTTATCACGAGAACATGTAACTTGTAAGTACTTATAATATTTTCCTTCAAAATGAAATATTTGATTATTCTTTACCCCCTCAAATTTATTTTATATCCGTCACTAGCTGTATACCCGGTTACACTCAGGAGGCCACTATTGGACGAGGCTGGATGTTAGATTAGAGGCATCGATTCCTAGTTGAAAAGCTTGATATTATATAAAAATATGGACGCACATTAATAAGGATATGTGAGCAGTAGCTCAAAAAGGTAGATAGATATAGATTGAAAGAACAATAAAGGGGGGAGGGACCGCTTTTATCTGCTCCTACATAACATAACATAACCACGTTTTTGGTTCGATTCACAGCCAAACGCGTCGCTGTTTTTGTAGTTGTCTAAGATTAGGAGTGGACGTCACAGATTGATTGATTTATTTATTTATTTATTTATTTAGAAAGATAGATAGAGATAATATGAATATGCACTCCATTCCTTTCCTTTGCCCAATCTTTATACCTCTGTTGCACTCTCTCATTGCTCAGTATCTCTCTGCTAAGCTAACTGCCAAATCATGTCTTGTGATTTGAATTCTTGTTGAAGATATAAATTCATTTTCTCTCTTTCTCAAATCCCTCGTTACTTTGATTTCAATGGCTGTGACTATGGCTGCTTGCAGTATTGGACTAATTCACTTCAGTGCTGCTGCTGATAACAACAGCTTGAGAGCTTCGGAAAAATCTATTTGCAGTTCCCCCATCTCCAAGTTTGATGCCACTAAACCATCTTTCATTCTTCACCACAAAACAAGGTATGCTAACTAAACTAACTAACTAGTACTCTTGGTTACTTCTGTGTGTATCTATATATATATACTAGAGGAGGACAATGGACAATGGTAGCTTCTAATTTTATTATATCTGGTACAGTGGTACCAAGTTTCTATTTAATGTCATAATTTCTACTTAATATTTTTACTCTACGAAAAATATCTAGTGTGTGTAATAAATTAGCAATGGTTCTGAATTTGGTTACTCTGGCAAGTAATTTGTTAGTTAATTGGGGGAACCTTCTGTGTTAATTGTACTATATATGTACCGTTTTCTCAGATTATTATCATCATCGTCATCTTCTTCGGGAATAACAATCATCCCTAGAGCAACAACTGTTTCTAGTGTGGAGGTATTTAATTTGGCAAAATCAACTGAAAAAACTTTATTGCATAATAATATGAAAAAGATACATAGAAACATTTATTTGCTTTTAACTGCTGCATTGCATGTGTCTTCTGTGTACGTACGTACGTGGGTGGAGAACAGAATGGAAATCAAGGTGATGCTGATACCATCCCAACTCCCATAGTTATAATTGATCAAGATTCTGATCCTGATGCAACTGTCGTCGAGATTACCTTTGGTGATCGCCTTGGGGCTCTTCTCGACACCGTAACTAACTCCTTCTCAACATTTTTTACTTAAATACATCAAATATGAATATCAGAGATTATACTACGTACCTTCAAATCACCTGTGTTGCATTGTATTGCAGATGAATGCACTGAAAAACTTGGGGCTGAATGTTGTTAAGGCAAAGGTGTATTTGGATTCCTCTGGCAAGCACAACAAGTTTTCCATCACAAAAGCGTAAGTAGTAGTAATTCTAAAACATTTTACGTTATGTGACATTGTTAATATGTCCGTCCTAGTCCTACTACTAAGCAAGAGACAATTAATAATTATATATTGATTGCAGTGATACGGGTAGAAAAGTGGAAGATGCAGAGTTGTTAGAGGCAATCCGTTTGACAATTTTAAATAACATGATAACTTATCACCCGGTAATAATCTATGCTATATGCAAGCTTCTCAACATGTTATTAATTGTATTGTATTGAATGTAATTGGTTTGTTTGTTTGTTTGGTGGTATATATATATATTATAAAGGAATCAAGCGCTCAGTTAGCTCTTGGAGCAGCTTTTGGACTTGTGCCTCCAAAGGAACAGCTTGATGTGGACATAGCTACCCACTTAACCATCACTGATGACGGCCCAGATAGAAGGTCTTATATATATATATATATATATATATGCCATTCCCTCATTCCTCCTTAATTAATAGCTAGCTAACTAGCTCTTGCTTACCTGCTTTTCATCGTTAATTAATTGCAGTTTGCTCTACGTGGAGACAGCTGATCGCCCTGGATTACTGGTTGATCTTGTTAAGATTATTACTGACATTAACATTGCTGTTGAATCCGGAGAATTCGACACTGAGGTAAATATCAATGTCATCATGTACTAGTAGTATATAGCTAAATGTAACAGTTAATTATCAATAAAATAAAAGGAAATTAGGAATGTCTGAGTTACATATATATATATATATATATGAAAGCTTTGGTGTAAATTGTAGGGGCTGTTGGCTAAGGCAAAGTTTCATGTCAGCTACAAGGGTAAAGCTATCATCAGGCCTCTCCAGCAGGTAACTAACTCCAACATATCTTTCTTTCTTTGTTCAATGAATTGGATTGTTATGATATGATGTGTCAGAATTAATGATACTTCAGTTTCTGAAACACTTTACTGATTAAATAAAAATTCATGTGCAGGTTCTTGCTAACAGCTTGAGATATTTCTTGACACGACCTTCAACCGAGGAATCCAGTTTTTGAGTTGAGTGGCATGCATGTCACGAACAATCAATTGCAGCACATTTTATTTGCTTTGGCAATGCATTCATTTGGAGGACACTTGTAAAATCTAGTTCACCCGAAGCTGGAGTCCATGTTGACTCATAAATTTGATTTCCACGTCTTATGGAATGAACCAGAAATAGAGTAAGAATAAATGCAAGACAAATATAAGAGAATAGAGATAATTATGAAGAAATGAACAGAAGAAGAGATTCTTTGTATTATACTTCTTAAGGTGCAAAATTTACGGCGTAACACGTTTTCTTTTTATCGGATACAAATCTTGTAAATTACAAGCATATTAAGACCTAATATAATGTGTCACTAAATTATAAAGTTAAAAGCAATAGCAATAAGTGAAAACCTTTTACTCATTAGAGTTATAAGAGTAATAGAGTATCCTAGAAAAAATGAAAGAACTTAAAAAGATGGACATCTACTAAATATTCATAACACTCTCCCTCGGATGTCCATTGAGAATATGTCTCATTAAAACCTTACAAAAAAATCCCAGTGGAAAAGAAATCCTAGTGAAGAAAAAGAGCGCAATATCTTTGATGTGAGAATTACCTTGTTAAAAAAAACCTTTTTAGGAAAATTCAATGAGAATGTGATGATCACTTATTAAACTTATAATAATTATGATTTGATGTTATAATTGGAAATTTAAAATTACTTATATGTCTCATTTTGTTCAGAAGTTCCCCCTCATTTAACTTCTCAGTAGACACTTAAACTTATAAATGTATTTTCTTAAGTTGTGGTGTAGTGTTTTTGTGATTTGCTTAGTTTGTCCGAATGTATTTTGATAGCTTTGGTGTATTAGGGTGTAGCTTGTTTTGCTATGGTATAGGCTACCCAAGGTGCTTTGGTATATCACCTTTCATCTTTTTTTTTTTGTAAACATGGATTTTTATCAATAATATTATCTACTTATCGAAAAAAGAAAGAAAGCATAATGCTATAATACTAGATCAATTGGTAGTGGGAATGCATTGAGCATGTACCTAAGCCTCAGGGTCATGGTTTGATTCCCACGGAAGGCAAAAACTCTACATGGGGTAGAGAAGATCATGAGTGCATCGCTGGGTAGCCTACTAAGTAAGAAAAAGAGTCTGGGATGTTACAAAATTTCATTTTAGTATTCTATGTGTCTACAAGTTGCTATTGAGAGCTCATTATATTCTGATTTTCGATGTATGGAACCCTTACATAATGTCAAAACTCACTAGATGTGCTAGGTCCAAATTAAAGCTATTTTAGAATAAATTTGCTTTCAAATGCATTACAACACAATAATTCTCCAACTTTGATGAGTTCAAATGAAACCTAGCCATCTTTGATGAGTTCAAATGCATTACACCACAATTCTCCAACTTAGCTATTACTCGAGTGGGATCCTCACCTGAAACAACTTGAGGTCACACTTTTCTTATCTATCATCAGAACTTCAAATTAGTCGAGACCCCTTCCACCTAGACACTGGAGCGACGTCAAAGATCTCTAAACCATATAATGCATTATGACACAATATTCTTTCGGAATGAAACTGTTACAACATAATACTCACAGGCTTCATAAATCCACATAGAGTAGAGCACATACTTATGTTTTCATGTACGAAATTTCAATGCTCTTAACCCTAATGAGGAGATAAATAAAATGCTATTCCCCAACAATTTCACTCTTTTCCTTATAATATGGGTTGCACTTGACACTGTAACTTCAATATTTTGTACTTATTAATTGTTATTTCATTCTTTTGTGTCAAAACCATGTTATGCTGCTTTTGTTACAATTTAGTTTAAGTTTCAGCTGCCATATGTTACAACTGTATGATGATGGCTATTAGTCAGTTTTGCATTCCTGTCCTTCTTTTTGTAATGTTGTCATTCTTGAACAATTTCCTTTTAACTTAGTGGAGTCTTAGGGTCAACTAAGTACAACATTAGCTGCCAAGTTGCTATTTGTTTAGGTCAAGAGTCATCATTCATGAATCATGGTACCAAACCTATGGGACTAGCTGGGACTATTCTGTTGGTACTATTGATCGAATTGATCAACCATAAACTACATGACTTTCAATTTTTTTTGTATTCCATCACTTACGATACTTGGATTAACGAAAAATATTGCAACATAATAGCATAGTGGAGCAGAGTTCCAGAGAGAAAGAAACGAAAATTTTCTTTGCTTTAGAAAATTGAATTGAGCTATCCTAGCTAGTTCTTTTCTTTGGAGCCGAGCCTGATTTGCAAATGCATAATCAGCTATACCGAGTGGAACTCAAATTACGGAACTCCTCACCTTTTTCTATGTTGTATTTACATATGCTAAAAAAATGATCGACATTTATACAACACTTGACACTTAGTTGAAAACAGTTCACTCATTTTCTACTTAATTTCGGTGCATCATTTTTCCTGAGATTGCAGCAGCAAGTGCTGCTCTGAAGCTAGGATCCTTGGTCAAGGAAGTAGCCATTTGTTCCACCAAAATCTGCGGGACCTCGGGTGAACCGATTCTGGGATTTGTTATATTCTTAGACTCAATGATGGACTTAGATTTTGTCCAATCAATGGAAACTGCCGGCGCAGAAGAGCCAAGAGGCGTTGAACTAGATACCGAACTCAAGGTCCTACAACGGTTGGTGCTTGATGTTGCCTCCATTTGAGAAGGGTGAGGATGATTGTGCTCACCTTCATAAGTTGCAACCGTAACAGATGGATCATCCACACTTCTTTGCACCTGCATATGTAAATAACCAAAACAGTTGATTAGCTTGAGATCCAGTTCCTTGGTGGAGTAAATTTGCATGACTATTTCCTAATTAGTAGCTTAAAGTTTTACCTTCTTTTTGACTGGGCAGCTTGGAGCAAAAGAGCATTTAAAGTATGCTCTTGGAGAAGGGTTATCCCTTGTCACCTTTTGTCCATATTTCCTCCATTGATATCCATCTTTCACAATCTGCAATCATTAAAAAAAATGAAAACCTTGTCAAATAAAGACACCTAAATAATTATGACTCAGAATGATTTAAAAGATGTCTATAGTCGCGATTAGGGTTGCGACATCATGGTTTTTGATGTCTCTACGGCCGTAATTAAGGCCGCATTTGGCTCTGACCGCGATTCAAAACCTATGATTTATTGCTGCAAAGAATCTTACAAGGCTAGCATCAGATGATTCGGTCTTGAAATAAACTCTGGAAACTTTTGCCTTGATGGTTTCTTCCCTTGGTTTCTTGCATGATTCTTCATCACTTGAGCTGCTCTCAGAGTTTCCATTAACCCCCACTAGATTAGAATTGTTGTTACTGCTTTCAGACTTCCTTTTCTTTGGTGGGCTGAGCTCCTTATCAGGATTCTTCCTCATATATTCCATTAAGTTGTTTTGCAAAGTGTTGTAGTTCTCACACATCTCTGTCAGCATTGCAGTTAACTTCTTGTTTTCTGCAGTTACCCGCTTAAGCTCCTCCACTAATGCACCAGTGGACTGAAATTATACCACATATATATACGATCATTCAAGCAGTTTTAATATGAAAACACGGATGACTCATATAGCTAATTGTATCCACAACAATTTACTAAAACCTGTTAACAAGAAAACATTCAATCCTATCAAAGCTAGAGTGATCCCTATCTAGTTCTTTCTGGCTTTAAAAATTGAGTAAACCAAATTCTGTGTAGAATTTACACACTCACTTCTACGTTTGTCATATTTAAGTAAGCCAAATAAGTCATGTTAGTCCCTAAAGTTTTCTCAATATACAATATCAGAGACCTACTAGTTCTAAGTTTTACTTTACCATTTTTCCTTTAAATCTATTTAGATTATGATTATATATTGACAAGGGAAAAGAAGAAAGGTTTGGCGCAACTAACCTCTTCTTTTGCCGAAGACTTGGTCAACCCCAATGAGAAGAAGTTGTTATGCACTTCATTTTTCTGAAATAGAACACACAAGAGATATTATTCCCCTCATCAAACAAGCATTTCATTTAGACCAAAGAACATATATCTTCCATGCAAGATGACATATCATTTCATCATAACTTGTTACTATTATTATTATTATACTTACGGGAACTTGCTGCTGATGAACCCTGCGGGAATTAATGCTGAGATCTAAGGAAGTGTTAATCCATGATGATGAATAATCCATGCCAAATGCTAACTAAATTCAAACAAATTAATATCACTTTCCCTCCCTATGATATGATAATATAATAAGAACTCTGGTTGCTAATTGGTTATTTAGATTCTATGATATGATGTATATATGTAGCAAAAGCCTCGAAGTTTCATAGTGAAGGAAGTGTGAGTAGGATATATAGCATAGAAGGAGGAAGAGAAGTTGAAGAAGGAAGGAAAGTAGGAGGAAAGAGAATGCTAGCTACTTGTTAAACAGCTCGCATATTATTTAATGTTTCCATTTCAACACATGACTACTAGTATTTGACTAGACTGGACAAAGATAAGAAGAACGTGTCTATATCCATTTACTCACTATTTGTTTTTTAATTAACTTTTTTTTAAAAAAATCATTCAACAAATGTACACGTGTAATTTCTTTTTTCAATCTCCACCGCTGATAATTAGGATCAAATTTTGTATTGGCCAATATCTAGTTTGATTACTGTGGGAATGAAATTCGGGAGCACCGATCAACTGCGCATGTCTCAGAGTAGATTAAACCAATTAATGTTACTTACACGCGTAGTTACTTTACCAGCGTTAAATATCAAGGGATATTAATTTTATTTTATTTAAAGAACCGGAAGCAGAGCACAAATGTGTTTGCTGGGTGGGCTTGACTAATTTAATTAATCAGTGTTATTAAAAAGGACGTGAAATATATATGTCGGTGACTTTTCGTTCGGTACGTGGAAATGGAATTCAAAGTCAAGCAGCCCGCCTAGAATATTCTCCACTAAACTACAAATTAATATCAGTACTAACTTGTGGATTTAGCTATGTCGACGTGTCTCCTTCCTCAAAACTGCAAGTTATATATCAATTTATTTTTTTTTTTTTTTTTCACAAAAGTTTTTAAAACCGGGCTTGGGCATCCAACAGGTGCAATGGTTCCATTGTTTTAAACCACTCAAACCAAACTGAAATTAGTGCATTTTGTAAAAGGCTATTATTTTTAATACCCCCCACATTTTCATTTAATATCATTTTTACCTTTACCAAAACCCACCACTTCTATATTTATGTATTAGAAAAATAAATCCATAATACACTCCGAAATTATGTATTGGTACGATGTCTTTTAATAGTGCTTGAGTAAGCGCTATTAAAAAGTATAATGCACAAATCCACAACCCTAATTGCAAAACATAAAACCAGAGCCTACTCTTTAATAGCGCTTATTCAAACAAGCGTTGTTAATTTAAAAGACATCTTTAAAACTAAAATTTACATTTTTCATTTATGTATTAATACATAAATCCAGAATGAATTATTTAATTTCTGACTTATGTAATAACACAAAAATGCAGAATGAAAAAATACATTATGCATTAATACATAAATCCGGAAAAATTTTAAAAAGTGAATTCTGGAATGTAAAGAAGATAAATCTTGGGGAGTCTCCAACTCCTCTTTGGCGCCACAATGGCACTCCACCCCTCCCCCATTTATTTTTTTCTTTTTTTATTTTCATTTTTAAGAGCACGTGTTAAAATTTAGGAAAAAATTGGATCTATAAATATATGAAGTGCAAAATGAAAAGTGTGATGCTAGCCAGTGTGTTTTGAGATACTTTAGAGTCTGAAAAAGAAAATAGTTGTTCATATACGCAAAGTTTGTTCCTCAATAACTGGTTAGTTGAAAGGAAATAGTGATTTTGTAATAAAATCTGTAAAGTGGAATGCAAAACAGTGTATTTTGTGGTACTTAAGTGGTCGGAAAAAATTTAACTGTTCAAATACGCAAAATTTGTACCTCAGTAACTTGTTTTGTGAAAAAAAATTATAACATATTTATGTAAAGTACAATGCTAAGTAGTGGTTTTTTGGATGCTTTAGTGTTCGCAAAAAGATCCAACTATTCAAATATGAAATATTTGTGGCTCAATAACAGGTTTGGTGAAAAAAAATTGTGACAATACGTAAAGTGTGATGCTAAGCAGCATGTTTTGAGATACTTTAGTGTTCGAAAAAAATTTAACCGTTCAAAACAATTAATTTCAAAACAAAATATGTGGTGAAAAAAATTAATTTCAAAACAAAATATGTAAAGTGCGATACTAAGTAGTGTGTTTTTTTGATGTTTTAGTGCTTAGGGTTTAGGGGTACTTTAGTGTGATGCTAAGCAGCATATTTTGGGGTACTTTAGTGTTCGAAAATTTTTTAGCCGATCAAATACTCAGTTCATTCCTCAATAACCGATTTGGTGAAAAACTAATAATAATTTCGTGACAAATATACACACTATGTTTTAG
Source organism: Astragalus membranaceus (assembly GCA_039519185.1). Lineage (NCBI taxonomy): Eukaryota > Viridiplantae > Streptophyta > Magnoliopsida > Fabales > Fabaceae > Astragalus > Astragalus membranaceus. The sequence continues at coordinate 227,697,489 of CM076846.1, read as the reverse complement.
TTTTTAAGTTTGTAATTGCCTTTTTTATTGCACGTTTTTTTAATTCATACTCACATTCAATTTAAATAATGTTTTCTCATGGTTGCAATTTAAGAAATAAATTTTACCCAACAACAATTCTATATTAACTAGAGTTTTTATCCGTATATTAGTTAAAGTTAAGAAATATATTATGGAATATTAGTTAAAGTCCAATGTCTCTGCCGTAAATATTGTATGGAATATTAGTTAAAGTTAATGGGTAAAATGAGAAGTTTGGGTTTAGGTATCCAACCTTGGGATATTAAAAATAAGGCTTAAATACAGTTTTGGTTCCCCTATTTTGACCAATTCACGATTTTGGTCCCTAAAGTTTTAATTTGACGATTTTGGTCTCCCTATTTTCCCAATTTGAAAAATCATAGTCCCCCTCTTAAATAAGTCAAAATTGAAACTCAGTTTGACTCACTCATCCTACGTGGCAGTCCACGTAGACTGCCACGTAGGCGCACCCCCCACCCCCACCCCCCACCCCTTCTTCTTCCTCGTGAACCCCCCTCCCCCTTCACTGTTCCCCCTCCCACCGTGAACCCCCCCTCCCCCTTCACTGTTCCCCCTCCCCCCTTCACTGTTTCCCCTCCCACCCCCCACCCTCCACTGTTCCTCTTCCCACCCCCCACCCCCAGAGAGTTCGCAGAGAGAGAGAGAGAGTTCGCAGAGAGAGAGAGAGACGCAGAGAGAACGGAGAGATGCGAAGGGGGGGGGGGGGAGAGCGACGGCGAGCGACGGCGAGCGAGAGCGATGGAGATCGAAGGGAGAGCGACGGAGAGAGAGAGGGAAATCGAGGGGGGAGGGGAGAGACGATGAGCGAGAGAGAGAGGGAGGTGCGAAGGGGGGTGGGGTGGGGGGTGAGGGAGACAGAGAGAGATCGATGGGGGGGTGGGGTGGGGAGAGACGGTGAGGGAGAGAGAGAGAGGGAAATCGAGGGGGGAGGGGAGAGACGGTGAGCGAGAGAGGGAGGGAGGTGCGAAGGGGGGGTGGGGTGGGGGGTGAAGGAGACAGAGAGAGATCGATGGGGGGTGGGGTGGGGTGGGGTGGGGAGAGACGGTGAGGGAGAGAGAGATTTGGTTCACAGTGGGGGTGGGAGGGGTCACGGTGGGGGAGGGGGGAGGGGAAGAGGAACAATGCGAAGGGGTGGGGGGAGGGGAAGATGAACAGTGGGGGTGGGGGTGGAGGGGTGGGGGGTGCCACGTAGGCTGCCACATAGGACAATAAGTCAAAATTGAGTTTCAATTTTGACTTATTTAAGAGGGGGACTATGATTTTTCAAATTGGGAAAATAGGGGGACCAAAATCGTCAAATTAAAACTTTAGGGACCAAAATCGTGAATTGGTCAAAATAGGGGGACCAAAACTGTATTTAAGCCTAAAAATAAAGTCGGCCAAAAGTATAAAGCCACTTTTGCAAGGGAGCGGATTCTCTTCGGCCTGATTTTTTCTCAATTTTTTCCAGCTTTTAATCTCAACCATCAGATTCACTCCCCATCATGTTTTCTGTATTTTTTACTCCCGGTCTTCATTTTGAGTAGATGATTAAATTTCACTAGAGAGGATCCCCACCCTTTTTGCAAAGTTCTGTTTAATGTTCAGGAAAAAAAAGTAACTGATATGTTTATCACAAATTCAAATTAATTATTTCACTGAAAAATTAGTAACTACTTGTTAACACCCAAAAATAACTAAGTCACAGGCTGAGAGCCGAGTGAAGGAAGTGAGTAGAATTGGAGTACTAAGGCAGGCTACTTGACAAAGATTTGAGAGATAATTGCCAGAGAGAAGAACTCAATAGAAGCCATCGGGACATACCACAAGACAACTCCCCGAGGAAGGGGTCAGCCCGAGGAGCAATAAGTAAGGCCGAGGGAGAGCAAAGCCTCAGCCTATAGAGTGCCACGGCCAAGGTGGGCTCGGGTGCCTGAGTTACTGTTCGAGGACGAGGGCTAGCTGAGCAAGCCAATTGACTGAGGTAAGGCAGACTTGCTTGGAAGGCAAGTAAGAGGGAGCACGAAGACAGAACGTGGGAGCAGTTGAAGATCAAACGAATGAGCGAAGCCTTGAAAATGAGTGAGGGTGTTACACCCCACTAACCATACTAGTGAGATTATGGGTGGTTACTCCGCCTCCTTAGGGTTTAGGAACGATGATAGTCGTTGATCTTAGATTGATCCAACGGTAGGCAAAATATTGGCTGTGTTAGTGGCCGACGAGGGCCTGTGTATATAAATATTAGAGCAATTGTACAAAATAAACACACATCAATCAATCCAGAACTCTACGTTTATTTTATCTATCTTCTTTATCGCATTTTTATCTTTATTTTTATGCATTAGCCAGTAGTATAATCCAAACCTCGCAGTTCCTCTCACCCAACCTGGCCCTTTCTAGAGGAGTCAGGATACCCACAGTCAAGGAGCAGAGTTCCCTCATTGGCACAATCGCCTGAAGAACAGAGGAATCAAACACTTGTTCAAACCTCTGGCCGAACCCACGGCTAGGACCTAAGAGTTTGACACAGGATAACACTACTTAAATATTCAACTATCCCCGAGTGATTGCTCAAAGTATGGTTTTTCTTGATCATCGTTGAAGAAGTTTTGTGGTATAGTTCCCAAAATTTAATATTCAACTATTCCTGAAGGATTGCTCAAAGTATGTTTATTATTTAATTTGAACTTAGGAATTTGTTGGTGCTATTTAATTTGTGTTGGTCTTGTGCAATACAAGTTGTGAATCTCTTAAAGTCTTATTTTTATTACATTTTTAGTGATGTGTGTGTTTGAAAATTTTTGCAACCCGTAACCCATATTCATGCATCCGCCAGCGGTAGTAGGCCTTACTGTTTGAATTATGTGACTTTGATAACATCGATGAATAATAGATATTATTTCAATGGATGATGAAGCTTTTATTGGACTCTCATATCATACGAGGGGATCCATTCTCGTAAAAATAAGAACTGCTAAAGTCACGAAATCCAAATGGAAAACTCAGTCAGAGTGTAGCAATCTATAGAGTCAGTAGATGCACGGGACCTAGTAATAATCAACAAAGGCCACCACCCACTAGATCTTGTTGAATTTAGTTGGCCCCAGTTTGTCCGAACTTGAACACCAATTGGCACAATTCATCTTTATTTCAATTTCAACAACCAGAAAGAAGAAGCAGAAGAGGAAAGAATGAAAAGACGGAATTGAAAAGCATTACAAACAAACAATGAATGACCACGGGGATTGACTTCTGAACGAGTGACTAATTATTTGTCTCACTTTCTTATGTCGGTCCAATCAACACAATGGTGAAACTTCAGAATTTCTTCTCCTTTTTCTTAAAAAAAAAATGTCTTCCTTGGAAGGCTCTATCTGTCAAGGTTAATCTGCCAACTTATAAGATACTCCATTCCTTTTCATTTATAAACAAATGATTGGACACACATTTTAAGAAAAGTTAAAAAAATATTATTCATAAATTACTCTTACATAAGTAAAAGTAGTGTAATAAAAAGTTTGTTGCATTAATAATCGTAAAAGTAGTGCAATAATTAGTAAGTAATCTCCATCCAAAAATCAGAATTTTCGATGGAATTGAAGTCTTCCAAGGGGCTTTATAATGTGAAAAATCACTGTTACTAACCACTGGAAAAGTTGGATCGGATGACAGTAGATATTGGTAACAAGAGCGCACTGAAAAACGTTTTGAAGACACTAAGAACCAGCTCCAGAAATCTGCTCCATCACAATTTAAGCTCACCTCCCTTAAAATATCAAGCAGCACTTTCCCTTCATCACTATGAAGTTGAACATTGTTCAAAACTGAGGACAAGTTCCAATGTCATCGACTCTGATGGCATGCTTCCAATTCCACAATCTTCGCATTCTTATTAGAACAACCTGCAAAAATATTAGTGACCATTGCTCGAACCCTTTCTAACATTCGCTTCAAATCACCCCTCCGAACATCGCTCATCCCCCACTCTGCTAAGGTCATGCCACCAGAAAGAAGAGTCCAACGTTCTCTCCGAGGATGATATCCCGTTGAAGAAAATAGAGCACAACTCACCATATCTATACGTAAGAATATCCCTCCAAGAAGCTTCTTCATCCGACAAGAAACGCCACTTCCACTTAGCTAATAGAGCAATATTAAACAAAATATTTTTCACACCTAGGCCACCCTTCTCCTTAGACTTGCAAACATTGTCCCAGACCACCCAATACATACCTCTAGCATCATCTTTAATACCCCACAAAAGTATTTTATTTTTTTATTAGACTTATAACAATTTTTGAAGTGTTACTTGAGGTGGCGTTGAACTTATAATTTATAGCGTTTCTTTTTTCTCACATTTTTACCTTTATTATTTTAATTAGATTCCTCATTAAAACTCTATTGAATGAATATCCTCTTTCGTTTTTAAGTATTAATTACAAATTTTCATTTATGTCTGTTAACACCCAAAAATTGTTGAGTTGCTGGCCGAGGGAGGCCTCACCCGAGGCAAGTCATGAGCTAACTTGTCCAAATTCTTAGCAAAATAGAAGCCAAAGGGCTAAGAGATAGCCTATGCTTCTTCTACTCATTTTAATATTCTACACTATTTGTGAATAGGTAACCACAGGGAATTTTGGTAGCCTCAGCAAGTTGTGATTAATAGAGTAAGCTACTTGAGAAGAAGAAAATGTATGTTTTTCCTAAGGCTAGGAAGATGAGCTTTTATTTGCTGATGGTCATTGGCTATAGTAAAATTTAGGGTGTCCTGAGGCCAATTAAGAAGATGAAGGGGAAAATCCTTGCTGAGGAATGTGAAGAGGTCTACTCTTAAGAAGAATCCATTGAGGAACCTGAATGTAATGCTCAGACTTAATCCTTATGCTAAAACTGCTAAGAGGATGGATCTGCTTGTTGAAGCTGAGCATCTTGGCCGAGGAATAGTTCAAGTGAGAGATTAGTGTTCGAGGGTTTGGTTGTTGAGGATTGAACAACTGGGGGCACTATTACTGGTGCAACGAAGTTGCTTTGGGAGCAAGCAAATGAAGCACATGGAAACTGCGCTGAAGATTGCGCATCAAGGCATGGAGCTGTTAAGAGGAATGTGTTTAGGCGCCTAGAATATAGGAATGGTGGTTATTTTTCACTTATCGTGCTAATGGATGTCACCATTATTGTACGTTGATTCTAAGTCGATCCAAAGGTGTTTGTGATCATGGTCAGCTATAGGCTAATAATGTCAGTGGCTGCCAGAAACCCTTGTATATAGCTAGCTTGCAAATATTTAGAACACACGTCAATCACTCAAACACATCTATTTTCAAGTATTTTACTTTCCTTTATAATGCCTTAAGATAATCTTAGAATAGTGTACCTTCCTCCCGCACCTAATCTTAAAGCTCTTTGGAGTAGTTACGAACCCATAACTAAGGAACAAAGTTCCTTTCTCAATGTAATCGCTTGAAATCACAAGGTTCAAAGTCTTATCCAATTATTGGCTAATCCAAATTTTGACAACAAAATATGCACGCCTAGTGGGACCATAGGTAAACAACCATCTTAAGGGTTTGATTCACCTGGTCTAGATTACCACTGGCGTATGTACCTCCGTTTTGGCAAGAGTTTAAGCATTACGGAATCTGCTTCAACTTCTAAGAAGGAACCTCTCCGCAAGAACAATGAAACGGTTACATCAGGGACTGTAAACTAAATTGCACCCCTCCACTTGTCTCAATTGAAGAACCTCAAAATGTTGAAGTGGAGCAGCCAGTGGTTATCGCCACATCCTTCATTTGAAAACATATTGATATGGGGATACATGACATCATGTATCAAGCATCACAACAACCGACTGGCATATTCAAGTCTATGATGCACAATGAGGTGCAACGGGCCATAGAACAAGAAAGTAGAAGAGTTTCTCAAAGTAGTAGCTTAACTGGTCTTGTTACCCCTAGCCAAGGAGTGCCTATCAATTTCAACCAATCATAAAGTGAATGTTGTAGGAGATTGTTAGAGCATTCGCAATGGTGTTCATTATACTTTTTTTTCCTTATTAAGAAGAGTTTGCTATAAAGAATACAATTGTAGAGAGAATAAAAGCAATCCTTAATAAGGAAAAGTCCTTCTATCAGGACTCTCTCTCTCTCTCTCTCTCTACGGGCCCCACTATTAAAAACCAATTTTATCTATTTTTTTCTCTCTCCCTCCGGGTCCCACATGACACAATTTTTATTAAAAACCAATTGAAGTGAAATGACATAGGATTATAGTGGAACCCATTTCGTAAACTTTTTTGGGGTGCTGAGTTGGAGATATTGAGTAATTATAAGGAACTAACATTTTTTTTGACAGCCTAAGGAGCTAACATTAAAAAGATATAAATGAGTGATGTGTACACGTAGATCCCACTTAAGAAAAAAATGAGAGGTCCTCCATTGTGAATGCTCTTAGAGATAATGTTGCTAGGCGTCCTTATTTTGGGAATTTCAATTCATACTCATTTTCTATTAACATACCTTTTTCCCCCTATTTTGGGAATTTTTCTTTCTATCTATCTCTCATAATCTCATCATCTCTCGTCATTATCTCTCAAATTTTTAATCATTATATCTCTCCTTTCACGCTTTTATTTTGTGATGAGATGAATGAGGAAAAGAGGGAATCCAAAGTGTCATTTCCATTCCCTTGCGGCAACCTTTATGCACTCAGGGGCGGAGCCAGGGAGACCTGGTGGGGCCATGGTCTCCCCCAAATTTCTACTATTTTAGTAACTATTTGTATTATGTACTCAATTTTTCTAGCCGGTTCCCCCCTAATTTCTTGTGTTTTAACAACTTGGTCACTCTCAATTTGTAATCCCGGCTCCGCACCTGTATGCACGCAAGTTGCAACATTTTCGTTGTTGTGCATTCCATCCACTTTTCAAGGAGTTAATTGCAGAGTGTAACAGTAGTCTTACAAGGGTTGTTTTAATGGAGAGTGGTACATGTGCAGCAACTGTAGCCATTAAAGCATGTCAAGGGGTTGCCGTTGCATCATCTTATTTAAGGTGTGGAGCTCTCTACAATATATCGTTGCGAACGGTTCAAGCAGCGGAGATAGATCATTGAGAGTGATATGGTTTCGGTTGCATAGTCTTCGCCTATGGCCACACAAACAAGGACTACTAAGAATTACACAATATGAATGCATTTCTTAACTTGCATTTCAAAAATGTTAAAAAATAGATAGAAAAAATTGAAATTTAAAAAGCACAAATTCATGTATTGCAGAGTTAAACTTTTTTAAATGCAAATATGTGTCTCAGAAATTAAGTTCTAAAAAGTAAAAAGAAAATATATGAAATCTGAATTTAAGTTTTGCAAAATCATGATAACTGAGTTCATTTTGTTCCTTGGGTCTTTTTCCCATGAGGTTTTGGTCTAGAGAAGCTTTAATAATACCCTTTGTATATGTTACGGCTAGGATGCCTGCTTGCACCCTTTTTAATATAATTTTTTGCTTATAAAAAAATGATAACGGAGTTTAGGAGTTACGTTTTCAAAAAAGGATATGTTGAGCTAAAAATTTAAAAAACAGAGAAGTGTGTACATTAAAAGTGGAGGTGTGAATAGAAATTATTGTATACCTTATGGTATCCTACTTGGCCCAAAGTTATCTTGGGTATGGATAATAAAAAGGCTGGCGAGTTTTCCACCCCCCCATTTTGCTCCACATACCACCCAATTTTATTTTAATTCCAAATTACCACTCAAATTTAACACCTTTCTCAAAATTATGTACAGAAGCGTAAATCCGGTGCTTTGTCTTTTTGAATTCCCAGAAATATGCACTAGACATAAATCCAGAATTATATATTTAACTTCCGGATTTATGTCCCAACACATAATTCCGAAATACGAATTTTTTTGAGTTCTAGATTTATGTTTCATAGGTAAACCCCGGGAGTTAATTTTTTTAACTCCAGAATCATGTATGAAACATGAATCCAGAATGGAATGGTTTTAATTTTTTTATGGTTATACTTATGGAATGGTCGTGTTTACTGAGCGTCAACGAGAATATAACAACAATACCCAAAATAATTGACATTATTAGACCCTCTAACCCTGTGAAAAGATCAAAATACCATTATTGAACAAACCATGTGCGTCCCTTTTTTTTGCTTTCAACAGGTACGATACTTTAGTACTGAATCAGGTATGATACCTTGATATTGTGGCGTATGTTTTACCACACACCCCTAATACGGTACTAAAGTACCGAACGGGTTCGGTACTAAAGTACTGTTATTTTTATTTTTGGTTCGGTCATGAACAAGGATGTCTTTTCTTTTTGTTTGACTAAAATTGTTTTTGATTAGGTAATTTAATATTTAATCAAAATCGTGCATGTGAACAGGGGTGGAGGGTAGTTGATAGATGGGGTAATCTTTGCTACCCCAAAAATAATATATGTATACAAATAAGTAGGTACATTTTATATTTAGCTATACCTAATACTATATTATTTAGCCACCACAACCAATTTCTTTGTCTAAGAAGATAAAAGAACAACAACAAATCTATAAGTTTAAGTCAATTAGTCTATTATTATTCCAAACAAATATGGTGATTTTTATTAACTTGGTGATTTTGGCTCCTCTATTTTGCTTTTGACAAATTTGGTTCCTAATTTTCTTAGTTTCGCAATTTTATTTCCTAAAAATTATACATTATTTTCACTTTTGGTCCAAAAAATCTTAGATTTTGGAAAAATAGTGGATCATCTACAATTTTTATGGACAAAAAATACAATGAAAAAATCACAAAAACCACAAATGTCAAATTAGGGAAGCAAAATTGGTAAAAGTAAAATGGAATTATCAAACTCACTGATCAAAGAAAGTTGAGAGACAAAAAATGCAAATAAGTTTTTATATTTAGCCCCTCATAAAAATTAGATCAAAGAAAGTTGAGAGACAAAAAATGCAAATAAGTTTTTATATTTAGCCCCTCATAAAAATTAGGCTAGCTTCGCCACTGCATGTGAACCATAATAATGGTACTAAACCTCCTCCTCCTAACTGCTACCTTTGACTTATTTTAAAGAACAATGGAACGGCAAAGAAGTTTCTCCTTCAAACCCACAAGGCTTTTGCTTTCTTCTATTCTCTTCCTTTCAATCTTCACTATCTGGGTCACTAAATCCACACATTCACTTCACTCCCAAACTCTTTTTCACTTCAACACTTCTTCTCCTTCTTCTGTTGTAAATTTCACAGCAATGCATCATGCTAATGGAACTTCATCTGCAAAGAGATTCAGCGACGAACGAAATAAGGTTGAAGCAAGTGGTTTTGTTGGTGAGAGTAAAACCCAAGTTTTGATTTTGAAGAATATGAATATTGAGCATAAGAAAGTGAAGAAAGAGTGTGATTTAACAAAAGGTGAACAAATGGTAGATTAGACAAAAACTTAAAGGAACATTTGGTTGACAAAGTCATACGGTACTTTACTACCGAACTGGTACAGTACCAAATTACCGTACCAATCCAAACCGCAACGTGGGGGGTTTGGGAGCCTGTTCTACGTGAGGGTATTTTTAGAATTTTTAAAAATTTGGGGTGTGTGCTGAGTAGGGGAATGTGTAAGAAGTATGGGCCTAATAAAAAACTCTGGCCCATACTTCTTACACATTCCCCTACTCACCAAAAAAGGAATCTCGTTAGTTTGATAAAAAAAAAAGGAATCTCGTTAGCCAGTTGGCTTGGCGGACTTTGTACTTCACCATTTTTTGGCCTTTTATTTTTAAACACTCCCTTCTACTTACAAACCCCCCCCCCCCCCCCCCCCAATATTAAAAAAATACAAAAAAAACCTTCACGCTTACACACTCTGAAATCCACTCGGCGCCGCCTTTTGGATCAGTACGGTACCTTATTACCAAACTTGTATGGTACTTTGCTACCAAGTATACAAATAATGGTCTGGTACCAAAGTACCGAACTAGTTGGGGTAGCAAATGTTGTTAAAGGAAGCAAGCTCAGCAAGAAACAGAAAAATGCAGAAAAGTGGAAGGTAGTTTCAAAAGGAAAGTAATGCGGTTCAGGATTATCATACCATGCGTTGTATTATTTACACACCTCAAGTATGGTACTAAGGTACCGAACTCGTGGACCCACTAAAAATATTTTGTTCATTAAAGGTATTTTGTCTTTTTCACATGGTTTGGGGGGCTGTTTAGTGAGTAAGGGGTGTTTAATAAAAGAAGGCCTTATTTTTTTTCTCGTTTGTGCTGCAGCACTAAGCTTTGGTTTGGGCCTTTGGGTTCCTGTGGGCTGTAAGGGCTGCAGCACAAACAAGAAAAAAAATAAGGCCTAGGACCGCTGAATATGGAAGATCTTCATCTTCTTAAGGAAGACATTGGCCTGAAAGTACCTATCATCTTGAGAGACTTCCCTAGACCTGAAAATCAACAAGTGAGATACGGGGGTGCTAATATCTCTCCTTCAAAATTTGCATGTTCAAAGAGGAAAATTCACAAAACAAATTCAGCAGTAAATGTGCTAGTGGATCTAATATAGGGTGGAGGGAACCCCCCAAATTACTTCCTCCTTCCCCACAGGAGTACTTTGTGGAGTTTCCTCAGGAGGACTCCAACCAGGACTCTCAGTGTATTCTGCATCAAGAAGAAGAAAAGGATCTAGCATTAAACCTAGATTCAGGTCTCAAATTGAAGAAAAGAGGATTGTCACTAGATGTTAACAAAAATGAAGCTACCTCAAACAAGAAGGTCAAACTAGAGGAGCTCAACAAATTTGACAAAGTGGATGCTGCATTTGGGAAGTTTGCTATGGGTCACAACTACGAATCTAAGGCTGAGGAGGCGGGCCAATCCATGCCCCAACCTCCAAATGACTTGTATAAGCTGGAATTGTCGAGGTTTGGCGACTGTCTCGACAAATAGAGAGCTAAAAGGTCTTGTTAGAGACTATAAGCCGGCCATTATATTCCTTATGGAAACCAGAGCCCATAAGGAAAGAGTAGAAAAGGTGAAAAGAAAGTTCAGATATCAACATGTTTACTATGTGGAATCCCAAGGCACTTCAGGGGGTCTATGCTTGCTTTGGAATGACCACTATGAGCTCCAAATACTTGAGTCCTGTTCTAATTTTATTCACACAGCTGTCAAAGGACGCAGGTCAGGCAATTGCTTTGAAATATCCTTTATTTACGGGAATCCAAGTTTTGCAAATAGAAAATCATTATGGGGAAGAGTTGCTAGGCTAAAGCCCAGTAATAATACCCCATGGTGTTGTTTGGGGGACTTTAATGAGATGTTGGATGTGGCGGAAAAAGATGGACTCAAGGATGTGGAACCAATAAGAATGAGACTTTTCAAGGAATTTCTTACTAATACAGGTTTGATGGACCTCAAGCTTCAAGGATGCAGATTTACTTGGATTAGCAATCCAATAAATGGTTTTGTTACTAGACAAAAAATTGATAGGGTGCTTGCTAATTGTCCTTGGAGAAATTTGTACCCTCATGCTCTTGCAATTGCTCTCCCTATTGTTAATTCAGACCACTCCCCAATTGTATTTAAACCAAACCCCCAATCACTAGTGGAAGATCCTTCAAATATGAAGCCTTTTGGGAGGATCATGATAACTGTAGAGCTGTGGTGGCTGCTGGATGGAATCACTCTGCTCATGAAGATCCTTGGCAGAATTGGGATACAAAAGTCAAGTCTTGCACTTCGCATGTCAGCAAATGGCATCACAAGACTTTCAGGAATGCTTCTAAAGAAATCAATAAGCTGAAGAGTCATATTGAAAGTGAATTGAACAAGCCTCATGCAAGTACTAATTGGCAGTGGGTGGACTTTGCTAGAAAGGAAGTGGACAGGCTTTGGAAACAAGAAGCGGTGTATTGGGGGCAGAGGTCTAGAATTAAATGGTTAAATTGGGGAGATATGAATACAAAGTTCTTTCATGCTACCACAGTTCAAAGAAGGGACAGAAATAAACTTCTTAGGTTTAAATATGCAGCAGGCAAGTGGTTAGAAGGTCAACAAGAGGTTTTGAGTGGCATCTGGGATTTCTATAATGACTTATACTCTGAGGCAACCTTCTTGTGTTGATGAGTGTCTCCAATATGTTCCTAAAGTTATAACTTCCTCCATGAACTTTGCTCTTACTTGTCCTGTCACCTTTAAGGAAGTTGAATCAGCAGTTTTTTATCTTGGTACTTATAAGGCCCCTGGTCCAGATGGTTTGAACGGATTATTCTTTCAAAAAAAACTGGGAAACTATCAAAGATGCAGTGTTTCAAGCTGTTGAGATGCTCTTTACAGAAGGGATTTTGGGTGAGGAGGTCAATTTCACAAATGTCTCTCTCATTCCCAAGATTCCTATTCCAGATTCTCTTTCTCAGCTTAGACCTATTAGCTGCTGCTCTTTCATCTTCAAGGTCATTGCTAAGATTTTTGTGGCTAGGCTAAAGCCTATCATGAGTTCTATCATTTCTCCCCAACAAAGCGCTTTTGTCGGGGGAAGGCTTATTCGAGACAATTTAGTAGTAGCTCATGAGGCTTTCCACTACCTTAAAAAGAAGCAGGGAAATGGGGCAAAGGAATAGCAATTAAACTTGACATGAACAAGGCGTATGATAGGGTGAACTGGGGATTTTTACAGTCAGTATTGCTTGCTTATGGTTTTGATACTGCCTGGGTGACCTCTGTGATGAAGCTTGTATCATTAGTCTCTTACTCTTATCAGATTAATGGCTTCTCTTCCAGAAGAGTCTTCCCTAAAAGAGGTATTAGACAAGGGGATCCCCTATCCCCTTATCTTTTTATTATGGTGTTTAATGTTTTGTCAAAAATGATTACTCAAGCCTCTAATTCTGGTTCTTTTCCTGGTATCAAGCTGGCTGTGTCTGCTCCATCCCTAACCCACCTATTCTTTGCTGATGATGCAATTTTGTTCTCAAGAGATAGACCTGAGGATCTTTTCCAAATTATCAAGATTTTGAACACCTTCACAAGTGCCTCTGGAGAGAAAATTAACATATCTAAGTCTGGTATTATATGTGGTTCCAAAGTCACTGCTGATATGCGTCACAGGATTACATCTATTTCAAATATCCCTATTTGGTCTAACCCAGACAATTATTGTTGCGTTAAAAACACACTTAGAGCAAGTGTACTCTTTCGCAGAAGTAGTATAAAAGATTATCGTATCCACAGGGACTAATTAACAAGTACCAAACTAGTCGAGATTATTTATTGTTTAGACAAACCAATAGTTTCATGATTATAGAAACAAAATAGAAATAACTAAATAACTAGAATTAAAATACTAGATTTAATCTATGGAGAGAGGCTTAGGGTCACGGTTTCACTTGCAAGATTCGATTCCCCTATGTCTAATTCTACCCGAATTCCTTTATTTTATTTAATTACCAATCCCTTTACTAAATCTATTAACCCGTTTGGTCATTCGCGATTAATATTCTTTTTCCTAAACTAATCCTTGTTTGGTCATGCAAAAATTTAAGTTGAGGAAAAGCATAAAGAACAGAAATGTTGAATGATTGGAAGACTAAATTAAAGTTTGGTCATGCATTAATTATAGCCCCAATTATCCTATAGGTCCACCAACTAATTGCAGTACGGTTGCTGGTACACTAGTTGATTATGAACATGCATAGGGTAGCTAATCCTAATTATGTGATAAAAACAATAAGACAATATTAATTAAAATAAAAATAGGAATTCAAACCAGAAATTAGAACATAAAAAGGTCTCTAATCATGTAAGATCCACCTAAGACCCTAAAAGGGGATTTAGCTATCCAAAATCATAAAGATCAATAAAATAGAAATTAGAGTCATGAATTACAGAGATAAAAGTAACCCGAAAATTAGAGAAATTCTTATTCTGAATCTCAAGTCTCATTTTCCTGCTTCAAAGCTCTCTCATGGTGTCAAGAACGGGTACCCAAAAACTCTTTTTCTCCTCTCCTGAGAGTTGCCGTCACTACCGCTTCCAATCCCCAATTCACGTGTGCGGCTCCTCTCTCTCGTCCGAATGTGCGGCTCCCTTTTATATATGATTCCTAGGGTTGCGTGCTCTCCACCCCTATCAACCATGCGCTGGATTCCTTTTCTAATAGCTTGTGGACTATTATTGATTTGTCATGGGCATGACATTCTAATTTCCAACTCTGCCACACACGTGGCCTTTTAGTTACTCCAACTATTTTCTTTAATGCACACACATTTTTGCCAATATATATATAATATTGGAATTTTATATTTTTATATTTTCTGCACAACATAGAGCAAATTAAGTTAGTAATTTATATAATTGTATATAATTGCTCTGAAAATAATCCAAAATTGACTTTGAAAATGCACTTAATTGGAGTTTATCAACTCATCCACACTTAATTTTTGCTTGTCCTCAAGCAAAATTTCTGGCTCAATGAATTTTTCAAACAAGTAATAGAGATAGCCGAATAAGAGATCCACAATTAGAAGCAACAATGACAGACAATAAACAATATAACACGTATGAGGTGTCAAAAGATTGCCCAATTAGAGGCTCATGTCCCTGAAGAATACATTTATGTGAACAATGACACTCACTCACAAACTCTCTAAGTGTTTAGGGACTAGGGAAATATACAGTCAAGTTTCAACAAAATGCACATTACCATAAACTTGTAATTTGACCAAATCTCCACTAAATAGTTCACATGCATGCAAAAGATGGGGTTTTATGGGTTGTAATGGGGCCAAGGTGAATTCATGCAGGGTAGGAAATATGAAGAAAGGGATAATCAAAGGGCTAAAAAAACAAGAAACAAATAGTAACCTTTGAAACCAAATATGAAGCTCCTATCTATTTTACAATTTTTGTCCAAACTCCAAGTTAATATCACTTCCATTCTCCACTCTTCTTTTTCTATTGCGACGACTCTTTTTGATTTGCTTTTTGCTCTTGAGTAGACTCTTTTTTTTCTTTTATATGCCATTTGGCTCTTTCATTCTTTTGATGTGTTTTTTCCTCCTTGTTGCTTTCCTTTTTTTTTTTAAATTTTCTTCCTATTTTTTTGGAGGAAAAGGTAAGTACATGAGAACTCATATTTTGTTTCCTTTGTAGGAGAATATTCTTGTAAGCACATGATTCACTCTTTTTTTTTTATCCCGACAAGATAGACAACTAAAGTATAAGACAAAGTTTCAGTCCTAACAATATAGACAACTAAAAATATAAGACGAAATTGTAATTTTCAATAGTTGCTCCACATTTAATTCCAAATGGTTACCACAAACAAAAAAGAAAAATTATATCTGGGTACCAAAGAAAAAAATATAACAATTAAGCTCAAAGGGGACAACTAAGGGATAAATTCAACAACCTGATCTTCTCTCTGGGTCCTGGCTTTCGAACCCACCTGATCTTCTTCGCCGAGCATTTGTATTTCATGCTTAGTCTCTATGGAAGTAATGGTGCTTGGCCGAATTTGATGCAGCAAACCTGGCGTGTAACTTGGGGTTCCGTTCCGTAATGTTAGAATCTGACAACAAAATCCTTGGTGGTGTTTGTAGATGTGAGCATCAGAGAGATAGTGAAAGACATAGAAAGAATCAGAGAAGTTTGATGATAGTGGTATTACCTGGGTGAGTAGATCTGGCAATCGAGCAGCTCACGAGATTGCGAAGATAAAGGTGTGGCGCACGAGTTGGCTCAATTGGCTGCGAAAGACAATCTCCCTCTTAATTGGCTTCACAACCCGCCTAACTCCTTGAGAAGATCCATCGGAGATGACAAGAGGAACATGAGTTTGCAGGTTGGATGAATGTTGATGGCGAAGGTGGGTTTTCGGTGGTGAGGCGCAGCTTCGCGTGAAATTAGGATTTTCTTACCAAATTAGGGTATCTGGCTTTATCTGCACTTTTAGTCATTTATGGGTGCCTTTAATTCAGTACCTACTTTTGTCCATCTAATATGGGTGATCCGAAACCCGGTTGTTTGTGTTGGGCTATCCGTTGTAAGTCCCATTGTGTACTGTGGAGTTGGATCCACTTGTTGTAATCAAATCACTTTTGACAAAAAAAACAATTGTTTTGTTTTAATTCGTTTCTTAATTTGTATATCTAAATTTAAATGTCAAATAATATAGAACAGGGTGAATATAGTTTGAGAAGTACACTTAAAATACAAGAATAACCATTTATTTCAAATAAAAACATACTTACATTTCCTAAAACACACACACAAATATATATATATATATATATATATATATATATATATATATATATATATATATATATATATCCCCCCTTATATAAAGCTAGATTGTCAAAAACAGTATAAAACTAACATTATCCTCTACGTATTCGTATTCGTATGGCTATATCCACAAAACATCCACATGTGATGCTTTACATATGCATGACATACAATACTGACTATGACGTGGCCATTTCCTTGATTCTTATTGGCTTTCATCTATTTTGGTACCCTTCATGGACATAACATTTAATGTATGTCACTCGTCTCTCTCTCTCATACACAACAATTTTTGCAGAAATCCAAATAAACCCCAAACCCCTCAGTTTCTCTGTCTCGCGAGTCTCTCTTCCTCTCACTCTGGAAAATCTCACCTTCTCCCACATCTCTCAATCTCGAATTCTCTCTCTTAAACAGCAATTTTTGCAGAAATCCACACAAACCCTAAACCCCTCAAATTCAATACGAAAATTTTTCCAACAATCGAACCAAACCGTAAACCCCTCATCTTCAAATCGAGGAAACCGTAAACCCCTCATCTTCAAATCGAGGAAACCGTAAACCCCTCATCAGAATCATTTGTCAATGACAAAAAAATCTCTCAACACAGCAGGTATATCGCTTTATGACTCTTCCTCTGTTCTTAAATAGGTTTGCACTACAACTATTCTTCAGCTGATTTGGTTTTGTTTTGCTGTTTATAGGTTTTGTGGTTTCCTCTACACACCAGGTATTTCACTTTATGACTCTTCAATTCTTTTCTTCTCTTATATTTTCGTGTTGAACTGTGTTTTTGATGTTTGATTGATTTGTGAAACAGATTTTATGGGGTTCTGTCCCTCTTCAAAGGTCATACCCAACAAATTATAAGGGAAGAGAATAGAGAGTAGAAAGAAGGTGAAGATTTTAGCTTAATGATTTTCTACAATCTTTTACTTTTTGATTTTTATTTTTTATATTCATATTAGTTTAGGATTCTAGACAATAGAGTAAGTAGAACGTTGTTATTTCTATTTTCTATGCCAAGGGATATTTATTTTGTGTTGTGTGTAAAAAGAGATTCATAAGGTGTTTGTTAAAATGTCTCAACGGGAATATGATACATACGGTGATTTAGGCTTTTAGTTGCAGAAGGTAAAAATGGGGGAAAAGCATATAAGCAAATGTGCAGATGTAAGAAGGTTAATTGATTGGTAAGGTGTTATAAAAGAACTTGATGCTGCATTTGCTGCCAGTTATTATTGTGTTATTATTTATTACTAGTAACATACCCGTGCATACGCACGGGCCGATCGCGTTACGTGTTTTGAAAATTGGTGAATGAATGTAATTAAAAGGGAGTTAGCAAATAAGATAAATGGATTGTAAATAAAACAATACATAAAAACAGTGCAGTAAATCGAATGGGAAGGCAAATGCAATAAATCGAAATAATTCAAATGAAATTAGACTTAGAAATAGTTAAATTACAATAAATATTTCTATAAATGAATTGAAATAATTCAAATGAAATTAGAGTTAGACATAACTTAATTACATCGATGGAATATATGTTCCTAGAAATTACAAATGATGGAATATAGATAAACCGAAATGATATTGCTAGAAATATATGCCCTTTCACTCACTATTTCCATTCTCTTTCAGTAATACCAACAAAGGGGTAAAATGCAATAAATCTAAAGATATGTTCCTGGAAATTGATAAACTGAAATGGTATTGCTAGAAATATATGTTCCTTTCAAAATAAATGACTAAAATGAGAAATTGGTATTACTGAAAGATATTACTTTAATATTACTGAGAATCAGATAGAACATAGTATATTTCCTGCTGAACCCAATGTTACTGGTATTGCTTAAATTGGATTCCTTCTTACAGATACAACAGAATGTATGAAATGGGAGACGGAGAAATAGTTATGTAGCAATTACAAAAAACCAAAAAATATATCCTCAAAAGTAAACTGCAGAAGATGGTCCAATTACAGCTTGTACCAAAAGGTTAGCAGAACAATAGATCATAAGCAAAATGCATTATATACAGATTAAAAGAGGCAGAGGGATGCATGAAGTAAGTTTCATCTGTGCCTTCAACTTGAAAACCAGAAAATTCAATAACATTGATGTTATAAATTAGAAGATATACTTATTTCCAGAAGTCTATTATTACATTTGTTTCCTAAAATGAACAATAATAACTGTATATACACATAAATTATGTAAATAAACATAAAAGAAGCCAAGTTATATGAATTGAAAGAAGTCATAAAGATTAAGAGTTGGTACTTACATTTGGTTATAAGTTCTGAAACACTTCTTTGAATACAACATTGGTAGTTGTCTTCAAAGGTTTCTTCTCCTTGTCATGGATCAAAATCTTCAAGCCTTGTCTACTTTTCACCCTAGATATAGCTACATACAATTGACCATGACTAAAAACATCTCTTGGCAAATATAATCCAACTGATTCGAGTGATTGCCCTTGAGATTTGTTTATGGTCATGGCAAATGAAGCTATGATAGGAAATTGTCTCCTAATTAGCTTAAATGGCCATGGTGATTGAGAAGGTGACATGGTCATTCTAGGAATGTAGATAATGTTACCAATATTCTTTCCTGAAATTATTTTTGCTTCAAGGACATGTTTGCCAAGCTTCGTCACAATTAATCTTGTACTGTTACATAAACCTTCTGCTTGGTCAATGTTTCTTAGTAACATGATTGGACATCCCACTTTGAGTTTAATTCTATGGTTTGGGAGGCCGGATTTTCTAAGGGTGTTCAAAAACTCAGGGGTTAGGACATTAAAAGCATCAGTGTGACATGCTTCTGTTTTGTCAAGAGAATCTGAACTAAGGTACTCTCTCTCATCACCTAGTGAAGTCAAAATATTTGAAGATCAGCCATTTTGAGTATTAGATGTGGAAAACATAAAAAGTGGATAAAAATATACCTGGAAGAAGTTTGAGAACATGTTCATTAATTTGATCCACAGTCTCAATTGTTGAAGCAAGAATAGCTCTATTTTTCAAGAAATCCTAATTTGTATAATTGTTGAGAAGATTTGGATAGGTACTCTTCACAATAGCATCAATTGGATCTTCAAAGTTGATTATTAGAAGAACAGTTGGTATGTCTATCTCAGCAATTCCATCATTTGGAAAACTGATCTTTCCATCCCCAACATCTAAAATCCAATTAGAAAATTCTCTCAGTTCTTCTTGATCTACAACATTGAGACCACTGCGTAGTCGCATGTTTTTGGTTAGATTTAAAATGTGACAATGATCCCAAATATATGATGCATTTATTGAAGCATGAACAATGTCCGAGCGGCTCCCTCCTGGAATGACAGGTAAGATCTGACGAAAGTCCCCCCCGAAAATTAGAATTTTGCCTCCGAAAATTGGATCGTCATCAGTTGTAGAACCTACAATATCCCTTAATGTTCTATCTAAAGCTTCAAAACAAAATTTACTTGACATTGGAGCCTCATCCCATATAATCAATTTGGTGGCTTTTAACAATTCAGCATGTTCACTACCTTGAGCAATGTTGCATGTTGAATTCTC
This sequence comes from Astragalus membranaceus, assembly GCA_039519185.1. Classification (NCBI taxonomy): domain Eukaryota; kingdom Viridiplantae; phylum Streptophyta; class Magnoliopsida; order Fabales; family Fabaceae; genus Astragalus; species Astragalus membranaceus. Next base: position 227,677,601 of record CM076846.1, on the reverse strand, counting down.
TAGTGTCGGAACTGGGATTTTAAACTTTGAATGCGCTGTTTTTCCACCCGGCAGCAGAAGAGCGGCAATGCCGCTGGATGCGACATTCAAAACTATATGGCCTTCTGAACGTAAGGCAGCGGAAAAAGTATTCCACATGAACGTTTTTCCGGCTCCACCAAATCCATTTAGGAAAAATACACCACCTTTATCTTTTGTAACAGCTTCCATGATTGTATCAAAGATCTGTCTTTGTTCATCTGGTAAATTGGTTAAGAAAATAAAAATCATAACTCTTAGAATTGGACTGAAAGATTTGCAAAAATCATACTAACGTATTCACTTCAAACATTGGATGAATATGTATTCAATATAAATAATTTGAAATTGTAAGTATCTGTATTTAATACCTGTTAGAGATGAGAACAGCTTCTTAAATTCTGCTCTTAATTTTGGCACATCAAAATCAAGCTCTTCATGGATTAGCCTATTACCCAAATGTTGAAAACGGTATCCATTTGGAAATGGCATTGTACTAAAATCTGTCAAGCTTTTCCTATTTGCTTGCAACAGTTTTTCTATCTCAATTAGTGTCAAGTTCTTGATCTCCTCTTCAGTGAGTTCCAATGCTATATTGACGAAAATAAACTACTTTAGAGCCATTTAAAGTTTGATAGTTCTTAAAAGTAAATAATGAAAAATGTTACCTTTGTTATGGAGGAACTTTCTTTTCTCATATAAGATTCCATCTGAGAGAATTGTTGATGTTTCCCTCCACACATGGTCTGGTCTGTTTATAGTATTTGATAAAAGCATTATAACAAACAATTTGCGCAAAAAATACCCATTTGCCCAGTCACTTGCTTCCTTGATTGCGCTAACAAACTCATCATCATCCTCAAGTAAGCCTAGAGCGAAACATGCTGCCCTATAGGTGTCGTGTACATGATTTCCAACTTTTCTGATATCATTGAAACTCAATGGTCCTTTTGAGTAATTCAACAACATTCTCATATAATATAGTTCACCGGTGCTTGGTGGAACCCAAATGAGACGTCCAGCAGTATAGCCCTTTTTCCTAGGTTTCCACAATCTCTTGCTTTTCACATACACAAATTTGGAGACAAAGGATACATAAGTTAAAGTTCTAGCTTCAGGGTAAATCTTATTTGCTTCAAACCATGCTGTAAACATAGATTCAGTGACAGTTGGTTTTTGCACAACATGGTTAATATCATCATAGTCATTGTAAAGAAGACTATGTTCACCAGGCAAGTGAAAGAACAATCTCTCAACAGCAGGCTTTCTCGCATGAATTGGGAATGAGAAAATCCACCAACAGGCCTCACTTGGAGAAACATATCTACAATCAAGGTATTGTTTAATCTCATCAATCACTTGTGTTTGATTTGATGTTTCGGGCTGAGATGAAACAATTGCAGCTGTAATCCGGTCATAACCCTTATTTATATACTTAAATAAGTATTTTATTGAAGCTCCTTGGTTGCACCACTCCATGTTTATATGAGCTTGATACCTCAATAATAAGAATGGGTTATACGGCACAATATGTCTGTTGTCAAAAGTAAAATTATTTTTCTCAATTCTGCGACCATTGTTTCTCCTTCGGTAGATTGGGAAGCCATCTTTATCAACAATTGTTTCATCTTGGAATGCCTTTGGAAAGAATTTGGTGCACTTATTGCTTTTAGTGCAAGTTGAGGAAGGATTAGCAGAACCACACGGTCCATGCACCATATGAGTTTTGACTAAGTTGTGCAATTCAAATTGAGTAGTTTCATCTGGAATTTCTGCTAAAATGATGTTGTTAATATCTTGAGTATTAGGATACTTGCTTGTAGGATGTAGAAAGATGATGATGTGAGCATGCGGTAATCCTCTTTTCTGAAATTCAATAGTGTACATATCTGCAAATGCCAAAATGCGCACATGAAAAAGTTGTCCTCGTATTAAAATATATAAAGGACATAGATAGTTAAAGACTTACATGCAAGTACTCTGCCAAAGACATGTTTCTTTGTCAAATCATCAATTAACTGATCCAGTTTAATTTTGAAAACTCTTGAAACAATATCTGGACGATCATTTGCACTTAGATTCATAGGTGTGAGCAATCTCTGAATTTCGGGCCACTTCGGATTGCAAGTAAAAGTGATAAATAAGTCTGGAAATCCAACATGACTACATATTGCCATTCCATCAAAATATAATTGATCCATGTATCTTTTACTTCCAACAAAGGATGATGGCAAAACAATTCTTTTACATGTGCTTGATCCTTGTATGTCATCACGGTTGTCAAATTCTCTCAAATTGCTATATTTATCAACTCTCAAAGTTGATTGATTTTTCCTAATAAAGTCCAATCTATCTGACTCCATCATGCTGTACCCATCGACCAAAAACTGTTGAAATAATCTTCTGGATCTCAAAATAGTTTGAGCTTCTTGGTCTCTGAATTGAATACGAAAAGTAAGCCACTCTCGTATTGTAAGACGATTTCTTTTAGTATTTCTGTGGGGACCCATGTCTCTATGCAGCACAGCTTTTCTGTAACCATCCTCACCAAATGGAAATAACAGTGGATATTGGTAACCTAGGTAGCTTGTATGCAGCTCATTAATTCTTTTCAAATTGCCACTACGATACTCCATAATGATGTCTCTTGGTGTAGCTGTGTCAACATCTCCAACTATAAGAGCAGCTACTTCAGAAACAGATGGTTGATTGTAAATTCTTCCGTCTGTTGATCTTTCTGAGATCAATTTTAATTTGAGATTTGGTAAATTGATCCCTTGCATCCTGTCTCTTGCCATTCTAAAAGACTTTGCATGAGTATTGTGTTCATCTAGCATTTCCTTCAAGTGTTGCACAATTTGACAATCAATTTTTGTATTCTTCCTGTGGAAAAGTAAGGCTTATTTAAATAACTATACATTAAGATGAATTGGAATAAATGTTCTACTGCTTTCAAAATTAATGTTGATATTACCCGACACTTGCAATTCTATGTTGGACCTCATTTTCTGTATCATAAATGTATAGTTGGGCAAACTTTGGGATATTGCCGGGTTTAGGTAAGAGGCTACCAATCCGGTGACACATTTGGCCTTGAATTCTCAATGTTGGTGGACCCCTGCCATCATTGAAAGTTCTATCTAGTTTAGCTCCTGGTGATGTGAAGGAAAACATCATATTATAAACACGAATATGCTCCTGATAGTTTTTGCTATCACTTGAGTCGGTGTCGAAGAGAAGATGGCGAAGAACTTCTGGGGGCATTTTTAATAGAGGCAGCTGTATTTTTCCTTTACTACAACACAATGCAAAATTTGGATTGGCAGCATGTCTGTACTTGTCAATACGCTCTTGGTACCACATTTTGGCTCCACACCATTGACAGTGAAAAAGTGGGTCACCAATGTCATAGTAATCTACAAATCAAACAGTGGTTTCAGATTAAATTATAACATTGGAAAATAATGTGGTACAATGAAAACTGCAAAAACATAAACTCAATTTTTACATATATATGTACCTATATCCAGGAAACTTGTTTGTGGTGCCACGTAGTCTCCTCCAGTAAATTCTGCATCATCAGTATGTGTATAGCTGATATCATCTCCTGTTTGATAAATTTAGATTCAAAGGTCAAATATTTTGTATGAAACATTTACCATTATCATTAGAGTTTGATGAAGGTTACCTTCCTCATCAGTTTCTGAATCATTTGTTGAGACATCTGTAGTAACTGGTGTGTATATTGGTGTTGGCAGTGTTGAATTTACATTTTCAAATCTATTCATGAGATTGACTCCTACATTGGCAAGTTCACCAACGATCCTCTTTGAACGTGATTGAATGGTATTTGAATTAGGCTCAAAATTAAAGTTTGATCGGTTGCATTTGTTTGATCGGTTCCTTTCATTGAATGTTCTACTTGTAATGTTAGACAGAGGAGTTCTCAGATTTGAGTATGTTGGTATGGTTTGGTTTGGAGTTAAACTTGGTTTGTGGAAGTATTCTGATCTGGTATTGGGCAACTGAGTGTGTTGAGAAGATAAATTGGAAATAGTATCAGCAGTAATTGAGGATGGGGTTATTTGTAAGAAATCTGTTTGTGGTGTGGTTATCTGGGGTGGTGTCCTTCTATAACTCATGCTGCCCTTTGCCTGTATAACCATCTTTCTTTTCTTTCTAGCATTTGATGCAGCGTCAGTTTCTTTGTTATGTTCCATTATGAGACCTGAACAATCTGCCTCCTTTCGCATTAGAAGATGCTATTTGAATAGAGTTTATTTTTGAGGTTTTAACTAATTATCACATGTATATGAATAGAATCTGTGCAAGTAATAATTATTATAAATTATTAATATCTGTGCAAGTAATAATTAGATCAACTTAATAACTGGAACCAGTGCAGCCCCCTTATATCTGTGCAGAAAATATTATAATATATGTGCAAGTAATGTACAGAGTATATCTCTGCAGTGCCCTTATATCTGTGCAACTAATATCTGTGCCTTGACAGGTTTTAACTAATTATAACTAATATACAGAGTATATGAATAGAATCTGTGCAAGTAATAATTATAACATGTATATGAATAGAATCTGTGCAAGTAACTATTATAAGTAACTATTATAACTGTTATAATTAACTGGCTTCAGATTCATGAACAGAATGGCTTCAGATTCTTGAACAGAATCTGATCATTAAAAAACAGCATCTGTAACTATTATAACATGTATATGAATAGAAGATGTGCAATTAAATGTGTCTTTTCTCAATGATGTTAAGTAGCTTTGTATAGAAGAGGAAAAGATAAATATTACGTTTAGTTGGTTGAAGATGTAGTTGCCTGATGATTCATTCCTTAGAAGTGAGGTTCATGTCACAAAAGCCATTGAAGAATCCATTGTCGTCTTCCTTGTTTAGCTGGAAAGAAATTGCTTGAAATCAAAAAAAGTTAGTTCCTGCAAGTAAAAATGGCTTTTCTCAATGATGTTAAGTGGCTTTGTATAGAAGAGGAAAAGATAAAATATTACCTTTAGTTGGTTGAAGATGTAGTTGCCTGATGATTCATTCCTTAGAAGTGAGGTTCATGTCACAAAAGCCATTGAAGAATCCATTGTCGTCTTCCTTGTTTAGCTGGAAAGAAATTGCTTGAAATCAAAAAAAGTTAGTTCCTGCAAGTAAAAATGGCTTTTCTCAATGATGTTAAGTGGCTTTGTATAGAAGAGGAAAAGATAAAATATTACCTTTAGTTGGTTGAAGATGTAGTTGCCTGATGATTCATTCCTTAGAAGTGGGGTTCATGTCGCAAAAGCCATTGAAGAATCCATTTTCGTTTTCCTTGTTTAGCTAGAAAGAAAATGCTTGAAATGTTAAAAAATTGTTCTCTGCATATTGTAATCCCATCTGCTATATTTACTGTTCATCAGTCATGTTTTAATTAAATGAATTTTTTATTAGAGTTGGAATTTATTTTGCATAGAGGGAGAGAATGAGCTTAATTGGCGGGTCAAGCTGGCGCCCTATTCTCACATAGGTATGATACAAACCTAAGTTAAGTCTAGTTGCAGGGGAGTTGGAAGGATGAGAAAGGTACAGTTTACTTCATCATTAGCTCTCTATTTGATGCATGTAGGTTTGCAGGATATGTTATTATATTCAAATTGAAAAGTTAAAAAATGGACCAGGTGTCTAAAAAAATCACCAAATTGAAAAGTCCACCAATGGACCACTTTTCCCCATTTTAGTGGCAACAAATGAATATATAGTCTTTATTGTTAATCTATTTCTTTCTGTTCCCTTCCCATGGCATGTTTTTAACTTTGTTTTCACCCATTGTTTTAAATGTAATGCTGAATTGTTGGCAGTAAGGGTGTTTGACGTTTATTTATTTAGGTTGAACATCATCAAAACTTGTTTATTTATATTTTCAGTGTTTGAAAACTCATTGTGGAAATAAACTGCACCAATTATTTAGACCTTGAGGGATGTGAGTATTTCAACATACTGTGTCTCTTGAAGTGAGAATATGAAGTGGTGATTTCAAGTCTAAATTATTTCAGCTCTTAATGGGCCGTTGTGGACAGTGGATATGTGCCTAAATAATGGGATTGGCACTTGTTACGCATTTGTTTTCCTATTGATTCAGAGAGTTACCACAATTATGCAGGAGCTTTGAGTTTTCCTATTGATTCAGAGTTTCTAGGTGTCCTACATGTGACTATATGCAGGGTAGAACATTTAACTGTTAAGTTCAATATATGAATAGTTTCAGGACCAAAATTGGCACTAAGTCATTTCTAAAACATCAGCTAAATTTTTGATTATCAAAACAGCTTACATGCTCAAGTCACATGTCTATTACAATGGATCTAATTAGTTAGACCGGCTGATGCAGAGTTTAGATGATCATGTATCACAAAATATTACACACATTAGATAGAGCATTGCTAACACAAGATATAACAGGCATAGTGTGTTTATATTACGACCTGATTTACATAGCAAAATAAGACCCTACTTGTTCCTCCAAGTTAATAGAGTGGTTCTGCCTCAAGATCTTCTTTGAGCAAATAGTTCTAAACTTCATGGTTTCTCAGTCTTGACTGTGACAGGCTTAGTAGTTGAAGAGAACTTAGCACTTAAGTTTTCAGGACTCATTAAATCAATGCTATAACTGTCATCATTAAGTCTCTTTGCAGGTGTGAGTGTAGCGACACTATCTGGGTCGTGGTCTGCAGTTGCAGATACTGATTCCTATGATAATGAAAAAACACTAAATTAGTCTTCATTATGGTTTTTGGAATAATTAAGAATCAGTTGCTGTGTCGACTCAATTTATGTTACTTACAGTATGAGTGTCTAAATCACCACTGATGGAAGATTTGCCTTTATCATATTGAGATGAAGTCTGCATCAGAAATAAAAAGAACATGTTAGATTACCATCATCTCTTTTGGAATAATTATATATGGAAGAGGCCTTCTCGTGTAATAGGTTACCGTTTCCATGGTGAGATTTTCACTGCCAAGAGCTAAACAGTTCACATCTTGTGAAGTATTCTGTTAAAGAAGACAGAGATGTTGATTAGATGCAATAGACATAAAGATGATTGTCATAATAAAGTCATGGTTCTTAGTTGTCTCACCTCTGCAGTTGCGATTTCGTCGATGATATTTTCAATGAAATCTTTTCTTTCAGAATACCTCACAACTGAAGCTTGGCGATTTCGAGGTTCAACCTTGCATCTAACAGCCATGGTTCTCCCAAGGATGTCGTCAAGATCAGCTGGGTATGACATCGGGTCATCCTCCCCTTCCTATTTGCAAATGAGCATAAATTAGGGAAATATTGGACAGGTAAAGAAAACACAATTCAATAAATAATGTATGTAAGTTTTGTTGAAGGACTTGCCGCTATCATTTTGTTCATCAAGTCAACAGCGGAGCACTGGATCATCTGCTCAGAATCTTGATCCCAAAACAAAAAGTTATATTCAGCGCCGCTGTTATCTTTGCATCTGACTAATACCCGATACCTATGGAATGGGAAAAGAATGGAGGTTGATAATAAAGTTTTAATTGTTGCAGATAATGTGGAGGACTGTGATAGCAAAAAATTAGGAAAACCTTGGGACAGCAGCTTTGTTTTGATGACCATCGTCACAAACAAATAAATCACTTACTGGTTTTGCAGCTTTCCTGCATATTCCACAACCTTGATAACTCCATCCGCGCTTGTTGACAACAATCCGTCCAGTGGTGCAAACAGTCGTACATGGGGTATTCTATGAAAAGAGAATTAATATCACATGCTATTTGAAATTAGTTGGTTAAATATCACATGTCTACAGGTTAAAGAGGACAGAGCTGGTTGGACGTGTTACCTGATATAGTTGCTTGATGTTTGTAAGGCTGATTGCTGGAGCCTTATACTTGAACCTGTCCAGGTCAGAAAACTGTGTCCCCCCAGTCAGTTGTGACTTTGATTGCGTTGCAAGCTGTAAGAATTCCTCCGGAGTGAGTCTGTGAGTAAGGAAATTGGTCAGACAATATAAGAAGCTGATAAGTTTTAAAAAATTAGGTAAGACTATCATTTATTGTTCACCTTTCTTTAAATTGTTGAATTGGTTGTATTTCTTCATTGAGGAATAGTTTTGAATAATTATATGAGTTGGAGAGAGAGACTGGATATGTTCCTTCAATACATTCATTGAAACATGGAAATCAAGGTGAAGAAGAAAAAGGGAGCATATAGTAGATTCCAAAATTATTAGTAATGAGAGAAGTAAATACCATCTGTTGGTCTAATTCTTGCATATTTGATCACCACAATGAAAGGTTCGGTTGTAGATCCCCTTTTCTGATATGAAGCAAGAAACCTCGATGCGTAGTCGTCCCATAAGGTGCAGCCAAGAATGTTTCCACTAATTAGACATTTGACATTTATGGAATATTAAAATTGTAGGTTAGTGAGAATGTATTAAAATGAGACCTAAAATGAGAATACTAAAATTGTTACCTTAGATCCATTAAACGGAGCGAGACCATCTTTTGAGTCGCATTACTTTTAGAGTAGACAATTTCATGTACAGCTCCAATAGCATCTATGGTCAAAAAACATGATTTACAGAGTATTCAATTTCACGGAGTGACAAAGGTTTGGTAATTCAAAATGAAATATAATTGGGTCACAGGTGTAGTTTGATACCTATTAATAGATCACCTCTAAATTTGCCGTTCAGTATGTCTCCGAAATCTTTGAATTTAAATTCGTCATGCGGGACTTCATCGCTGTCTAATTCACGTATAAGCGTCTGAGGAGTGAAAATAAGTTTGAACCCATGATCGCATGCTTTATACTGGAAATCATTAGGCTGTGGAGTGAAATTTTGCAGTTTGCATATCATTTCCTCTCGCACCCTGTTAATCCATTTAGGGGTCTCCTCTTTAGGCACTATGGCTTGTATCTTATCACCCTACAAAAGTAAGACGCGTTAATTTGAAAAGTGCACGAAGAATAGAAAACAAATGGAGCCTTGAGTTTGAATGAATGAAAAGTGGCTTCTAATTAAATGACGTAACAATCTACCTTTGCATCCATGACAACCATCTCTAAATGAGTTTCATTTCGGGTGTTAACAATTTGCCAGACATTGGTGACGCGAACAATGACTCTCCAAATATCTTTTTCCCGATCGATTTGTGATACGGTGTCAAAGTTTCTTGCCATTTCCCTGTAGCAGTCAGCCCCTAAACGTAAAACATATAAGTATAGTGGATGCATAGGGAAAGATCAAAGATATGACAATACAACAAAGAATATATATGAATAGCAAAAGAGGTGTAGTGCATATTTAAACTCAACATATTTCTGGGAATGATATGAATAGCAAAAGAGGTATTGTTATTTCTGGGAAGACTAATAACAATATAAACTCAACATATTTAAAAAGAGATTGAGGACCCCAGATTTAAAAAACCAGTTAACCCTTACAAATGGAGAATCAAATTAATGGACAGTTAAATGACTCTAAACAACTGAGTTAAACCTAAACAGCTGAGTTAAACAACTGAGTTGAACCTAAAGAGAACCGAAAGACATCTGATTTGTTCAGAAATAAAGACAACAGCTTTCTTCATAAATTAAACCAGTTAACAGTAACAAATTGAAACTTTAATCAATGGAAAACAAACACCAAACCGAAGAGATATATACCGTAAAAGAGAGATTAGGGTTAAGCTGTGGAATAGAGATTAAGACAGTACCTCAGGTGGAAATCGTCTTCTGAAGAAAATGAACTCTTTACTGCCGTTTGAAGATGTGTGAAGCTGGAAAGAAGAAATAAAGATGGAAATTCATTACTAAGCAACAGGCGAAATAGATGAAAGGGAGAACAAACAGTTAAACCATACCAGATGAAGTGATTTGACGAAAAAAGCAGCTGAAGGGGGCGATTCCAGGAAAGACGTTGAAGTTAAAGACGGACGCGAAGCTTGCCGAAGACGATGCTTTAGAACAGATTGTACACTGTTTTGGTAAAATACATTGGGGAGGAAGAAGATTGGTGTACAGAGATCAGCAATTGTTGAAACGAAATGAGGGAGAAAGGTGAGGGAGAATGGCGCAAACGTAGTGGGTTCGCGGGTTCGCCATGAATGAGGGAGAAAGGGAGAAAGGGAAAGGGAAATGGTTCGCAGAGGTGGGAGGTGGGGAAGTTTGCACGGGGAAATGAAACTGTGGGAACTGCGAAAGTTGTTCACGTGGGAAATGGGAAAATGCTGTTTCATTAACATTGCCACGAAAATGACAAATTTACCCCTCAGTTGGGAAAAAATTTGTGAAGGCAAAACAGGTGGCATTGATTAGTGATGTCTATTTGGGTAAAATCAGATGTGGTGTATTGGTATAAATAGATATTAGATAATATGGCTTGTCATATTTGATTTGAATATGTTCTGAAGGTGTGTATGAAATATCTGAATTGGTTTGAAATTGAATGTCCAGCTCCATATGGGCAGAGTTGAAGTCCTTTTGAAACTCCATCAATAACCGTATTATCTCAATTTATTGGTGCACCTCTTACTTTGGTTTCAAGTTTCAACCCTTTTAAGTAACATATTTTGACTATCTGAGCAAATCAATGAAATTAATCGAATCAAGTGTTACTTAAGTTTGATAATCATTATGTTCATTGCCTTTTATTTCTATTTTTCTTTACGTAATGAGATTTTGAGGAGCAGAATATGTGATAGAAGAATGATACAGATCCTCTCTCGAGAGAGAGAGGTTGCGAACCCTAGAGATGGGTTGTCCTACGCCGTGGCGGCCGCCGTGCCTGCACCGGCCGATCTGCTCCAGCTGACTGGGCGGCTAACCGTTGAAGACCCTTGGTATCGAGACGAGTGGCTTTTTCCGGAGACGGCAGTCGTCGCCCCTGCGAAGGTGGATCCGAATCTGTCAGTTCCGATTGCAATCGCTGTAAGATTCGGTGCGTTCTCCCCGGTGTTTGCTCCGCGTGTGGTGGTCGCCCCTGCGAAGGTCGTGGGTTGGGTGGTTCCGTACGCTGTGGCTGGTGTTGATGCTAGCTTCGGTGCGCTCTGGTTCGGATCTGTTGTTCGGAGTCGGATCTATTGGGTGCTGTGGGTCTCTCCCCCTGCGGTGGTTGCTCCTGTCCCGCCACCGCCTGAGCCTCCTCCCTGCGTCCGTCTGGTTCGGATCCGGCGCTGGTTGCAGCTCTGGATTGCGTTCGGGTTCGGATCGTGGGTTTCTGGTTTGGGTTCGGTTGCGTTGCTGTTCGGATTGCATTGATGCTGTCTGTTTCTGGTTTGGGACTGTTGCGTTGGTTCGTAGATGCTGACTGTTTCTGGTTTGGCATTGGTGGCTGTCGTCACGAAATTTGGACCCGCAGTCTCGCCTCCCCCCATTTCGGTGTGGGCCCTTTCCCTGTCGCTCGCGGTTCTGCTTGATTGTGCCTCGGTGTTGGCTAGGGGCGCAATACCGCGGTGGTGGTTGGTGGCTCGACTTCCTCGATCAAGCTAGGTGCTGTCTCGGTGCTGGCCGGTGGCACGACTTCGCGATGATGGCTGGGGTCCCGCCGCCGGTGGTCTGGAGTGTGGTGACTCGATTGTGGTCTAAGGTTGTTTAGTTTAGAAGTCTTTGTTAGACTCTCTTTATTGTCCTTATTTCCAAGGGTATTGGCTTAGTCCCCCCTTGTGCTTTTTGTACTATTTTTATTTTTTAATAAATTCGGGCCTCCTGCCTGTTGCTTAAAAAAAAAAAAAAAGGAGCAGAATATGTGTACAATGCATGATTCAAATTTTAATAAAAATAAAATGAACTTAATAAAGCCTGATTTAGTTAGCATAGTCATCAATGTGTGGCACTCCAAAATTCTATTAAGTGTGTAGATTTACTCACAAGAGTAATGCACATTGAGCATTATAGTTATCATTTCTTTTTTCCTCTCTTCTCTTTTTAAATTTTCCTTCCCATCAAATGTATTTTTCCTGTTATATGTCATTATTAAAATTAACCAGCATAGTTCTTCCAACCTTTAAGGTCACTACAAGTCTTTAACCCCGTGTCTTCAACTTTTGCATTATTTGCTTAACCTGTTCAATCCACTTTGTAGGCCATATCAGTCTTTTTTCATTTGGTTAAATGTTTTACGTGATTCTCCTTTTTGGTATGATGACAATATGACAATTAAGATTCTTGTGATTCTTCTATATAGTGCCTATATGAAGCTTTGTGGGTGGTTCTGTGAGCTACATTTCATATGGACTCCTGTTTATTCATATGGACTTTGTCAAAGATACAAGAAAGTAATGGACATATACAAGCCTCTCCAACAAGTTTGCATGTGGGATGTCAACATTAAAGTTGAAGGTGGCCTCAATTAGTTAGAAGACTGTTGCTTCTCCAATGTTTCTGTTGAACACTCACTTGGAGAACAAAGTGAACAACTAAGATTTTTTTTTGTTTTTCTTTTTTGTTTATAGAGTTAGTCATATTTATGTGGAAACTAAATTATTTCAATCTCTTCAGGTTATATTTTGCAGGCTGAATATATTCCCCATGAACCAAAAGAGCCTTTCCGGAGCCGGTAAAGAAACCAACTATAAATCAAGATGTTAGTAAGGTAATGGAATTTCATCAGGACATGTATTGTTATGTGTAGCTATATAACTGTTTTTGTTTGTCTTTAGAGTAGTTACCTATGTTTTCATTAAGTTGATATTAAGGAAGTTGAGAGGTTCACCTTTTGACTTTTGTATAACATATTTGAGAAAAAAGTAAATTGACTTTGAATGGTTATATGTTCAGGTTTCTCTCATGCATTTTCTTTTGAAACAGTCTCTCAGACATTTGAATGTTTGATAAAACCAAAAAGCACTATGATCATCAATGATTTTATGGATGTAGGATCAAACAAGAGTGATTTTGAATTCTTTATTTGTCTCTGACGTGTGTAAATTCTAAAACATGTTGCTCAGATCTTAAAGGCTGCTACGAAAAGTTGGTTGCAGTAAGGTAGCTGGTATTTGTCAACTGATGCTCACTTTTGTTATGTATAGCCTTATGTTCAACAATTAGAAACAAACATTGATGTGAAGTATGACAAATTGCAATCAGTCCTTGCTCAACAATTTAAACAGGTGTCTGCTGCAAGAGCTTCCTTGCAAGAGCTATCTTCAAGAAAGTCAAGCATCTAGCAGGATGTGGCATCCTTCAAACAGAGGATTAGTTTCATAAAAAAGAGAGTCCCAAAACTTTAATCAGGAAATTATTTGTACTGCTGCAAGAAATTTCAAGGAGGATGCAATAGATTCTGAGGCTAATTTACTATGTGTTGAAAAAATGGCATCCAGATGGATATGGATGCGACCACTTCGAATCTTGAGAAGCTTGAGGAAGAAATCGAAAGCACCCTTAATAAATTGAAGGAAATGGAGGGAGTGATCATATTGAAGGAAAATGAGTTAGCAATGGCTAGCTATCAGAAGCTAGCTACTTTGGAATGCTAATCTCCGCTTTCAGGAGTTGAGGCAGCAGACTGTCAAGCTGAAAAACTTTAATCAACATACAATATCAAGGCGGAAGACGTCACAAATTTAAGGAAAGGTTCCATTTCAATGAAACAATTAGCTGTCCAACATCATCTATTTAGTTGATTGTCTAAACAAGATTTCAGTGGATTTAGTGATCATCAAGATACTTAGTATGTTGATAATTATATATGCTGCAAAGATTTTGGGTTGCAACCTTCTAATTAGTATGTTGATAACCGGACTTTGTTAACAACTTTTATTTTAGGTTACCTTTCTGTATTTTAAGTAAATGATATCTCTGGTCTCTCTAATTTCACTATTTGTTACATCTATATTTTAAGTAAATGATATATCTGGTCTCTCTGGTCTCGCTAACAATAGAATAAAATAATTTTAAAAAAATTATACTAAGCCAATTTTATTTATAACTCTTGAAATATAGTATAAAATTAACATACTTGCGGTTTGGTTTCGTTTTGTTGGTAGAATAAAAACTGCGGGCCGAACCGAATTGTGCGGTTGACTAAAAAAAATAAACAGAATAGATCTGATTAGTTTTTTGTGATTTTCGATTTGGATTGGTTCGGTTTGCGGTTTTGAACACACCTATCCACTATAAAAACCATTCCTCGCAAAATGGACGAAAAGTGGAATTTTGTTGGCATAGCTGTGTGAGGATTTTGTTGGTTGATATTGTGGAATTTTGTACGTTGCTTTATCTAAGATAACGTCAAAACAAGGTTTACAAGTTTTAATTACACGCAACAAAATTGATTCACCAACCATTACCTCAAATGTTGTTTACCATGAGGTCTTCAAGAATGTAAAGTAAAATTTTAAAATAATAACTTCGTTTTCTTATCATTTTTATCCAATATGATATATAGTAATCATTTAACTACTTAATACTTAATGACTAGCTATCTCCATAATACTAATTGATCATCAAACTAAAACCGCTCAGACCCGTGCAGAGCACGGGTGTGTGTCCTAGTATATATATATATATAAAAGTTTAATTTATGTATGCATACGGTATACATTTTACAACCGTAACTAATAATTCATGAAATAATAAACATATAAGTTGATTATCAATTGACTTTTTTTTAATAACGTGTCAACTTATAATTGATATAATGTAAAACACTTATACACATTGTGTATAGAAATTAAATCCTATATATATAATTACTTACACCAGTAACATTACTTAAATGTAAATAAATTATTATAAAGTTAATTGTTTTTTTAAGATGAAAATTAATTAGTTTTTTAAAATTAATTCTTCCGAAAATTAGAAGAAATCACTAGGATGGTGAAGTGTGCTGTTCACACGTGTTTTCGGCTATCTACCGACATTCAAAACAAAACAGTACTAGGGGAATTCATTCATTGGGTGGTGTTTGGTTAGGGGAAAGTAAGGAGTGTTAAGGTTGCATCATAATAACAAGATCCAAACAAGCCACACACAACCCAGTCCTCATGCCACGCAGCTAGCTGTATTCGACTCACTTCCACGTCAGCCGCCGCACCATTCATCTCCAATCATTAACCTTATCTCAAACACCCAACCCAATCACGCATTAAATTAAATTAAATCAATAAAATAGAACCAATATTTTTCTCAATTTAGTTGTTTTTCAGATATTTTTCCGGTAGTTTCTGTTCTTATCTCTTTCCTTCCATTCCACCCCCCTTAATCCAAGCTAGGTCAGAGTCAGAGACGCCAGCCCAGCCCAGCCCAGCCCACAGTCCTCTTAAAACCGTGTACCACATCCACCCTCGTCAATACAATTACCCCACTCTCCTCCTATTCAGCTTTGCTCACCACCCTCTCTCTCCTCCTTTTCTATATTTGCCACAAAACCAACGAACCAGTTAAAATTTATCCATTGTTTTTTTTTCAAAACCCCATAATTGGCACTTCCGTCTCCAACAAATACTAATATAAAATCTCTCTCCCTTTCTCACTTTCTCTCATCCCCATTCCTTCCCCTCCTCCCCCTGCATGCACCATGAAGATTTTCAACCCCTCTAAATGTTTCCTTCAAAACGTGGTGTGTCCCTTCGACACCATCTTCATTAAAAAGATGAGGGTTTTCTCCCCAGGTGTCTCCCACCTCGACCAATTCCATTTCAGAACCTGCAATTAACCACACCTCCCAATTCCATTTCAACACCCCCACCCCCTCCCCCAATTCAATCACTCCCCCTTTTCCCAAATATTATATTCCAAAAAAATGGATCTGCATCATCATTTTAATAATAGCAAGAGAAACATCCTATTCAACAAGTACGAGATAGGGAAGATCCTAGGACAGGGCAATTTCGCGAAAGTATACCATGGAAGAAACATCAACACAAACGAGAGCGTGGCGATTAAAGTTATCAAGAAAGAAAGTTTGAAAAAAGAGAGGCTGATGAAACAAATAAAGCGGGAGGTTTCGGTGATGCGTCTCGTTCGCCACCCCCACATCGTGGAACTCAAAGAAGTTATGGCCAACAAAGCAAAAGTCTTCATGGTTGTCGAATACGTCAAAGGAGGTGAACTCTTCGCTAAAGTCGCAAAGGGCAAAATGGACGAAAACGTCGCCAGAAAATACTTCCAACAACTCATCAGTGCGGTCGATTTCTGTCACAGCCGCGGCGTCACACACCGTGACCTAAAGCCCGAAAATCTCCTTTTAGACGAAAACGAAGATCTCAAGGTCTCCGATTTCGGCCTCTCCGCTTTACCGGATCAACGCAGATCCGATGGAATGCTCCTCACGCCGTGCGGAACGCCTGCTTACGTGGCACCGGAGGTTTTGAAGAAGAAAGGCTACGACGGTTCTAAAGCTGATATATGGTCCTGTGGAGTTATCCTCTTTGCTTTGCTATGCGGTTATCTACCTTTTCAAGGTGAGAACGTGATGAGGATTTATAGCAAATCTTTCAAAGCAGATTATGTTCTCCCAAATTGGATCTCACCAGGGGCAAAGAATTTGATCTCTAAATTGCTTGTTGTTGATCCTGAAAAGAGGTATTCCATCCCTGATATTATGAAGGATCCTTGGTTTCAATTTGGGTTCATGAGACCCATTGCTTTTTCAATGAAGGAATCTGCGCTCGACGATAACATTGATTTTAACGGGGATGATGAGAACAACAACAACAACAACAATGGTAGTGACGGTGTTACTGAGATTAATGTGGGAGGAGGAGGACTTGGGGCTAAGCAAGCTCGTCCATCTTACAATGCATTTGAGATTATTTCCTCACTATCTCATGGGTTTGATTTGAGGAATTTGTTTGAAACGAGGAAGAGGTCGCCATCTACTTTTATTTCAAAGTTATCGGCTTCAGCGGTTTTGGGGAAGCTAGAGACGGTGGCGAAGAAGTTGAATTTTAGGATAACGGGGAAGAAGGAGTTTATGGTAAGAATGCAAGGGGAGACGGAGGGAAGGAAGGGGAAATTGGCGATGACGGTGGAGGTGTTTGAAGTGGCACCAGAGGTGGCGGTGGTAGAGTTTTCAAAGTCTGCAGGAGATACACTGGAGTACATAAAGTTCTGCGAGGATCAAGTTAGACCTTCTCTCAAAGATATTGTGTGGAGCTGGCAGGGTGACGACCATACTAATTAATCACTAGTTATTTTTACTATATTCAAATTATTATGGTGTATCTTATCTTAGATCTAATCAGTTATTGTTAGATTTGTATTCCCGTTTGATATTTGGTGTTTGTTTGTGAATCATTCATGGTGTTGGGGTTGGGGTTGGGGTTGGGGTTGGGGTTGGGGTTGAGAATGGGAGATTGTAAGGAAATACAGAATTGCATATACAGAGTTCTATTCTAGCACCACCACCTTCTTTGTTTACTTTGATTTTCTCTTTTCTGTTTTACTCTGTTTTTAACTATAATAATACGGAGACATAAAATCCTAACAGCAAGGTGTCATATTTTTTGTAAAATTGAAAACAGACAAGACAATGTTGTTCTAACTAAAACGAAACATGTCTTTAATTAGATAGAGATTAAACAGAAAACTAGGGACGGAAGGTATTGTTTTGCCTGCAAAACACGGCACACTTCGAATCCGGATCCTCTCAGGTCACTTCCCCTCCAGTCACTCCATTCGACTGCTTCAGAGCCGTTCGATTAAGATCGGATGGTACAGATTTCAAAAACAGTTTTTCCATTTTATTTAATAAAAAATCCGACTTTGAAATCTGTACCGTCCGATCTTAATCGGACGGCTCTGAAGCCGTCGAATGGAGTGACTGGAGGGGAAGTGAATGGAGAGGATCTGGGTGCGCACACTACAGCCCCTTCCACCCCTGGGCTGGGCCCGATATAGGTGATGCCAATGGAAAACTGCCAACAATATCTTAGGGTAGATGCATGATGTGTTTGCTGTGTTTGAGATATGTCAGTAGATTTCGACTCTATAATCTTAATTGGTTGTAGATTTTAGCTTTATGTTTTTTATCTCCTTTAAAGTTACAAATATAAACCATCTCATTAATATCGGATGGTTCAAATGTGTTAACTGAACAAATACACCAATGAGTGCACAAAATTCAACTTTGGCTGGAGACCCACTTTCCCCACTAATTAGGAGTAGCCAATTTACTAGTATTTGTGAGATGTTCTTCGGACTTTCAAATACAAAAGCTAAAACAAAAATTAGTGGGGAAAAACAAAAATTAGGAGTAGCCAATTTACTAGCCAACAACGACATCATTGAGTGCACCCTTATAAATGAGTTGGGATCCTCTCTAGTCAATGCAGAGTTCTATTTGGATAGAGAAGAATCAAATGGAACTAACTCTCCATTTACCAAAGAGGAGATCAATCATTTATAGTATAGTTTCGTCACACAGTCTGAAGTAGAGCTGTCAATTTGGGCCCGGCTCAGTGGACCGGCCCAATGGCCCGAGTTTCGGTTTTGGATCAAAACTCCATCCAAGACCGAAACTCCATCTAAGATCGGAACTCCATCCAAGACCGGAACTCCATCTAAGATTGGAACCCCATCCAAGATCAGAACTCCATCTAGGATCGGAACTCCACAATGGAGCTCAGTTAATCAAGACCTACTACTACCATTGGCGACCGCAGTGGGAGGATCTTGTACTCTAGTTCCTCTCCATCTCCTTGATTGACGATGGCTCCAACCTTACGTCATAGGACTATCCCGAGTGTCGTTGAGGGACCGGTCCTGCAGTAGGTGACTCCAGAAGGAGTGGCAGTCACCTTACCCCTTAGCCCGACGCATGCTTGAAGCTCGATTACGACTATGATTCCTGGGAGCTCAGCCCGGAACCGACTTCCACCTCCCCCATAGATGGTCCAGGTACCGGTCGATGCTGTTCAACAGCTCGTCCAGTTCCAAAATCAGCAAGCTGAGGCCGACCAACAAGAAAGCCAACGCTACACCCAGCTAGAAGCTGAGATTGCTGAGATCCGGGCTCATAACATCCCGGATCGGAGTTCCTCTCGGTGCAACTCTTCAAGTGGAAGGACTCATGGCCGCAGGCGCCACCGTTCTCCGGCTTGGAGGAAATACCATCATCGCACTCCACCTCGTCGTAGAGGAGGGCGAGGATCAGAGACTCCCCCAAGTCGAACCCCTGATGATTCTTACGGTCCTGAGGGTTCCCCTCAGCCTAGCTCGTCTCTGTTTTCCTCTTCTCCGAGGCAACGTTCTAGAAGCCGGGAAAGGTCCCCGAGGCAGGAACGTCAGCGCCCTCCCTCGCGGGGATCCCCCGGCAAATATGGCTATCGACGGTCTCCACCCCTTGAGAGGTCGGCTTTGGATTGGTTCAGGGCCCTTAAGCGAAACACCATCTCTTCGTGGGACCACTTGGCTAAGCTTTTTTCTGCTCACTTCGCTCACTCCAAGATGAAGCTGAAATCCCCGAAGGTGCTCTCCGAGACTATATAGAGAGATTCAACCGCGAAGCTGCGCAAGTCCAGAACATCGACGACTCTTTCCGACTTTACTTCATGGAGGCGGGACTTCGTGAAGGGAGTTTGTTTCAAACCGATGTCGGAGTAAATCAGCCCGAGACTCTCGCGGAGTTCCTCTGGAGGTCTCAGAAGTACATCGATCATGAAGAATGGGTTAACGCAGGAAGGTCACGTGTCACCTAGGCCCCGGAATGAGCCTACGGGCGTGATGTAATCCGACTTTGTAAATATTCAACCATCTAATATATATGGATCGACTACGATTTTCCTCACAGAGTGCTTACTAAAAGTGAGTTCCGAGGTTGGAGGGAAGGATATGGAATCGGTCGAACGATCACCTTAAAGTTCCATGCTAAACCGGAACCCGAGACACCGAGCTCGACATCGCTAGTGTCCGAAGTAGTGCGACCGGTTGGGACGAGTTCAATCCGGTCCGAGCCCCGGTAGACTGTCCCAAGGGTTACGTAGATCCGAGCTCGACATCGCTAGTGTCCGAGGTAGTCGCGACTTGTTGAGACGAGTTCAATCCGGTTCGAGCCCTGGTAGACGGTCCCAAGGGCTACGTAGATCTTTGGATTTCGAAGTCGCAAAAATTCTTGGCCGAGGCTGCCATTACCCTGAAGGGGGAGTTCGATCTGGGTCGAGTCCTGGTAAACTGCCCTGAAGGTGACATTAAACTGACACCTCGAGTCCCTCAGGTGGTCACATTTTAACCTGGTCGAGGCTGCCCTGAAGGGCGAGTTCGATCTAGGCCGAGTCCTAGTAAACTGTCCTAAATGCGACATTAAACTGACACCTCGAGTCCCTCAGGTGGTCACGTTTTAACATGGCTGAAGCAGGCATTACCCTGAAGGGCGAGTTCGATCTGGGCCGAGTCCAGATAAACTGCCCTGAAGGTGACATTAAACTGACATCCCGAGTCACTCGGTGGTCACATCATTTCCGAATCCCGGATATTCAGAGGAACCTTGAGTCACTCAACAGTCATCTCTGTCTTGTGAGCACTAGCCCGACTTCGTGAAGATCGTCGCTGGGGGCAAAAACTCACGCAAGCACAAGCCTGGCTTCGTGAAAGATCGCAGCTAGGGAACAAAATCCCAGTCACTTTGAGAAAGGGTCAACGGAGTCTTCTGGAAAGCAAACTCAGCTCTGGAGCTCCGACAAGCTTACAAGTCAATATCGTTTCACAGACGACCCGACTTGGGGGGCAACTATTACGGATTGGGCCCAATCCTCAATAGTGAGACTCATTATCAAAAGCAAACCCATTGATCAATAGCTAAGATCTAGGCCCTAGATCGGACGGATTTGATTCATTAGGTCAACACACATTTACTCTATAAATAAGCATTCAATCCAATGCCAAAGGTACACACTCTCTCCTATATATATTCTTACCTCTAATCAATTCACTTCCTTACTTGAGCGTCGGAGTGTCTTTGCAGGTACCCCCACCTAGGATCGAAACTTCATCTAGGATCGGAACTCCATCTAGGATCCGGACTCCATCTAGGATCGGAACTTCATCTAAGATCAGAACTCCACAACAGAGCTCAGTTAATCAAGACCTACTACTACCAACCATCCTGAATCGTCCATACGTTCTGAGATACGGTACAGAACATTCTCTATGAGACGTAGGGTTTGTTTTGACGCACTAAGTCCTCGAAATTCAAGTCACCTAAATTTTTTTCATGAAAAATAAAAAGTTTGGTCATACTATAGGTTAGCTTTGGCATCCACGTAGGCAAGCAACGATGATCACAAATTATTTTGAAAATTCGCTAAAAAAAAACATTTTTTTGAAGCCCACAATAAGCTATCAAGCTAGCTGATTTTGGGCCATGAGAATGGCATTGTGGATTGACAAATTTGTCCTTTTTATTTTTTCCATATTTTCCTCATGTTCAACATATTGTATTAGGTTTAAATATGTTTTTACCCCTGCAAATAGGGGGTCATTTGGTTTTAGTCCCTCTAATTTTTTTTTTAAAAAATCCCTTGCAAATAATTTTTTTGGTATAAGTCCCTCGGTTAGATCTCCGTTAATGTTTTGCTGAGTTGTCGAACAGAGTTGCCATTTGGCATTGCCAAATCATTATTTTAAATTTTCTTTTATTTTAAAAACTAGTGACATGGATAAAAAAAATATGAATCCCCAAATTAATTAGGTTTGTTCATCATGTTCTTCTTCCCGTTTCCATTTCCAGAAAACACAAATTAATTAGGTTGTGAATCTTCCTTATCCCATCCCTTAATCTCCATCTTCCCTATCCCAACCCAAAAATCCTAACTTTTCCTCTTCTCAGTTCCTGAATCGCTCAAAATCTGAGGGAAATAGAAGAAACATGAACAAAATTTAATACTAAAACACAAACAAAATTAGGAATGAAATCCCTAATTTTACTCCCTTTCTCTCTGCAACCATTCCCTCTCTCGGAACTCCCTCTCTCTGCGAGCATATACCTCTCTCTGCGAGCGACACATGCTGATGATAGCGGCAACAGAGTCGTGCGTTTAGATCTGAGAAAGGTTGCACATCGATTCACTGTTGAAGGATGTTTTGATCTGGAGAAGAGAAGAGAAGAGAAGAGAAGAGAAGAGAAGAGAAGGGTTATGGGAAAGGAGATGAAGAGAAGAGAAGAGAAGAGAAGAGAAGAGAAGAGAAGAGAAGGGTTATGGGAAAGGAGATGAAGAGAAGAGAAGAGAAGAGAAGGGTTCTGGGAATGGGGAAGAAGATAGGGAATTAGGAATTAAAATAATTTTAAATGCCAAATCAGCAAATAAAATAAAAGAAAACTAAATATAAATGTCAAATGTGTGACACGTAGGCTTTTTTGTAACGGTTAAGTAACAGAAGGGCTAACGCCAAAATGGTGAAATTTGCAAGGTGTTTTTTTAAAAAAATAAAATTGTAGTGGGTAAAAGCAAAACACCCCCTATTTTCAGGGGGTAAAAACATATTTAAACCTATTGTATTATTGTTTTTGTGAACAATAAAACATATTGTATTATGCATCACAAAACAATTGACAAGATAAGGATACCTAAGTAAATACGTTGTGTTGACAGAAGTAGGGGTGCTCAAAACCGAACCAAACCAATAGAAAACCGCAAACCGAACCAAACCAAACCGACAACCGCAAAAAACCGCTTCTTATTGGTTCTGTTTGGTTTCTTTTTTCATTGCACCGCGCGGTTCGGTTCGGTTCACGGTTTTGATTACAGAAACCAAACCAAACCAAACCAAACCGCAAGTAAGACTAATGCTTATTAACTTACAACCTTCCTTACTAACTTACTAGCCCAAATGCAACTAAAACCCAACTCTCACTCACTTGCTAGCCCAAATTCAATTTATTCTTTGACTCACTTACAAACAATCCATATTGTTATGCTATATTTAAAAAATAAAAATTACAATAAAGTATTTAATTCAAATTCTTTTAAACATTGTCTTAGCTATCTTAAAAGAATTAAAATAGAGTAATTTATATACTACATATATTTGTGTAGATTTTTTCTTAAAGATTTATGTTAGCCATTTTTTATGTTAGTTAATTTTAACTTCTTTTTAAATTATGTTTTGTCTTGGAAAAAACCGAACTAACCGAACCAATCCAAACCGCATTGGTTTGGTTTGGGTTGGTTTTATTTTAGGAAGCCAACCAAACCAAACCAAACCGCATGTAGTTTTATCTTGCGGTTCGGTTCACTTTTTGTCTCAAAACCAAACCAAACCAAACCGCGAACACCCTGGGACAGAAGCCACATAATAAGACTTCGTTCGCTTTTATGTGTTTCAAATCAATAACACCACTCCACATACTCTTTTATTGTATTCATCCCCCGCATCATCAAATACAATATAATCTACATATATTAATGCAAAATCGACTTTTGCATTTGAGCGCCAAATCCCCACCTACCCCCCCTCCCTCCCCCCTCCCCCCTCCCCCTACCCTCCCACCCACTATCCCCCTACCCCCCTCTTCTTCTTTTTTTCATTTTTTTTAAATACATAAAATTCTAGAAAATTTTTTTTACTATAAATATATTAGGTTTGTTCCTCGATAATTGAATAGGTGGAAAATGAAAATAAATTTCGTGATAAATTATGTAAAGTTTGTTCCTCAGTAACCTGTTTGGTGAAAAAAAATCGTAACGAAATGAGTAAAGTACAATGCTAACCCTATATATTAATACACTATCTACTTTACACCAATTGAACGCCAAAAACACCCCCTCCCCCTAGGGGTGTCAAACTGGCAGGCAATTAAAGGGTGTACGTATCAGTTACACTGGCAGGCAGTGTGAGCCAACTACTTTGCTATTTTAATATCAATAGTTGGTTCTCATGTGATGTAAGTGTACAACTGAATTACACCAAGAGCCCATGCCCTTAATTTAAACATAAAGTGTACCCGTGGGTAAAACCCGTCACGGGTCCGGAGTGTGTAGTTAAACGGGTACCCGCGGACCAAATAAACGGGTATTTTGACTACCCGTCAATAAACGGGGGCGGGTCCGGGTAGCGGGGTACTCGGACCCGCGGGTACCCGTACCCGTTAGTAAATCCATCACACAACTATTTTCTTCCTTTTTTTTATCATCTATTGTTGTTGTTGTTTAAGTGGATGTTTATTCACATTTTGTTGTATCTTTTATCCTAATATTTTGGATAATGTTTAGTTGTTATTTTTCAAGTTTCTATTATCATAATTTTAGTTTTTTTATCTCAATTCATTAACAATTATATATTAATAAATAGTTGATACGATAAATGCATATCAAAATGCGTAATTTTCTTATATAAATGAATCGAAAAAATAGTGTTAAAAAAACTAATTTTCTATGGTATTTCAAAAAAAAATTTAAAATTTTTTTTATTTATTAATTTACAAATACCCGCGGGTACCCGTTTAAAAAAATATCCGTTTAAAACCCGTTAAACGGGTACCCCCTTACCCCCTCTTCTTCTTTTTTTCATTTTTTTTTGAATACATACCTACCCCTCCCCCCCCCCCCCCCCCCCCACCCACTATCCCCCCTACCCCCTCCCCCCTACGCCCCTCTTCTTCTTTTTTTCATTTTTTTTTGGAATACATAAAAATTTAGAAAAACATTTTTACTATAAATATATTAGGTTTGTTCCTCGATAATTGAATAGGTGGAAAATGAAAATAAATTTCGTGATAAACTATGTAAAAGTTTGTTCCTCAGTAACCTGTTTGGTGAAAAAAAATCATAACGAAATGAGTAAAGTACAATGCTAACCCTATATATTAATACACTATCTACTTTACATCAATTGAACGCCAAAAACACCCCCCTCCCCCCTACCCCCCTCTTCTTCTTTTTTTCATTTTTTTTTGGAATACATAAAAATTTAGGAAAATATTTGATCTATAAATATATTAGGTTTGTTCCTCGATAATCGAATAGGTGAAAAATGAAAATAAATTTCGTGATAAATTATGTAAAGTTTGTTCCTCAGTAACCTGTTTGGTGAAAAAAAAATCATAATAAAATGAGTAAAGTACAATGCTAGGTAGTATGTTTTGGGATGCTACAAAATTTCCTGACAATTCAGTAACCTGTTTGGTGAAAAAAATAATAACAAAATCAGTAAAGTACAATGCTAAGTAGTATGTTTTGGGATGCTTCAGTATTCACAATAGTGTGTTTTTTTTTTTGCTTTAGTGTTCCCAAAAAATCCAACTATTCAAATATGCAAAATTTGTACGTCTAACCAGTTTAGTGGGAAAAAATATAATTTCGTTACAAAATACATAATGTGTGATGCTAATCAGCGTGTTTTGAGACACTTCGGTGTTTGAAAAAAAATTAACCGGTCAAATACTCAAAATATCTTTTGCCAATTTGAGCGCCAAAGCCCAAAGCCCCACCCCCTCCCCCTCCCCCCCTACCCCTCTCTTCTTCTTTTTTTTTTATTTTTTTTTAATACATAAAAATTTCGAAAAAAATTGATCTATAAATATATTAGGTTTGTTCCTCGATAATCGAATAGGTGAAAAATGAAAATAAATTTCGTGATGAATTATGTAATGCTGTTCCTCAGTAACCTGTTTGGTGAAAGAAAATCATAACGAAATCAGTAAAGTACAATCCTAATCCTATATATTAATACACTATCTACTTTACACCATTTGAGCGCCAAAAACACCCCTCCCCCCTTACCCCCCCCCCCCCCCCCCCCACTATCTACTTTACACCATTTGAGCGCCAAAAACACCCCTCATCCCCCCTACCCCCTCTTTTTTTTTCTTTTTTTTTTTGAATACATAAATATTTAGGAAAATATTTGATCTATAAATATAGGCTAAATAGCATTTTGGTCATTTATCTTTGCTCTAGATTTCACTTTGGTCCTTTATCTTTTTTTTGGTTCGTTTTGGTCATTTATCTTTCATTTTCGTTTCACTTTGGTCCTTTATCTTTTTTTTGGTCCGTTTTGGTCTTTTATGTTTCATTTTCGTTTCATTTTGGTCCCTCACGTTATTATTTAATTCAATTAAAACATTAAAACAATTAAAACAATTAAAACAAAATTATTTTAAAACAATTAAAACAATATTTTGGTCCCCCGCCGTGAACCCCTCCTCCCCCACCGTGAACCCCTCCCCCTCACCGTGAGCCACCAACAACCACCACCCATAGTTAGAATCTGTCGCTGGGTGAGAGAGAGAGAAACGAAACTGAATTAATTGAATCTTAAACCACCACCTTGATTCACTGTCGCTGGGTGAGAGAGAGAAACGAAGGAGATGAATTTCTGACTGAGAGGAACGAAGGAGATGAAATCGCTGAGATTGTTTGGGAGGAAGAAGAATGACTGACGAAACTGAATGAAACTGGTGCGCACCTCCCCCCCTCGATCTGGATCTGGATCTGAACGGCGAGGGAGAGCGACGAGAGAGGGAGAGCGACGAGAGAGAGAACGGCGAGAGGTTGGGTGGGTGATGGTTCTTCCAGATCTGTTTGCTTCTTCCATTTTCGTTTCCAGATATGTTTGGTGGGTGGTGGTTGACGGTAGTGGGTGGCGGTTGACGGTGGTGGGTGGTGGTGGTTGGTGGTGGACGGTGGGGGGCGGGGTTGATGTTTTATTTTTTTTAATTGTTTTAATGTTTTAATTGAATTAAATAATAACGTGAGGGACAAAAATGAAACGAATATGAAATATAAAGGACCAAAACGGACCAAAAAAAAGATAAAGGACCAAAGTGAAACGAAAATGAAATATAAAGGACCAAAACGGACCAAAAAAAAGATAAAGAACCAAAGTTAAATCTGGAGCAAAGATAAAGAACCAAAAGTGCTATTTAGGCATAAATATATTAGGTTTGTTCCTCGATAATCGAATAGGTGAAAAATGAAAATAAATTTGTGATAAATTATGTAAAGTTTGTTCATCAGTAACCTGTTTGGTGAAAAAAAAAATCATAACGAAATGAGTAAAGTACAATGCTAAGTAGTATGTTTTGGGATGCTTCAAAATTTCGTGACAAATCAGTAATCTGTTTGGTGAAAAAAATCATAACGAAATGAGTAAGGTACAATGCTAAATAGTATGTTTTGAGATGCTTCAGAATTCACAATAGTGTGTTTTTTTTGCTTTACTGTTCGCAAAAAATCCAACTATTCAAATATGCAAAATTTGTACTTCTAACCAGTTTAGTGGGAAAAAATATAATTTCGTTACAAAATACATAAAGTGTGATGCTAATCGGCGTGTTTTGAGACACTTCGGTGTTCGAATAAAATTTAACCATTCTAATACTCAAAAATATAATTTTGTGCCAATTCTTCTTCCTTCTTTTTTCTTCTATGTTGAAACACCAATAGTACACAGCTATATTTTGGTGGATTAACTTAGCCGCGTCATTATTACCACCCCTTGGATAGCACGTGTGTACGGCCCTAGTAGAAAATTGATGAACAAATTGTCTAAGCACATCACTTTCATTTTGACTTTTAGTTACATATATCACCTTTTCAAATCTTAACTAAATATTATTGATGTTTTATATAATATATTGATATTAATAATAATAAGCATAATCAGGCCAGGTTCAAGATAATTAGAGACGTGTCATATCATGTGCTGATGTGCCTATGCTATGACGTCTCCGGACTCCGGTGCAACTTGACGGATTTGGATTAAGTAATGCACTCATGTTTCATGTAGTTAGATAAACAATTAGATTTAGATTATTAGGTGATCTATATTTTAAATTTTAGTTAAAAGTACATTGATTAAATGAAATCCGAACCCACCAAATTGACAAGTTGAGTTTTGAACATGATTGGATTGTTTTGTATTAGAGAGGGGATCCCGCAATTTGAGCCTCATTTGGCAAAACTGAGTATGATCCGAGTCAGCTTGTGCTATCTTCTCGAATGAGGAGGGGGCCCATACGTTCATTGCATAGTGTATACAAGAGGAGTACAGCTCACATGTCCCAACTCGTGAGCATAATGATACTTTCACGTACTACTTTGTCAGCCCAAAAAAGGGAAAAGAAAAAATCAGTGTCTCCTCATCCACCTAATTGCGATTGGCAGATTATGAACCACATAAGCTGGATAAAATGAATGAACAACAATAACAGTAGCAGTTTAACTTTATTGAGGCAACTGCAAAAAGAGCGCATCTAAATTTGGCTTACCCAATCATGGCGTGTCTTTTGTTCTCAACAAATAGTGCCAAGAAAGAATCCAAGTGTATACCTGTTTCGGTTTGGGCTTAACGATCATGAACTGTTTTTGGGCCACAGTATTGAGACCCATTATCTTTAATGGACTGTTACATCACCAACGACTACGATTTGTCAGTTACAAATCGGACGGTTCAGCGATGCCTAAAATCGGACCACATCTCCTATAAATAGTGAATGACACTTTTTTATCATGTACACACACTTCTAAACTAGTACTTGTTAAAGATTTCACTCTACTGACTAGAGCGTCGGAGTGTCTTTGCAGGTACGCCCCCCTTCCGAGGTTTGAGCTGGTTAAGGGCGATCCACCAACTATCCGCTCTTGTGATACAGTGCAGAACATTGGCGACCACAGTGAGAGTATCTAGCTCTCATCTCTTTTCCTTGCCTAGGCATGGCACCTCGTGGACAACCTAGAACTGTTTAGCTCCATCAGAGTGGTGAGCAAGGTTCGGCTCATCCACAATCTACCCCGGAAGGAATTGCTGTAACGCTCCCTCACCCCTCGGGGAACTCGGGACGTAATCGTCTCCCTCCTCCTCCGAAAGATGTTTCGATTCCAATCGATGCTGTCCGAAAGCTCGTTCATTTGCTGAATCAACAGGTTCAAACTGATAACCAGCAGGAAATTCGTATTTCCCAAATGGAGGCGGCCCTCGTTGCAGTGCAAACCAACAGAGTGCCGGATCGGTCTTCACCTCGTCAGCAATCTCCTCACCGCAGGACCACGAGTGCTAGGCGACGTCGCTCCCCGGCTTGGAGAAGGCACCATCACCGATCTCCACCTCGCCGCAGGAGAGGTCGAGGTAGCCGATCTTCCTCAAGCTGGAGGGATCGAGGCTCTCGCTCCCCACCAAGTCCATCCCCGTCATCACCGGATTACTCGTCGTATTTGGATGAATCATTGGGGCAAACTTCGTCTCTAGATTCATCATCACCTCGCCGACGTTCAATAAGCCGGGTTAGATCCCCGAGGCATGAACGTCGGCGACCAAGCTCCAGAAGATCGCCGGGTAGGTACTGTTGGACTATATGATAACCTTAGAGGGGGTGAATAAGGTTATACGCTAAACTTGAATTCTTTTTAATTTTCAAAATATTAACAATGCTAGTTTAATTCAAATGCGGAAAATAAGATTTAAACTATATGTAGTACCTAAGCAAGCTATACCTATGACAGATCCAATTACAGTGATATTTTACGTTAATCAAATAAACAGATGCAGCACACTGATGTCAAATATAATAGGCAAATATAAGCGGTAAAGTAAAAGAGTAGGGAAAGAGACACCGTGAATTTTACGAGGTTCGGGATAAAAGCCCTACGTCCTCGGCCTCCGGCTTTGCAACCTTTGTACTTGATAACAACCACTATATGAGAAGAACTTCTTCAACGTTTTACAAGCAAACAACTTCCCTATAACTAATCTCAATTAACCCAAATTGAGAACCCGAGCTCCCCGCTAAGGATTTCGCAACCACTTCAATCTTCCCGATTGAACGACCCAAGAACACTTCCCAGGATTTCACAACCACTTCAATCTCCCCGATTGAACGACCCAAGAACACTTCCCAGGATTTCGCAATAACCAAACAGAAGATGATTACAATAGAGAAACTATGATCCAATCACTTTAAGCAGTATAACAATATAGTAGCTGAGAGAGATGAGTGATTTGGATCTAGAAGAACTTGAAAATGATATGACAATGAAAGTTCTTTTTCTCTTTTTCAGATCTGGAAATCGTGTAGTGTTTGTGTGTTTTGAAAGTGAAGTCAAGGTCCCTATTTATAGGGATCGTAAAAAAATGACCGTTGGAGGATTTTGTAAAATGTTAGAATCGATTATGTTCCTGAATAACTAAGAGTGATAATCGATCCTTTGTTCTAAAAAGGAAATAACTCATAAGTGAGTAATCGATTGATTTCTTTTTGAAAGGAAGCATGAAATCGATTCTTTGCTTGAAACAAGAAGCATGAAATCGATTATTTGCTTTATGGAAGGAAGCATATAATCGATTTTATTCTTTCAACAAGTAGCTAAGAATCGATTATGTGGTTTGCAAAAATAGGAGTGTAATCGATTCTCTTCTTTAAAAACACAAAGCCGTTAATCGATTGTTTTCTTTCCAAAACATATTCCTTTAAAAAACCATAGGCATAAAATCGATTATGTGCTCTGTGAAGGAAGCATAAAATCAATTATATGCTTTAAAACATTTTCTCATGTTACGTGCCTTGCCCATGCATGCATGCGTTTGTATAAAATATTTTTCTAGGCTTTTAACACTATAGTTATATTTTAAAAACATCATCTCTCAACTACTAAAAGTTATATAACTGAAGTGATAGGATCTTACATTGTGTTCTATCAAAAGCAAATAACAATTGGGTCTTCAACTCTGGATAGCTTCTCCTCCAAGCCTCTGCACTTTAAGTTATCATGCCCTTTGATTCATGTCCTGTACTTTTATACCACTGTAACCATTAGTAGATAAAATGTAATTTGTTATCATACAAAACAAAGAGTGTTTGTCATTGGTTCAACAAACTCCCCTTTTTTGATGATAACAAATTACATTATGCATATGGAGGCAATAAACAAGAAACAATAGCAAAAGCTCCCCCTAAGCATAAGCATAAACATAAGCAGCAAGTATTTACTAAATAGCAGCAAGTATTTCTCCCCATAAGCATAACAATAGGCTTCTTATGGCAAGACCAATCTGCTAGCTTATAGCAGAAGAGTACTTTGGCTATGTTTGGTAAAAAAGAGCGGATAATGGATAAGCTAGCAGATTTGACTTTAGTGTTTGGTAAAATTAGCAGTTGAACTATCTTATAAATAAAAAACGACATAAATGAATATTGTAATTAATGCTTAAAAATAAGAGAGAATATTCATTTAAATCATGAGAAATTCAATTAAAATAATAAGGGTAAAAATGAGAGAAAAAAAATGAAATGCTATAAGATAGTGAAAAACACTATAAGGTAATTATGTCAAGCACCTACAATGAACTTCTTTGCTATAAGCTAGCCAGAG
The DNA here is from genome assembly GCA_039519185.1 of Astragalus membranaceus. Lineage (NCBI taxonomy): Eukaryota > Viridiplantae > Streptophyta > Magnoliopsida > Fabales > Fabaceae > Astragalus > Astragalus membranaceus. The sequence goes on along the minus strand of CM076846.1, from coordinate 227,646,287 downwards.
GCGGATCTTCTCTAGGCCAGGCGAGAGCCACGGCCCGCCCTATAAAAATATGTGAAATTACTAAAATAACCCTACTTTTAAATTAGAAACTAAATATATACGAACTTTGCGCCAACAAGACAAACTAGAGAATGTGGCCTAGTAGTTGAAATCCGATTTATGATGCAGTGGCTCCCGTTTTCGAATCTTGGCCAAGTTTTTTTTTTTGAATTTTTTTCGGTATTGTTTTTTTTTTTAAAAAAAATAAAGAACACTTATTTATTTAATTTTTGCCAAAATGTTCATCCAAGGAGTTGAACCCCTGACCGTAGGATTTTACATCCCACTCCTAACAGGCTAACACTATGGCACCAATTTTTATTTACATCCCACTCCTAACACTATGGCACCAATTTTTATTAATAAAGAATTCACAAATTCATAATATATATGATATTCTTTATATTTTTGGAGTATAATTTTTATTGAGATGTTTAATATCATCGCATCTCTTATATAAGAACTAGAAATTGTAAATATATGGTTGATAATTTTTGGAAAAATATCTCAGCATTTTTAAAACATAATCAAATAAATTTAAAACTACATTTTGACTAACAACATCAATTGAGTCTCTATGTTCATACATTTTTGAGTTTCAATAACTCTTTCATGAGCGGTCCACCCCAACTTTTTGGTCAAGATTCACCACTGAAGCTAGCTGATTTAGCTTGCCAAATAGAGTCTTAAGTGTTTAGAGTGATTAGCTTATAGCATTTTTTCACTAGCTTATAACAGTTTTTGAAACACTACTTGCAGGTAGCACTTAAGCTTATACCTTATAGCTTATAGCATTTCAATTTTTTCTCGTATTTTTACCTTATTACTTCAATTAATAAATTCCTCATTTACTAATCATTAAATGAATATTTTTTCTCATTTTTTAACATTAATTACAAATGTCTATTTATATCATTGTATATTTATAAGCTAGTTCAACAGATAATTTTACCAAACATTTTAAATTCAATCCGCTAGTTTATCCAATATTGGTTATCTACTATCCGCTAACTTATCTATCATCCGCTACTTTTATCAAACAAAGGCATAAAAAGTTATAAAAGTATAATTAGACGATACTTTTAAATTGTGTTGGGTATCAATATCTTGTAGGTAAAATTAATTCAAAATTTAAATTTATTTTAAAATAATTAAATATAAGAGTGTTCACCGTTATAAAAATGAAATGAGTAAATAACTATTCTTAGTCCTTATTTTGGTACCTACTTTGGTTTTAAGGAAATAATAAGTCATATGTCAATCCCTAAAGACCTCTTAGTTTAGGATGGGTTGGACAAAAGTTATTTTAAGTTTCCAACTTATTAGTCCATCTCATCCCAGAACGGGTTGCGGGCAAAATGTGTCGGCCTATGGGCCAAAAAACTTGTGCTCGACGGATTTTGTTTTGTAGACTCATATTAAATCATATTGAACATGGTAAAAGCCATTTGTTGTACTTAGAGCCCCCCAAATCTTGAGGATATTGTTAGTCAAGTCTATATTTTGAAACATCTTTGTTTTTGTTAAATTTTCACTTTTTTCACCTTTGTTTGCTTGCAGGTACCAATAACAACTAAGGGGAGGTGTAAGTTGTAAATCCCAGCTTCACAACGGCCCAACCAAGTAATTGAGCTGCCAAACAATTCTTTTTGTTGGATCTTGCGCACCACGACCCGTTCACGATGGTAACACGTGGGTCACTCCTTGACCCGAAGTATATATTGATTCTTTCACTCTTCTCACCAGAAACCCAAGATTCACTCTCTCTTTCATGAAACGCCGTTCGTCTTTCTCTCTTGAGACTGCGAAACCTAGGGTTTGCAGAAGCTCTCACCTTCAATGGTGATTGAAGCTTCCAAACGCTTCATTTCTCCGTCAATGATGATACCGGTTGATGATGCAACAAAACCCCAAATGATTTTGTTCTGAAACCCTAATCTGAGACCACCGATTCCACTTCTCACCTTCGCAAACCCTAGTTTTCTCTTTGTGAGTTCTAAGCTGGAGATCTCTCAATTGACGTTGCAGATCTTGTGAAATGAAAGGTATAACACTCCTCTTTCTTGATTACCTTTTAATTCGATCTGATTCATCTTCAAAACAGAAACGCTAACACTTAATGTTTGTTTGCAGGTTCTTAAACCTAAAGAGAGTTGTTCCAGGAACTCAAATAGAGGTAAAATCACAACCTATTGTGATTTTCCCTTTGATTCTCGTTCCTATTCTGAAACCCTAACTTTCTTTATGTTTATCTTTTTGCATGCAAACACCAATGTTGAATTTCTGCAGTACAAGTCACTAAACACTGTTCAGAATGAGTTTCCCAGAAACTCAAAGGTATAAATCCTTCTTTTCACTCTCTACTTTCTTTGCAATGTTTATCAGTCACTGAGAAACAACCTTCTAACACTCTTCTTCTTTTTATGCAAGGTACAACTCTCTCAGTTGAAGTTCTTGCAGTAACTCAGAAACCAGTTGTAGAAGGAGCAAACGTACACAGGGAGTATTAAGAAGAATAGGACTTAGCGTAGAATAGACTCTTTAGAAAAAATTCAAACTTGTATATTCAATTGCTGTAAAAAATTTTGTACAAATTGTATGTATCTATATGGACTGGAAAACTAGCTGTTAGATTAGTTTGTTGCTATTCAACAAACTAAGTTTGTTACAATAACAAACTAGAGTAGTTAGGTTAGTTTTAACCGTTATACATTTGTTTGTTATAGAACCAACGGCTACAAAACTAGCCGTTTTAATTAAAATAGGGTTTTGATTATATAAATCTCAACAGTTTTGACAAAACGTGATCTAAATTTTTCAAAGGCTAGGAGAAACTTTTTGCTTAGTTTTGGAACTGATTGAATCTCAGTGGGCACACACACTATTGAGTTTTAATAGCTCTGGATGTTTTGGGAATTCAAAGGAACTAAGACAAAATTTCCTGAGAAAAGAAGCTCATGACAAAAAAAACATTATTTTGAAAGGATCATTCTTTGAAAAGAAGTGAGCTGATTTGTTCTTCTTAGTTATCAAAATCTTATTTATGTTTTCTTTTTGTCATTGCTTGAGGACAAGCAACGATTTAAGTTTGGTGGTGTGATAACTCTATTTTATATAGAGTTATTCATACATTTAAGCTTAGATAATTGCTTAAATTCAAGTACAATATGTGTTAAATATAGTAGTATGAATAAAATAACAACTTTTGTAGTTTAAGATGAATGACATTCATAACTAAGCATTTTGTATGTACATTGGTATGTTTGATGTGTTTGTTCAGTGCATCTGCAGTTAATGCTTATGCACCAGGAAATCAACAGTGCATCAGCACTAGAAGCATTTACACAGTGCATCTGCACTTAGGTGCTTCTGCACCTTTCTGCACCAAGACGGATTACCCAACATTGGAAGCACCTCAATTCATACCAATGCATAAGCACCTCTATCACATCATGCTTAGTCACAATTCACATGGAGGCACATGCCCACTTGCAAAATGCGGCGCCTACAATAGAAGACCATCATGAAGGGTCATTCATAAGGGACACATGGCTCGCTACCATTGGACCTCACTTTGATATTAAGTGTTGAACTCAATTTCCTTCATCAAGTTCTGAAAAGTAACCAAGGTTAACCCCTCTAGGTTAACTTGATCTCCAATGAAACCCTCACTTGAAAGAAAGCTCCAAGGCTATATAAAGGCTCCACTTCTCACTTGAAAAGGACATCATCTTTACATCTATTCTTACCACTTCTCTTGTATTTTATTTTACACTTTATATAGTTATTAGTAGTAGTTAGTTGGTAAGAAGGTAAGGAAGGAATTGACGACTTCTTCCTTCACTTCTTCCTTAAGATAGTAAGTATAGGGAATTAGTGCATCTGCACCAGTTGGAATCTCATGCAAAGGAACTTCAATCTGTGTAATCTCTACCTTGTTGATTTCTTTTGTATTATTCATATTAATATTCTCTTTGCAGATTTTCTCTATTATATCATGTCTAATATGAGCTAAACTTCTAAAGTTGAGATGTTCTAACTTTATAATGAGCTTTTGAGTAAGTTATTGTGTTTTCAAGTGGAGTATGCATTTTTGGTTCTTGTGCTATACTACATCCATCTTGTTTTAAGGTTGATCACTTAAAATAAGTAGAGTTATATTCACAGACATGGTTTATAACTAGAAATCAAGAACTAATAGGGGTGAGTGTTTTAATGAAGGCTTTGTTAACTTGTTTAATAAAAAGAACTTTGTTAATTCCATGTTAAGTCCTAGACATAGGATAACATAGTCCTTAGGGTGATACAGTGGGTACTTCAAAGGCAAGAGTGAACTTATTTAGCAAGTCTAGACATAGGAAGCTTGTAATAAACTCTGAAGAAAGTAGCTCAAAGACACATACTGGTGCAACTGCACTCAAGTGCATCTGCACCACATGAAACACAATACTCTTGAAAGTGAGATATTTAGTGAAGACATCTCAACTATCTTTCTCAACTGATTTCCTCTACATTTTATTGCTTATTTACATTCTGTTTACTCATCTCCAACATCCCAAATTTGTGAGTAGTGTAGCTGCACTAATTTATATCTTCTAAGCATACACAGGTTTAATCAATCCCTGTGGGTTCGATCTTTCTCATCACTATATTACTTGTTTGTGACTGTGTATAATTACACACCTTTTTCACACACCACCGATCAAGGCACAATGTTCACCGGAGAGCAAGTGGTGGCCTTTGCCCAAGAGTATGGTATCGTCTCCATATTATGCTTAAGCTAATGGGCACGACGAGGCTACCAACAAGATTATCATTGAACTCATCAAGAAAAATATAGAGGATAAACCTCGACGGTGGCACAAAACTCTCAACGAGGTTCTCTGGGCTATTAGAACTTACAACAGGTATCGACGCACATGACATCATTTGAAAATGATTTGGAAATGAGGAATGAAAATGAAGATTCAAGTGGCAATGAGAAGGTGGCGGTTGAAGTGGAGGCTCCTTCTTCAAGTGGCGGCCAACGATCCAAGAAGCAAACCAAAAGGAAAGGCTCACTACAAGAAAAACTCTTTTTACCCACCAGAATTAGCGATGAAATTGTGTCCGTCGGTAAAAACAGGCATTTGCGACGGAATTTACTGTCGGAACATTTGTTATAAGGAACGCACGTCAATTGCAGCTTCCCTTTCCGACCGAATCAGAGTTCCTCGCTAATTTCCGATATGGAAAGTTCCCTCGGTATTACAAAAAGTTCCGTCGGAAACGTTGTATCCATTGGATTTATTCTTTCTTCTCCCTCGAACGTCCTTCATTCTTTCTTTTTCTTGTCTCACTCAAAACTCCATCTCTCTCTCACTAACTCTCTTGACCTCCTCACTCTCAATCACCACCACCCACTCAATCACCACTCCGCCCACACTCCGCCCACACTCCTCACCGTCACACCGTCTTCCTCACCTCCCTTGTTCTCCTCAAATCCGTTGAAACCCTAACCTCACATTTCCCCAAACCCTACTCTGGCCTCCACCCTCAGTCGCGCAACCAGCGCGCCGCCAGCTACGTATTTCTCTGGCCACCAAAAGGTAAGTACTCTCTCTACTATCTTTCCATAATTTTCGTTTCCTTGTTATGAAGCAAAGCATTTTTCCGTGTTTCGCTTTGATTTAACAAATGGAAGCATACGTAAGGGTCACACACAACACCAAATTCAACAAATGGAAGCATACGTAAGGGTCATTATTTTAAAGCACCTTTTTTTGTAGATGGAGTGGAAAGTAAACCCACACAGACAACTGCGAAGTGTTGAGTTTGAACCTGGTTACGATATTCTTCCTAACAATATCAACATTTTCTAGTTGGGCTAGGCTTTACGATAATGCACCTCCTTTCTTATTCATTCTCTTGAGTGTCGTTTGCTCACTCATTTTTTTTATAATTCTCATATGTTCAAACTCTACCGAGAATATGGTACTCACCCTGATGTGGACCAAAGGAAAACTCTAGCTAGTGACATTGGCCTCACGCCTATGCAAGTCAATTTCTGGTTCCAGAACAAGCACACCCAAATTAAGGTAAAAGAGGACCAAACACAATAATTTCAAAATTATTATTGTTGAAACCTAACTGGACATGACAAAAAATTTGAATTATGATTTAATTGTTTTGTGCAGTTCGAACCGGAATTTAAACCATCCAAATAATCAATTTATAGATTTTTATGTCCTATAACTTTTATTATTATATGTTTGTGCATATTTTAATTTTTATATAAACAACACAAGTAATATTTTAATAGAAAAACCACAAGTAACATTTTTAATAGAAAATTACAAATAAAACGTAATACTTTTATATTTTCTTCTATTTATTTTTTTGTATTTTAAAAAGACATTCACAAGAATTTTATACTTTGTCCAAAAACTTAATTAGGGTTTTGACAGAAGATATTTAAATACTTTGTCGATGGTGAACTCATGCCACTTTTATCATTAAAAAAGTAAAGAAAGACTGAAATACATACTTTTTGTATTTTCTTAAATAAATACAAGTTGCAGTATTAATGAATAATTATTTGAGCATTTTTACATACAGATTGTACAAGATCGTGAAGAAAATGATCGCTTAAGGACTGAGAATCAAAGGATTGTTGTTGAGAGCGAGGGGTACAAGGAGGTACTCAAAGGTCACTCAAATTTAACTTTTTTAATTCAATGGTCCACACAATGTTTTAAATTATGATACTAGTACAATATGCCATACTGTGAAAAAATGACCTTGGTTGAGATGATATTAGAAAACATAATTTTGGGATAGACTAAGCAAACATAAATCTCGATCCCGAAGGATCCTTTTAGAACTTGTAGCGCAGTTCAGCGGTTACTTATTCTCTGTTTGCTTGGGCTTTCCCTGCCCATCTGTAATTTGTAAAACACCACATAATAAAGAGTGAGATACAATCTCAATGAATTCTTTCTAGACCCCTTACCTTAATCTCTCGGTGTTTTACTTATCTTTTCACTTGTCTTAGCACAACCCCGGGCAAAGACTACACCCTTACCACAGAGAACCCACCCGACAATAGCTATTGTTGAGTCAACTTATTATGAGCCTTGGCTTACGGTTCATGACTTCCCTTAACCAAGTGTGCCATTAGCAATTAGGATTGTCATCCTCATGGTGTCTTATGTTGTTACTTAGAATTTTTGGGTTTTCTCACTCGACCAACAGCAGATATAACATATTGTGTGTGTGTGTGTGTGTGTGTGTGTGTATATATATATATATATATATATATAATTGCAAAACATTATTCACTTATAACTATAGATCCTCGCATTAGCTTTCCAACACATGTGAGAACACCTCAATCGGGTTCCCGAATCAAATGTTATTGCTGAACCAGTGCGAATACACTATTGCTGAAAATTTACACATGGTCGCAAGGCGACCGTGTCCCATCGCAACGCGATAAGGTCCAATAGCTTTTTCCTTCCCATTTTGTGAATGGTCGCGAATCGACCAGTGCTGTGCAGGTGTAAATTATGCAGATTTTGCAAAAACTTGACTCTTTTTCTTTCTTCCTTTGATTCCTATGCTCATCATACCCATAATATGCATGGCAAACAACACAAATACACTGATTTTATGCATCAATATAACTTTTCTTTCTTCCTTGATCACTCCAATCAACAATGTTGGTTGTAAAATGCTTCTAGGAACCTCCGAAACTGACATGAAACACTCAAAGACTACAAATCGAACTCCTCAACTTGCATGCACTTCGAAAAATGGAGAAGTGATGAGAGTTCAACACTCAATCTTTGTTTTTCTTTCTATCTCTCTAATGAACTTTTGAAGATGAGTGTGGAGAGAAATGGTGAGCAATGATTGATGAAGAAAGGAAGACAAGGGTTTGTGGTGAAGCTTTGGGTTTCCTCTTCTTTCTTTCCGAAGCTCGATTCTCTCTCTCTCTCTCTCAAAGTGAGGGTGTCTTGTTTTTGAAAACTGAAAATGAGTGAGTGAGAGTGTGTGAGCGTTGTGAACTGAGTGTTCGAGTGTGATTTTAATATTTTGTCCTTCTCTCCTATTATTCACTTAAGACCACATTTACTAAATTCACAAGCACTCAAGGCATGCAATTAACACACCTAATCAAATAAAATCATCAATTATCAACTCAAACACAATCAATTAACTCACTTAGCAACTTATAATTAAAAGCACTTTGGGTGTTACATTTCACTTGAAAATTTTGTGTCCTCAAAAATTTGTCAAGTCTTACCTCATTGGAAGAGATACGGATAGCGTGTTCGCATGTCGTCCTCAAGTTCCCTTGTTGCTTCTTCGTGTGAAAATCCATTACAAACCACCCTGACAATTGGAATCCTCCTTGTTGGGAGAGTCTTTTCACATAGTTCAATGATTTGGCTTGGATAAGGTTGGAAAGTAAGATCCGATTGAAGATCAACCTCCTCAAAACTTAACGGTTAATTAGGATCAAGTACATGCTTCCGTAGCTGGGATACATGAAATACATTGCGCAAATTTGACAAAGAAGTTGGCAAGGAAATACGATACGCAACTGGTCCAATCCTCTCTATGATCTGGAAAGGTCCAATATATCGAGGACTGAGTTTCTTGGCTCGCAATGCCCTACCAATACCAATTGTAGGGGTAACTTTAGGGAACACATGGTCTCCCTCATCAAATTCTAATGGCCTAGTCCGTTTTTCAGCGTTACTTTTCTGACGACTCTGAGATGCTTTCATTCTCTCCTTAATATGATGAATTTTCTCTGTGGTTTTCCGAACTAAATTCGGCCCCAACTGTCGTCTCTCACCTACGTCCCACCAACAAAGTGGTGTCTGACACGTTCATCCGTACAATGCCTCATACGGATCCATTCCAATGTTGGAATGATAAATGTTGTATAAAAACTCCGCTAGTGGAAGATGATCCTCCTATCTGCCTCCACTATCGAGCACACAAGCCCGGAGCATATCCTCTAAGGTTTGAATAGTTCTTTCTGTCTGACCATCGGTCTGGGGAATCTAAGTTGTACTAGCATGAAGTTTGGATCCCAATTCTAAGTTCAAATCTCTCCAAAAGCGAGAAGTGAACTTGGGATCATGATCTAAAATTGATATTGGTTGGGACTACATGAAGCCTTACTATATTTTTAAGGTACTCATATGCTAGCTTGGATATCTTATTATTAGAACAAACCGGGATGAAGTGAGCTAACTTGGTTAAGCCATCCACAACTACCCATATGGAATCATTACCAGCCTAGGACCCAGGTAGCCTCATTACAAAATCCATAGAGATACTCTCCCACTTTCATTCTGGAACATTCAATGGTTGCATTTGACCGAAAGGCTTCTGGTGTTTTATCTTCACCTTTTGACACATTAAGCATCGATACACAAACTCAGCAATCTCAGTCTTCATTCCCGGCCACCAATACATCTGTTTGAGAACCCGATACATCTTGGTAGACCCAGGATGTATTGAGTGTTGACTCTTGTGACCCTCTTCTAAAACCTGCCTCTTAATCTCATAATGACTCGACACACAAATCCTTCCATTGAAACAAATCATACCATCACCACCTTCAGTGAAACCAGGTGAACCTCTCTGAGCTTGCAGCTCCACATCAACTTCCTGAGCCAAATGAATTGAATCCCCCAACGAGCTAGAAATCTGAACATGGCTCAGCACAAAATCATTTCTCCTGGTCTTTACACTCAGATTTAGATCCCTAAAGGACTCCAAAAGAGCCATTTCATGAATCATTAATGTGGCCGTGTGTAGAGACTTTCTACTTAGAGCATATGCTACAACATTAGCCTCCCCTATATGGTACTAAAACTCAAAATCATAATCCTTCAGAAACTCCACCCATCTCCATTTCATGTTATTCAACACTTTCCGATCAAATAGATACTTTAGACTCTTGTGGTCACTGAAAACTTCGAAACGAGAACCATACAAGTAATGTCTCCAAAATTTCAACGCATACACAATGGCAGCTAACTCCTAGTGATGGGTAGGATTATTTTCTTCATGGGTTTTTAGTTGCCGAGAGGTATAGGCAACCACCTGCTGGTTTTGCATAAGGACATACCCCAGACCCTTCCCTAAAGCGTCACTATAAATTTAAAACCCCAGGGTTGGGTCAGGAATGGTAAGAATTAGAGCGAGGGTTAAACGAGTCTTTAACTCCAAAAAGCATTCTTCACAATCAGAATCCTACACAAACAGTTGCCTCTTTCAAGTTAACCGCGTGAGTGGAAGTACTAGTTGAGAGAACCCCTTGATGAATCTTCTGTAGTAACCTGCCAACCCTAAGAAACTTCTAACTTTAGTTACCGAGGACGGTTGCTCCTAATTCAACATTTCTTTCACTTTACTAGGATCCACGAAAACCCCACTCTGAGATATTACATGCCCAAGAAACTTAACTTTCGACATCCAAAAGTCACACTTAGTCGGCTTTGCATAAATTTGTTTCTCTCAGAGTACACCAAGAATAATGCGGAGATGTTGTTCATGTTCCTCAATTGTCTTAGAGTAGACCAATATGTCATCAATTAAGACCACTACAAACTCATAGTGTTCATACCTAGTACGAAAAGTCGTCTTCAGAATATCCAAAGCTCGGACTTTAATGAACTTTGAAATATCCATACCTAATCCTAAATCTCTGTTTTTATTTCTCTCTCTAATGAACTTTTGAAGATGAGTGTGGAGAGAAATGGTGAGGAATGATTGATGAAGGAAGCCAAGGGTTCGTGGTGAAGCTTTGGGTTTCCTCTCCTTTCTTTCCCAAGCTCGACTCTCTCTCTCTCTCTCTCTCTCTCTCTCTCTCTCTCTCTCAAGGTGAGGGTGTTTTGTTTTTGAAAACTGAAAATGAGTGAGTGAGAGTGTGTGAGTGTTGTGAGCTGAGTGCTTAAGTGAGTGTTTGAGTGTGATTTTACCTTTTTGCCATTCTCTTCTATTCTTCACTTAAGACCACATTTACTAAATTCACAAGCACTCAAGGCATACAATTAACACATCTAATAAAATAAAATCATCAATTATCAACACAAACACATTCAATTAACTCACTTAGCTACTTATAATTAAAAGCACTTTGGGTGTTACATAACGAGTCCTAGGGGAAGGAAGAGTATGTTGAGGTTGGGAGAGAGAATGATGACATACTTTTGTACTAGTGTTGGTTCTTCTAAAGAACAAGTTTGGACACCGATAGATCTAGCTATAATGGTGATGATTTAAAGGCCATGACCAGAACAAATAACGATGAACCGGGAAGACCTTGTGGTTTAGTGCTCAGTGTTGCAACTTCTTTCTGGCTTCCTGTCTCTCCAAAGATGGATATTGACTTTCTTCACGATAACACTACAAGAAGCCAGGTAATAATTACATGACATCTGCATGTATTATTAATTCTTAATAAACACCATCAACTCTTAACGATTATAGAAATGTGTAATTACACATGTGCTTTCTTGTTAGCCTAGGCTATGATGATAACGGTTGATACTTGACCATGGATGGAAACATTTTGTTGAATTTAAAACGAGTGGGATATTCTCTCCACTAGTGGTAGAGTTCAAGAAGTGGCTCACTTAGCAAATGATCGTGATCCTAACAACTGTGTCTCTCTACTTCGTGTTAATGTAAGTTGTTGATTTAATATTCTAATTAAGAGGCACATAAAGATTACTATTTAAATTGCTTGTGATCTCTAATATCGCGGAGAAACACGGTTAATTGCGGTTGATGAAGCCTCAACCGCAACTATATATGTTGATGCAACTCCAACAACAAAACTCTCTCCTACTTCAATGGGCACTATTACTAAATTCATTAAGCAATCAATTAGACGAATCAAATTTGCATTGTCCTGAAACCAGAACAACTTTGCAAATAATCCTCAAAGAGCTAGTAAGTAAATTGATGATATTGAAACCATTTTTATTCTACTTATAATTAATGTTATTAATATTGGTACAACTTTGCAAATAATCCTCAAAGGAAACTTAATTAATATAATACTATGATGCATATAGAACAAAGTTTTCAGGTGTTGATAATTAAGAAGCGAAAGAACTCAATGAGCGCACCTTGGATCATATTTTTCTTAGGTTCGAGGATTAACTCTCTATAATGGAAATGAGAGCAAGCTTCTCGTGAATGTCTCTGAATTCAAGCCAACATGCAGTTGCATGAAGTAATTTTGGTTACTCTATGTCTCTAGTGCGAAATTGAAAAGGAAGCAACTCTTCATACTCTGATCATGTGTCCAAAAGTAAAAAGTGTTTTGTTTTTCAAAATGGTAAAAAGGGTTGGAGAAGGTAAGAGTAGGTGATTAGCTTTTAAAAGTAGTTTTCTATTTTTAAAACATTAATCACACAAGCCTTAAATATTTGGAGTATCTTTGTTCAAAACTTGCATGAAATAGTTTACTTGTTTTCCTCGTTTTTTCAAGTTCTACCTCACTTAATAATGGAGGAGAAAGATGGGAATGGGTAGATTTGAGACTTGTCACCAAATTGGATGAGGAAAGGATTTGATTCGAGATAAGAGTAAAGCCTAACGTTAACACCATCAACCTCAGCAAGATAGCCTTGCAAGAGGAATATGCCTCCACGAGGTTTTGTGAAGTGAAACCAATATGCTTGAGCAACAAAATTGAGTTGGTATTAGTCCTTTTTTTAGATGAATTTGATCTCTTCACTGATGATTGTAAAGACACTTTCTATGTGAGTTTTACAACCCCCGCCCCCATCCTTAGCGGAGTTGGGTTTTGCCCTACCCATCTTTGCCCCAAACGGGGTCAGTTTCTCCACGAGTCCCCAATTTTGACACTATTTCTTGAAAAAAAAAATTGGCTACGATAATTAACATTATAAAATAATAATTATTATACATTATACAATAATAAAATAAAGTTAAAAGTATTAAAATATATTTTTCTATTGAAAAGAGATCAAAATTTAAAACAAAAAAATATATAAAACAAATTAAATAAGTATGTATGAATAAAATAATATTAAAATTATTTAGTCATGTGTGTTCAGGGAGGAGACAAGTCAGGTATCGACATCACCAAACCTGCCTCCGATCAAAGCAGGTTTTCCTTGTCAAACTCGGGGTAGGCCGAGTCGATACCCGCGAGTCAAGTTTCATTGACATCCTTATCTTAAAGTGGCAAGTGACGAGATGCAGAAAGTGAGCTTCATAGATGTAATTGATTCTAAACAAGTAGTTGATGGGATTAAGGTGCCATAGATGCTACTAAGTTTGGAAGTATTTTTTACGAGTGATTTTCATTTTTTTCCCTTTTGTTAAAACTCTTGCATGGAGCTTACTCATAGGCATAGTACTGTGGTTGTTCACAATTTAGGAAAGGTTTTCATAGTTGATAATCGAAAAGAGTAGTTACAAGAGGTTTTTGAAGATTCTCCTCTTCCTGGATTTTCTTTAAAGTCTTTTTTTTTTCAAAAAAAGATAACGAGAAAGATTTCTTCAATGGATCTTTTTTGTTTTTGTTTAGCTTCTTCTATTTCTCAATCTCTTAACCATCAATTTCTCCAATTTTATCGTTTACTTTAATTTCTACCACTTGATCAGTCAAAAATTAAGGAGCCAATATTCTACCTAAATAGTGTAAAAAGGAAATAAATAAAAGAAACGACAAATAAATAAATTTAGTTAACCAAATAAACCAGGTTTGTGGAGTACATGACTAGCTAAGCCAATAAACCAGAAATATCTCATGTTAACATATCGTGCTCAATAGATTGGTATTACAAGAAATAAAGTTACTCTTGATCTAGATCTTGATCTTCGGAGTTTGCAAAATCATCCCAGCGCCATATTGTGCCATCCTCACAGCAACTTAAGATAGTACTACAACATAACATAAAGAAATGAATCCAGTTAGATAAACTAGCAAAATACTCGTACATACACACAAGTAGAGTCGTGCTATTTTTGTAAAGTAGTCTCAAACAAAAATTGTAATAGAGTTATCATATTTTAACTCTTAAATCATAGATGATTTTTGTAAATTAATCACGTACCACTTAAATTATAATATTTAAACAATATTATTTTAGACAACTAATTGAAAATGTATATTAAACAAAAAATAAATTATATGATAAAATATATTCTAAAATTAAATTTGAATACTAGAATTAATTTCAATGTTCTTAGTCAAATATCTTTATAGTAATTTTAAATAAAATCAAAAATTTAATAACATTTTATCAGCTAGAAAATCATTGAAACATTCATGAAGATAAAATATAATATAAATATTAAAAACATTCATGAAGATAAAATATATAAAAAAATAATTCTAACAATATGTAACATTCCACTTTAGAGAATCAAAAATAATAAAATTATACCACAATGTAATTTGTAGTCATTGAAACTCAAAAACAAATATAAGAATTTATTATTTTGACAACATCTAGTCTTTCTCGTCGGGACTCAATAGAGAAGAAAGGATTTATAAACAAAATATTCAATTATAAAAAAATAAATAGATTTATAAACTCACAATAAAAAAAAGTTATACTATTAACATGTAATTGTTTCCCATTGAGACTTAAAAATAAAATAATCATTTATAAAATTTATAAAATAAAGACATGCGTGAAAATAAAATATAATTATGCAACAAATGTAGTATTTTTTCATTGGAGATCAAATGTAATGAAACTTAACCACAAAATCTAATGTTTTCCCCTAGGAACTCAAAAGCAAAATATAAAAATAATTACTATGACAATATCGGATGTTTTCTTGTCCATACTCAAAAATTGATTATACCACAACATATTATGTTTCCCTCTAAAAAATCAAAATTAATAAAATTATATCAACAATATGTAATTTTGAGAAGAGGGAATTTGAATTATGAAAAGAGAGAAGTGAATGAACAGATGATTTGGGATATACTATTTTATTCTCAAAGCTATTGATGTGTCAAAAATATAAGAATGAGAAGTTTGGTAATTTTTTTTTTTGACAATAGCTTGGTATTTTGATTAGATAGGTCAATAGAGGATAGAAAATAGAGATAGAAGGTGAAAAAAGTATGAAAAGTTTCAAAAAGTGATTTTTTGTCTTTTTGTGAGACTTTTACAATTTTACCTTCATTAATGGTGATGTGGCAAAATTAGAGGAGTGAGTAGATTTTGGTTTTTCTTAGTGGATTGTTTGATTATAAGTATAGTAGAAAACTATTTATTTATTTATTTATTATAGTAGATTAGATAAGTAAATAGAAGATAGAAAATAAAGATTTATAAGTGGGTGTTTTAATGATAGATAGTAGATAGATTCAAAAAAAATATTGAAACGTGTAGAGAGGGGATAGAGGGAATCAAAATTGAAATGGAAGAAAAAATGAAGGAGAAAGAAGATAAATAAAATAATAAAGGTTGAAAGTGTGTGAGAGAGAGAGGGAGGGGGGAGAGGTTAGAAAAAGTATGAATGTGGAAAAAAGTGAGAAAGTGAGAAAAACTTGAAAAAGTGATTTTTTTTGTATTTTAGTGAGTCTTTTACAACTTTATACTCATCGATGGTGATGTGGCAAAACTAGAAGAGCATACAGATTTGGTTTTTTCCTAGGCTTGTTTGATTATAAGTATAGTAGATAGATAGTAGAAGATTGCATCAAATTTATGAGCACCATAACCAAAATATGAAGAAATCACCTTCCATCATAGGACACAGCAGTCTGCCTAATTGTAGATTTTGATTGAGGATGCAACAACCTGAAGAAGTAGAGAACGAGCATAAAAATATGATCAAATAAAAATTCAGTAACACAAATTTGATAAACATACTTTGAAATAAGAACAGGAGGACTTGACTGCAAATCCCAAACAAATATCTTCCCTTCCCTGTTACCTGACAGACCCAGAAAAAAAAAAGAATATAAAGCATGAAATTACAAATTTTCCAACAAAGCTAGTTAATTGTTGGAAATCTGTGATGAACAAAATATGCACCACATTGCTCCTGTCATAACAGGACTAAAGCTGTGCATTATAAAAAAAAAAATATAGTAAATATTAAATTATAGCGAATAGTTATTGTTACCTATTGCTACTGATTTGTAATGGAAATCGCAAGAAAACTTGATGAACCATATATCACACTCGGGAGCAGGGTATTTCTGAAGGATGTCAACTACACCCTAAACACCCAAAAATAGAAAAGGATGAAGCTAATACAAAATTGCACATTAAAAAAAGAATTAAGAAAGTCTTAACTAACCTCCCCTGGAGTTTGTTCCTTCACTTTAGGTTCCCACAAGGCAATTTCACTGTCAACACTCTGAAAAAGTAACAACATGATTTAAAATATTTATAGAAATTTTATTAAAGGGTTACAGAGAAAAGGAAAATACAAGCGAGGAAAAATATACATACATCAATTTAAAAACATTACATATTTACCGAATATCATAAAATTCCAAAAACTCCCTTGCACTGAGTACCAAAAAGATGCCATAAAATTTTAAAAATTGATTTACTGTTTTAGTATCTGCCTTGGAAGCTGCTGATGTTACAACAGATGCATACCATTTCCAAACTCTAAATAAACTACTGTGGTTCCAACTCTCAATTGGTAATCCAATATTCCTCGTTATCTTCATTCGTGTATTACAGTGTGTATTAGGTATCAACAAAATGATTCCGTGGAAATCGGCTAGGAAACAATTTTTCCCTACAGCAAGCCTAACTTGTACTTTCCAAAGCCAAGTAAACCAATCCTGGAAAGAGCAACCACTCACCTTTGAGAGGATAAAGTCACCCAACCATCTAGTACAATCCACGTAGTTTATATGAACTGAAGCATTGAATATCTGAAATAAGGTTCTATTAGAAAAGATCCATGATGCATTGATGTGTGCTTAAAATAATCTTACTTACAGGAAACTGCACATATTTTGTGGGAAACTTAGAAGGAAGATCTGTCCATGTGAATGATTGTTCTACATAGCTCCAGAACTCTGCAGCGACATGGTTTACAATGAAAAAGACAAAAACCCATTAGTAGACTAAAGAAAATTCAAATGCACAGATAGAAGATTTTTGTGCACAGAACACTATACTAAACTGTATTGTTGTCAAATGAACTACCCATTTTCATTGATTCAGTGCATCTACATAATTAAGCATCATCTACACATCAATGTTATCTAAATTGCGATTTTAATCATAAAATTGTACCATTTTTCAATGCCCTGGCGAGTCACATCCGATGCAAAGTTGCATTTCTGTAAGATCGTATGAGATGGCAGATTTGAATGGTGAGAATGTCCAACTCCACGATAGGGAAAATTTGCTTGTTTTATTTTCCTAGTGAAGAGATCCGAGTTTGGTTAGCATGACCAGTTGATTTAATCCAGGTGTTTACCTGATCTTAACTTTAAAAATAGTCCACGCGGCCTCCAAAAACTAGGTCTATTGCAAATTCCCCACTCTCAGCCAAGACTCTCTCACACATCTCTCCCATTAACAACCCGGTTCTTCTCCTTGGCCTACACTGAGAAATTATGAGTGATGCACGGGAGAAGGGAGTGCGCAACAAACATGGTTCCTAGAGGCCACGGAGACTTTTTAGGGTTTGGTTCTGATCAAAATATGGGTAAAAACACTAACCCAATGTGGATCACTTCATCAAGAAAGAACCAGCAAAATTGCCCTACAGCAAATCAGACAATCTCAGCGATTCAACTTGAAATCTCACACAATCTAACCCAAACACTATTTTACATCAAATAAGGTTGTGGTGCAGCATTATGATGAGTAAATAAGCACTTGAGGAACCCTCCCTTAAAAGCTAGCTATCAAAGGGGAAGAACCAAGCCACTTAAATACTCCATCGAGCATTCCATACTACTCGATGTGGGACTTGAGCATCCCATACTATTCTGTTGTTAGAGTAGTTAGGATCAGTTGTAACTGATCTAACTATCCATCTGGTTGTGCTTGCCTATATAAGGCAGAGTTCCTCTTCATTGTAAACACAGAGAAAGTAATTCAATACAGAATTCATTTTACCTTTATCATGCTTCTACAAATGTTAACAATATATGAAGCAATGGACCAAGCCAAAGAGAAAATTCAAAGTTCTTTCAATGGTGTTCAAAGAAGGTAAATTATAAACTTTAGTTTACAATATTATTTTATTTGAAACTATACAATAATATTCTGAACTACTTCAATTCTGTTTTTTTATTTAGTTACAAACCTTTGTGGGACATCATCGACGATAGGTGGGATAGACAGTCACATAGACCATTGCATGCAGCAGGCTATTTTTTAAACCCTCAATTGCATTACAGTCCTGAGTTCAAAGCTGATTATGAAGTAAAACGTGGATTATATGATTGTTTGCAAAGAATGGTTGGAGATGTTGGAGAAATTAGTATAATTGATGCTTAATTAGAAGACTTCAAGACAAAGGAAAAATTTTTTGGTAGTCCAATAGCTATGGCTGGACTTAAGAACAAAACTCCAGCGCAGTGGTGGGAGTCTTACGGAGATGAGCATCCAGAACTCCAGAAGTTTTCTAGTTACTGTTTGAGACTATGAGATCTTTTGACCTATGGTTAAATTAATGAAAAGTTATGCTAAGCTTATGTTTCTCAGATTTTAATTATAATTTTGTCTTTGGTGGGATCTTATGATCTATGTTACGATCCCACGATTTACGCTCTTTCTATACCCAAACGATTTCGAGTAAGATCTCGAGTTTGACAACCATGCACGCCATAATACCCAAGTCTCTATCATACCACCACCACCCTCTCCCCCTGAGAGCCGACGTCCTCAACGGCTGCACTCCACGGCACTTTACTCGGTGGCACTTTACTCGGTGGCACTTCACTCAACTTTCTTGTTCGTCAGAACCCTCCACCGGTAAGAACCCTTTGTGGGTAGCCTTCTCCGAGACGCTGACAACCAGCTTTGATACCAATTGATAAGTAAATAAGCATTGGGGAACCCTCCCTTAAAAACTAGCTATCAACGGAGAAGAACCAAGCCACTTAAATACTCCAACGAGCATCCCATACTACTCGATTTGGGACTTGAGCACCCCATAATACCCAAATCTCTATCACATTACAATATGGGATATACAGCGAAACTCAACTATATGATATCACGATAAAGAAAACCAACCAATGGAATAACAGCAGCTCACATAAAACTAAATGTCTTACCCTTCATAGACCATATCTTTACAGTATTATCCATGCCACAACTGGCAATCTTATATATATCTGATGGATGAAAATCCTACAGTAAGAAATAAAAAGTCAGTCGGGAATCGGTTTAATCACCAAATACCAAAACTTCTATTATCACCTATGAAGCCCGGATACAGAATACGATACGGGATACGATACGAAACGATACGTGGATACTAGAAAATTTTGAAAATCAAGATACGATACGGCAGGGATACTTCAATAAAAAATTAAATTAAAATTTAAAAATATAAAACATAAAGATACTTGTGATCAAAATAAGTAAGCATAGTACAAACAAGGGTTGGTCCGAGTGGTAACTGGACTCGGATACCACCCTAAGGTCTCGGGTTCGAATCTTGGATGTGACAAAAACTCTATTGGGAGGAGAGAACCACACGGGCCGACAAAGGCGAGTACTCGTGGCCAGCAAGGTTCCCGACGTAGATTAGTCATCGGCAAAGCCGGTGGAAACTGCGCACCAATGTATGCACATAAACCAAATCTTGTGTCCTTTTTGGATCCATTTTTTTCTTTTTAAAGAATGGATAAAAGAGTAAGTATTTGGTCGTTTTTTATTTAAAAATAAATATCAATTCTAAGATACTCCCAGGATACGTATCCGGTAAGTATCCAGTAAGTATCCAGTAAGTATCCGGTAAGTATCTGGTCTCTTTTTTATTTAAAAATAAACATAAATTCCAGGATACTCCCAGGATACGTATCCGGAAGTATCCGACACGTATCGATATCGGATACGTATCGGATATGGGTACGTGGCCTATTTTGGAGTATCGGGGTTTCATAGATTATCACTATGATTTGATAATTAAGCAAGTGGAAGAGGAGAAACATTAGATTTAGATGCATATACACTTACAACACTTAAGACCTCATTACGATGTCCTCCAGCTCCAGCAAATATCAAAACACATACTCCAGTATGAAGATTCCATAATCGAACAGATTCATCCTGGTCAACCTTAGAAGTCAATGAATGAAAAAATACACCATTCTTTAATTAGTGAAATAACAGAGTCGTCATTTACTTTGCTAGCAGATATCACAAGTGATGGCTTCAATGTTTGAGTCCTAATTTCATTTATGGAGTCCCCATGGCCAACCAAACTCTGTAGAGAGAAGCGCATAATGTCAGGGAGCAAGCAAGAGGAATTACATTACCAACACATTTTCAATATTATTTAACTAAACAAATTAAATTAAGATATTTAGCTTGCAATAATTGCCACAAAATTCTAAAGTAACAAGTAACCGACACTAAACATAACAAAATATTAAAAAAAATAAATACCTTGTGTATCTTCTCACTGCCAGCATCAATGACTCGTATTATACCATTGATTCCTCCAGCCACAACAAATGGAGTCCCATCAATATTGCATGCCCAGCTTACTGTGTAAAAAGATTCATCCTTCTGTTCAACAAAAAAAACAGATTAAATTTGATGCAGTTTCCTATAACAATTACAACATAAACCTTCAAAGTGATGGGTAGAAACCCATTAAAAAAAGTTAGACAAGTAAGAGAGTAGAGTGTTGACTTACATCTTCATCTACATAAGACTGCAATACAGCAATAACTCCTCCTTCAAGGCAATGATAAACATTAACCTAATCAATTAAGAAGATAAGGTATTAAATATTGAAACCTTGGAGTGCAAAGAAAAAATGTTGTGGAAGAATTGGATGGACAAGAGTAAAAAGAGAACCCGATTGCCACCAACTGTGGCGAAAACATTGAAGTAGCGAGAGTCAATGAAGTTAAATACGACGGCGTATAGAGGGCGCTTTCCCTCTTGGAGGCGATTGGTGACTCTGTACTCTTTTTTCTTTGAAGGATTCAGGGTACCACTAACTGGTTCACGTCCCAAATTAGCGAACTTTGGCGTTTCCTTGGTAGCAACTTGTTTTGAAGCTACAACCTTCGTCATAACTTCTCTACCTTCTGAAGAACTGCTGCTGTCTCCTCACCCCCTGGTAGCTAGTGTAATTAATCTCCCTGACAAATTGTCAAATCATTGGATTATCCTGATTGAACCAGAAAACCACTTTAATTGGATATTTGTACGAGTCTATGAAGTTTCTAAAAATTATAATGCTGGTACTTTACATATTTTAACAAGTTCGAAACTATTATTCAAATTATAATTACAATTATGTGATCAAAAGTACAATTAAATAAGAGATATTATGCCAAATCACAAATGTAACTATATAATATAATTTAATATATTGTATCTTATATGATACACTTATGCTCACAAAAAGTAAAATTTGTGTAGAGTTTCAACCTCTTTTTTATCAAATAAACTTGAAAATTACATTTTTTTCGCATTTAACTATTTATTTTTCATGTCCTTTACAATTGAAAGGTTTGACCAATTCTTTTGTTTTACTAAAAGAAAAAAACGTTTATACATGACTCAGATTCAATGTTGTCCAAGTCAACCTCATTCAGAGTGTGAAAACCAGTTGAATCAAATCAAGTCACATATCAAAATAATTGGTCTGACTAGAGCTGTCAATCACCCAAAGTGTCAAATAAAAGCCCACAGGGGGAAAACCCAAAGCCCTGCCCAAATGCCATGACTTTATTAAAAAAATAACTAACCCACTATTAATTTGACTAGTTCGCCAACTCTGAAGGCCAGACCACTCCACGGGTTACCAAGCCTGCTTATATTATTTTAATTAAATCTACAGATTAACATGTGATCTTTCCCATACAAAAAATAATGTACTACTACTTTTTGCCTATTTTCCCCTTAGTATCAGTGATCATCATTTTGCAGAAGAAATACATGCAGAAACTGCATACAGAGCATGAACAAGGAGCAGCTATTAAACAGTTAGATATTTGCTTTGGGTTAGGGAGCAATAAGGACAGGACTTGGGAAGTATATATGTGGTAAGTAAGCAAACTGCAATTTAGAACCAGCTAAGGAATTGTGATAGATACAAGATACCGGCATCTTAATTCTCAAGTATCAAAATTCTCAACCACAGAAAATTGGCAGCTGAATTAAATATAACAACTATACGATCAACAAACTTAAATATCTACCTCAGAAGTTCAGTTTAATGTCTTCTGTCTAGTTCTGGAAAAACTGAAGAAAAAAAGGATGAAAAACTAGGTTCGTTCAAGAGATCATGCCCCAAATTTAGATATTTGTGATTTCCCTTTCACTTTTCTTTGGTCTTATCAAAATTAAGTAAATCACAATCATTACTAACAGAATTCAAATCAGAAAATCAATAGAATGTCTTAAGCAATGCTCTTAAATCCCAAGATCAATCCAATAAAAACTCAGTTAACAACCGACTGAACTTACAAGTTCAGTACCATGTAAATCCCAGTCAACTTGCCATACATTTCAAAACCAGCTCAAATTTGGTTTTAACAACTTTTTTAATACCAGGCCTTATCTATGTGTAGAAGGCACATATTGGCCAAACACAAAACGTGCCAAGATGGACAATGACATGTGAAACCTAAGAAGATTGCTTTCACGGTAGTAGCACACAAAAAACAAGATTAATACAAAGATAAATTCCCCAGTCTAATAATTCTTAAGCATATGAAAATATCCTCATGACGCACAAATTGGAACAAATTACACAAGGAAACAGCTTAATAGAAAAATCAGGAGTATCAAAAATTAGGGTTTTAGTCTAAATTGAGAGAAATTGAAATTTGAAATAGAAACACGCGAATTAGGGGAAAGCTGAATAAGGGAGGTGTGGCACTCACCAACTAGAAAAGGAGCAGCTACCTGCGCGTTTGCTGGAAGCGGACTGCGGCGGCGAGAGAAGAAATTGCAGAACACAGAGGTTTGCTGCGAGCACGTTGAGATACCAACACTAGACACGCTTTCCTTCAGCGATGATGGGTGAGTGGATTGAGAGAGAGTAAAACGATGATGGTGAGGGAGAGAAGAGAGAGAGTGTCTGACCAGCTTTCCTGCAGCGATGAACCGTAACTAGATAGAGCTAAACCCAACTTAACGGAATCGAATGGAGCGGAACGGAGCGGAATAGAGTGGAATAAAATTTCAAAATAATTCTTTGGGTATTTTATGATGGAACGGAACAATATTACCACTCCATTGTTTGGAGAACGAACGGAATGGAATCAATTAAAATATTTTTATTTCTTTATTACTCTTAACATTTTCTAATTACTAAACATGTTAACAGTGCAAAATAAAAAAAAATAAAATGAATAGCACTAAACTAATTATAATAAATATGCACAAATAATAAATAATAAATATGATGGAATGGAACAAAGTTCCTATTGTTTAAAAAGTGGGCGGAATGGAATGAGTTATAATTTTTTTCCCCACTTTTATCATTGTTTAAAGAAAACAAATAACTTCATTTAATTTTAAAAATAAAAGAATTCAATTTGCAGTTGATAATTGATTTCATATGAGACATATAAGTGTCAAACTAGTCTATTTGTAATAGTTTAAAATTTAAAATACCGTCAAGTTAGTAATAAAGAAATCAATATAATTTAGTTCATATATATTTCAAAATCAGTTAACGTTGAATTTAAACATAAAACAAGAATTGAAAGATTTTAATAACAGATCAAGAAAAAAAAGGACACGCAGAACCTAGAAAACAACTAAACTACTAAATATATAAAGACAATGAAATGGACTATGAATCTAGTAGAACAACGAAGACGCAGAATATCAGTTAATTCGTTTTTTTTTACAGTAATATTGTTTCTTAGTTGGTGGTTATCTAAAAGTTGATAATATAATTAACGAAAGAAAATGATGAAAGTACAGTGGTTACGAAGAGGTAGAAATAGAAATAGGGATAAAGTTGTAATTTTAAAATTATAAAGTTATGCTAATCAAGCATTCCATCCCTTAGCCTCCAAATTGGAGGGGAAACAAAATGAGAGTAAACAATGGAATGGGATGGAGTAGATTCCATTGAGTTCCGCTCCATTCCATTATTTTTTTTAATAGGCTTAACTACAGTTTTGGTCCCCCTATTTTAACCAATTCACGATTTTGGTCCCTAAAGTTTTAATTTGACGATTTTGGTCCCCCTATTTTCCCAATTTGAAAAATCAAGGTCCCCCACCCCAATTTTGACTCAGTTTGACTCACTCATCCTACGTGGCAGTCCACGTAGACTGCCACGTAGGCGCACCCCCCACCCCCCCACCCCCACCCCTTCTTCTTCCTCGTGAACCCCCCCTCCCCCTTCACTGTTCCCCCTCCCACCGTGAACCCCCCTCCCTCCCCTCCCCGTCGCTCTCCTTCCCATCCCCGTCGCTCTCGCTCTCCCTCCCCTCCCCGTCGCTCTCGCTCCCCCCGTCGCTCTCCCTCCCCTCCCCGTCGCTCTCGCTCCCCCTCCCCGTCGCTCTCGCTCTCCCTCCCCTCCCCATCGGTCTCCCTCCCCCTCTCTCATGCGTCGCTCTCCCTCCCCTCCTCTCTCTCTCTCTCTCTCTCCCTCTCTCTGCGCGCGAAGATCTCTCTCTCTCACTCTCGCAGATCGGTGGTGGGTTGGGTTGGGGTGGGTGGGTGGGGGTGGGGTGGGGTCGGTGGCGGGGTGGGGTCGGTGGTGGGTTGGGGTGGGGTGGGGTCGGTGGTGGGGGGTGGGGTGGGGTGGGGGGGGTGGGGGTGGGGTGGGGGGTGGGGGGGTGTGCCTACGTGGCAGTCCACGTGGGCTGCCACGTAGGATCAGTCAGTCAAACTGAGTCAAAATTGGGGTGGGGGACCTTGATTTTTCAAATTGGAAAAATAGGGGGACCAAAATCGTCAAATTAAAACTTTAGGGACCAAAATCGTGAATTGGTTAAAATAGGGGGACCAAAACTGTAGTTAAGCCTTTTTAATATCCAAACAATGGAACAACATAACACTCTATTCCATTCCACTCCATTTCATCCCATACCACCAATCCAAACATACCCCAAGCTTGGTGTCCGGCCAAAAAAGAGATAGATATTTCGATTTCTCATATTTTGAAAAGAAGGGGAATAGGGTTTAAGCCTTTACACAGTATAGTGTTTGGTATGCATGAAAGTGGAATGGAAAGTTTCTTGAATTATGTGTCTTCCATTGTTTGGTTCGGAATGATCGGTTTTTGCTGGGACCCACTCAAAAAGTGTTTCCACCCAAAATGGGAAGAAAAGTGGTGCAATGTGTTGAATTAGGATAAAAAGACAATGGTGCCCTTGGCTTTTTGTTTCATGAATGTTTAAATTAGATAAGGGTGTTTATGTAATTTACCAAATATGGATATTTTTTTCTCTCACTTTCTACTCTACTTTCACTTCCCAAATAACCTAAAAATCATACTTTCTACTCACTTTCTTTTCCTCAACTTTCTTTCCTTCAACTTTCTTTTCTTTCCCCATCCAAACATAAGAGAACGAAAAGAAGGACAAATTTAGTGGGATTTTTGAACCCCTTCAGTTTTTTTAAAAACTCCCACTTTAAAACCTCTGCTATTCAACCTGTTTTTTGTAGTGGAAATGGCTATATTTTTCATATACAAATGTGCTTGGTATCGTTGAATTTGACAATGATATGTTGCATCCAGATACTAATGTGGGTCGTGGCGACGACAAAATCGATGATGTTGTGGATGCGGGTTGGACGATGTTTTTTTATTATGCAGTTTATTTTTTTCTGATGTTTTTGTCCGTTGGATATGGATAATTTTTACTTTGTTATGTCAGGGGTTACTCATCACCCTTCAGATGTTATGTCTTGGAAAGGTATTATTTTCTGCACAAAGGCCGATACATATGAATTTTATAACTCCTACGCCAATTCATTTGGGTTCTCAATCAAGAAGGCAAATGTGTATCGTGATAGTAAGAATAAAAAGACTGGCATCCCTATCTAATTGAATATGATGTGTCATAAACAAGGTTTTAAGAAGGTCCAAAAAGATGTTCCAATGACTGCTTTGAATAAACGGAAAGATACTAAGACAGGTTGTTTGGCGGCAATGAAGCTTAAGATGGATGTCGACAAGGAAGGGTACGTTATTACCATGTGAACCGATGCTCATAATGATCCATTGATAGATGCTGACAAGAGACACTATCTACCATCTAATTGAACTATCACAGAACAACTAAAACTTGTTATATCAAATCATTTGGCATCTGAGATATCAGCGAGGGCTACATCTGACTCTATGACTCGGGTTGCTGGTGGTGTTAAGAAACTTGGTTTTCTACGCAATGATCTGAAGAATGACCTGCAGGTTATCAAGGCAAAGGCATTACAACCTGGGGAGGCTACTATGCTGCAAGCGTGGTTCGGGGAGGAGACATTGGGAAGGCCTGGCTTTTACTACGACATTCAAGTCGATGAAGACGAGGCAATCTGTTTAATATTCTGGGATGATCTTGTCATGCGTGTTGATTATGCACTTTTTCGTGATTTTGTCAGCTTTGACACAACTTACAGAACTAACAAGGACTACAGGCCCCTCGGTATGTTGTTTATAAAATTGTTTTAATCTTTTCTAATTGACCCAGTAACTTTTCTTGCTTAGTTTGTCTAATTACAACACTAACCTTTAATGTATGTTGTTGTGGTTATCTTGAAATATCAGTTCGTCTTATTGTTTGCGGTTACTCTATCATAACAATGGTTCTATACTAATTATTACTTCCACGTATTTTAGGTATTTTTGTTGGATTTAATCACCATAAAGGTACTTGTGTGTTTGGTGGTGCGTTGTTGTATGATGAAACTGCCGCAACATTCAAGTGGCTGTTCGAGAACTTTATGAAATGCATGAATGGCATGAAACCAGAGACCTTTATGACAGACGAAGCACCTGCTATTGCTGCCGGTGTTCGTGAGGTTTTCCCCGATGTGTTCCATGCTTTATGTTCTTGGCACATCAAGCAAAATGCAACTAAGAAACTTGGGGTTATGGCCACAACCAATTTTTCGATGAATTCAAGCATCTTGTAAAGCATGTTGATAACAAGGAACAGTTTCAATACTCATGGAAGCATATGATCGACCAATGCTTCAATAATGGCCATGGTTTTGACGTGAATTGGTTAAATTTTATTTACACCAGCAGGAAGCAGTGGTCTTCTGCTTTGGTGAAGAATACATTTACGGTTGGGAAGAAGACCACGCAACTTAGTGAGCAATTCAATGCCTTTGCTCGTTTTTATCTGAAGACTGAACACTCCATCTCTCAATTGTTATCTAGGTTTCAGGATCTCCTTGATGATTTGTGTCATAATGAGTTGATGTCTCATTTTAATATGCAGCACACTATTGTTGACAATAGGCACCTCAGCAGTGGGTTGATGTGTAATGCAGCTAAGTTGTTCACTCCTTCCATGTTTGATATAATCCAGAAGGAGTTTGACACGTGTAGAGCATACTCAACTTCGGTAATTACTCATCTTTATTTTTTGCTAATTGTTCTTATTACTTGTCATGATAATATATTTTCTTTTGCAGCCTATCCAAGAGCTGAAGCAGGACACGACATATGTTATACATGTCGAGAGATGGGATAATCAGTTTACCGAAACCAACAATTGGTAGAAATCGAAATTGTGAAGTTAGTTGTGGCCAATGGTTATGTTACTTGTAGTTGTCGTTTCTTTGAGAACCAGGGCTTAATTTGCCGACACACACTGAGAGTTTTGGATGCTTATGTTGCGTGACGCCATCCTTTTTTTCATTGCATCCCTCCCATGTATATTAAAAAAAGATGGTGCAGAGATTATAAGAAGTCTTTTGGTTGTGGTGTGGCTGAGCTACATCTTGAAACCAAGTCTCTTTCGATTTTTGGTGAGAGATAACAGTATCTTTCTGATATAGTTTCTAGAGCTGGTTCACGAATATGTTATAATGAGGCTACATTTAATGTATGTATTCGTTATGTTAATGATGGAGTTAAAGAGGCTGAGCAGTTGCTGCATTCGGTGTCTGATACGACTGAACATTCGCGTGCATCATGTTTAACTTTGTCAGGTATTTTCTATTTGAATCTCACTGCTCATTTAAGTCGCAAACTTTGTGCAGAATTTTGTGATTATTATGTATGTTGTGGTTGTTGGATGTTGAAGTAGAATATGAACAAGGAGATTTTCCAGCTAAAAAGATAAAGCAACGCCAAAACCCATGCAAGAGCAAGATCATGTTGATGTCCAAATCTGAGAAAAGACACTTGATTCGAAAATAGCAACTGAAGCAGGCAATTGAACTTCAGAAGTTGTCCCTAGTTAGGTCGTCTATTACTATGTTGGAGGAAACAATGTTTTTTGTGTTGTCTTAGTTTTGTTGTTATAAATCTGGATGAAACAATGTTTTGAGTCAAGCCCGTTGTGTCAATTTCATTGATATTGTTTTTTTTTCAATTTGTTGGAATTTGTTGGTCAAACTCGTCGACGCTAGTATCTAACCACACCATAGCAAGTTTGTTGCTAGTGTCACTCTAACCACGACCCTGCACATCAGTGGTTAGTGTCACCTAACCACATTCTTGCACATCGTTGGTTAGTTCTATCTAAACAACCGATGACATTGGTGTCTAGCCATTATATAGCCAAACATTGGTTAGTGTTATCTAGCCATCGTCCTCCACATTTTTTGTTATTGGCATCTAACCATTCTCCACCACATCCTAAACCGCTAACCTAAGAATGGTTGCGGATGTGCATAATTAATATAATATTGGGAGTTGTTTTTTGTACTTATAAGGCAATATGGTGGGATCTAACCAAATAAAATAGAGAAGGGGTATCGACCTTAAAAAATATATAACCGATGTTGAGCATATTTATGGCTAGCAATAGATCAAGGCCTATTATCATTGACAGTAGGATCAGTTTGATCTACGTAATAACAGGACAGCAGAGACATATTCAAATATGCTAAAAAAACACGTGGAAGTAATTGTAAATTCGTGGAAAGAAGGATTGAAATAAACAACACATATCCATTTGCATGTTGCAAAAACCTTTCTAATTAGCCTATTTTCTATGCCTTTTTCCAACAGCCTTTTGTCCACGTCCATTTTTCAAAATATCATTTTGCAGTTGCTGACAAAAATGGTTTGCCTCGTCCTGGATAGTTCTCTGCAGTAAGTTGGTGTGGTGGTTCATGATTGCACAACATAGATATATGCGGAATCTCACAGTGGCAAGCTTTCTTTGATTGGTCCCACATTTATCCCATGTGCTGAACGATTCAAGTTCCTTTTCGTTGCCATGCCATTCTTTGAGAAACATCATGGTGAAGACACCACAGTTTGTGCCATTTGGCTGGTGTGGCATTTTTGAATCATACCACCCAAACTTTTCCCATTGAAATGGGCAAGGCTTGTTCATGATTTTGTATCGTTCTGCAACAAAGCTACGTGCCTCGTTCATCAATCTATCGCCCAGAATTTCAAATTCCGAAAATGTCCCACTTTTGTTCCTTCTTGTGAATCCATCATGGCTTGTAAGATATTCATATTGCCCCATCTTTAAGTTTAGCACGTATGTCACGAAGTGGGATCTAGCAATAGCAGGTACGAGAATCTGCGATATAAGTGAGACAACAAATTACAAGCAAATAACGGAAATTGTGTGCAGCTAAAATTTAAAAAAAGGGAAACCAAAGAAAGCCAATGATAACTTAAGTATTCAAGTCCTGTAGCATTCAACTGCATGTATCTCATATATCTATTGAATATCCACATCTTGTTAGTGAATGTGTTGGCCGCCGTTTGCTGGTCTCTTTGGTCCACACGATTTTCCCGTGACACTTCGGCTAAAGTCTCTATATGTGTTCCGAAATGCAACAAACACATTTTTAAAACACACCAAAAGGTGAATAATTATATTCTTGCTAAACTATAGCTTATTTCATAATAAGTTCATAAAAAGTTATTAACCAGCAAAGAACTTATTTCATAATAAGTTCATAAAAACTTATTTCAAAATAAGTTCATAAAAAGTTATTAACCAGCAAAGAAGTTCATTATAATTTCACAATAGATATACTTTAGATGAGTCTGTAATAGCTACAATTTTATAAGTTGATAACATAGGGCATAAATAGCAAGTGCTTTATTTACCAAGGTTCTTGTTGTCAACACCAGCCTTTTCATCTTATCCCCTGATCGAGATTCAGGATGTTTGCCCAACTATCTATAACAATGATGTCTACCCATTCATCGTCTTGCAACGTCCATAATTCCTTTCTTCTGAGGTTGAACCTTTCATCTAATTGGAACTAGTACATAAGTTTGTAACTGCAATCAAAAAAGTTCAAACTTGTAAATGCAAATGACAAAACAATCAAAATGGTGAACGATATATTCGTAAATAGTTGCAATAACTGTTATGCATAAAATAACAATCTAGGACTAACCACATATGTAGAAAAAATTGTTTAATTGAATCTAACCATGGAAATACACGACATTGGTTAATTAACTTCTAATAATGACATATCCTTGTATTATTAGCCTATAACCATAGAACTACTGAATCTTAGTTATTCAGAAACAAATGGGCAACTAGTTGATATTCATGAACTATGAAAATGCAATGGAAATTTGACACATACTTTGATGGCATTGTTAATGTAACGACACTTACTATGGCTCATCCGGTGACCAAATATATGTGACAAGGTTCTTTTCCAACACCAACGCAGTGGATCGAGCCACATGGTTATCATATGGGCTTTGCAAGAATTTCGAGGGCTTCTGAATTCTCTTCCTCTTGCGAATGTACTTTTCCGGGGTACTTACATTGTTGCTAGAGTCATGAACCTCCATTTGTACTGTCCTTAATGGTGTTGCACTGAAATTAACAAGTTACTATAATTACTCTATTGTATCGCCCTGCAAATTATCACCAAAAACCAAAGTCATGTTAGCTTCGCAAAACTCTAGGACGGGTTGAGCTATTTTTCTTCTTTCAGCAGAAGCCGTGATTACTTCATGATCAAAATTGTCGGCTAGCTTCCTTCTAACATCCAGAGGAGTTTGAGTCGGGCTGTAATTTTACAGAAAAATATGTTACAACAAAATTACATGTGTAGTTTGACAAATACAAACAAGGTCAGCTCTCATACTAATATCGTTACTAAATCATAAAGTCCACTCTACATAGTGCTATAAGGAGTTCAATATTTGCAATGTTCACACTTACAAATTAAAATTTAGTGGGTTGTAGTCTACACTGACATGCTTGTTAACCGGAGCCTCGTCTCGTTTATCCTCCCTAGTGTCATTAGTATACTACTTTATGTTGGCTATGCAAATTAAATATATACCTAGCTTTGTTGACAGTCACTTCTGTGGCTAGCTGTTTACCCTGGGTTTTGGTAAACACCGCTGGTTTGGAATTACTCCTTGACTTGCGGGATCAACCAGTAAATCCCAAGATCACTTTGGATTTCCCGTTTGAAAATCGGTGTAACTTTGCGTGAAAAGTAAAGAAGATAACTGGCAATCTCGCGCGAGACCGTCGAATTATCGAGGGAGATGTAGAAAACAAAAGGAAAAAGGGGGCAGAAATGCAGTAAAGTAAAGTAAAAAACACGTAAAAGTGCAGGAATTTAAAAGGAAAGGCAATTAAAATGCATTAATTGAAAAGGTGGTACGCAAGTTCATACATTCGCGTTCTGTTGCTCGTGTCTCACGATAGTGTGTTGGAGGGTTAGAGCGTAAGAAACTGAATATGAGAAAATGCGACCCGTTTTCCATCAGGAAAACTCTTATTGATACTATTTACAAGGAGGGAAAATTCAAAAACTAAGTAACTGCCTAAGAATTTGAAAAAATGTAACTGCTAGGCTTGTCTTCGACTTCAATCTTCTTCGATCTATGCGCGAACTCCTCTGTCGAACAGAGCCTTTACTTTCTTCAAATCTTCTAAGTTATTTAGTCTTGTCGAATTCCCTTTTGAACTGGTTCCCAGAGTCGAATTTCACACTTCTTCTCTTGGAATGGCGAGTCAAACGTCGTTGACTGCATTTATTGAGGTCTGTCGAAAAGGCAGGCTAACAAATTGCCCCCCCAAAAATTGTCATTTTCGACTGAATCTTGATGAAGAAGAAAATGACATTTTTGAGAACCATAGTGTAGCGTCGAGCCACGTGACGTCATCACTTCAGAGATTAGACGTGAAGGGGCGTTTTTTCACATGATGTGACTTAATGGCGCCACTAACTCAGATTTGGTGGGCCACGTTTGCGTTGGAACTCTCCACTACTCCATTACAATAACTGCTCTTCTGAGAAACTCAGGCTTTGGGACAGGCCCCTAACCTGCCAACGTCGACAACAATCTTCCGCCGACAAGGCCGCGGGAACCTCTCCAAAAAGCTGACTACTCAGCCAGTAGATCTACCAGAACAAGAAGCCGATCCTCCCAGAGGCAGACCCACCGAAAGAGTAACGGCAACAACACATTGTCCCCCGGTGCTGGAAACTTCTCCAAAGCCACTTGCACGACACACCAAGAGAGAATGGCAGATTTGGTAGTGGCCCAAGAGGCATCGCCGATGGAGAATTCCCCTACATTGGAGGAGGGCAATTAGCCACCGGTTCATGACAACCCCAATCTGCGGGCGCAACCACCATTTGGATCCTCCACACAAATTCAATCGAGATACAACTGCGGTGGCAGTTGTTGCAAAGAAACTCCACAAAAATCGAAAGTCTGCAACTCCTGCCTTGAGTCCTCCACCAATCTTTACACGCCAAAATGCTTTAAGATTGAGTGCAGGATCCAAGGGGGGAATGACGACCTCGTGAAGCACATGTTTCATGGAAGAGTGTAACAATTAAGCAGCCGGGCAGAGTTAAAGAAGAGGAGTAATGGGAGGAACTTCTAAGACGAAGGTGAAGGCCAAACACCGTTTCAACCTCTTTATATAGGAAGGGGAAGCGCAAGTTACCACATCGGTGTTAATGAACTGCACAGAAAACGTCAGCAGTCAAACGCAACTCCCCAGAAGATCGGGTCAAAACTGACAGTCAAAGTCAAAGCATCGCATCATCCGCAGTACCCGGTCACCGGCCACAGTGTCCGTGCCAATAAAACAGATTTCTTTGACCGTTCGCACCCTCTTGATGTAACCTTTTGGCATGTATGACTTCGACGATGCCCTCATTTTCGGCACTTTAATTTATCTTTTCTGCACCGACTCTTGTGTTACTTAGTTCACTTTTAATCTTGCGTTATTTTTATTTCTTGAAGCATTGGCTTATACCTTTTTAAGTACTTGCCATTTATACGCATTATTCTGTTATCAGCGCTTATTTCTTCGATTTCATATGCACCGTTTGAGAAGACTTGTGAAATTTTAAACGGTCCTTCCCAACTTGGTGACCATTTGCCTAAGACTCTATCTCTTTTGTCCATAGGCAGAACGACTTTCCACACTAAGTCTCCTTCGTCGAAGGTCTTTATCTTAACCTTCTTGTTGTACGCTTTAGCCACCCTTTCCTTTTGCCTTGTAAGCACGTCTAATGCAGCCAATCTTTCTTCGTCTAAGTCAACCAATTCATCCAACATCATATTCCAATAATAATCAGAAGGAATTTCAAATTGTCTTTGAATCCTAGTTGATTGCAGACAGATTTCGACAGGTAGTACTGCATCATGCCCAAAAACAAGTCTAAAAGGTGAGGTATTAATAGACCCTCTCGGAGAGTTTCGACACGCCCATAACACTTGGTCGAGAGTCGTATGCCAATTCCTAGGCTTTTGCCCAATGTGCTTCTTAATCAAATTAATGATAATTTTATTGGCCGCTTCGACTTGACCATTTGCTTGCGCATAGTATGGTGTCGATGTCAATAACTTGTAAACACTTTCAGCAGCGAACTGCACCATTTTCTCACCAATAAAAACTGATCCTTGATTTGTGGTAATGGTCTCCGGAATCCCAAATCTGTACAAAATGTGATTCTGAATAAAAGTGATTACAATATCTTGAGTTACCTTGACTAGAGGAATAGCTTTTACCCATTTAGTAAAATAATCTATCCCAACTAGAATGAAACGATGGCCTTTTGACGAATTTGGCTTTATTTCACCGATTAAGTCTAAAGCCCAACCTCTAAATGGCCAAGATTTTACTATTGAATGTAACTCATTAGCAGGCACATGTTGCACCCCCGCGTGTTTCTGGCACTCTTGGAAGCCTTTGGCAAACTCTATGCAATCTTTTAACATAGTTGGCCAGTACACACCTTGTCGAAACAGGAGCCACTTCATTTTATGGCCTGCTTGGTGAGCGCCACAAGTGCCACTGTGAGTATTGGAAACTGCTAAGTATGCCTCGTTTTCACTAAGACATTTGAGCAAAACCCCTTCAGGAGTCTTTTTAAACAACTCATTTCCAATAATCACATAATTCAACGCTCTATACTTGGTTTTTCTGTCAGTTACTCCTGTTGGATTTTCCAAGTATTCGACAATTGGTTTACGCCAATCATCACTGAGCATATTGTCAATAGCAAAAACTTCAAAATTTTGAAAATTGTAAAAATTTGGAGCTGCCTCTGCCCCCCCCCCCCCAAGTTTTTGCATTGACAATTCGTCTTCAATACAGTCTGTCGAAATTAATTTGTCTTTAATTTCTATTAACTCCACTAGTTTCTCTTTAGAAACTCTATAGCCCGACGCAATTTGTGCCAAATCATTTGCCTCTTGATTGTCTATTCGAGGCACATGCTTTATAATAACGTTATCAAATTTCTTTAACAACGCATTGGCAACAACAAAGTACTGCATAAGATTTTCTTTGATGCATTTGTACTCTTTCGTTAATTGCTTTAAGACTAATTCAGAGTCGCCCATAATTTCGACATTCCTTGCCCCCAAGTCTAATAAAATTTCAAGACTTGTTATTAAGGCTTCGTATTCAGCCTCATTGTTGGAGCAAGGCTCGCTGAGCTAGAACTTATACTTCGTTGGTATGTTCCTTGGAGAAACAATTAATACTCCAATTCCAGAGCCTTTTTTATGACTAGACCCATCGAAGTATAATTTCCACGGTATTACATCAACCACGTTTAATGTTGCTTCGACCAATGAATGGTCCACGATGAAATCAGCAACGACTTGACCTTTTACAGCTTTTAAAGGTTGATAAGTCAATGAATACTCGGATAAGGCTAAAGCCCATTTTCCTACCCTACTATGCAGAATTGGCTTCGATAGCATATGTTTAATAATATCACAATGCGAATAAACATACACGTCAACAAGCTTTATATATTGCTTTAACTTGGTACAAGAAAAATACAAGCATAAACACAATTTTTCTATTGGATGGTACCTAGTTTCAGCATCATTCAAGACCCTACTAAGGTAATAAATGGCTTTTTCGACACCATTTTCGTCCTCTTGCGCTAACATGCTACCTATTGACAGTTCAGAAGCTGCAATATATAGTTTCATTGACTTATTTCTAATAGGTGGCAGTAGAATCGGAGGCTTCATCAAATAGGCATTGATTTCGTCGAAAGCTTTTTGATGCTCTGGATCCCATTTGAACACATCTTCCTTCTTCAGTCGAAGTAATGGCGAAAATACTTGAGTCTTGCCACTTAGATTTGAGATAAATCTTCTAAGGAAATTGATCTTTCCTAATAACGACTGCAACTCTTTCTTAGTCGAAGGAGGCTTGGTTTCCAGGATTGCTTTCGTCTTATTTTGATTGATTTCAATGCCTTGTTTGTGCACAACAAAACCCAAGAAGTCACCTTGCAGTTC
Source organism: Astragalus membranaceus (assembly GCA_039519185.1). Classification (NCBI taxonomy): domain Eukaryota; kingdom Viridiplantae; phylum Streptophyta; class Magnoliopsida; order Fabales; family Fabaceae; genus Astragalus; species Astragalus membranaceus. The sequence continues at coordinate 227,610,173 of CM076846.1, read as the reverse complement.
TGATGAACTTGCTTTTCAGTAGCCTCTCAATCTCTGCCTTGATCTTCGACAGAATCTCTGGCGCAAATCTTCTTGGTGTCTGCTTCACTGGTTTCTTCCTTGGTTGGAGTTGCAGTCTCAGTTCCACTACCTCTCGACTTAAGCCAGACATTTCGTTGTAATCCCAAGCAAAGCAGTCTTTGTACTCCTTTAAGAGCTTCATGGTTTGATCTCTCAAACCTTTGTTTATCTTAGCGCTGATAAACGTTGGCCTTTTTACAAAGCCATCTCCCAAGTCAATTTCTTCCAAGGGATCTTGTGCTTGAAGTCTTTTGGTCGAACCCATGGGGTCCTTTTCAAAACCTAAAGTGATGCGGACCACAAGAGCATCGAGATAATCTAATTTTTATTAAAAATAGGATGAACTTTATTTTATTTTAATTGTAATAGGCTATACTTTAAGTTTGAACTTGGGTTTTAAATAAGTAGGCATGTGCTAAACTAGTGGGCCATGTTTTGGGCTTGTATGTGGGCCTTTTTTTGCTTGTGTTGCCATGGCCAAACCCTACCTATATAAGGGTTGGTGTTGCTTCTTGTAAGGGACCCTTGATCATTTTATGATATTGTGAGAATAGAGAGTGTTTCTCTAGGGTTCTTCTTAGAACCAAATTTGAGTCTTATCAAGAGCCTCTTACTCTTGTGGTGATTCCACCTTGATCTTATCATCCTCTTGGATGTGGCGATTTCTCCGTCTTCTTGCCTAATCCTATTTGTATGTTTCTTTTCCCCTTTATCTTTTAGTCTTATTTGATTCAAGAAATCACTTGGTTAGATCCTTTATTTGTCATGGAATCAATTAGATTCACATCAAATGGTATTCAGAGCCATTACCAAGTGTTATTGTGTTCTTTAATCAAGTAAAAAAAATGTTCTAAAAAAAATCTGCACTTTTTTTTCTTTTCTTTCCGCGTTCCTTATTGTGCTTGACCGCTTGCCATGATTTTCTGCTAGTTAGATAGTTTCGGTTTCGGTTTTTCTCACGCCTCCAGCAGTGTATTAAATTTTGCTTCATGTGATATTTCCAAGTTCTAGGTCACGTTTGGTTTTTTTTTTTTTCAGATCTCGAAATTTTGTAGCTTCAAAGGTGAGCACTACAAGTTCCATTAAAGCTTACTATTTGGGTTTGAAATTTCGGTTGTTCCATTGCTGTTTTGGGTTTTGTTAGTCTTCATTTTGTCCAATCTTGACTTATTAGTTGATTATAAGTGTTATAATATGCGTTGGAAGGTTCACTTTGGTGATTACTTGCTGTACTTTTTGTGAAGTTCGAGTTATTTAGCTACTGGAATTTTTTCGGAAAAAAAGAGTTCTGCAACTTCATCTTCTTCTCTTGCAATAGTTTGATCCAAAATTTCATATGCAAACTTGTTTTTGATGTTATTTCTTCCACACATGTCCGATTCTGGAAATTCAAAAGCCTAAATTGATTAGGAAAAAAAAAAGAAAAGAATTCAGATATTCAAAAAAAAAAACTGGGCTAAAGTGCTCTCGGGGTTCCTTATCTTTATTTAAAGTAACGAATTAGTCCTTTATGTTTTTTTTGTCCCAAATAAGTCCTTTATCTTTCAAATTTTTGACACATAAATCCTTTTCCGTTAACAGTGCTGATTTATGTGTCAAAAAAAAGGATTTATGTGTTAAAAATTTGAAACATAAAGGACTGATTTGGGACAGAAAAGGATTTATGTGTCAAAAATTTAAAACATAAAGGACTGATTTGGGACAAAAAAAAGATAAAGGACCAAATCGTTACTTTAAATAAAGATAAGGGACCCCGGGAGCACTTTAGCCAAAAAAATGAAAAGATAAGTGCTGAAAAAAAAAGTGATTCTACACAAAAGCACATATAAAAAAAAGCATATACCAAAAAAAAATCCAGAATTGTTCATTTTGATACATCAAACATTTTTGCATCTTTGTTGCTTCTAATAAACATTGCAAGTTGATTTTAGTATCGCTTAGTCATTTAGTTTTATTCTTTTTTTTTTGAGTCGTCTTCTTGTTTATCTATTTGAGTGTGTCTTCCTTTGCTTTTCTTTCTTTTGCATCTTTTAAATTCCTTAGTTTTGTCTTTGAAGTTTCTCTTGTCTTTGTTGGCCTCTTGAATGATAACTTTCATGTGTGTTTTGTCACAATTGTGTAGAGGTTTTCCACAAACTTGATTGAGACTTGTTTGGTTTGTTTTAAGAACTTGAAGAGTTGCATTAGGGAGTGGAAAAAGGCTAGAGTGAACATTATAGAAAAATCCATAATTGAGTGACATACACGAGTGATACATTTCTTGAGCGTAAACACTTAGTGAGTGGTGAAGACTTTTATTTTTGTTACTTTTTTTTATCATTGTGGTACTTGTTAGCTTGTTGGAATCATGAATAGTTTGGACTATAAAAAAGAATGTGTTACAAACACTCTTAAGAAGTATAAGGTTGGTGATTTGCTCTGGAAGATGCATGAGAGATATGAAGAGAATGTGAGAGAGAAAGATAGGAAGTATAAAAAACAAAGAAGCTGTGAGAGGAGAGATAGAGAAAAAGAGATGAAACATAGAGATTATTTGAGAGAAAATGAGTTGAAAGAAAAAGTGAGTATTCCAAACTTTCACGGGAAGAGTGACCCCAAAGCATATCTTGATTGGGAGCTTCAAGTAGAACAAATTTTCTCTTGTTATAATGTTAGTGAAGAGCAAATGTTGAAATTTGTTGTGTTAGAGTTTAGAGATTATGCACTTATTTGGTGGGATCAAGAAAAAAAGCTTAGGAGGAATTGTGAACTTGCGCCTATTGAAAAATGGAAAGATTTGAAGGCCATGATGAGGAGGAGACATGTTCCTTCTCATACCCATAAGGAGTTGCATGACAAATTGCATAGGCTTACTCAAAGAAGTAAAAGTGCTAGTGAGTACTTTGAGAAGTTAGAGGTGGCTATGACTAGAGCTAATATGGAGGAAAATTTGGAGGATACTATTGATAGGTTTCTTGATGGTCTTAATGAAGATATAAGGGAAGAAGTGGGGTGTCACCATTTTGTAAAGATTGAAGATCTTGTTCACCAAGCCATAAAGGTGGAAAAACAATTGCAAAGAAAGAATGCCTACAAGAAATCTCCTTCAAAATACCACTCTTCAAGTTGGAAGGTCAATTTCAAGAAGGAGGGGCCTTCATCCAAAAGACATGATGTCACAACCTCCAAGGGTAAAGGTACAAATTCTAACTCTTCTTCTTTAAACCCTAAGTTAAGGAACATGAAATGTTTTAAATGTTTGGAGTATGGGCACATTGCATTAAATTGCCCAACTAAGAGACTTTTGGTCCTAAGGAAAAATGGTTGCATTAGTTCAAATGAGAGTGAATGTAAGAAAAAACCTCAAGAGAGAGATTTGTTCATGGTTAATAATTTTGTTGGAGCCTATGATAAAAATGAGAATGTTTCACAAAGAAATAACATTTTCCAAACTAGGTGTCTCACTCTAGGAAATGTATGTTCTTTGATAGTTGATGGAGGTAGTTGTGCAAATGTTGCAAGTACTCGGTTAGTGTCAAAGCTCAATCTTGAAACTACTCCACATCCTAGTCCATATAAAGTTCAATGGTTAAGTGATCATGGAGAATTAGAGATAAATAGACAAGTCAAGATATCATTTTCCATTAATAAATATTGTGATGAGGTTTTATGTGATGTGGCACCTATGGAGGCTAGCCACATATTGCTAGGGAGACCATGACAATTTGATAGGAAAGTTATTCATGATGGTGAATCCAATATATACACTTTTGTTCACAATAAAATTAAATTTACTCTTCACCCTCTTAGTCCAAAGAAGGCTAAAGAAGACATGTTGGCTTTGAAACTTAAAATAGAAAAAGAAAAAGAAGAGTCGAAAAAAAATGAAAAGGAGGTTGTTCTCTACATCTATAGCTATTTTATCAAAAAGCTAAGGCTATCGAGCGATATTGCGAAAAAAAAAGACAGGGAGGAAGAGACGGAGGTGGACGCGGAGTCGGAGACAACAACGCTCCGAGGGAAAATAAGTCGCAATCGTCGAAGTCTTCTTACAGGTTCAATGGAGTCTCCTTACAGGATCGGTGGCTATCCTTGACGGTGTAGTTACCACCGTTGCTGCCATAGCTGCTGCTAACTTCAAACTGGTCTTGAATGTAATTTCCATTCTCTCTCTTCTTTCTGATCTCTTTTGTGTTGTTATTCACCCCATCTTGATTCATGATATAAGTTTTCAGAAATTTGACCAATTTCATTTGCGGAGTGGTATTAGAGATTTGTTTGTGTAATTTGTGTAGATTTTTTTTCATTTACTATGCTCACTTAATTCCTTCTGATTAAAAAGGAAGTTAACGTTTGGGATTCCTCCTCCTCCGTTGGGATTGAAAATCTGTTATTGAGCTTGAGTTTTGATGTAAAGGTGTTGTAGCTTTGTTTATGATTGATTAATTAAGAGCTTGCACATAGATGATTAATGTCCTAGCCGAAGTATTAACATAGATATTTTTTGTTGAATGGAATGAGTAATTTACTCCATTAACGGTTGGATAACATCTTTGTATTTTTCGAAGTTTATACATGAGAATTGTTTTTGTTTTGGTTCTTCATTTTATGTTGTTTAGAGGTATTAGTTTCTTGATTTTATGCTTTAGATGCAGTTTGTGTGTTTGTGTGTGTGTCACTGTTGGTGTGTATTTTTCTGCTCCAACATAATTTTTATGTCACTTTGCAATTGGCCAAAAGAGGGATTGTAATTTACTGCTTTTATTATTCTTTATAGGATCGACTCACTAAACCAAGACAGAGAAAGTTTGGAAATCAACCTGCATTGCTTTGTAGAAAATCTAATCTCAAACTCAGTACACCCGAATAGGTGATTGTTCAAATCTTCATGCGATTCTTTTTCTTCCATACTTACAATAGTCTTTATATTTTAAGGTTTTGTGTGAGTCTGTGAGATTATTGATGGAATTGATGAAAATTGATTGAGGTTTTTCAACAATGAAATGATGTTTAAAAATGTGTTCCTTTTATAAATACATGCTCATTGTTTTATGCTTTTTGGCTATATATGCTTACCCACACATTGTTTGGACTGAAATTGTGGTTGGTGGTTACTAATTTCACCACTACAATTGTTTGAGTAAAATACGATAATCACAATCATATACCAAAATAATGAAACTATGCTTCAGATCTTTATAGACTTGCATATTGTATATGAATAAACAATCTGAGTCATAATTAGGAGTTTTATCTCATGCTGCACTAGGTCTCTTGGATTCACTATATAGTCCTTCTTAAGGTGCTCTGAATGCATTTTAGAATCATACTCTTCACCTCCTTACTATGTCTCAAGACCTCATGTTTTGTTTCAATTTTTCCTGTAAAAAGCATGCAGAATTTGCTACATAACCTTGGTGAATGGCCTATATCTGCGTCAAATAGTTTTAAGTACTATAGTTCTGTAACAGTGTTATGTAAATTTGTTCAAGTCAGTGTTAAATATTTTTACTAATTATTGGTTGCCTAAAATGAAGTTATATATGGTTATGCTTGCTGACAGCTCTTGGGAGTGAAACATAGGCTTGCTGGCAGCTAATAGATATGGAAAATGAACTTAATTATAGTGGAAGGAGATGATATAACCCTCAATTAAATGTAGGAATTGGCCTATGCACTATAGCATTAATGGCTTGCTTACTCTTCCCTCCCTCTAAACCAACTTTTGACTGCTTTTTCACCATTACTTTTGACTGCTTTTTAACATTGACTATGTGTCAGCCTCCTTCCTATGCACTATAGCATTAATGGATCGCTTACTCTTCCCTCCCTCTAAACCAACTTTTGACTGCTTTTTCACTATTACTTTTGACTGCTTTTTGACTGCTTTTTCACATTGACTGTGTGTCAGCCTCCTTCCTCTTCCAACACCACTACTTGCTTCTTCAAGTCTCACATAGATTTGTTTTACATTGAGACTTGATTTATCGTGAGACTTGGTTGGAGGATTGATAACTCTATTTTATATAGAGTTATTCATATGTTTAAACTTAATAAATTGCTCTCTTTCAAGCAAAGATAAAGAGTTTATATAGTATTTTATGTAATATGTGATAGCTTGAGTATTTGACATGGTTATAGTTGATTATAGGCCATTTTGGATATATTGTGGTATGTTTAATGAGTTTGTTCAGTGCAGTCTAGATGCTCCTGCATCAAATGCTCCTGCATTGATTCTGCACTTACAACTGCGCTGGCTCAGCACAATGCTACTGCACTGCAACTGCATTGCCTGAAGGTTGGAGCCATCCACTTGCACATCCACTTGCCATCCACTTGCACTTGATGACCTCATGCTTGGTCTCCTAAAGCAAGAACACCTCATATTTCGTTGCCTACAATTCCCACATAGCTATGAAGAGTCATCAACGTAGGGAAACATGTTGTTATCTCATTTGACCTCCCTATACACTTGATTGAAGACTTCACATGGGAATCAACTGCTGTAAAGTAACCATGAATACAACCATCAAAGTTACTTCAACATGAAGGAAAGAAGCACCTCTCTTGAAGACTATATAAAGACCTCATTCCTTCACTTGAAGATAAATCACAATCCATAAGTTAGATTAAAATTTCACTCCACATAGATAAGTTCTATTTTGTAAGAAGGAAAGGAAGGAAGTGACAAATCCTCCTTACCTCAATTTCATAGTTTTACCAAAGTGCTAAGGAGCTAATGCAATTACATTGCTAGGAGAATTCATGCTAAGAGCTAAAATTTGTGTAAACTCTATCTTGTTGTTTCTCTTTCGTGATTTCAATTATATAAACATGTTCTATTCTGTTTATATTTGCCTTGCAATGTCTATGTTGAGTTAAACCTCTCTTAGTTGGAATGTTCTAACCATTTAATGAGCTTTTAAGTAAGTTTAATACGAGTATATGATGTGTGCACTTTAGTTCTTGCTTGATAATACTTTCAACATTTATTTTGAGGTTGATCACTTAGAATAAGTAGATTTGTAAAAGCAGACATGGTTTACAATTAAGAACTCAAGAACTAATATGGGTGAGTGTTTTACATAAAGGAAACTTTGTGAAAACCATACTAAGTCCTAGACATAGGATAGTATAGTCCATGGGGTGATACTGTGGGTACTTTAAAAGACAAGAGTGAACTTATTTAGCAAGCCTAGACATAGGAAGCTTGTAATGAAACTCTGAAGAAAGTGACTGAAAGGCACACAACTAATGCAACAGCATTCAGTGCAACTACATCATAACTGCATTAAACACTTATAAGTAAGTTACTTGGGGAAGACATTCCAACTAGCTTTTCTCTATTGTATTACAACTACTTACACTTTGCTTTATTCTAACTTACTTGTGATACTCACCATCATCAACTATCTTGTTAAATTGGTTACTTTCCTCTAAATTACATAATATTGACTTTTGAAAGAGTTCATCAATCCCTGTGGGTTCGACCTGTTCTAAACACTGTATTACTTGTTATGGACTGTGTATACTTGCACATGTTTTCCACACACCAAGGATCAAGAACACATAATTACAAGTATTGACCATGACATGCCTTACTGTATTAAGTGTTCAGAGAAATGTATTTGGTACTATTTTGATCATTGATGATATCTGCTAGAGACTTACCTGAAATTATATCTGTTTAGTTTTTGACAATGTTGTTTATAATTACTCTATGAAAGGAAAATGAGCGAGTCTCTCTGCCTTCTCTAAATATACATTCGCAGTATATATTAGATTATTTAAAAACATTTGAAATGCTTATTGTAATATGCATATAAAGCAAGTGACTGGTTAACTAATATGGTTAAAATGTTATGCACACCTTTTCGGAATCAATGATTAATAATTCTCTTATATTTTCTGCAGAATTTGTTATGATAGTGTAGGAATGTTGCAAGTGGAAAAGCAACCTGCATTGCTTTGGAGCAAATCTAATCTCAAACTCAGTACACCCGAATAGGTGATTGGTCAAATCTTCATGCGATTCTTTTTCTTCCATACTTACAATAGTCTCTATATTTTAAGGTTTTTTGTGAGTCTGTGATATTATTGATGGAATTGATGAAAATTGATTGAGGTTTTTCAACAATGAAATGATGTTTAAAAATGTGTTCCTTTTGTAAATACATGCTCATTGTTTTATGCTTTTTCGCTATATATGCTTACCCACACATTTTTTGGACTGAAATTGTGGTTGGTGGTTACTAATCTCACCACTACAATTATTTGAGTCAAATGCAATGATCACAATCATATACCAAACTAATGAAACTATGCTTCAGATCTTTATAGACTTGCATATTGTATATGAATAAACAATCTGACTCATAATTAGGAGTTTTATCTCATGCTGCACTAGGTCTCTTGGATCCACTATACAGTCCTTCTTAAGATGCTCTGAATGCATTTTAGAATCATACTCTTCAGCTCCTTACTATGTCTCAAGACCTCATGTTTTGTTTCAATTTTTCCTGTAAAAAACATGCAGAATTTGCTACATAACCTTGGTGAATGGCCTATATCTGCTTCAAATAGTTTTAAGTACTATAGCTTTGTAACAGTGTTATGTAAATTTGTTCAAGTCAGTGTTAAATATTTTTACTAATTATTGGTTGCCTAAAATGAAGTTATATATGGTTATGCTTGCTGACAGCTCTTGGGAGTGAAACATAGGCTTGCTGACAGCTAATAGATATGGAAAATGAACTTAATTATAGTGGAAGGAGATGATATAACCCTCAATTAAATGTAGGAATTGGCCTATGCACTATAGCATTAATGGCTCCCTTACTCTTCCCTCCCTTTAAACCAACTTTTGATTGCTTTTTCACCATTACTTTTGACTGCTTTTTAACATTGACTGTGTGTCAGCTTCCTTCCTATGCACTATAGCATTAATGGCTCGCTTACTCTTCCCTCTCTCCAAACCAACTTTTGACTGCTTTTTCACCATTACTTTTGACTGCTTTTTGACTGCATTTTCACATTGACTGTGTGTCAGCCTCCTTCCTCTTCCAACACCACTACTTGCTTCTTCAAGTCTCACGTAGATTTGTTTTAAATTGAGACTTGATTTATCGTGAGACTTGGTTGGAGGATCAAGAACACATAATTACAAGTATTGACCATGACATGCCTTTTTGTGTTAAGTGTTCAGAGAAATGTATTTGGTACTATTTTGATCATTGATGATATCTGCTAGAGACTTACCTGAAATTATATCTGTTTAGTTTTTGACAATGCTATAATTACTCTATGAAAGGAAAATGAGCGAGTCTCTCTGCCTTCTCTAAATATACATTTGCAGTATATATTAGATTATTTAAAAACATTTGAAATGCTTATTGTAATATGCATAGAAAGCAAGTGAGTGGTAAACTAATATGGTTAAAATGTTATGCACACCTTTTCGGAATCAATGATTAATAATTCTCTTATATTTTCTGCAGATTTTGTTATGATAGTGTAGGAATGTTGCAAGTGGAAAAGCATCAAGACTTCACATTGTAATCATAAGCAATAATTTACTATCTATGTGTGCCCATGCTCTGGTTTGAATGTGATAGTTTGTGGAAGATCCTTATAGATTCTTTTCCTACTCTTTTGAGATTGAGATTTTCATACTATCAACTACTAATTGTGATTCGTCTAATTTTCTGTAATAATTGTTTTCTAATTGGAACATCGTGGCATAAAAGCCACATGCTTGAAATTGGGCATGGGAGACTGCTATTATGATATCTCTGATGGAGTATTGAGCATGTCAGAGTAAGATGAATATACAGTCTTACAAGCTACCTTCAAATAACAAAGTTGGACCCTAAAGTTTACCGTAAAGTTTACCGTAGTCTTAGATGATAGTAGTTTCATGTAGTTTTATAATATTTCAACTTGGAAACAAAATTGAACTTTGGTTATATAGCTTTTCTTTTAGACCCAAAAGGATTACTTTGATTTTGATTTATGGAGAGGGAGAGTGACGAGATAGAAGAGAAGAACAATATTTTTATGTAATAGACGAAAAGAAAAAGGTGCGTTTTACCAAATTTTTACTTCCTATATATGGGTCATTTCCATGCAGTCATCCTTTCCAAACCCATATGGTGGTCTACCGCATTTAAGGCTTTCTATCTCTTCTACTACCTACCTAATCACATTAATGAGATGATAACCTAACCTCTACCTGATTTCTTTTCTTCACTACTATTATTAATAAATGTCATAGAAGGCTTCCTCCCATTATTGCATGTACTAATGGCTAACTAGCTCTTCTCATAGACTAATAGGTGAAAGGTGTACCTTATTTGCTCTTGACCCACTTTATACTTCTTTGACCACGACCCACTTTATAGTTATCAACATACTTTTTGTAGTAGTTGTAACTTGATATTGATACACTTTTACACCCTTTCCTTTTTCTTTAGCCGTACCATCTAGCTAAAGTCAAAGCTCCACCACACCTCTTTCTCTTCTTTTTACCTTCATCCCTCTAATTGTATGACATCGTCCTTTCCTCTTCTCCTTGGATCTTCTCCTCTCTCTCCTTTCCTCTTCTCACGGGTCACTTCAAGAACAGGTCTTAAAGTTTTAGTCATATTCTTTGACTACCGCATTTAGGATGCATCCAATTTAGCGTGTGCCATTTGGTGGTCTACCCGATTCAATGCTTGCTGAAAGGTTGACTGAACCCTAAACCATTATCTTTGACTACCGCATTTAAGGCTTACCTAATGACATTAATGCTATGATACACCAAACCATAGATCACCATTCTTAAAATGTGGTTCCATTTCATACATTGATTATTGCCTATATATACCACTCACTACCAACATCATATATACCCAGCAAAACCACTCAATACCAACATCATTTATACCCAGAAATATTGAGAATCAACTCAAGCTATACCTCCTTTAAAATGGACAATGCAGATTTCATGTGCGTCATATGCGCTCACACTGTAAGTTACATGTTGTCTTACTTTTCAGTTCTCAACTATAAATGAGTATCCAAAGTATTGCCAACAAATTATGCATTATGTATTACACTTCCAAATTCTTATTTGTTCGTTTTTATGTTTTGCAGGCGCGAATCACTCTTCCTTTAACATTTCTGGAGACCTTTCGTGACAAATTTCCATCAGCTGTTTCTGTACAAGACAAATTCGGTAATCTGCATCCAGGCGCTCTTGGCTTAACAGATCGTGGTCTTCTGTTTCTGTACAAGACAAATTCGGTAATCTGTATCCAGGCGCTCTTGGCTTAACAGATCGTGGTCTTCCATATCTTAAAACTGCCACATTTGAGATATGCACCCTTCATGAATACGATTATGGAGGTGTGATGTTTATTTCATACACTTTAAGCGGCATTTTTAAACTTTCTGAACCACCTATGCCAGACTTTAGGTTGGAACCCAGTGATGATTACTATTCGCGCTTCCCACTGGACAATGATTTTGAGTTTGAGCATATGCAAGATCCAATAGTGTCCAATAGCTAAGAGGAAATTCCAATTGAGGGCGCACCAAATAAAGAAGACGATGACGAAGTTGAGAACACCATTTGAGTTACCAATTTCTTAAGAACCAACATTTCCCAGTTTTTCATTACCATATTTAAATGGTGTTCCTTTTATTCATGTAACCTTCATGTCTTTTATCTCTAATGTAATGTTGTTTTTTTCAAAATTATTGCGTATTTAGCTGAAGGTTAGTAATCGATACAATGATAAGTTCATAACTATTGGGATTATTACTCCATCTGAGCTTTGTATAAGAACTAAGTCTGGGACTGATTTTCCTGCTACTTTTTTTGTTGATACTCGTGGTGTGGCTTATCTGGACACTAACACATCTGGTATAATGGATCTGTTCGGTATAAATGGTGTATATGGGACACCACAGTCTAGAGAAGTTCAGCTGACCTACACTTCAAAGGGTATTTTTAAGATACATTGCCCAATGACAACTGGTCGCGTTCGTCCTATGATCATGCGTCACCAACCTCCACCAATTCAAGTTATGTACCCTGAAGCTCAAGTTAACGGTGCTATTGAGAACAATGATGTTGATCAGGAATATATTGTGGATGGAGGAAATGCTGATCAGCCTATTGTTATCTAATGGCTGTGCTTTTAAACAAGTGTTGTTCAATTTCGTAGTTTTCATGTTCTGCTGTTGCTATTAACAAGTGGTCTTAATCAGCAAGATTATGTTAAGTAGTACGTCTTTATTTGAATAATGTAATGTATCTTTTGCATGAAAACTAATGAATGGATTGTATTATCTTTGGTGTTTTTAAACTAAGTGTCTTCTCCAACAAATGATTATCAAATTAATTACTAAGCATCAATAAATTGTATACAGTTGATGTGTAGTACCAATCCCTATTATATACATACATACAATTGAATGTGTTATGTTTATTCATAGTCTCTTATACATACGAAATGCAACACTCTATGGAAAGTAACTAAACTGTGAACTTTATCCAAACATTGACGTTTTAATATACAACATTATAGCATTATACATTTAGTAGTATTAAACATACAAACTATGCATTACAATCAAAATATAGGTACTAAGTTGTATGTTTGGAAACCGATGGTGATTTGTGCTGATTTTGTGTCATGATTTGGAAACCTTTCGCTTATGTATTTGGTGCATATTAGTTATGTTTTGTTGGTTTAGGGATATGACTTTATAAGTCGGTTTGTTTGCGGACTGGTATTTTGTTGAACCAAATCTAACTCTTCTTCCTTTTGCTTTTGAGGTACCAATTCCCTTGATTGATACAACAACTTCAAAGCTTGAAGAATGCCTAAGGAGCTTACGTGAAAACAAGGAGTTGTAGAGTAGTATAGAACTTGAATGTAAAACAAAAACTGAAATGTAAAGTTTTATTTTTGTGTTGATGTATGTACAAAGTAACTGAGATACATATATATACACTATTAGGCACAGGTGGACATGTCGGTTAGGAGGAGTTAGTTAGGACTAACAAACTCCTAACCGAATAAACCACATAGGGCAAAACACAAACAAACTTTTAACTACCCTTTTAAAACACGTTTTAAAGGTTTTAGCAAGTAGTTTAAATCTTGTATGTGTAGCTGGCAGAATAATAGCTATTTTTTTTGGAAACTAGCCGTTAAACAACTTGGGGTTTGAAACGATTATAATTTCAACAAATTAGAGGGTAAAATTGAAAAAAACAATTAATATTATATTGAAAATCGTAAACGACAATTATTTTGACACAAACTTTCTGTGGCTGTGGCTGTGTAGGGGGTCGGTTTTGTTGAACAACTAAGATTGATTTTTTTTGTTGACTAGAACAACTAAGATTGATGATTGCTTACGGTTTCTTATTTTCTTTTTCTTAGAATAATAATAAACACGCTAACATGACTAATTTTGGAGTACATTTACATTGCTTTTAAGTTTTGACCCTTGTTCAAATGTATTGAGTTCATGGTTTAGAGAACCGGACCAAACCGGGTGGTTAAACCGGGAACTACAATGGGCCATTTAAATCACAAAACCGTTTATAGAGAGAACCGGGAATGAACCGGAAAAACCGGCTAAAAACTGGAAAACCAACGGTTCAGCGGTTCCAAGAAAATTTTTTATAGCTGGCTTTTTTGACAAAAAATCGGACTTGGAATAGCCACTTTTTTTATTAGACGAGGCGCTGTTATAGCTGGCCATACACAAACTTCACATCATGCCTCAACACCTTATTTATAGATACCATTGCCCGTGCTTTTTGCTTTCTCCTCGATGTGGGACTTTAGCAACAACAACAAACTCTTCACACAACATAAATAATAAGCAATTTCAGCATCAACACCATCAAACTAAAACAATTGACATGTTAAATTTATGTATACACCGGTTCAATTGACATGTTAAATTTATGTGTACACCAGTTCAATGTCCGGTCCGGTTCATCTCCGGTTGAGCCATTGAACCTTGAACCTTGAACCGGTGCCTCCACCGGTTCAATGACCGGCCCGGTTCTCTGAACCTTGATTGAGTCACCTTGACCAAAAGAAAAATATATTGAGTCACCACATTTCAAGTTGAAATAATCGGGGATTTAAATCAGGATTTTTTTTGACACCCCTACCTCCCTTCCACCCCCATAATTTGTTTTATCCCAAAAATACTCTTCTCATTTTCACAAAAAATAGATTAGACCCACCAATTTTTTAAGTTTCCCGAATTTATCTCAAATTTTGGTATTGCTAGGAATTTTAAATCGTTTCCCCCAAATTTAAAAAACTGGAAGGTATTTCTGGTTCGGAAATCTACACTCCGGAACATGCACTAACAAGACATCAATCGAACTAATTACGGACTCTCAGTACCATATAATCCTTGTAATCAATTGAACAAAAGTTTAAGAACAAAAATAAAAGATAAGAAATTAGCATAAGCTCTACAGATTCAAAGTGTAGTTGGACTTAAAATGTGTGCGAAAGAATCATTATGCTTGAATTACTCATTTATAGTGAAAAAATGTAGCACACATATAGTCACACATAAAGCATAGTATCTATGATAATTAAGGAAAGATGCAGCGATTCTAATCCCAAGAAAACGAATTGCCGATCACACCAAGACACCGTTGAATAACATTGTTTGGTAATCCAATTTTGAAAAACTATTCTAGAAATGAGAAAATGAGGCCCCGTTCGGGGTGGTTTTCGGTTTTTAACAGAAAACCACCCCGAACGGGCCCTGAAAAAACTTATTTGAAAAATTTGTTTTAAGAGAATGTTTCCAAAACTAAATTAATTTTGAAGTTTGAATTAATTATAAAAGGTAAAATATTTATCTATTTAGAATAGAGGTTTTTTCTAAAAAACAAATTAGGCTGCATTATGAAATTTGAGAATTTCCTCATGATTGTATGCAGAACATGGTCAGATTGTACTATTGCTGAGTACAAAACACATTTCAAACAAGTTCTTTTGTTTTCAAGTTTTTAAAAACTAAAAACAGTTTTCAAAACCAGTGTTATTAAAACCCTATCCTACCGCCCGGCCGGACCAGATTCCGGTGGGGTTACCGGCACGGTTTGCATATTAAAACGGAACTGCACGCAAACCAGTTGAGCCGCCCGAATCAATTAGAAATTCGGTGAACCAGCCGGTCTGACCGACCGGTAGGGTAGGGTTTTGGAAATTGAAAACTTGAAATTTGAAGACTTCTTAATTTTGTGGTGAGATTTTTTTTTCAGATTTTTAAGTTATAAATTTATACATATCATATCTATTTTTAGTACTTTTTAAAAGTGTCCGGCTCATGCAGCCCGACCAAAGACCGACCGACCCGACCAAAGAACCAGTGAACCGGTGCCTTGACCGGCAGGATGACAGGCCCTAAGCATTTCCCAAAGCATTTCAGAGACAACAAATTCAATTTTTATACAAAAGCTGAAAAGCCAACAATAGAAACAGTAATGGTAAAAGAAGCATTAGAAAGAATTTAAAGAAAGACAAATCCCAAATGAGTTCCATCAATGTTTGAGCTTGGATTAAAAAAAAAGGGTGGAGATTGGAAGAGGAGATAGGGATTTTTTTCACTAAGCAGCAATAAGTATACTAAGTAAAGCAGCATTTCTGGATACTGATAAATTGAGAGTTGGAAGTACTTGAATTCAGACCAGCAAAGAAAAAAGCAAAATGAAAGTTCATATCATTCATCATACATGAGCATCAAAGTTTGGCCTTAATTTGAAGATAAAGAAAATAAAGAGAAAATATTAGGAAAGATGTGTTGTTCTAATATGTCAAGTTCATACAACACAAGCGACTCATGAGATTGGTTATTGGTTAATAATAGTATAATACAATCCAGAAATTAACCAATTGCTGGAGTTATTTTCTATATTACTTGCAAGTTGCAATTCAGTGCGAATAAAAATTGTGGAACTAAACCCTTTACCCCCAATTAAGTTTCTAATTTATTCCACTACATACCAGCCAAGCCACAAAACCTGACAATTAAACAGAGCTAAGTTTGCAAATTACATGCCTGTGTTAAAACCCTAATTTGCAATATTAAACTATAATCAGAATCAAAGGTAAAGAAATGTGAAGTTCCATGCTTGGATTTTGGCTATAAAATTAAATAAACTTAAGAAAAGCAACAAATGGTTACGAATGCACAAAAATAAATAAATAAAAATTAGAAAAATTGAGGGAAGAGGATAGTACATTCTTCTGGGTGCTGAGAAAGAGGAAATGATTATGAGCGAGGAAGAAGAAAGTTGTCCAAAGAGAGAAGGGGACGCAGGTGTTGTATTTATGCTTTCAGTATCAGTGTTCTTAGCGCTAATTTTTTTTTTCTCAAAATGGCGATGGTGTTGTATGTATGTTGGATAGTTTGATAAAAAAAATGTACTCCGAATCTCAAAAAAAAAAAATGTACTCCTATGTCTTTTGATATGTTGGATTAGAGTAGGAAACTAAATAGCCTATGATATGATATGACATAGGAGGCAGCTTCACTCCCTCTCCCACATTTTTTTTGATGTTTTTTTTATTTAGGCTTAATTACAGTTTTGGTCCCCCTATTATGACCAATTTTCGATTTTGGTCCCTGAACTTTTAATTTGACGATTTTGGTCCCCCTATTTTCCCAATTTGAAAAATCAAAGTCCCCCACCCCAATTTTGACTCAGTTTGACTGACTGATCCTACGTGGCAGCCCACGTGGACTGCCACGTAGGCACCCCCCACCGCCCCCCCCCACCCCACCCCACCCCTCCACTGTTTGTCTTCCCCACCGATCCCCACCCCCACCCTCCACTGTTCCCCTTCGCCCCTCCCACCCCACACCCCACCCCCACCGTGAACCCCCCATCCCCACCGTGAACCCCCCTTCCTTCCCCTTCCCCTTCACCGGATCTGCGAGAGAGAGAGAGACCCAGAGAGAGCGACGGTGAGCGAGAGAGAGCGACGGAGCGACGGTGAGCGAGAGAGAGCGATGGTGAGCGAGAGAGAGGGAAATCGAGGGGGGAGGGGAGAGACGGTGAGCGAGAGAGAGAGGGAAATCGAGGGGGGAGGGGAGAGACGGTGAGCGAGAGAGAGGGAAATCGAGGGGGGGAGGGGAGAGACGGTGAGCGAGAGAGAGAGGGAGGTGCGAAGGGAAGGGGTCACGGTGGGGGGGTGGGAGGGGTGGGGTGGGGAAGAGGGGAAGATGCGAAGGAGAGAGAGAGCGACGATGGGGTGGGGTGGGGTGGGGTGGGGGGTCGGTGGTGGGGGGGTTGGGGTGGGGGTGGAGGTGGGGTCGGTGGTGGGTGGGTCGGTGGTGGGGGGGGTTGGGGTGGGGTGGGTGGGTCGGTGGTGGGGGGGGTGGGGGTGGGGTGGGGTGGGGGGGAGGGGGGTTCACGAGGAAGAAGAAGGGGTGGGGGTGGGGGGGTGGGGTGGGGGGTGTGTGCCTACGTGGCAGTCCACGTGGGCTGCCACGTAGGATCAGTCAGTCAAACTTGGGGTGGGGGACTTTGATTTTTCAAATTGGGAAAATAGGGGGACCAAAATCGTCAAATTAAAAGTTCAGGGACCAAAATCGAAAATTGGTCATAATAGGGGGACCAAAACTGTAATTAAGCCTTTTATTTATTATTTTTACTAAAGCTACAAATTTTGATTCGAGCTTCACTCCCTCTCCCACAGCTTTTTGATTTTTTTTTTTACTTTTTTTTACTAATTTCGTAATAATTTTTCCGTGTGATGAATTCGTCCCCGACAATTTTTTTGGGTTACATTAGTTTTTTACAATTTCGAAATAGTTTTTCCGTCCATGAAGTGTTAAATGTGTTAGCTAATGCCTCTTACGTTATGTTATGTACCAACGTGTCACGTTAATTAATATGTAATTTGCTATTTTAGCCCAATTTGGTCCATGACTTGACAAATTCAAAAAAATTTAAAAAAAGTTGCATATTGATCTCTGCACGTTTTGGGTTAAATTATTCTCTGGATGTCTTATTCTTCAAATTGGTGGTTTTTGAAAACTAGAAATCATTTCACGATTTCACCATTTTCTAAAAATCACCTCTTAAAATAGATTTACCTCTTAGTCCACATAAATGGGAGAATCAACGACACCCGGGCATGTGAAAATGGGAGAATCACGACGCTCACGACATTTCATGGTGTTTTGGTTCCCTTCGCCGTTCCTTCTTCTTCTCTCTTATTTCTCTTTTCTCTATGCATCTAGTAGAAAAATTGAGGGAATAAGTTGCCTTCTTCTTGATGCTCAGAGAGAGGAAATGATTATGAGCGAGGAAGAAGAAAGTTATGCAAAAAGAGAAGGGGACACATATGTTGTGTACGAAGGTGGACTGATGGTGACTTCTGGTCATTATGTCTTCTTCACCTTCCTTTGCCTTATGCTTTCTAGATGTTTGTCGGGGTCACTAACTTCGTCGTACATGTTGAGTGCAGGCGGTTTCTCCAGAGATCGGGGAATTGGGATATCGTTATGGTGGAGGTGGTCGCCTTTGTGTGATGCCTTTTGAGACCTGTTGTCTCTCCCCCTTTTCTCTATAAGGGTGATGTCGGCGATAATGTGAATTTTCCCGCAAGGACATGCTGCGAGGCCGGGGGGAACACCGCAGAGAAGAGGACGCCCGTGATGAGCCTCGATCTGATGACTCGTCAAGCCAGTAGGTGGAGTCGGGTGACGAAGGTGGAGTTCAGGGTGATGACCTTGAACCTCGCCCTCATCGATACGAGATTTGACGCGGGTGGTGACGTCGCTAGGGTGGAGATCGATGACTTCGGGAAGCGACTGTCCGGAACGGGACACTCTGGACCGGCGTTGTCTCGCGCCTGGCGTGGTGTGAGTCTGTGCAACAGGCATCTCCTTCTTGATCTGTGTTACGCGAGCCTCTTGATGAGCAAAGCTTCGAGCTTGGTTGTTGAGGGTGTCAAGTATATGCTGCATTACGCCTGCTGATGCTTAAATGGGTTAAATCTGCTGTTGAGCCGAGGGCAGAGCCTGGCCGACCTCCTCTGAAACTTTAAGAGGCTGATTCGAAACCTCTACCATGCTGGGGATGCGGGGCCTCAGAGGGGGTCTGCCTCGTGGTGGCATAACGTCGTTAGGTACGCCGATCTAACTCTCGGATGAAGTCTGTGGAAGTTTACCTCCCACTGTGGTCGTCATTGTCCTGGAGTAGAACCTGAATTAAGATGAGGATGAGATGGATCGACGTACCTCCAAGCTAGTGAGTTTCTGACCGACGTGGGTGTGGTACCTACACACACTCTGACACCCAAGTCAGTATCGTGAATTATACGGCGATATGAAATATGAGATCTTACCTGGGGCGCAGAGATGAGTTGGTATTTATAGAGCTAGGCGATTTGGCTTTAAGCTTTTGGATTTGGGTTGATCACAACCATTGATTTAGAAGTGGCACAGATTATGATCTGTGCCTAAGCGTGTAGACTCGCCCCAGGCCTGCCCTTCGCCGTGCGTGGGCTAAGCTGCCCAATAGTGGTCCATTGAGGTCGGTCTAAGGCGGAGCTGGTCCGAAACACTTAGCTACTTATCAGATCAGTCACCTCCCAACAATTCTTATTTTCTTTAATTTCTCTCAAAGGGGTGGTGGTATGTAATGGGAAAGTGTAGGAAACTAAATAGCCTATGCTGTGATATGACAGAGTAGGCAGCTTCACTCCCTCTCCCACAACTTTGATGTCTTTTATTTATTTTTTACTAAAAGTCCAAATTTGTTCCTAATAATTTTCTTGTGGGACAATTCCATTTCTAACAATTCTTTTGTCACATATTATTCTCTCACAATTTCAAATAGAACGCGTTAGTCCCTCAGTCCATCAAGTGTTAAACAAATTAGCTACCACTTCCTATGTTTCACATCATGTCCCAACTTGTTACGTTAACTGACACATAATACACTATTTTACCCCAATTTGGTCAATTACTTCTGAAATTCTGATTTATTTTTTTAAAAAAGTGATATATTATTCTCTGGACACTTTGGGATAAATTAATTCATCAACATCTTCTTCAAATGGGTGGTTTCTGAAAACCAAAAACCATTTCATCATTTCTAAAAATCACCTCTTAAAATAGGTTTTCCTCTTTTTCCACATAAATTCAGTAAACAACCAAACAAAACGCAAGAAAATTGACGAAAATGGGAGAAATTTGAAGACAACTTAACTGATTTTGCGAAAATGGGAGAATAAACACCATTGGGGCATGTGAAAATGCGAGAAAACCAAAAACCAAACACACAATGTTTTGGTTCTCTTCGTCGTTCCTTCTTCTTCTCTCCTTCTCCCTGCGTATGCATCTAATGGTTTTCTGGTTTTGAAAACCAAAAACCACTTTTGTCAGGATTAATTTGTCTCAAACGTGCAGGGACCAATATTGTCTCTTTTATATAAATTTATGAATTTGTCAAGCCAATGACCAATTTGAGCTGAAGTAACGTATTACGTATCTGTTAACATGCTACGTTGGCACATAACCTGTCATGTAGGAATCGTTAGCTGACGTCTTTAACACTTAATGGACTAAGGGACTAACATGTCCCATTTTGAATTGTAAGGGACTAATGTTTTCCCAAAAAATTGTTAGGACTAATTTGTCTTGTGAGGAAACGGTTAGGGACCAATTTGAGCCTCTAGTCAATACTTTTTGATCTTCATGGGTTAAATAAGAGAGTAAAGTTCATCCATCAACTTTCTTAATTTTGTGAAAATGCTCAGTATTTTTTTAACTCAAAGGTTTTTCCCGCCTTACACTACAACGTCATCCTCCTCACCTTAAAATTTCAATTATATAAGAAAATTGTTCAACACTCTTCATGATACCAGTTATTTTGCTATGGATTTATCATCTAAAAACTATTATGTTGATCTGTTTTTTATCAGTAAACTAATATTTGGTCTACTTCAATAATAATGACTTCAAACAATTTTTTTAATAGCAAAATTGCATTATGCATAATGTGTGTTTCAAGGAACACAAAAACTCGTATATAGTGTCACCATTTCACACTCAAAGAAAACCGACCATAATAGAAAGCAAAACGTGTGTACAATGTAACACCAGACATTCAAGGGAAAAACAACAAACCTAAAAAAAACAAGAGGACAAAAACCACCACCATAGCAAGACAAGCTGGGTGACCCCTACTGTGCAAAGCATAACCACAAAAAAAATATCTCCTATCCTATGGAAATGTGTTCCAATGGGTCCACACACCGCTCATGGAAAAAGCAATGACTCGACTTAGTCTTTGCCAGAAACTAATTCCATGAATCCTCTTAACCAGAAACAAGGTCTCACCAAGGTCGAAAGTCTTTTAGAGAAAACCACCTTATTCCTATTTTCCCAAATCACCTGTACAACAAAATGCCAAATCATCATAAGACCTAATCTACCTCTCCTGAGACTAACCCCATAGTAAAATACAGAGATAGGGTGTGGAGATCATTCGGGAGCAAAACCACCAAACCTAACCACTTGAAAATAAGGCACCACAACCTTTTAACCACCTCACACCTTATAAACAAATGTGTCTCCATTCCAAATGACCTCCATAGAGAACAAAACCTATGGCAATCACATCAGTAGTAACTTTTTGGCGGAATAGGCTATCCCCAGTTGGAAGTCTCTTCAATAGGAGGTGTTGAGCAAATGCAAGAAGTTTTGATGGAACAAAACTCTTCCACTACTTGTCTAAAGCAAATGCCACCAGGGGCTCCCTATGAGCCACAAGTGATACTTTTTTATCAGTATTGCATTCATTGGGTAAAGACTTTTGTTTTGAATAACATTCTTTGTGTATCTTTTACTATGATTTAGCATCATTTATATATATATATGGGCTATTTTGTGTTAATACCATTGTTAAATTCATTTATGATTATGCTTAAAAAAAATTCATTTATGATTATGGTTTGTTTGACAAAAAATAGTGGATAAGCTAGCAGATAGAGGGTGAGCTTATAGTAGATATCACATAAGCTAGTTGATAGCGAAGAGCGGATAGAGGATAAACTAACAGATATCGAAAAAATAGTTGATGGCGAACGAAGTATTTGGTAAAATTATTGGTGGAAATAGGTGAAAAATATAAAATGACATAGACTAAATATAACATGTTTAATTAGTACCTAAATTTATTTAGTCAATATAAAATATGTATAAATTATTTTGCTATAAAATACCATAGACTAGATGCAACTTCAACAAGTTGCACCATTTTAACTCTCTTTTGAGGAATTTCTTTGGGTAACATAGCAATACAATTCAGCAAAGATTCTTTTGGGACCCGTCATACTCTTTAGAGAGCATAAGTGAAAAACTTTCTGGACCGGAATAAATGACCCGAACTCGGCTGACCCAGAGCACATGCCAACTATACTAACAAGGCCAGCAAGTAACCGTATCAAACTACTCGGCCAAGGGAGACGTGGCTCGGATATGGGACACGTGTTACATAAAGAACCTCACCCGAGGTGCACGTGGACCAATGAGAGAATATCTAAACCGCCGAGTAAGAGTGTCATACCCTAATTTTGTCCGACTGATTGAAAAATCCAAAAAAGGTTTTTATTCTCGTCGTTTTAATCGTGCACCGCGTGTCTTTAACAGTCAACGTGTGACGTTTATTTCGATACTCGTTTTCGTTGATATTGCTCGATTTCATAAAATATAAAAAATATAAATAAATATAAAATTAAGCAAAAGCTGAATAGCCAAAATCTCTTTTATTACATAATCAAGTCTTTTTACACATATAAACAAAAAAAGCAAAAAGATGTAAATAGTACAAAAAATTAAAATACAAAATTCAAAAAATAATCAAAAGGGGGCAGGTTTGCCCTAGCTAGGGTTTCTCCTTGGCTGCCATTTGATTCTTTGTCCTTCCTTTGACTGTCCTTCCTCCTTGCCAGCTATTGTCCTTTGCCCATTCAAATTATGCTGTCCTTGCACCCAAAAATTGCCAGCCAGCTGCTGTCCTTTCTATCCTCACCTCATCACCCCTAATTGCTGTCCTCACCAATTCACCTATAAAAGCCCAGCAATAATGAACAGTAAGGAAGAACAGAAACCGAGACCAAAACTTAAGAAATCAAAAAAGAAAGGCAAAAAAAGAGGAACCGTAAGCTCCTGCCTCCATGTGGTGGTCACCACCGTGACCACCCAAAGCCACCCCCTCATGGCCATAACCACCAATACCAAAGCCGTAACCACCCAAAACACCAAACAACCACCGCAGCGCACCACTGCCTCTGTCAACCACCAGACAAACCGAAACCACCTCCGTGAACACCATCTGCCACCACAACCCAAAACCACCACCACCAACCACGGCGCACTCCATCACCGTCGTCTCTGCCAGACAAACACCATACCACCACTACGGACCTCCCCCCACGCCGTAGCCAATCAAAGCCACGATCAACCATCGACAAGCTCCCCCATCCACCAAGGTCTCACACCCTCGCACCCAACAACCCCGAACGGCCACCACCACCAAAAGTCCTCACCGTCATCCCCACCTTCAAAACAGCCTAACCACCGCAACCAACAAACTCACACAACACAAACCTAAAAAAGAGAAAAAACACAGAAGATCTGTGAGAGCCAGAAGGAGAAGAAAGGATTAGAACAAAAAAAAATAGTGGAACTCACCAGCAGATTCCGGCCACCGTGAACGGTGGCCTTTAGCCGTGAGCCATCAAAGTCGCGGCCGTCTTCTCGTTTTCTCCCCTCCACCACCGCGTCAGTACCAGCACGAACATCCCCCACCGTCGTTGTTTCCACCGTCGTCGGTCACCACGCGTCGTCATCGTTCCCTTCGCTCTCCCTGTCTTTCCCTCACTGCGAACCAATAAGCCCCGCCGCACCAACGACGAACTACCACACCTCCACGGTTCTGCCATGGCGTTCGTCGCCGTCACTGTCGCGCCGTCACTGTCGCACCCCCACTGCTGTTGGCGCCGTCACCATCTCTCTCACGATCGCTTCTCTCCATCGCTCGTTTTCTCTCTCTCTGTGCGCGGCGCTGGGAGGTATTTAGAAATTAGGGTTCTCAGCTTTTCCTCATTTCCCTTTATATCTGCTGTTATTTTAATTTTTTATTTTACTATTAACACCTTTCATTTTAACAACGCTACGCCCCTTTTGTTCTCATAATCAAATTCTTTTATGCACCCTTTGTTTTCATTATCACAGCCCCCTTCACAAGCCCAATGCGCATGCCTCGTTTAGAAGTCCAAAAACATGGACCACTACTAATTACGCCCCCAATTTTAATAACGCAGCACCTCCACTGTTAGTTGTACCCCTTTATTACTGTTTTGCAACCTGCTCTGCTCTTGCAATTATCTTTCCTTATATATTTTTACTACTCCTCAAAACCTTTTTTTATTGAAAATCATTAACTAAAAAATACCAAAAACACGAAACAAACATCTTTCTACTTTAGAACTACGTAGCCTTTGATTCTCTACCAGGAGATACGTAGGAGCAGGGTCGCGCCCCTGTCAAGCGCAAAAATAAACAATTTCTATTACCTTTCTTTCTTAATTTTTTTTTACAAAAAACCACAAAAAACGAATAGGGGATTAAGTCGACTGTACAGTCGGGTTAGTCAGCTTTCTAGAACCACGAATGAACCATTACGGATCAGGTCCTAAAATCCCTATTTAAAATAAATAATTTCTAAATAAAAAATACAAACAAAGTTCAAAATCAAACATCTTATTTTCCAAAATAGGGGATTAAATCGGTCATACGGCCGGATTAGTCATCGTTTCAGGACAAATGAACTGTGGTCCCTCAGAGCCCTGGTGCTCCGTCAGACCCCCAGTGGTCCTTCAGAGCCCTAGTGCTCCTCCAGACCAACAATGGTCCATCAACACAGTTCAAAAGTCCTAGAACCCCTAAATAAATAAAAACACCAACAAACAAACACTTTCTACCAAGAATTACGTGCGATTTGATTCTCTACCAGGAGATACGTAGGACCAGAGGGCGGCCGACCTCTATCAATTGCACTAATAAAAAAAACCTTTTTATTCTTTTCCTAAATAATCATTTTCTCAAATAAAATATCCATTTTCTTCTTTTTTTTTAATTCACAATAAAAGGGTAAAAATAAACTTTTTCAAAATTAATATTCTTTCCTACAACTAATCAGCAGGTAACCTTCCTTAGGAAGGATGTCGTGGGGTGCTAACACCTTCCCCACGCATAACCGACTCCCGAACCCTTATCTGGTCTCAAGGGCCCTTATCCATTCCAAAAGGGATTTTCCGATGTTTGCCCTAAAAATTAAACGTTGGTGGCGGCTTCATTTTTGAACCTTCGAGGAATCCTCACCCGGATTTTTCGGTCGCTACAGCTGGCGACTTCACTGGGGACATTTTTTTTAGAGAGTCAAACCTAGTTTAATTAGTTGTAGGAGTAGTTGTTAATTTAATGTTTATTTTTACCCTATCCTTTTGTCTTTTATTCTTGCATATTATATTATTTTCATATGATATGTAAACATTAGGATAGAAGACCATTATATTTGTATATGTGATTATTCTTTTATTTTATTGCCAATTATATTCTTTTATGTATATAACCCCTAGGGTAGAAGACTATTATTGTTGTATGTGTATTTGTTTGTTTTGCAGCTTGGGGGGTATTCCTGATATTTTGCTCCTTCACACACTCCACTATCACACTTTTTTCACACACGTGAGAATAGTCGTATACCCGGACTGGAGCATAAACTAAGTTAGAATGAGACTGCGTAGTAATGGCCCTCTGGATGTACGTCCAGCTCGGTGGTTACGAAAGTCTCACCTAGAGTTTGGTCCCTTCGAGGGTGCTATCACTTCTAATAGCTTGCCTATTGTTGTGGCCAGCGTTCTCAAACAGGGTCGTTGGCTCTAGGAACCTGATTAGGACCTTGTAGAGCTACCCTTTGAAAGGTTCACTCAGTAGAAAGAATCTTAGATCTATTCTCAAAGGAACCCTTTTTAGGACACAAAGGAGCTTCATCCCGTCGCATTCAAACAAGCATAGATGCATTTCCTTCCCATTTTTTTTTTGAAAAAAAAAAACAAAAATCATATTTCATTTGTTCTAGCTATTTTCTTATCTTGAAACATGTCTCATGCATTCTTATTTTATTTTGCATATAATAAAAACAAATCTCTAAATATATCGTTTTCCATACATTTCAATGACCGCCGGGGGATTACAAAATTTTTTAAAAAAGGGGGGATGAAAGTAAAATAAAAAAACCATTTGAAAGTCAGACCCTAGAATCATACTTTAGTAAAAAGTTTTGGATTCCCCGACGAGATGAATAAAACCATACATTCACATCTCACGCATATTCGTTCATTCAAAGGCGAACTGGTTCATCAATACTCATGCATCTGTCTTCCCGTTCAAAAAACAACAAAAATATTCAAAAATCATGTCAAGCATCATGTTTTCTTTCCTTTCTATGCATAAAAAATCACTGCGAGTGTCATGCATTTTATTTCCTCGCACAAAAAAGAGTAATTTTTAGTCATATAACATGAGCATGCACTGACATTCATACATAATCATTCAAAATCATTATCACATAGCGTAGGCATCACATTATTTATAAAGTCATGAATTACGTTTCAAAAAAAAACATAACATTCATACATCATTTTCCTTCATGTTGCCATCCTAGTTTAAATGCATCAACTCCATGTTCGTGTATCATTTTCCCAAATAAAATAAAAAAATCACTTCATTATAATTGTATAATTCGTCATCGAATAAATCAAAAATAAGAGTCTGCATACAAATTGCACTACCTCTTGAAAAATAAAAATAATTGCATCAGGATCAAACATTTATTTCTTCATGTATACATGCATTTGCATATCCATCATCATAGGCATTATATGTTGCTAGAAAATAAAAAAATCACCGCACATTCATAATAAAACCATTCTTTTCACATGCAGCCCATTATCATTGCACTACTATACATATCATCATCCAGAAAACAACAAAAATATTTTTGTATTTGTCCAAATTGCGTCATCTTGCATATCCATATAGAAAAAATGTATATCACCTCGATATTATAAAAAAGGTTATGTTCATTACTCCTCTTCATGCATCATAAAAAAAAAACACAAAAAGTTTTTCATCCTTATCGACCTCAAATGCATTACTCATCTTGCATGCATCGTTTCCAAATAAAAGAAAATAAAAGTAATGCCACTTTCTTGCATCATTCATCATCATATTGCATTGCCTCCGAAAAATCATTTTGGATAGTCAATCTTTTCAAGTGATCATTCACATTCCATGCATCTGCGTCATGCAACATTATTCATTCATTCATACCTTGCATTTTGTTTTTTTTCATGAAAAAGGAAAGAATAAAAAACATGACCACAATTAGAAAAATTGTGATAATAATTGAATATCTCATTTAGCATGCATTTCCATTCATTCATAATCATTCACAAAAATCATCATCAAATAATACAGGCATTTCATCATTTGCAACATCATGAAACACATGTAAAAAATATAGCATTCACACCTTTTCACTCATCCTAAAAAACTGCTGTTTCATTAAATTATCCATACATCATTTCATCCACACATCATTTCAAAAATTATGTCATCTTTTTTTGCATCGTTCAAAAGATACGCCTCTTGTTGGCATTTCATTCTAATACACAAATGAGGCCCTGCATCAGTCACATGCTGCATTGCAAAAAAAAAAAACCCATTTAGAATAATTGGTCTTTCCAAGTGATCATTCATGCACGCATTTCATGCATTTACTTCTGCATTTTCATCATGCATATCTATCACCACGTGTTTCTTCATGCATTAGGACACGGGGGGCATGTAATTTGATTATCCTCATTGCATAAGCATAGTTAATCCCTTTTTCTTTTTTATTAAAAAAAAAAACATCATGCATTCATAATAGAATAAAGTCGTCGGTCCTTTCAACTGATCAGTTCCTCCATGCATTTCATACATTTGCATTTTCATCGTACATATCCATCATCATGTTCTAAAACCAAAAATATATCATCACTCTTTTCATGCATCATTGAGCATCCAATAAAAATGAGAATTTGTAACTTTGCATCCTCCACAGGTTGCATTGCCTTCAAAGATCATTTAGAATAATTGGTTTATTTCCAAATGATCGTGCATTCACGTGTTTCATGCATTTGAATTTCCATCACGCATATACATGATCATGTGTTCATCCATACATAAAAAAACACGAGCATTACTTCTTCAAAATGGATGAGAGATGGAACGAAATTGATTATTTTTCTTTAGAAAAGTTTTAGCTGACAAAACAAAGTCAAGCTCAGTTGCAAACTCAAGGCAAGTTTTCGAGACACTCAATTTTCAAAGATTTTGCAGCTCGTTCACAAATTCTTACCAGCAAAACGATGCATCTCATCAGTCCCATGATAAACGATCAAAATGGTCCATTTTGTTAACCAATGTGTTATCAAAAATTTCTTCTATCATGTCGCTAACTATGTTAACTCTCTGTGAAACATTCGTATAGTGAATTTGAACGCAACGTGCATCTACTCTTGTTTGAGTCGGTTAGTATCCACATTTTTCCATCCTATCATCATCTTTTGTTCATGTCCAGCCCCACCCCGGCCATCCCATAAGGTGCATATTCTCCACACAAGTACCTAGTTAACCATTTGGTTTGTTCCCAATGATGAAATTTCATGAGCTAACACTTTAGGCCCCAAGCTGGGGCAAATTTGTGATCACTAGATATCTTGTCAACATTGTATTCCCTTGGTGCAAGTCCTTTACAAAAAAAAAACAAATAAGCCTGTTAGGTTGAAAACTCGCAAGAGCAGCCTAAGCAAAAATTAGGGCAAATAAAAGAAATAAAGAGAAAAAGAGCGGATATATAAAAATAAATAATTATTGTCCTAGAATTAATTTTTGAGAAAAACAAGCAACCATGATTTGAAATGAAGTTTGGTCGTCTTCCCGTATCCTAAAAAGGGTTCTTTACTACCCCTTTGAGTTAAAAAAAAATCAAAAAATCTTTCAGTCACCCTAGACAAGGATCAATTCCACATCAAAAATGGTGTGTCGCTTTTATCAGCTCACTCTACTCAAAAAAAAAAAAGAAAAAAAATCACAAAAAGTGAAATTCAAAAAAGAGGATTAAAAAAATCCTCAAAAAGAAAAAGCAAAAGTAGTAGAAATTGTGAGCTGATACATAATACCACCGAACACAGAAGATATCCTTGTCCGAATAAACCCACAAACACCTCCTTAGGCCGAATTATCATTTCTTCCACAAAACCCAAATCATTGACCTCAAGTTAACACTTCTCTGAACCTACTTATTTTTTAAAAGGTCATTGTATCAATAAACCATCAAACACCTCTCTGAGCCCATCTGAGCCTATGCTCCACAAACCCATAACCATTGACCACATTACCCATAACATGTAACCACATCACAAACCCTTCTTTCATAAACCCCTAACCACTGGCCATGTTACAACCCTAACGAGTCCATGCTGATCAATGATTGGTTTTTTTCGTTTTCTCAAAGATTTAATTTTAGGACAAGTAAGTATATTTATTTACAATATATTTGCAAAAAAAATTCTCAAAAAAAAAGAAAGCTGAAAAAATTCAAAAAAAAGAAAAAAAAAACTCAAAAGCCTTGCACTCCATGTTCATTCAAATCGCACTGATATCAAGACAAGGTATAGTGATCACCAATTGAAATTCTCATCATATCAAAAAACTCAAGACTGTCACAGTCTTTGGGATTCACCTAAAAGAGAACCAAAAGTTTATACTAGGACCATCACCTAGATCCCAAAGTGGGGCATACCTTCCACCTTTCATGCTTCTTGAACTTGGAAAATGTCCGGCATCCATCCCATTCATATACCCCATCCAATCCATACGACCAATTCCAAAGACCCATGACCCTAACTCAGTTACCTTTCATAACCCCACTAAAAGCAATCATTTAAATATCATTCCAAAGTGGGACAATCCCATCACTCTTCACTTCACCTAAAGTCGGGGAAATCCGTCCTACACCCATCTCATCCCCTCGTCATATTCATATCCATGAGACCACACCGGGGCAATTTCTCAACCCACCATGCTAAATACAGCCTTTTGCAAACTCGAGTCGGGGTAACCTTGCTCTCGTCAAGATTGGGGCAACACCAAACGTCATGGGTTGAGATAAAATCCCTCGTTTGCCACCCTACGTTCCAAAGTCATGGTATTCCCAACTAATTGTTTCCTCTACACCCCTTGCTGTTGTCATCACTATACAGGGGCAGACCATTCGATAATCTTCACTGGTAGTCTAAATCGGGGCAGCTCCACATTTCTTGAGCTGGAAAAACCTACCTTTCATGACTTTTGGGAAAACCTACCATTCACGTGTCATATCTGTCTTACCAAGTCAACTGATTCAGTCATCCGTATTTGCACTGCTCTACGTGTCTACTAAACAATGCTTCAAAGAGAGAGAACACGAGTTAATAATGTGATGTCGGAAACTCACTCAGTTAACTTTGTGGACCTAAAAATCAACAATCATGGGGCACCATCATAGGAGAGCAAAATAAGCGAGCCTGAAATACGGTCAAATAGTTTTGCACATCAGTGTCCGTGAATAACAACCTTGAGATTGCCATGTCGGAATTCAAACCTCTTTCCAAGGAATGATTATTCCAAAGCACTCACCTCTCTACCCGCGCATCGAAAGTATCATTTCTCATCTCAAAACAAAACACATCTGCATGCATTACTATTATACCATATCATAAATCATTGCATCATACATTGTATTTCAACAATAAGTCATGCACCTACCACAACTATTGCATTTAAGCATTACCTGTGCGCATTCATTCATTCATTCAAAAAGGGGCAAAAAAAAAAAAGAGAAAACCAAAAAGGCAAAAATCATCCACATTGCACCCGTCACTCCCACCAAAGTACAAATCATTCCATCACGCAACCAGCAGTACATTTGCATCCGCATGTTACCTGCATTCGCATACACAGCTTATCAATTTCTGTTTCCGACCAACTTCGGTATCCATCATTCACGGGCTCCTGTAGTCCATTCACTTTCGCATTGCACATCCATCATATTGCATGAAGGCACATAACAGTTTTTGCTTCGATAGACGTGCCAAGTGCCGGTCTCATCGTTGCCAAAAGCTTTCTACATCACCAATCATATCATTTGTTATGCACTCGCGTGTTTTCCTTTATTCACCATAGCAGTTGCATCAAAACATTACATTTGCATCATTCGCATTTCATACATTTATCATGTACCAAGAAAAGAAGCAAAAAAGGAAAAGAAGAAAAAAGCAAAAAAGGCAAATAAGGAAAAAATCTCATTACATTCATCCTTTCCACTTAAAATCAATCATTAGAGACGCATACATTACATGCATATGACCTGTTACTCTCTAACCGACTTCAAGTGTCGATCCTTATCACTTCCACTTCTTAAGTCAATGCGACAAGCGTTGAATCTTATATCAAACACCAGATCGCAGTGTTAGCACAGAGTCTAGCATAGATCCTTCAGACCAGTTTGGTCCTTCAGTTCAGTTCGAATTAACACGTCAAAGCGATGGCTTCGAACTCTACCTTCAGATATCAACGTCGTCACTGAGCGCGGCAGATCCTTCAGACCCCCAGAGGTCCTTCAGATTAGTTGTGTCTGCCTAAGACATAGTGGACATCCTTCGTGGTCAACATATCAGTTCTAGATCTGATCTTGACCCTCACGGCCGCATCGACGTAGGTCACCCTCAGACTGTTTTATTAGTACCATAGCTAGTTGCAGTCCATCAGACCATTTTGGTCCATCAGGCCCAGGCAGCCCTTCAGACCCACCGGTCCTTCAGTTTAATTCAAATCAATGCACCAAGATCGACTGCGAATTAGACCCTCAGATCATTATGCCGACACTTCAAGGCATCCATCCTTCAGACCCGCAGTGGTCCTTCAGAGCCCCAGTGCTCCTTCAGACCCCCAGTGGTCCTTCAGAGCCCCAGTGCTCCTTCTTTATTCCTTTCTCGTCGATACGCCAAGTGTTAACCGTTCTCTGTAAATTCTCAAAAACCCCAATTTTCCTCTAAAAAGGACAAAATTATTGTCTGTTTTATCTTTATTTCTATTCCTACTATGAAAACCCTTCAGTTTATCTACGGAATACGAATAAAGAGGGGCAGCTGTCATACCCTAATTTTGTCCGACTGATTGAAAAATCCAAAAAAGGTTTTTATTCTCGTCGTTTTAATCGTGCACCGCGTGTCTTTAACAGTCAACGTGTGACGTTTATTTCGATACTCGTTTTCGTTGATATTGCTCGATTTCATAAAATATAAAAAATATAAATAAATATAAAATTAAGCAAAAGCTGAATAGCCAAAATCCCTTTTATTACATAATCAAGTCTTTTTACACATATAAACAAAAAAAGCAAAAAGATGTAAATAGTACAAAAAATTAAAATACAAA
Organism: Astragalus membranaceus; assembly: GCA_039519185.1. Classification (NCBI taxonomy): domain Eukaryota; kingdom Viridiplantae; phylum Streptophyta; class Magnoliopsida; order Fabales; family Fabaceae; genus Astragalus; species Astragalus membranaceus. Next base: position 227,577,485 of record CM076846.1, on the reverse strand, counting down.
ATTCAAAAAATAATCAAAAGGGGGCAGGTTTGCCCTAGCTAGGGTTTCTCCTTGGCTGCCATTTGATTCTTTGTCCTTCCTTTGACTGTCCTTCCTCCTTGCCAGCTATTGTCCTTTGCCCATTCAAATTATGCTGTCCTTGCACCCAAAAATTGCCAGCCAGCTGCTGTCCTTTCTATCCTCACCTCATCACCCCTAATTGCTGTCCTCACCAATTCACCTATAAAAGCCCAGCAATAATGAACAGTAAGGAAGAACAGAAACCGAGACCAAAACTTAAGAAATCAAAAAAGAAAGGCAAAAAAAGAGGAACCGTAAGCTCCTGCCTCCATGTGGTGGTCACCACCGTGACCACCCAAAGCCACCCCCTCATGGCCAGAACCACCAATACCAAAGCCGTAACCACCCAAAACACCAAACAACCACCGCAGCGCACCACTGCCTCTGTCAACCACCAGACAAACCGAAACCACCTCCGTGAACACCATCTGCCACCACAACCCAAAACCACCACCACCAACCACGGCGCACTCCATCGCCGTCGTCTCTGCCAGACAAACACCATACCACCACTACGGACCTCCCCCCACGCCGTAGCCAATCAAAGCCACGATCAACCATCGACAAGCTCCCCCATCCACCAAGGTCTCACACCCTCGCACCCAACAACCCCGAACGGCCACCACCACCAAAAGTCCTCACCGTCATCCCCACCTTCAAAACAGCCTAACCACCGCAACCAACAAACTCACACAACACAAACCTAAAAAAGAGAAAAAACACAAGATCTGTGAGAGCCAGAAGGAGAAGAAAGGATTAGAACAAAAAAAAAATAGTGGAACTCACCAGCAGATTCCGGCCACCGTGAACGGTGGCCTTTAGCCGTGAGCCATCAAAGTCGCGGCCGTCTTCTCGTTTTCTCCCCTCCACCACCGCGTCAGTACCAGCACGAACATCCCCCACCGTCGTTGTTTCCACCGTCGTCGGTCACCACGCGTCGTCATCGTTCCCTTCGCTCTCCCTGTCTTTCCCTCACTGCGAACCAATAAGCCCCGCCGCACCAACGACGAACTACCACACCTCCACGGTTCTGCCATGGCGTTCGTCGCCGTCACTGTCGCGCCGTCACTGTCGCACCCCCACTGCTGTTGGCGCCGTCACCATCTCTCTCACGATCGCTTCTCTCCATCGCTCGTTTTTTCTCTCTCTGTGCGCGGCGCTGGGAGGTATTTAGAAATTAGGGTTCTCAGCTTTTCCTCATTTCCCTTTATATCTGCTGTTATTTTAATTTTTTATTTTACTATTAACACCTTTCATTTTAACAACGCTACGCCCCTTTTGTTCTCATAATCAAATTCTTTTATGCACCCTTTGTTTTCATTATCACAGCCCCCTTCACAAGCCCAATGTGCATGCCTCGTTTAGAAGTCCAAAAACATGGACCACTACTAATTACGCCCCCAATTTTAATAACGCAACACCTCCACTGTTAGTTGTACCCCTTTATTACTGTTTTGCAACCTGCTCTGCTCTTGCAATTATCTTTCCTTATATATTTTTACTACTCCTCAAAACCTTTTTTTATTGAAAATCATTAACTAAAAAATACCAAAAACACGAAACAAACATCTTTCTACTTTAGAACTACGTAGCCTTTGATTCTCTACCAGGAGATACGTAGGAGCAGGGTCGCGCCCCTGTCAAGCGCAAAAATAAACAATTTCTATTACCTTTCTTTCTTAATTCTTTTTTACAAAAAACCACAAAAAACGAATAGGGGATTAAGTCGACTGTACAGTCGGGTTAGTCAGCTTTCTAGAACCACGAATGAACCGTTACGGATCAGGTCCTAAAATCCCTATTTAAAATAAATAATTTCTAAATAAAAAATACAAACAAAGTTCAAAATCAAACATCTTATTTTCCAAAATAGGGGATTAAATCGGTCATACGGCCGGATTAGTCATCGTTTCAGGACAAATGAACTGTGGTCCCTCAGAGCCCTGGTGCTCCTTCAGACCCCCAGTGGTCCTTCAGAGCCCTAGTGCTCCTCCAGACCAACAATGGTCCATCAACACAGTTCAAAAGTCCTAGAACCCCTAAATAAATAAAAACACCAACAAACAAACACTTTCTACCAAGAACTACGTGCGATTTGATTCTCTACCAGGAGATACGTAGGACCAGAGGGCGGCCGACCTCTGTCAATTGCAGTAATAAAAAAAACCTTTTTATTCTTTTCCTAAATAATCATTTTCTCAAATAAAATATCCATTTTCTTCTTTTTTTTTAATTCACAATAAAAGGGTAAAAAAAAACTTTTTCAAAATTAATATTCTTTCCTACAACTAATCAGCAGGTAACCTTCCTTAGGAAGGATGTCGTGGGGTGCTAACACCTTCCCCACGCATAACCGACTCCCGAACCCTTATCTGGTCTCAAGGGCCCTTATCCATTCCAAAAGGGATTTTCCGATGTTTGCCCTAAAAATTAAACGTTGGTGGCGGCTTCATTTTTGAACCTTCGAGGAATCCTCACCCGGATTTTTCGGTCGCTACAAAGAGGAATGAAACTACTAAGGGGAGAAAGAAGACAGAGGACAGATAGACAGAGTAGATACTAGGAACAGACTCTGAATGTATTTGGACTAAGAATCCCTCCATTGTAACACCTCGGATCAATCAATACTTTAACTTCGTTTCTAGTACATTTGGCACCCACCGTGGGGCCGAGTATATTCATTCCCGGCCACACAACGAGCAAAACAATCGATGGTAACCACCCGATGTGGACGCCGACGTCAACCGTCGTCGTCTCCGATACGCCGAACACAAGCATCTCAAGAAAGACCACGGACTCAGCGTCCTAACACGCCAGAAACAATCCCTACACCGGCCTCCCAACCGGAAGTTCTTCTCGCAACCCCGGTGGTGGTTGAACCACAGCGCCAACCACCTCATCAAGAACAACCTGTACCTGAGCATCCATTTATGGCAGGACTGAATGCCGTCCTGGACGAACTGCGAAAACAGAACCAATCTCTACAACAACAAGTGAACGACATGGGGCAGGAAAGGGATCCCAACACTCTCGATGGAGTAAAAATTGAGAAGCCCCAACCGTTAACAGATGCAATCATGAATGACTTGGTACCACCAAACTTCAAACCACCCCCGTTGGAGCCATATGATGGCCGCCGAGATCGTCAAGAACATTTAACCGCCTTTGACACACAAATGGCAATCATCGGTGCACATGAAACACTTAAATGTAAACTCTTCTCGGGGACGATGAAAGGGGCAGCACTCCGGTGGTATATGATTCTCCCTCAACAATCTATCTCAACCTACGCATATTTCACCAAGAAGTTCATCCGCCATTCTCCGATAGAAGGCACCAGAAAGCATCAACTGCCACCCTCTTCAACACCCGCCAGGGACCAAACGAGACTCTAAGAGAATACTTAGGGCGGTTCAGTGATATCACCGTCGATGTTGAGCACCCAGACCAGAAACAATTTGCAGACGCCTTTACTAATGGTCTACGTGGTGGTCAATTTAACGAATCACTTGCCTACCGACCCGCTTCCAACATGCAGGAGATATTGGCTCGCGCAGAAGCATACATGAAAGGAGAAGAGAGCAACGCCGAAAAGCGACACCGAGATGAGCGGGAGAGAGGACACGACCTCCGTTATCGTACCGACGACTACAGCCGCAACGTGTCCCAGCGTCGAGATCCTCCCACCCAATCTCGGCGAGGAAGTCCCCCAGAGGTTCGCTGACTCCTTTGAATCAGAGGCGCTCAACTATCCTAAAGGAGATATTGCACACACGACTCATTCCAGAGTTGAACCCTACTAGGAAAATGCTAGGCAGAGACACCAACGCATTGTGCGAATATCATCGAGGCAGAGGCCATGATACAGAAAACTGCTTTACACTGAAGAATGAAATCGAAAGGTTGATACGTCGAGGCATGTTAAAGCAATATGTTAAAGAAGAAACAGGCCCGAGTTCAAAAAGATCACTCGAACAACAAAGACCAAAGCTGCAGTCACAAGTTGTTCGACTTGATGAACCTGAAGAGGAAGTCCCTCCAATCCAGCACACGCTCAACACCATCTCCGGTGGATTTGCAGGAGGAGGCGACTCAAGCTCGGCACGACGACGCTATGTCCGACAAGTAACGCACATCCGTGGTGAATCATCCAGGGAGAAAGAACAGGAAAGTGTAGATTTAAGCTTCTCTCCAAAGGACTTCGAAGGCATATCCCCTCACGAGGACGACCCATTGGTCATAGTGGTGCAGTTATTAAACTTTAATGTCCGACGAGTCCTAGTAGACCTTGGCTCCTCGGCTGATATTATCTACTGGGAAGCTTTCAAAGGTATGAACCTCTCAATAGAACATTTTCAACCATACCATGGAATTCTTGTTGGTTTTTCAGGAGAGCAGGTACAAGTCAAAGGGTACATCTCCCTCAACACCACCTTCGGAACAGACCACAATGCCAAAACAATCAAAGTCCGATACTTAGTCATCGATGCTGACTCATCTTACAATATAATTATGGGGAGACCAGCACTGAACATTTTGGGAGCAGCACTATCAACAAGGTATCTGACCCTTAAATACCCTTTGGAAGGAGGGAGAGTCGGTGTACTCAAGGCCGATCAAGAGGCAGCAAGAATATGCTACATGGAAAGTCTCAAAACCAAAAAGAAAAATGTGGCAGAAACTTCACTACGGTCAACAACCTTCAACATCAATGTTGCTGACTTAGACCCAAGAGAGGATTTTGTTGAACAAAGATTAATACCCCTGGATGAACTAAAGCAAATCCAAATCGGCCACACTTCAGATCAAGTAACCAACATCGGTGCCGCACTCTCAGTTGACGAGGAGCACACCCTAGTTGCACTCTTAAAGCAAAATCTTGACCTCTTTGCACGGACCCCAGCCGACATGCCTGGAATTGACCCCTCCTTTATTTCACATAAACCATCCCTTGGGCCAACAGCCAAGCCTGTTTGTCAACGAAAAAGAAAGCTGGGTCCAGAGGGAAAACAAGCTGTGGCAGAGGAGACTCAGAAACTCCTAGATGCTGGCTTCATCAAGGAGATACAATACCCAACCTGGCTATCCAATGTGGTGATGGTAAAAAAAAACAATGGCAAGTGGCGCATGTGCGTTGATTTCACAGATTTGAATGCAGCTTGCCCAAAGGATCCATATCCCCTACCAAGCATTGACGCTCTCTTATTGACGGTGCATTTGGATATCGCCTCCTAAGCTTTATGGACGCATATTCAGGTTATAACCAAATAAAGATGGATCCAGATGATGCAGATAAGACAGCCTTCATGACAGATACCTGCCACTATCATTATACAGTGATGCCTTTCGGCTTGAAAAACGCAGGAGGAACATATCAACGTCTAATGGACAGGGTATTCCAAGGTCAAATAGGCAGAAATTTGGAGGTCTACGTCGATGACATGGTGGTGAAAACTGAAGAAAATAAGAAACATGTTGATGACTTAGCAGAAACTTTAAATTCTCTGAGAAAGCACAACATGCGCCTCAACCCAGCCAAATGTTCCTTTGGCGTGCAGGCGGGAAAATTCTTAGGATTCATGCTGACAAGTCGAGGTATAGAGGTAAACCCTGACAAGTGTAGAGCTATACTTGAGATGCCAAGCCCAACAAATCCCAAACAAGTACAACAACTAACGGGACGCTTGGTGGCCTTGTCACGCTTTCTCTCTTGTGCAGGTGAAATTATCTTAATAAATAATTTAGTACCTCGGCATACCTCGCTAAAAACAAATCTTACAGGCCCATGCCTATCTCTTTTCTTTGTTTTCTGTATTTTTTCCTATTTTGCAGGAGATAAAGCTTTCCACTTTTTTGCCTCGTTGAGGAAGGGCAACCAGTTTGAATGGACGCCGGAATGCCAAGCTACTTTCCAAGCAATCAAGAACTTTCTAGTCTCCCCTCCAATTTTGGTTAAACCAAAGATGGGGGAGCCCTTACTACTATATCTTGCCGTCACAGATAAGGCGATGAGCTCAGTTCTTGTTCACGAAGAAGGAAGAGAACAACGGCCAGTCTATTTCTGCAGCAAAGTTTTCAAGGGAGCCGAGATCAGATACCAGAAGATAGAGAAGCTAGCGTTGGCACTTATTACCTCGGCAAGACGTCTTCGCCCATACTTCCAAAGTCACAAAATCATTGTCAAGACAGATCACCCCATAAAACAAGTGCTGCAAAAGCCTGATTTAGCAGGGCGAATGGTAGCTTGGTCAATTGAGCTGTCAGAATATGACATCTCTTTTCATCCAAGAGAAGGCATCAAAGCCCGAGTGTTAGCAGATTTCGCTGTTGAGTTAGCACCACTTCCTCCTGAGCCCGAGGTCACTTACTGGATTTTATCCGTAGATGGAGCATCCAACTTAAAGGGTAGTGGAGCGGGAATAACCCTAGAAAGCCCTGACGGTCTCCTCATTGAACAATCCCTAAGGTTCGATTTTAGGGCCAGCAACAATCAAGCAGAATATGAAGCACTCATTGCTGGGATAAAGCTTGCTAAGGAGGTGGGAGTTAAAACCCTGAAAGTGAAGAGTGACTCCCAATTGGTGACAAGTCAATTTTCAGGAGAATTCCAAACAAGAGACCCACAACTCGGCAGATACCTTAAAAAGGTCAAGTCGTTGTCCTCAGAGTTCCCAACATTTGAACTTCGATCTATATGTTCCAAGAGAACAAAATACCCAAGCTGATATCCTTTCAAAATTGGCTAGCACCAAAAAGCCAGGAAATAATCATACGGTGATACAAGAAACTCTTCCAGTGCCAAGCATTGAAGTTTCAGAAGTTAACTCCATAGAGCAGTCTTCCACTTGGATGACCCCAATCCAAGCGTTCTTGCAGAATGACATCTTACCTTCCAACACAACCGATGCAAAGAAACTGCGACGTGAAGTGGCCAAGTACACTATCATCTCGGACAAACTGTACAAGAGAGGATATTCGACACCTTTGCTCCGTTGTCTAACACCCTCAGAAGCAGACTATGTAATGCGCGAAATCCACGAGGGGATATGTGGCAGTCACATTGGAGGAAGATCCTTAGCTAATAAGGTGATCTGCGCTGGATATTATTGGCCTCGGCTAGATAAGGATTGTCTGGATTTCGTAAAGAGATGCGATAAGTGTCAAAGACACGCTGAGTTCCACCATGCTTCAACAACAGCATTACAATCAGTCACATCACCGTGGCCCTTCTACAAATGGGGGCCAGATATTCTAGGACCATTTCCCCTTGGTCCAGGTCAAGTCAAATACTTGATCGTTGCAATTGAATATTTCACTAAATGGGTAGAGGCTGAACCAGTGGCAACAATAACAGCAGCTCGAGTCAAGAAGTTCTACTGGAGAAACATAATTTGCCGATTTGGAATGCCTGCCGAAATTGTTTCAGATAATGGAACGCAATTTGCCAGCACTCTAGTAACTGACTTCTTCCAAGAACTCGGCATCAAGAACAAGTTTACCTCGGTTGAACACCCACAGGCCAACGGCCAAGCCGAAGCTGCAAACAAAGTTATCTTGTCAGGGTTGAAGAGGAAATTAGATGAATCCAAGGGTGCGTGGGCTGATAATCTGTGCCAAGTGATATGGTCGTTACTACTCCACATTCCTCAACGGGAGAAACCTCATTCAGGTTGACGTATGGATCTGATGCAATGATTCCTGTGGAGTTAGGTGAGCCGAGTTTCCGACGAGAAAATGTAGATGAAACAGTCAACCCGACCAACTTAGCCATTAACCTTGACCTCTTAGTTGAACTAAGAGACGTTGCTCACCTGCGTGAATATGCAGTAAAGCAACGTGCAGCTCGAAGATATGACTCAAAGGTAATTCCAAGAGAGTTAAAGCAAGGTGATCTCGTCCTCAAAAAGATAACAGGTGCTGACGCAGGTGGAAAACTATCCCCCAACTGGGAAGGTCCCTATAAAATACTGGAGAAATTGAGTGCAGGAGCTTACAGGCTAGAGACTATAGCAGGAACCCCAATCCCACGCACTTGGAACTCCACCAATCTCCGCTACTACTTCAGTTAAGTCACTTTAGATGGTCTACAGGACGACAATAAATGGTGCACTCTTTTCTCCCACTAGGAGTTTTTAACAAGGCACCCCTCCTTTTGTCCTTTTATTTTATTTTCATTTCCATCATATGAATGTTGCTTTGCTTGTAAAACTATATGATGCACAGACATCGACCATTCAATAAATAAGTCCTGACAAGTACTCTTTTCTCCCACAGGGAGTTTTTAACGAGACTTGCCAGTTTAAAAAAAAGAGAAGTATGCTCTCACGCACAACGGGTTAAAATGTAACATCCTCAAAATAATTAGGCGAATTATTTGGATGTTAACCCAATAGGAATAATTTAGTACTTAACTGGTAAATTTATTGAGTGCTAAAATTATTTATTGGATGACATTAGATCGTTAACCGGATAATACGGATCAAGGAAGTTCCGGATTCAAAGTAAGGGATTAAGATCGATATGGTAATTGGACCACGCTACCACTTATTTATTAATTAAATAAATATGTGTGTGTGTGTGTTAAATAAATGAAAGAAAGAAAAGAAGGAAGGAAGCGCTGGAAACAGAGAAAGGGAAAGAGAAAAGAAAAGAGAAAGGAAGAAGAGAAAAGAAGAAGGAAAAAGGGAAGAGAAGAAGAAGGATCCTCAACCTCCAAGCTCCAAACTTCATCATCTTCATCATCTCCCTCTCCTCTACAAAACCCTATAGCTTGGTAAGTTTCCCCTCAATTTTTCCCCCTTCTCCTGGCCTACGAATTTCTAGGGCTTTTGGAATTGATTTGTTGAAATCTCAAGTTGTGAGTTGGAATTAATGATTGATTCATGGTTAGGATCGAAGCCAAGAGCGGTGGAACGCGTTTGGGAATTCGAAACGAAGTTAGGAGCGGTTCGGTGTTGTTTGGGTTCGATTCAGTGATTTCGACACGTCAGTGATTTCGGCTCTACAACGACTCTCGCTTCAAGAGTGAGTTTTACTCACGTTTAGGTTTATTCCGTTTTGGTATAATTTGTGCGTTGATTGGTTCCGAGAAATTTTGAGTCAAAAACCGTTATTCGAAAAATAGCGTTTTGGATAAAAATCCGTTTAAATTACGTTTTGGATTGGATTGATTGATTGTGTGGTTTGTATTGGATTCATTATATTGGTTGTTGGATCTGTTTTCGATCGGAACTAAAATCGGAATTGAGCGGAATAGCGGATTTCGCGAAAATCGCAAAATCTGCACCAGACAGACCCCCATCGCGTCGCGACCCGCAGGGCATCGCGTCGCGACCAAGTGCAGTTTTGTCACGCAAAATGTTTCTGTCGTTTTTCGCGTCGCGACGGTAGCAGTTCGCGTCGCGACGTTTTGCAGATTTTCAACAACTGTAAACTGTTTTTGTTTTCGCGATATCTTTTGATCCGGGAACCCGATTGAGGTGTTCTAAAATGCGTTGGAAAGCTTATTCAGAGGCCTAACTGAATATTCTAGTTTTAAGGCAAAATAAACTGTTTTCGAAGTTGTAAATTGTGTCGGAAAGAGGTAAATTAGAGTGCGAGTGTGAACTTGGTTTTTATAAAAGCGTGGGTTAAGTGTTCAACTGGTTATTTGAGGTGATGGACTCTGAGTTCATACGACTGTAGATATATATATATATATATATATATATATATATATATATATATATATATATATATTATATCGAGTTTGGGTGACGACCCATGTTGACATACTAGGAGGGGCAGTCATGATCCCCTACCCTAGGCTCTGAGGCCAATAGCGGAACTGTTATTGGATAGGGGTTCGCCGGGATTTAGTCTTGGGGCAGTCGGCGGTGTGTCAAAGAGTATTGAGTAACGTCCGCCGGGATTTAGTCTTGGGGCAGTCGGTGGTACGTTACTGTTGCTTTGTAGTGTGTTCGCCGGGATTTAGTCTTGGGGCAGTCGGTGACGCACTGAGTTATAGCAGATTCGCCGGGATTTAGTCTTGGGGCAGTCGGTGAAATGCTATGTGTAAAATAATGCGGTTCATCGGGAGTTAGCGTTCGCGCAGTCGATGCCGTGTTGAGTTATCAATGTTTTAAAGCTGAACCGAGAGTGCTAGTAGGGGTCTCGGTAGAACTCACTGAGATTGTATCTCACTGTTTAAATGTTGTTGTTTTACAGATAAACAGGGACAGAAGAAACCTCAGAGGCACGAGTAGGTGGCCCCGGGTGATGGAGGATGACTTAGTTTCATGTTTAAGTTTATTTTCCTTCTGTTGTCCATGTATCACAACACTACGGCATTAGTGTTTTGTTTATCTTTCTTTCCGCTTTCTTGTATGACTCTGATTACCACAGTTGCTGACAGTTTATGGTCTGAGTACCGTATGATCTTATTTGTGCATAAGATGATTATGTTGTATTTCAGCAAAGATTTTATTGTGGTATTCAGTGTCTGAACAGGAATTATTATCTCTGATGTTTATGCTTTGGTGCACTTGGGTATTTTTACATGTTAAATATACCGGGGTGTTACAGTTGGTATCAGAGCATCCGTGGCTGACGAGGGCGGGGAGTGATCGCCGGTGCCCAAAAAGTTGGCACGGCAAAGAGCGGCTCCTGGCAGCTTCTAGGCAAAGAGACACGTGAATGAAATGAATACACACCGGAATGAGAGGGATCCTGAGGCTGTGCAGGTATGGGACTGTATAGTTGAAGGAAGGCTTAAAAGAGTTGATTTGGACTACCTATACCAACAAGATGCATCTTCTTTTCGGGAGCCCTTCCCATAAGAACTCCATAGTTAAGCGTGCTTGACTTGGAGTAGTAGTGGGATGGGTGACCTTCTGGGAAGTTTCCTAGAAAGCATGCAAGTGAGGACAACGCATGCTGGAAAGACACGTGTTGGTTTGTGGGGGAAGTTGACAGTTCTGAAAGCAGTCTGGGATGTTACAAATGGTATCAGAGCAGCAGACCTCTCTCAGTACGGTGTGGTTCGGGGATGAACCAAGCGGAAGCTGGTGGGCATGTGACATCCGTGGCTGACGAGGGCGGGGAGTGATCGCCGGTGCCCAAAAAGTTGGCACGGCAAAGAGCGGCTCCTGGCAGCTTCTAGGCGAAGGGACACGTGAATGAACTGAATACACACCGGAATGAGAGGGATCCTGAGGCTGTGCAGGTATGGGACTGTATAGTTGAAGGAAGGCTTAAAAGAGTTGATTTGGACTACCTATACCAACAAGATGCATCTTCTTTTCGGGAGCCCTTCCCATAAGAACTCCATAATTAAGCGTGCTTGACTTGGAGTAGTAGTGGGATGGGTGACCTTCTGGGAAGTTTCCTAGAAAGCATGCAAGTGAGGACAACGCATGCTGGAAAGACACGTGTTGGTTTGTGGGGGAAGTTGACAGTTCTGAAAGCAGTCTGGGATGTTACATAAAACACCTTTTTAAAGGGATACTCCCATTTACGAATCTCAACGTAAATAAAACATAACCAATGGACCCTAAACCTTGGCTAAGATCGTTAAAGATCCCGCCACACTAAAGGTTAGTTCATCCATTGCTTATGCCCCAATAAAATGCTAGAGATCTCGGCCTCCCTGTCTAACAAAGGTCTAACTAGCAGGGGAAATATATGGGTTAAACCTCTTAAGGTAAACAGAAGAGATACTCTCTCTTGCTAAGTTTAAAGTAAGTAAAAGATGACTCTTGGACAAAACACTTTGATCAGGTTTTAATCCATGGTTACTCCCCTCAAGTCTTACTAAACTGAGGGTAAATGCAAATTAGTAGCCTATTCCAAGACAAGGTGAACTAATTGGCTGAATAAATTTCCATTTATAAATGAAGAAAAGAAAATAATAACAAACACGAAGAATAAGAAGAGAAAAGAGAAACCTTTGATTCATTTCATTTAAGTAGAAAACAAGTACAAAAAGGCACGAAGCCGAAATTACAAAAGCACAAAGTTAAAACCTAAGTCCCTAGGCAGCATCCGGGGTTTGAGTCACCTCGGCAGATTCGTCTTCAGGAGAAGGCACTGAAATCAACTGCCCATCCACAACCTCTTTCAAAGGATCTAACTCGGTAACTAGTAAGCTGGGGTACAAGGCCAAAATCTGCTCCTTAGCTTTGTCAAAGTCCTTCAGCATACCAAGAGCAACTTTAACTCGAAGCTCCTCAATTTCAGCATCCTTGGAGCGACAGACATCTTCCATTTCCTTTTTCTTGCTTGCAAAGGAGGATTTCAACTCGGAAACAAGAGCCTCATGAGAAGAGATCTTCTCCTCGTGCGCTCGTTGCAAAGAACGAACCTCCTCAATCTTGCTTTCCCACTCAGACTCGGTCTCCTCCAGCCGTTTCCTGATGGAATCCTCTTTCTCCTTGAACAACCGACTCTCCTCGGCCATTTTGGACTTCAAGTCTTCATTGTCTTTGAGCAGTTGAGTGTGCTCGGCAAGAATTTTTCTAGCAGCCTCAACTTCCTTTTCTCCCTGTTTTTCGCTAAGGCGAAGTTTGTTGTACTCATCGCCAATAACATGTCCAATTGACGCAGTCTTCAAAGCAAAGGATTGCAATATCAAGCAAATTTGTTTTAAACCGATGCTACGAACTCGGTCAGCATCGTCAAGAGAAGCGACATTCTCACGAATAAACTTCTTCAAGGGAAACCTCTTGTCCCAAAGCGACGCTATACCACCTTCACCATCAAAATCTTGAAAGATCTCGGTCCAATTGACCTCCTTTTCAACACCCTTCAACTTCTTGGCCGCAGGTGATACCACTTCTTCGGCAGGTCTTTTTTGAGAAATTGTATCCTCCTTTTTCTGAGGAACATTATCCTTTGGTTCGCTTGACGAGCCACCAATCACCATGTTCAAGGGAGTAGCAGGAATAGGAGAAGGGGTGATGACATTGCCTTCAAAAACGACCCTTCCAGTGCTTTTGGTTACCTTCACGAGAGCACCTTCAGATTGCTTCACCTCGGCAGCCTGCTCAGCATGTCCTTTAGCTGCAAGCTTCTCTTTGGCAAGCCTCTCTTGAGCTTTCTTAAGGTAATTCTTCATGTCTTTCTCCTTGAGATCCATGCGACCTACATTAGAAACCAGAAAATCATAAGATTCAGCAAGATAAAAAAGAGCGATCATAAGAAAAGGGAATAAACTTACACAACAGATCCTTCAATCCCTGCTCGTTCCCTTCTAATTCAATAACATCCTTACAACTCATGGGGTACAATTTTGACAATAAATCTATGTCTTCCTGAAGTTCAGGGGAAAGCTTATCCTTGCAGACCCCGGTAATGCCGTAAACCTCACTTTGCCAGTAGAGAGGAAAGTGAGGAACTCCTTTTTTACTAACAAGAAGTTCAGGGTAAGAGGCTGGAGCACGAACTCGGAAATACTTCACTTTAAATGATTTATAGGAAGTGGTGAATAGGGTGAGCAACGACCGACTAACATGGTTATAGAAAGAAATCCATTTACCTAACCCCTCACCCTTAGTCCTAAAAAAAGAGAAAAACACACCAACTCTAGGAGTCATCTGCAAAGCCCCGCAAATAATTTCAAACCCCTCATAAAACCCCAACCGTTGGGATGTAACTGGGTTGGAGCTACGTTTAAAGCTCACAAGACTTCATTTTCAAATTTAGTGAATGGCATCTTGACTTTCAAATCCTCAAAGAGGCAAGCGTACATATAAGTACTCTCCTCAACCACGCCTTTGGGTCGCATCATGCAGACCGGTTCATTTTCCCTACAACATTCAATGATGATATCTGCCTCACTTCCGGTTGAGGACAACAAGTTATCCTTCCCAAAAGCTTGCAGCTCCTTCGGATTTAACATCTTCGACGAGAAATTACCGGCCATAAAGGAAGGAGCAATCTCAACATCCAGCTCTGAGGCCATGTACACTTTGAGTTCGCAAGGCTCCGTAGAGGGCAACGCCAAATACTCGACTCCACCGGACGAAGAAGATGGAAGTCCCACGCTAGATCGAAAAAAGAAACGATCCTCTGGGAAAAAACGAGGAGTAGGGTTAACATCCTCTTCATCCGAAGAGTCAGAATCAAAAGAACTGATATCGGATAAACCAGAAATCTCGAAAATGGATGACTTGATGGATGACTCGAGCTTCTCCCACTTCTTTTTTATCTTTTCCCAGTGAGGTCTACTTTCATCTAAAATCACTTGGTAAGCTGAAGGAACCTCAGCCACCTCAAATCCACTCTCACCCACCTCCCAAATTTCTACCATCCTACTTAAATAAATGATGAAGAGAGTAGAGATGAGGAAGAAAATACCTGAAAACGAAGAACAAGATGAGAAGAAGCGCACAAGCACAGGTGTAGAGCAGCAACGAAAGGTAGAAAAAACGAGAAGACAAGAAAGGTAAATGATGGAGTAACGTAAGAACTTACCCTTTTAAACGCAACATCCATTTAATGCACGCGCTATCTAAAGCGTGGAGCAATTGGAACGACTGACACTCCCTTCAAATCAACAATGAAGATAGGGGTGAGCGTGGGACGGGTTAGGACGGGTTATAACTAACCCTAACCCTGTCCCAAATTGTGATCGGGCCATTTTATAGACCCTAACCCGTCCCTAAACCCGTATAAACCCGATAAGCTACGGGTTAATTTAGGACCGGGCCTAATCAAGATGGGACCGGGTTGTCCCAAAATATAAATGATATAACTTTGAGTATACCTTTATTGACGCCTCTACCAATTAACGCAAGTTCAACATCAAATTGCTTTTGAGTTTTAACATAAGTTCAACTTCAAATCACTTAAGAGTTAACATAAGTTCTCAACCATACTACTAACAAATGAAAAATACAAGTACTGAGTACTTGCTAAACAAAGAAGTTCAAGACAAAAAACAGAAAATTACAACTAGTAAAATATTTCTAGTAATGAGACAGAAATCCAGAATAAGCAGCTTTTCTTCTCAAACATTCATGATTCAACAAAACAGCTTCTAGCCAAGATCCATTTTTGTGCTTACAAAGGTCCTCAATCAATCAAGCTTACTGCCTGCAGCATTAATTAAAATTAGCATAGACAAGCAATTTTTAATTACAAGACAAAAAGATGAATTTAGTAGTAGAAGATAATTTAAAATCCAACGCATAGCAAATGTCATGGCAGGCAAAAACCAAAAGGTGATTTAAGTCATTCAAGGATTCATCCACTACTATAATTATAATCTATGTGGATTGTGGAGTACCTTGAATATCGGCCACATGCCATCACTCAATGATTGTGGCTTCTTGCTTGTTATTTGCTTCTTGAGACTCAACATTCGTTGTATAAACATCTGTAAAAGACACCATTTAAAATATAATTGTATTTAAAATAAATATTCAATAATAATCATTCAATAATAATCAATAACAAAATTTAAAAACTTACCATCAATTATCTTCTCAGTGTTATCAAAATGATCAAAATCATTCTCATCAAACTTGAAGCCAGCAGGACATAACCAATTCTGAGTGCAAATAAGTGCCTCTGTCATTTTAGGAGACAAAGAGCTGCGGAAGGGGTCAAGAACACGTCCACTACTCTCATGCAAGCACCGTTGAGTTTCCCCAACATATGAGTGAACTTATATAAGAGGGGTTGCAAAAAGTGTTATTTTCTATGCACCTCTTGGTATTTCTATGCAACTCTCCGTTTTCCTATGTAAACAACGGCATCATTTTAATTGTTGGGTTATTATTTTTTTTGTACAAAGGGTTATTAATATTAAAATAAGTGTAATAATAGTAAAAAAATATTAAAATATATATATATATACCTATATTAAGGACGGGTTGGGTAACCCGAGGGTAAACCCGAACCCGTCGTAACCCGAAGCCGGGTTAATCTTGGGACGGTCCTGTTTTGTCCATTTTCTATAAATGACAGGGTTGGGTTCAACCCAAAATCAATGGGTTGAGACGCGTTGGCGGGTTGGGATGGGTTCTGCACACCCCTTAATGAAGAGACGCTGAGCGAACACGTATCCCAAGGAAAGAGAAAAGCAAATCGGAATTCGTAGACAATATTAGGCAATGCCGAGTTTCGTCAAACATTAAAACCCCTTCGTTGAGTAAAACTCAACTCGGGCTTGGGGGGCTGTGGACCGGAATAAATGACCCGAACTCGGCTGACCCAGAGCACGTGGCAACTATACTAACAAGGCCAGCAAGTAACCGTATCAAACTACTCGACCAAGGGAGACGTGGCTCGGATATGGGACACGTGTTACATAAAGAACCTCAGCCGAGGTGCACGTGGACCAATGAGAGAATAACTAAACCACCGAGTAAGAGGAAAGAAACTATTAAGGGGAGAAAGAAGACAGAGGACAGATAGACAGAGTAGATACTAGGAACAGACTCTGAATGTATTTGGACTAAGAATCCCTCAATTGTAACACCTCGGATCAATCAATACTTTAACTTCGTTTCTAGTACACTTTCCATGTTTGAACCTTGAGTAAGAAGAAGTACCCTATTGACAAAATTTACAAAGTGAACTTGTGAACCTGATTTCCTCTTTCGATATAACATTCTATCATCTAAGTTGAGCCTAGTGATGAATGTCCAGCGGTTTATCCAACTCTTTGATAACACACTGCATCTTCTGTTGATAGAAAAGAGAGAATGTGACTAATAAGTGGTTCAGGGAGCTTACTGCTAATTGTGTCTTCTTCACCTTCGGTTGCCTTATGCTTTTTATAATTTTGTGTAGAGCTAGCAGCAGAATCGGACTCCATGTTCGTATCCAACAAGTTCCTAATACCCACTGAAGTGGTGCTCACCTTTGTAGTAAGAAACTCTGCAAGTGATTAACGACATAGGAGGAGGAGTTATAAAAGAGGGCAATCATTGTGCCTTGGAAATAGAAGAGACCAGGAGGTGTGTACTGGGTTGGGATCCTCTCCATTTCTCCATTTGGAGAGAGATAGACATAACATTCATGGTGGAGCATAGCATTAAATTTATAATAATACTTAATGCTATGGTCCAACATGAATTTTGTGTCTATCTCTCTCCAAATAGAGCCCTCAATTTCTTGAGAAATGGAGAGGATCCTAACCCGTATGCATTAGTGCAACTCGTAGAAGATGAGGAGGAGTTGGAATGGAACCTCCGACTTGGGGAATAAAAAGAACATTAACTCAAAAACTAGGATTATGGAGTTGGGAAACTAAAAAGTGAGACACTCAAGGGCCCGACCATTCACCTCCCATTGGTCCAACCAACTTCCTGGCTATTTTTTTTGGTACAAAACTTCCTGACTATTGACGTTGGTGATAAAAATACTCTCTCTGGTTTAAAATAATAAAATGAATGTTTTGTTTAGTGGTTTAATATAGTAAGCAAATTGTACTTATTTCTATTATATTTAGCTATTTTTCTTTTTTTTTTTTTGACCAAATTTAGCTATTTTTCTTAGAAATGTAAAGTGGTTCACTACAACAGAAAAAGGCATTGGCAGCACTTTTTTTTGGCCTTTGGAAGCGCTTCTAAGCGCTGCTGATCAGTGCGCTGCTAAAAGCACGGGCAAAATCAGAAGCGCTTACGAAGCACTGCTGAATATAAATAATGGCCAGCGCTCACAACGGAAGCGCTACTATTTGTCTATTGAATCAACGACACTTTAGAGTGGAAGCGCTTCTCTTTCAACCCTTTTTTTTGTATGTTTGTCAGTGCTTCTACAGAAAGCGCTGCTAATTGTTTTTTTTTTTAATATTTTGAGCATCAGTTCCTTTTACACAACTAGCTAGACCACCAGTATGGACATAGTCAACATATATATAACTGATACACAACCTGACCAATAATAAATAGATAATTACATAAATTTCTGTTGATCAAAATTACTTACCAAATAACCATAGACACGAATTTCAATTAACAACAAAAATAACAACATTCAAGTACATATATCTCTATGAGTAAAAAAAAAAGTACATATATCTCTAAGTATCCACAAAAAACATACTTTTTCGCAGTTTTCTCCAAACCACCGCTGGTGAATAAAATTGCTAACATACTGACACCACTCTTCATTAAGCTCAGCAAGTTGATCAACAGAGTATTATTGGAATCGACATTCAGGAAAATACTGCAAAAATAAATTTAAGGCAACTTAGAATTAAAGTGGTCAAATGTATGAGTAATATTTAATTACATAAGTTAGAACTAAAATTACGTACGTTACTTGACTAGTATCTTCTGCATGTGGAACAACAAAGTTAACAAATTCTAGCACTCCATCCTTATATTCCTTCGACAAACGATAGGCAGACATCCACTTTCGATCCATATTTTCCCAAAATATAGAATAATTAGTTTCACTATAGAAAAGAGGTTATTTATGATGAAGATCTGCACTATCAACGAATTAAATTTGATCACAATATCCATATACGTACATACTTGTTTATGTTTTCTTTTCCTATCATGTGCATAGTATCTAACAACAACTTTCCTAATTGCAATTTACAAGAAAAAATTGTGACAAGGGAACAATGAAACAAGCACCAAATAGGCGAACAACGAAACCAACCTGGAGAAAAAGAAGTAGAAGCCAACAACGTGAGGGTGGTCGTCGAAGAAGAAGAGCCGGTCCAGATCAAGTGCCAAAAAGATTTTCTAGAAAATATAGCACAAGGAAGAAAAGTCATTTTCTACCAATGAAGAAGTTGCTAAGAATAATGATGATTCGTGAATGCATAAATGATTCGTGAATGCACAATTGTAAAATTCTACTTATAGCATTAAAATGCTAAATCAAGAGACAAAGTAGAACCATATACCATGTAGAGTAGAACCCATGATTCTATTTAGCATATATAACAGTGTAGTTAGTATCGTGCGATTCGAATCGCGATACGAGACGGAATCCATGGCAAACGATGCAAATCGTAAGTCGACTCGTTTTTGTGTTTGAATCGTGGTCTGAATCGTATGAATCGCGTCGGAATCGTTGGAATCGCGATTCCAAGGTCTATCGCACGATTGTTCAACAAATTTCAACCGGGTAGGAATCGTGACCCGTTTTCAGCGCCGCTCTGGTTTTTTAGGGTTTCTAACGAAGAAGACGAGATTGGGAGAGACGAAACGCAGCGTTTAGGGAACTGATGGTTAAATGAAACGCAGCGTTTTGGGGTGAGGGTTAAATGAAACGTTGCGTTTTGACTTGTTGATAGCTCTATGGTGGGAAAGTTTTGGTGGTGGAGGTAAGGAACTACAAAAGATAGCAATGCGAGTTTTGAGTCTCACATGTAGTGCTACCGGATGTGAAAGGAATTGGAGCGTATTTGAGCAAATTCATACCAAGAAAAGAAGTCGCTTAGAGCAACAAAGATTAAATGCTCTTGTTTATGTTAAGTATAATTTTCAACTTGAGATGAGACAAAAGTCCAGGGAGGAGAAAGGAGATACTTATGATCCTATATGTTTATCTGATATTGAGTCAGATGATGAGTGGATTACTGAAATAGAAAATCCTTGCTTGCCGGGTCCGGATGATACTTCATGGATGGATGTACATGAGTCATTTACTCCTGAAGAAGGAGCTCCAAGCAAGAAAAGGAAGAGAGGTAATCCTATATATTTTAAACTTTAAAACATAAAGTTAACACTTCATTTTAGTATTGTGCTTTGTTATACTTATTAGGTTTTTAATATATAGGTCCAAGAAACCTAAATGCAAGGAAAGATAAGGGAAAGTCAATCTTAATAGTGGATGACAATGAGATGGAAGACATAGTGGAAGATGGAGTTGAGGAGGAAGAGCTTGAAATTCCAGGGAATGAAGATGATTTGAGTGATGTTGACTTAGGAAATGAAGAAATTACACCAATTGTAGTTGAAGAGTAGATCATAGTTACATGGTGTTTTTTGGAGGGGTTGAATTAAACACTTGTTATGTTTATTTATGACTTGAATTATTTTGAAGTTCATGTTTTTTTTGCTAATGCTACTTGGATTTACACATAGGTAGAAGATGTTTTTTGGAGGGGTTGAATCAAACACTTGTTATGTTTATTTATGACTTGAATTATTTTGAAGTTCATGTTTTTTTGCTAACTATACTTGGATTTAGTCAAAAATCTTATATATTTTTTTTGTTCGTGTATCTTACGATACGATACACGATACGATACGCGATTCAGAAAATGGGCCTAACGATACATGACATGTATCCCGATTTGATAACACTGATATATAAGTGCTTAACTCAAACACCAAGAAAAGAGAACAAAATAAATCTAAGTAATAGTCAGAACAAGGCAAAAATACAACCCAGATGACATATTACAATTTACAAGATAGAACAACTATGAAATCAAAGTTTACTCAGTACCTTCAAATGTGCCTCAATTTTGGTCTCACTCTCAAGGATGTGATGCCACCATTTGGATTCCACGCTTCATCACCCAAAGGTCATTCAAACTTGATCATGCATTCACAAAATGATAGTAAATTAGAAGCTGACCAGTTTTGCAAAACTCATGAAGTGTAACAACATGTAATTGAGCACCACCAAAATATTAAAAATGAGTGTGACTCATTGTTGTCAAAGCATGCTGGTATGGAGTTAGCTACAAGTAATACAGTTTTATGATTGGATGAATTTGAGTCATTTCTTTATTATGATGGTCAAAATAACAATGATGAGGGAAGGGTTGGACTATTTGTTGGATCACAATCAGGTATGCATAAAGAAAAGAAAATACCCAAATCAAAATCAAAATTAACATTGGTTGCAGTGAGGGCCTATTTGCTTTTGGACATTACTATCCTGCACGGCCTGAACCACAATTAACATTGGGAACCATGAAGCATGCTGATGTTGATTTCATCATAGTCCTTCTACAAGATCATATAGGTGGCCTCCAAGTTCTTCATAAGTACATGTGGATTGATGTTCCTCCTCTACCTGAAGCTCTAGTTGTTAACATTGGTGATTTTTTGCAGGCAGGTTTTTATCTCTCTTTTCATTCAGAGTGACTATTTATGTAGCACAGACATTTTTAATCGAAAATGCATTCAGTATCCGACTTTGACACGATACTAATACATGTGCTTATATTTAACAACTTTTATTTTCTCAAATTCTCATGAGTGTCGGTGTTAGTGTCGTGTCTGGTGTCTACGTCTGTATTAGTGCATCATCGGTGATCCTATCAGCTCTTACTACACCTTTTTTATGTGGCTACATTACAATATTGTAGAATCATTTTGATTTCTCTAATCTTAAGTATGATATGATCTTACTATTGAATCATTTTGATGACAGTAACAAGCTTACTGATTTACCCATCAAATAAAAGATCCTCAAGTTATGAGTAACATCTGATTTTTAATCTTGACTTAAATATACCAGAACACAAAGTAGTATCAAAATGCATCTTATGGCCAGAGCAAGATTTCAGCGTTACAAATCCATAGAAGATTAATAATATAATTGAAGAAATTCCACTTATAATCATATATCACAACGCCGGAGAAAACAAGGACTGAGAATCGAAAACTAAACAGTTGTTAGAATGTTGTTGGCTAACCTGAGAATCGATTTCGAGTCGATTCGACGTTGTTTGGAGCGCGAATGTGTTGAAGTTGCTGGGTGTACGATTCTAAGTGGAAAGAAAAAGAGAATGACGGAAAATAGAAGTCAACTTTGTGTGTCTCTCTCTCAACGAATTGGAAGAAAAACCCAACAATGGTTTTCTAAACTCTATGACGATAGCAGAGCAATCTAAAAAAGTAAGTGAAACAGGAAATCATAAACTCCAACAGCAAGAAATCAGGATTAAATGGGGTTTTCTAAACCAGCAAAATCAAAAGCATACAGGGAGGGAGCGTTGATTGCTAAACCAGAAATCAGGATTATAAATTCATAAAACATACATACCTGATGGAGGGATGGAGGGATGGAGGGATGGAGGGCGCGTTGCTGAGAGAGAGGCAGCGAGCTCACGTTGTTGGGAGAGAGGTAGCGTTTTAGGGTTCAATTCGTTTAGGGAGAGTGAAACGTTGCAGCATGAGAGAGAGTGAAAAGTTTTAGGATTCGATTTGTTTTTCCAGAATGAGAGAGGAGCGTACGCGTCAATGAAATTTTTTAGAAAGCTAATAGGTAGCGCTTCCCTTAAGCGCTACTTATTTTCTTCCATGTTTTAACAATAAGCGGCACTTCCACATTAAGCGCCACTTATTCTGCTCTGCGTTTTAACAATCAGAAGCACATACCCACTAAGCGCTGCTTATTTCTTTCCATGTTTAACTTTCACTAGCGCTTTGGCAGAAGCGCTTCTGAAGGTGCGCCTTTTATTTATGTGTCTGGCGTAGTGGTTTAACATACTCATCTCCTTCATTTCACTCTCTCAATCGGTTTGTGTCTTGATGCAAAGATGAAAGAGAAGGCTTGGTCGTGTGGGTGTGTGGTTGTACGAATGCAAAGTAAAAGGGTACGATGGCTGTTCTGAGTGGGTTGGTGAGAGAAAGAGAAGGAGATGAGGAGTTGCAGAGACAAAGAAGAAAGAGAGACACCCATTTAAAGAAATTCTTAATATATGACTCTGTTTGGCAAAAAATAGCGAATAACGGATGAGCTTATAGCGGATGAGCTAGGTGATCGCGAATAAAGTGTTTGGTAAAATTAGTAGTTGACCTAGCTGATAAATGTAAAATGACATAAAAGTGTCCAACTGACACTTGGATTTGAACCTGAGAACTACTGATACAACCGTGGGATCATCATACTGAAACTACGAATGCAAATCCTCTACTGTCAAATGTTTTTATCTCTCCCCAACTTACTTTTTAAATTTATTTTATTGATAAATAAAATGGAGGGCTGAGATTAGACATTAAACAAATCCAATGGATCTAATTACTTTGACTGCAATCACTGCCGAGAGCAGTGGTAGTGACTGCAGTGAATCGTACGTGGACCCTGAAACTACCAATACAAGTTACATTTGTATAATATAATAGCCCAAAAAATAACTTCAACAATAGGAAAGGAGAAGCTTTCTTAGATGAAAATAGCTCCTTCTTAAATTCTTTCACAACCTTCACCTTTCCCATCCGTGGCAAGTTACATTTGTATAATATAATAGCCCAAAAAATAACTTCAACAATAGGAAAGGAGAAGCTTTCTTAGATGAAAATAGCTCCTTCTTAAATTCTTTCACAACCTTCACCTTTCCCATCCGTGGCAAGTTACATTTGTATAATATAATAGCCCAAAAAATAACTTCAACAATAGGAAAGGAGAAGCTTTCTTAGATGAAAATAGCTCCTTAAATTCTTTCACAACCTTCACCTTTCCCATCCGTGGCTTAGCAAGGGCGACGCTCATCTTCTGCAGCACCATACCATTATCAATTAGATACTTAACTAGAAACAACAGATGCTTCCTTCCATCTGCTTTTTCAAAGTTCACAACCTGCAGACTGGATACCAAACAATCGGGTATGGCAGCATAATTTATAATTTTCGTGTCAAAATTATATACTCCCTGATAAGAAATCATCAAACAAAATTCGAATAAGACTACCCCATTCATAGACAACGCTCTGCACCTCATCTTGACCTCATTATAAACTATTCAAGATTGACATTAGAATATTCAATGTTAAAAAGGGTTGAGCGATATATGCTTACCTTAAGAAACAACATCATCAATTCATTAAAATACATAAATTTACGGCTATCTCTCACAAACCAGCTAGATATTGTTTTAGACAAAAGCTCCACATGAAAGGCAGTAGAGTAAAAAAGACAATGCTGCACAATACTCAAAGAGCAAGAGAGCTACACATTGAATTGAAATTGAAACTCAGTAGAGTCCAAGTGTATCAACAACTCATGCCAGTAAACAGCAATCTAAGTTAAGCACATAAGCAAGTTGAGCAAACACAACAACAGCAACTGGTAATCAGAAGACAACAGCACACATGTTAAATGTAACACAGAGTGATAAAAAAAGTTGACAAAGAAGGCAACAGAAAAGGTTGGAGTCAAGTAAAAATAATCATAAATCATAAAATGTTCACAATCATATACCCATCTTCCTGTTGTTCAGAACAGAAATGCAAAAATCCTCCCTTGATTTTGAGGGTATCAAGGAATTATTTTGAACCTTAGACCTCTGTCAAAATCACCATTGGCCTCCTACACAGCCGCAAATGATATAAATGAAAGAAGAAACTAATCAAATCCTATTGTCCAAATGGGTACTCTTTTATGGAATTCAATGTTATAAAAAAGTTCCATTGGGATTTATATTCACACTACACACACCACGCCTCTAAATGAGAAGACAAACATGCAATTTTGAAGAACAACAAGAAGTTCATATATTATCAAGAGTTGTCTTAATCAAATGAATGGGCATTATAATTTTATGGAATCAGTAGATTTTGACCAATTTGTAGACACTTCACAGTTAAAAATTAAAAAATATCGACAATATATATCACAGATGACAAGTTATTAAATAAAAAATTCAATATAATATGAAAACAAAACTCCATAACCATAAGAAACCATCAATAAGAAATATTAATCGACAATATGACAAGTTATTAAATATAATATGAAAACAAAACTCCATAACCATAAGAAACCATCAATAAGAAATATTAAAGATAACTAGATTAACTAAAACAATCCGCCTTCCTCACCCTCCCCATAGATTGTGCAGTTGGGCAGGGACTTATATGCAGGAAGATCCAGCGGCACGTTTGATACATACTTCACGACGCTGATACCCATGTCAGCAGCAAGGCGCGTGAAAATTTTGCGCCCATCTATGCGCTTGCTTGGCTCGCGGAGGGCAAGGAGCGCACCATCCACGTGGCGGAAGGTAACAAAGCCGTAGCCCTTGCGCTTACCAGTGGTTTTATCGAGGGCCACTATGACTTCCTCAAGGTCGCCGAAGGTAGAGAAGAGGGAGCGGAGGCCGTCGGTTGTGGTGTCCCATCCGAAGCCGCTGATGAAGAGCCTTCGCTGTGAGACATTAGTGTCGGCGACTGCACGAACCGCAGGGAGGACGTCGGGATGGCGGACGACAGCATCTTTGATGATCTTGCGAGCGTCGGCCGGCGAGAGCTTTAGGTGGTCGCCAGCTTCGCCGTTGAAGCCGTTCTCGTCAAGCTTGCGCTTCTTTGTGGGATCCATGTTTGCGTAGATTGGAATTTTGAAGGGACTGCAGATTAAAGAACGGTTAAACCCTAACCCTAAATCTCTATTGCTGAGCTCTCTCCTCAGAAACTAAGATGTAATATAAGCAGAATATAGATATTGGGCTTGGGCTGCATCATATGTAACATTTGGCCTGCACCTTTATTTTTAGGTTTCTTTTTTTTACCCCCACCAGCTTCCCCCATACCCCCACGCACCTCATGAAAAGACCTAAATACCCCTAAAACATTACAAAATCCCCAAATATTTACATTCTGTCACATATATACGTTTGCCAACATATCACTCGTATATACCTCCTAAAACCTATATTCGAGCGAGCATTTTCAGCCCCAATCGTATATACATGAGAACGCCGGAGAGTATTATCACGTGGGTTTGGACATCTTGGCCACCATGAATGCCCATTTTGTGGAGGTGAAGGGTGACTCACAGCTGGTGATCAAACAGATCATTGGGGAATACCTCCGCAATCCAACTAAGGCTGCCGACTTCAAGCTCAAACAGAAGGCACTTAAATACATCTTGATCGGGGACGACCTCTATAACCACAGCACTAATGGGGTGCTACTGTGGTGCCTTAAAAGGAAGGACACCTATATGGTGATGGCACAGATCCATTAGGGGATTTGTGGTGCCCACAGGTATGGTCCCATCATGAAGTGGCTCATCTACGGACATGGTTCCAAAGTGTAGGATATGTAATTCAACTATAAGTGAAAAAAGTGGTTGAATTTGCCTTACTCAAATATAAACTAAAAATGTCAACTAATCTAGCCATATTTCATATTATTTCAAAAACAACCTTAATAATATTCATTAATATTGTGAGAAGGGAACCATTATAATTATGAGTACTTTATCATTTTTTACATAATATCGGGAAAATTAAATTCACTTAATTATATTATAATTCTTAATAGGTGTAAAAGTATAATGTACACAGTACAATAATAAAAAAGTGAAATCTACATCGCATATAAGTTGTGAAGGTACAAGTACATTTTATTTTCCTCACAAAATAAATACAATGTTGGTTGCCATGTTGCTTATTCACCTTGAATTTGAAATATAGAAATTTCCTTTCCTGACTTTTCCTATTTGCTCCAAATCTCAAAATTTCAAATATAGAAATTTACCATATCAAGTATTAGTTTTGTTGAGCCAACAAAATACAATAAATTAATCCTATAATATGTCCTATCCTGTGTCACTCTAACTATAAATCTTCTCTAGTTATAAATCTTATCCTTACCTCAAAAAAATGTTAACCTAAGTATAAGCGAAGTTTTTAAACATGAGAATAGGGTAAAAAATATAATTTCTCATTTATCCTCATCCTTATAAAAAAATTAAAAATAAAAATTATTACTCAATGTACGATTATATAACCCTAATTGTCATTTTGTATAGTTTAAAAATTAAAGTCTACTGAAATTATAATATTAAGTGATACAAATTGAAAATAAAATTATTGAAAAAGTCTATTAAAAAATTAAGAAAATATAATAATTATAATAATAACAATAATAATAAATATTTAGTCAAACTAATAATAATATAATTGCCATAAAGATAGTTTTGTAACTGACACAATTTTTTTTGTTAAATAAAGATGGCTTATACCTGAAAAGACTGACATATGTTTTTATTAGTTAGTTGATATTTTTTTAGTTCCACTTTCATATAATATTAATCATATCATATTATTATGTATTTTTTAATTTAAAATTTAAAATATATAATAAAATATATAATTGACTATTAATTTAATTTAATTTAATTTAATTTAAAATATATAATAATAATAATCTATAACTATTAATAAAGGGGACTCTATCCATCAAAAAAAAAATAAAGGGGATTCTAAAAAAATGGTGATTTTAATGTCAGATTTTTCTAACAAAGATACCCTTTTTTTAACAAACGGACAAATCGTCCGAATTTATTAATAAAAAAGGAAAAAAAAAACAGAGAAAAGCGAAGGGGTGACTAGACCAAAACCCTTGCCAGCAGAAAAGATCAAACCATAACAATAATAGAGAGCCCCTTACAGAGCCCCTAAAACACCACAGCCTACAGGCTAGACTAAAATCCAAAAAACAAAGCTAACTTACAAAATTAGAGAGACCAACCAGTCGCTGGCTAGAGGAAAAAGACAGAAGATCTAATAACCCTCAAATCAGATCAAAAGGAGACAGAGACCGAATTAGCCTTTGAGCGAGTGTTATACATTGTTGTTTTCTGAGCCGATTGTTGCTTGTGTTTCTTCTTCTTTCGGGATGTGGATCCCACCTGACTGGACTTATCCTCAAGAGATGAAGTCATAGGGTCACCTACATCGTCTGAAGACCCACCCAAGAGTTTTCTTAAAATATTCATGTCAGCTTCAACAACCGGATTCGATGTAGCTAAGTATGCTGAGGCAGCAAGCACATCCTCGTCACCGGAGACATCCCCCCAATCCTTCCCTATAATTCGCATGTCAGGTACATCCATCGTGCTAGAAGAGGTGGCATCTAGCCGAGTCTTGGGAGATTGAGTGGAAGAAGTTTCCTCCAAAGAGGAAGAGGGGACCACCAACACCCCTGAAGTGGGGGCAAGCACCGGAGAACTATGAACAAAAGTAGATTCCTCAGAAGGGATATCACAATGAGGAGCCGTCAGAATCTCCTTTTGCATAACACTACAAACAGTAGGAACTACATCAAGAGAGGGTTCGGGCACCCAGCCATCTCCTTAAGAGAAATAACAATGTTATTCGTACCCGTAGAGCTTACGATTAGGGTCATCATTTTCCTCTACCAAAGCCATACTAGCATCTTGGAGGTTGGATGGGCTAGCTTCTGTCACACTTGCAACATTATTCTGATGATAAATCTTATGTTTCTGAGGAGGTTGCTCATTATTCGAAGAGTCCCCTTGCTGTTGATGATTTTGTGGAGAAGAATCCACTTGCTACTGGTTTACCTGAGTAGAGGAGTCCCCTTGCTGCTAAGATTGTTCATTATTAAGAGCCTTATGCTTAGGCACATACACCTGTTTTGCCTGATGAGTCCTTCCTTTACAAGCACTATTGGTATGACCAACAATATTGCAATTCGAACAAAAGGAAGGCATGTTTTCATATTCAATTCCAACTGAGAAAGCATAGCCCGACCTCTCAACTAGGATGTGATCTCTAAGTTTTGATTTCAGGTCTATATCAACCAAGACATGAGCATAGTGACCAAAAGATCTATCAAATGGACTTTTGCTAGTTGTATCATCTAGTTTAAGTGGAGTTCCAACTAGCAATAGCAAAAAGAATTTTGTGTCTCCAATATTCTTGAGACAGTCCTGTAAGCCTGATCCAGCATTGAATATTTGTATGCTTGATATTGAAAGGATTAAAGTCAGGCTGCCAGGCAAACAATCGAAGAAGCCCTGGCTTACACTGCCAAGAGAGTTGTAACTGGACTCTTCGTAAATTGTCAACACAAGAAAAAGAGAATTCATAGTATCATTTCCCTAAAGAAATCATTCCTCACTTACCTGTTGGATTCCAGAGAGCTTGGAGTTTGGACTTCAAAGCATCTAACTTGATAGGAGTGTCTCCATTTGAAAATAAAATTCTTCCATGAAGGTGTGATTTGCATTCTTCCAAGGCTGTCAAATATTCTTCCTCCGAAATTGTGATCGATAAATCAGCTCCTTTGAGAGACGGTCGAGGAATAGTAGGAATATCACAGGTCTTGTTTTCGGACCCCATCAAAACTTGTGCAAAAGATTTGACATTTTGTGTCTTTTTATGAGAGATATTTTGGTTGGTAGCAGCAAGTATAGCAGTCTTCGCAGAGACATGCATCAATTCAGGGAACAGATCCTACAGTTCCGTCAGTCCAATCGCAGGAATCAGGGAACCACTCGGGCTGCTGTAGTAATCACGGTCCCCTGTAGTGCTATCTCTTGCAGGATCAGAGAAGTGTCCAATCGGTCCAATCAGAGGAGGTTTGACACGCGCCCTACAAGACGCGGAGGGGCCAGACACGCCAGCAGAAGCAGGCCTGACACGCGCACTACAACACGCAAAGGGGCCAGACACACCAGCCGAGGCGCCTTCAATTGCAGCAACTAGCGATGTCAGATCATCGAACGACACGCCAACAGAACCAACAGGCGCACATTCATTGCTGACGGACGCAGGGTTTGCTGTTGATTGGGCGATGAGCGACGTACTGTCAGACCCTAGATGGTGATTGGTCGCTGGGAGAACAAGGGCCAGTTCAGGTGGCAGTGCTTTGATTGGCATGGCTGGCGGCTGGGGCGAGAAACCCTAACAGAACCCACGCAACATTTGGCAAATTTTTTTTTGGGAAGGAATAGGGCATTAACAAAAATACCCTTACTGTAAATACAAATTTCTTATAATGATAACCACCCACTAACACACCAACACATTTCTATCTAATAACCACTCACTAACACACCAACTCATGGAGTGCCCGTCTTTCAATGCTAGTATTATTATAATATATTATCTTACTTTTTAGGCTTAAATATATGTTCAGCCCCTGCAAATATGACTATAATCCATGCAAACCCCTGTAAAAAAAACTTTAAAATGACCTTTGTAAATATTAAACATTTAGGGTTGAGCCCCTCGATCAACTTTCTATCCAAAAAAGCTTTAAAATGACCTTTATAAATATTAAGCGTTTACAGTTAAGTCTCTCGAACAACTTTCCATCTAAAAAAGTTGTATTAACTACCACGTGTCACCATTTAATTTGTCCTTAGTACCATGGCCCCATAGCGCTACACAACACCTCTTACGATTGAGCCAAATGATTACTTAGGTAGATTTACCCACCTAAAAATATATAAATCTATAATAAATATATTTATCTTCAACCTCCAAAAAATGCATATCTGAAAAAATGGGAAACGTACATGCGTGAAATCAAAAAACGAAATCAGTTGAATTGATTCATGACGAATTTCGTTTTTCGTTCTCAAAAAATTGAAACCTAGAATCAAAACCCCAAATTTGTTTGCATTTTTGTTTTTAATTGATTGTTTTCATTTGAAACCTAGAGTCAAAACCCTAAATTCATTTGCACTTTCGTTTTTAATTGAAACCCAAAATCAAACAAATTGAAACGATTCAATTAATCTTTTTCGTTTTTAATCAGTTTTAGTGTTTCAAATTTCAAATATGTTAAAAGGAAAAAATTTGTTTCTAGTAGTGTTTGGAATATTAAAAACAGAAAAAATAGAAGCTTTTCTAGTAGCAGATCTGAAGATGAAGATTTGTTCAAAATAATAACTAATTATTTAATATATATATTTCTTTGGTATTATATTTACAAATATGTATATGGCTTAGTGGCATTTATTAGTTTGCATCACTCAAGGTAATGGTTCAAATCCCTTTTTAGTCAAAATTGTTAAATTTTTTTAGTAACACACTCTGCTCCACATTGTCATGCAGCACCACGTGGCAGCCACCCATTTAACATGGCACATGTCAGTGCTGACATAACAGTGTGACATGGGGGATGGCGTGACATGCCATTGCCACGTGGCACCAATGTTTTTAAAATCGGACCGGAGATCGAACTGGCGAGACCTCTGGTTTATGGTTCAATCGGTTCAACCGGTTCAACCATGGCTGAACCGGATAAGTAATTTATTTAATAAAAAATAAAAAATATTAAATTTTGGAGAAAAAAGTAAATTTAAAAATAAAAAATTGTATTTCGGGCGGTTCAAACCGGTTCAACCCAGTTCGGTTCCCGGTTCTTTCCCAGTTCAAAGCGGTTCTTGGCAGTTCAATCCGGTTCTGGGGCGGTTCTTTGGCCTACGGTCCAAATGGGGTTGAACTAACCGGCCAGGGGACCGGTTCCCGGTTCAACCGGTTGAACCGGCCGATCCGGTCTGGTTTTTAAAGCCTTGCGTGGCACTAATGACCAATTAAATCGTGACACTTGACATCATCTTTTTTGAATGAAAAATTGACCAAGGAGGCTTACTATGGACGCTTAATATAAGAATCATTTTAAAGCTTTTTTGGATGAAAAGTTGACCGAGGGGTATAATAATGGCCAGCGCTCACAACGGAAGCGCTACTATTTGTCTATTGAATCAACGACACTTTAGAGTGGAAGCGCTTCTCTTTCAACCCTTTTTTTTGTATGTTTGTCAGTGCTTCTACAGAAAGCGCTGCTAATTGTTTTTTTTTTTAATATTTTGAGCATCAGTTCCTTTTACACAACTAGCTAGACCACCAGTATGGACATAGTCAACATATATATAACTGATACACAACCTGACCAATAATAAATAGATAATTACATAAATTTCTGTTGATCAAAATTACTTACCAAATAACCATAGACACGAATTTCAATTAACAACAAAAATAACAACATTCAAGTACATATATCTCTATGAGTCAAAAAAAAAGTACATATATCTCTAAGTATCCACAAAAAACATACTTTTTCGCAGTTTTCTCCAAACCACCGCTGGTGAATAAAATTGCTAACATACTGACACCACTCTTCATTAAGCTCAGCAAGTTGATCAACAGAGTATTATTGGAATCGACATTCAGGAAAATACTGCAAAAATAAATTTAAGGCAACTTAGAATTAAAGTGGTCAAATGTATGAGTAATATTTAATTACATAAGTTAGAACTAAAATTACGTACGTTACTTGACTAGTATCTTCTGCATGTGGAACAACAAAGTTAACAAATTCTAGCACTCCATCCTTATATTCCTTCGACAAACGATAGGCAGACATCCACTTTCGATCCATATTTTCCCAAAATATAGAATAATTAGTTTCACTATAGAAAAGAGGTTATTTATGATGAAGATCTGCACTATCAACGAATTAAATTTGATCACAATATCCATATACGTACATACTTGTTTATGTTTTCTTTTCCTATCATGTGCATAGTATCTAACAACAACTTTCCTAATTGCAATTTACAAGAAAAAATTGTGACAAGGGAACAATGAAACAAGCACCAAATAGGCGAACAACGAAACCAACCTGGAGAAAAAGAAGTAGAAGCCAACAACGTGAGGGTGGTCGTCGAAGAAGAAGAGCCGGTCCAGATCAAGTGCCAAAAAGATTTTCTAGAAAATATAGCACAAGGAAGAAAAGTCATTTTCTACCAATGAAGAAGTTGCTAAGAATAATGATGATTCGTGAATGCATAAATGATTCGTGAATGCACAATTGTAAAATTCTACTTATAGCATTAAAATGCTAAATCAAGAGACAAAGTAGAACCATATACCATGTAGAGTAGAACCCATGATTCTATTTAGCATATATAACAGTGTAGTTAGTATCGTGCGATTCGAATCGCGATACGAGACGGAATCCATGGCAAACGATGCAAATCGTAAGTCGACTCGTTTTTGTGTTTGAATCGTGGTCTGAATCGTATGAATCGCGTCGGAATCGTTGGAATCGCGATTCCAAGGTCTATCGCACGATTGTTCAACAAATTTCAACCGGGTAGGAATCGTGACCCGTTTTCAGCGCCGCTCTGGTTTTTTAGGGTTTCTAACGAAGAAGACGAGATTGGGAGAGACGAAACGAAACGCAGCGTTTAGGGAACTGATGGTTAAATGAAACGCAGCGTTTTGGGGTGAGGGTTAAATGAAACATTGCGTTTTGACTTGTTGATAGCTCTATGGTGGGAAAGTTTTGGTGGTGGAGGTAAGGAACTACAAAAGATAGCAATGCGAGTTTTGAGTCTCACATGTAGTGCTACCGGATGTGAAAGGAATTGGAGCGTATTTGAGCAAATTCATACCAAGAAAAGAAGTCGCTTAGAGCAACAAAGATTAAATGCTCTTGTTTATGTTAAGTATAATTTTCAACTTGAGATGAGACAAAAGTCCAGGGAGGAGAAAGGAGATACTTATGATCCTATATGTTTATCTGATATTGAGTCAGATGATGAGTGGATTACTGAAATAGAAAATCCTTGCTTGCCGGGTCCGGATGATACTTCATGGATGGATGTACATGAGTCATTTACTCCTGAAGAAGGAGCTCCAAGCAAGAAAAGGAAGAGAGGTAATCCTATATATTTTAAACTTTAAAACATAAAGTTAACACTTCATTTTAGTATTGTGCTTTGTTATACTTATTAGGTTTTTAATATATAGGTCCAAGAAACCTAAATGCAAGGAAAGATAAGGGAAAGTCAATCTTAATAGTGGATGACAATGAGATGGAAGACATAGTGGAAGATGGAGTTGAGGAGGAAGAGCTTGAAATTCCAGGGAATGAAGATGATTTGAGTGATGTTGACTTAGGAAATGAAGAAATTACACCAATTGTAGTTGAAGAGTAGATCATAGTTACATGGTGTTTTTTGGAGGGGTTGAATTAAACACTTGTTATGTTTATTTATGACTTGAATTATTTTGAAGTTCATGTTTTTTTTGCTAATGCTACTTGGATTTACACATAGGTAGAAGATGTTTTTTGGAGGGGTTGAATCAAACACTTGTTATGTTTATTTATGACTTGAATTATTTTGAAGTTCATGTTTTTTTGCTAACTATACTTGGATTTAGTCAAAAATCTTATATATTTTTTTTGTTCGTGTATCTTACGATACGATACACGATACGATACGCGATTCAGAAAATGGGCCTAACGATACATGACATGTATCCCGATTTGATAACACTGATATATAAGTGCTTAACTCAAACACCAAGAAAAGAGAACAAAATAAATCTAAGTAATAGTCAGAACAAGGCAAAAATACAACCCAGATGACATATTACAATTTACAAGATAGAACAACTATGAAATCAAAGTTTACTCAGTACCTTCAAATGTGCCTCAATTTTGGTCTCACTCTCAAGGATGTGATGCCACCATTTGGATTCCACGCTTCATCACCCAAAGGTCATTCAAACTTGATCATGCATTCACAAAATGATAGTAAATTAGAAGCTGACCAGTTTTGCAAAACTCATGAAGTGTAACAACATGTAATTGAGCACCACCAAAATATTAAAAATGAGTGTGACTCATTGTTGTCAAAGCATGCTGGTATGGAGTTAGCTACAAGTAATACAGTTTTATGATTGGATGAATTTGAGTCATTTCTTTATTATGATGGTCAAAATAACAATGATGAGGGAAGGGTTGGACTATTTGTTGGATCACAATCAGGTATGCATAAAGAAAAGAAAATACCCAAATCAAAATCAAAATTAACATTGGTTGCAGTGAGGGCCTATTTGCTTTTGGACATTACTATCCTGCACGGCCTGAACCACAATTAACATTGGGAACCATGAAGCATGCTGATGTTGATTTCATCATAGTCCTTCTACAAGATCATATAGGTGGCCTCCAAGTTCTTCATAAGTACATGTGGATTGATGTTCCTCCTCTACCTGAAGCTCTAGTTGTTAACATTGGTGATTTTTTGCAGGCAGGTTTTTATCTCTCTTTTCATTCAGAGTGACTATTTATGTAGCACAGACATTTTTAATCGAAAATGCATTCAGTATCCGACTTTGACACGATACTAATACATATGCTTATATTTAACAACTTTTATTTTCTCAAATTCTCATGAGTGTCGGTGTTAGTGTCGTGTCTGGTGTCTACGTCTGTATTAGTGCATCATCGGTGATCCTATCAGCTCTTACTACACCTTTTTTATGTGGCTACATTACAATATTGTAGAATCATTTTGATTTCTCTAATCTTAAGTATGATATGATCTTACTATTGAATCATTTTGATGACAGTAACAAGCTTACTGATTTACCCATCAAATAAAAGATCCTCAAGTTATGAGTAACATCTGATTTTTAATCTTGACTTAAATATACCAGAACACAAAGTAGTATCAAAATGCATCTTATGGCCAGAGCAAGATTTCAGCGTTACAAATCCATAGAAGATTAATAATATAATTGAAGAAATTCCACTTATAATCATATATCACAACGCCGGAGAAAACAAGGACTGAGAATCGAAAACTAAACAGTTGTTAGAATGTTGTTGGCTAACCTGAGAATCGATTTCGAGTCGATTCGACGTTGTTTGGAGCGCGAATGTGTTGAAGTTGCTGGGTGTACGATTCTAAGTGGAAAGAAAAAGAGAATGACGGAAAATAGAAGTCAACTTTGTGTGTCTCTCTCTCAACGAATTGGAAGAAAAACCCAACAATGGTTTTCTAAACTCTATGACGATAGCAGAGCAATCTAAAAAAGTAAGTGAAACAGGAAATCATAAACTCCAACAGCAAGAAATCAGGATTAAATGGGGTTTTCTAAACCAGCAAAATCAAAAGCATACAGGGAGGGAGCGTTGATTGCTAAACCAGAAATCAGGATTATAAATTCATAAAACATACATACCTGATGGAGGGATGGAGGGATGGAGGGATGGAGGGCGCGTTGCTGAGAGAGAGGCAGCGAGCTCACGTTGTTGGGAGAGAGGTAGCGTTTTAGGGTTCAATTCGTTTAGGGAGAGTGAAACGTTGCAGCATGAGAGAGAGTGAAAAGTTTTAGGGTTCGATTTGTTTTTCCAGAATGAGAAAGGAGCGTACGCGTCAATGAAATTTTTTAGAAAGCTAATAGGTAGCGCTTCCCTTAAGCGCTACTTATTTTCTTCCATGTTTTAACAATAAGCGGCACTTCCACATTAAGCGCCACTTATTCTGCTCTGCGTTTTAACAATCAGAAGCACATACCCACTAAGCGCTGCTTATTTCTTTCCATGTTTAACTTTCACTAGCGCTTTGGCAGAAGCGCTTCTGAAGGTGCGCCTTTTATTTATGTGTCTGGCGTAGTGGTTTAACATACTCATCTCCTTCATTTCACTCTCTCAATCGGTTCGTGTCTTGATGCAAAGATGAAAGAGAAGGCTTGGTCGTGTGGGTGTGTGGTTGTACGAATGCAAAGTAAAAGGGTACAATGGCTGTTCTGAGTGGGATGGTGAGAGAAAGAGAAGGAGATGAGGAGTTGCAGAGACAAAGAAGAAAGAGAGACACCCATTTAAAGAAATTCTTAATATATGACTCTGTTTGGCAAAAAATAGCGAATAACGGATGAGCTTATAGCGGATGAGCTAGGTGATCGCGAATAAAGTGTTTGGTAAAATTAGTAGTTGACCTAGCTGATAAATGTAAAATGACATAAAAGTGTCCAACTGACACTTGGATTTGAACCTGAGAACTACTGATACAACCGTGGGATCATCATACTGAAACTACGAATGCAAATCCTCTACTGTCAAATGTTTTTATCTCTCCCCAACTTACTTTTTAAATTTATTTTATTGATAAATAAAATGGAGGGCTGAGATTAGACATTAAACAAATCCAATGGATCTAATTACTTTGACTGCAATCACTGCCGAGAGCAGTGGTAGTGACTGCAGTGAATCGTACGTGGACCCTGAAACTACCAATACAAGTTACATTTGTATAATATAATAGCCCAAAAAATAACTTCAACAATAGGAAAGGAGAAGCTTTCTTAGATGAAAATAGCTCCTTCTTAAATTCTTTCACAACCTTCACCTTTCCCATCCGTGGCAAGTTACATTTGTATAATATAATAGCCCAAAAAATAACTTCAACAATAGGAAAGGAGAAGCTTTCTTAGATGAAAATAGCTCCTTCTTAAATTCTTTCACAACCTTCACCTTTCCCATCCGTGGCAAGTTACATTTGTATAATATAATAGCCCAAAAAATAACTTCAACAATAGGAAAGGAGAAGCTTTCTTAGATGAAAATAGCTCCTTAAATTCTTTCACAACCTTCACCTTTCCCATCCGTGGCTTAGCAAGGGCGACGCTCATCTTCTGCAGCACCATACCATTATCAATTAGATACTTAACTAGAAACAACAGATGCTTCCTTCCATCTGCTTTTTCAAAGTTCACAACCTGCAGACTGGATACCAAACAATCGGGTATGGCAGCATAATTTATAATTTTCGTGTCAAAATTATATACTCCCTGATAAGAAATCATCAAACAAAATTCGAATAAGACTACCCCATTCATAGACAACGCTCTGCACCTCATCTTGACCTCATTATAAACTATTCAAGATTGACATTAGAATATTCAATGTTAAAAAGGGTTGAGCGATATATGCTTACCTTAAGAAACAACATCATCAATTCATTAAAATACATAAATTTACGGCTATCTCTCACAAACCAGCTAGATATTGTTTTAGACAAAAGCTCCACATGAAAGGCAGTAGAGTAAAAAAGACAATGCTGCACAATACTCAAAGAGCAAGAGAGCTACACATTGAATTGAAATTGAAACTCAGTAGAGTCCAAGTGTATCAACAACTCATGCCAGTAAACAGCAATCTAAGTTAAGCACATAAGCAAGTTGAGCAAACACAACAACAGCAACTGGTAATCAGAAGACAACGGCACACATGTTAAATGTAACACAGAGTGATAAAAAAAGTTGACAAAGAAGGCAACAGAAAAGGTTGGAGTCAAGTAAAAATAATCATAAATCATAAAATGTTCACAATCATATACCCATCTTCCTGTTGTTCAGAACAGAAATGCAAAAATCCTCCCTTGATTTTGAGGGTATCAAGGAATTATTTTGAACCTTAGACCTCTGTCAAAATCACCATTGGCCTCCTACACAGCCGCAAATGATATAAATGAAAGAAGAAACTAATCAAATCCTATTGTCCAAATGGGTACTCTTTTATGGAATTCAATGTTATAAAAAAGTTCCATTGGGATTTATATTCACACTACACACACCACGCCTCTAAATGAGAAGACAAACATGCAATTTTGAAGAACAAGAAGTTCATATATTATCAAGAGTTGTCTTAATCAAATGAATGGGCATTATAATTTTATGGAATCAGTAGATTTTGACCAATTTGTAGACACTTCACAGTTAAAAATTAAAAAATATCGACAATATATATCACAGATGACAAGTTATTAAATAAAAAATTCAATATAATATGAAAACAAAACTCCATAACAATAAGAAACCATCAATAAGAAATATTAATCGACAATATATATGACAAGTTATTAAATATAATATGAAAACAAAACTTCATAACCATAAGAAACCATCAATAAGAAATATTAAAGATAACTAGATTAACTAAAACAATCCGCCTTCCTCATTCTCCCCATAGATTGTGCAGTTGGGCAGGCGCCTATCTGCAGGAAGATCCAGCGGCACATTTGATACAGACTTCACGCGGAGACCTATGTCAGCAGCAAGGCGCGTGA
This sequence comes from Astragalus membranaceus, assembly GCA_039519185.1. Classification (NCBI taxonomy): domain Eukaryota; kingdom Viridiplantae; phylum Streptophyta; class Magnoliopsida; order Fabales; family Fabaceae; genus Astragalus; species Astragalus membranaceus. The sequence goes on along the minus strand of CM076846.1, from coordinate 227,538,882 downwards.
AAATTTCGCGCCCATTTATGCGCTTGCTTGGCTCGCGGAGGGCAAGGAGCGCACCATCCACGTGGCGGAAGGTAACAAGGCCGTAGCCCTTGCACTTACCAGTGGTTTTATCGAGGGCCACCAGGACTTCCTCAAGGTCGCCGAAGGTAGAGAAGAGGGAGCGGAGGCCGTCGGTTGGGGTGTCACATCCGAAGCCGCGGATGAAGAGCCTTCGCTGTGAGACATTAGTGTCGGCGACTGCACGAACCGCAGGGAGGACGTCGGGATGGCGGACGACAGCATCTTTGATGATCTTGCGAGCGTCGGCCGGCGAGAGCTTTAGGTGGTCGCCAGCTTCGCCGTTGAAGCCGTTCTCGTCAAGCTTGCGCTTCTTTGTGGGATCCATGTTTGCGTAGATTGGAATTTTGAAGGGACTGCAGATTAAAGAACGGTTAAACCCTAACCCTAAATCTCTATTGCTGAGCTCTCTCCTCAGAAACTAAGATGTAATATAAGCAGAATATAGATATTGGGCTTGGGCTGCATCATATGTAACATTTGGCCTGCACCTTTATTTTTAGGTTTCTTTTTTTTACCCCCACCAGCTTCCCCCATACCCCCACGCACCTCATGAAAAGACCTAAATACCCCTAAAACATTACAAAATCCCCAAATATTTACATTCTGTCACATATATACGTTTGCCAACATATCACTCGTATATACCTCCTAAAACCTATATTCGAGCGAGCATTTTCAGCCCCAATCGTATATACATGAGAACGCCTGGAGAGTATTATCACGTGGGTTTGGACATCATGGCCACCATGAATGCCCATTTTGTGGAGGTGAAGGGTGACTCACAGCTGGTGATCAAACAGATCATTGGGGAATACCTCCGCAATCCAACTAAGGCTGCCGACTTCAAGCTCAAACAGAAGGCACTTAAATACATCTTGATCGGGGACGACCTCTATAACCACAGCACTAATGGGGTGCTACTGTGGTGCCTTAAAAGGAAGGACACCTATATGGTGATGGCACAGATCCATTAGGGGATTTGTGGTGCCCACAGGTATGGTCCCATCATGAAGTGGCTCATCTACGGACATGGTTCCAAAGTGTAGGATATGTAATTCAACTATAAGTGAAAAAAGTGGTTGAATTTGCCTTACTCAAATATAAACTAAAAATGTCAACTAATCTAGCCATATTTCATATTATTTCAAAAACAACCTTAATAATATTCATTAATATTGTGAGAAGGGAACCATTATAATTATGAGTACTTTATCATTTTTTACATAATATCGGGAAAATTAAATTCACTTAATTATATTATAATTCTTAATAGGTGTAAAAGTATAATGTACACAGTACAATAATAAAAAAGTGAAATCTACATCGCATATAAGTTGTGAAGGTACAAGTACATTTTATTTTCCTCACAAAATAAATACAATGTTGGTTGCCATGTTGCTTATTCACCTTGAATTTGAAATATAGAAATTTCCTTTCCTGACTTTTCCTATTTGCTCCAAATCTCAAAATTTCAAATATAGAAATTTACCATATCAAGTATTAGTTTTGTTGAGCCAACAAAATACAATAAATTAATCCTATAATATGTCCTATCCTGTGTCACTCTAACTATAAATCTTCTCTAGTTATAAATCTTATCCTTACCTCAAAAAAATGTTAACCTAAGTATAAGCGAAGTTTTTAAACATGAGAATAGGGTAAAAAATATAATTTCTCATTTATCCTCATCCTTATAAAAAAATTAAAAATAAAAATTATTACTCAATGTACGATTATATAACCCTAATTGTCATTTTGTATAGTTTAAAAATTAAAGTCTACTGAAATTATAATATTAAGTGATACAAATTGAAAATAAAATTATTGAAAAAGTCTATTAAAAAATTAAGAAAATATAATAATTATAATAATAACAATAATAATAAATATTTAGTCAAACTAATAATAATATAATTGCCATAAAGATAGTTTTGTAACTGACACAATTTTTTTTGTTAAATAAAGATGGCTTATACCTGAAAAGACTGACATATGTTTTTATTAGTTAGTTGATATTTTTTTAGTTCCACTTTCATATAATATTAATCATATCATATTATTATGTATTTTTTAATTTAAAATTTAAAATATATAATAAAATATATAATTGACTATTAATTTAATTTAATTTAATTTAATTTAAAATATATAATAATAATCTATAACTATTAATAAAGGGGACTCTATCCATCAAAAAAAAAATAAAGGGGATTCTAAAAAAATGGTGATTTTAATGTCAGATTTTTCTAACAAAGATACCCTTTTTTTAACAAACGGACAAATCGTCCGAATTTATTAATAAAAAAGGAAAAAAAACAGAGAAAAGCGAAGGGGGGACTAGACCAAAACCCTTGCCAGCAGAAAAGATCAAACCATAACAATAATAGAGAGCCCCTTACAGAGCCCCTAAAACACCACAGCCTACAGGCTAGACTAAAATCCAAAAAACAAAGCTAACTTACAAAATTAGAGAGACCAACCAGTCGCTGGCTAGAGGAAAAAGACAGAAGATCTAATAACCCTCAAATCAGATCAAAAGGAGACAGAGACCGAATTAGCCTTTGAGCGAGTGTTATACATTGTTGTTTTCTGAGCCGATTGTTGCTTGTGTTTCTTCTTCTTTCGGGATGTGGATCCCACCTGACTGGACTTATCCTCAAGAGATGAAGTCATAGGGTCACCTACATCGTCTGAAGACCCACCCAAGAGTTTTCTTAAAATATTCATGTCAGCTTCAACAACCGGATTCGATGTAGCTAAGTATGCTGAGGCAGCAAGCACATCCTCGTCACCGGAGACATCCCCCCAATCCTTCCCTATAATTCGCATGTCAGGTACATCCATCGTGCTAGAAGAGGTGGCATCTAGCCGAGTCTTGGGAGATTGAGTGGAAGAAGTTTCCTCCAAAGAGGAAGAGGGGACCACCAACACCCCTGAAGTGGGGGCAAGCACCGGAGAACTATGAACAAAAGTAGATTCCTCAGAAGGGATATCACAATGAGGAGCCGTCAGAATCTCCTTTTGCATAACACTACAAACAGTAGGAACTACATCAAGAGAGGGTTCGGGCACCCAGCCATCTCCTTAAGAGAAATAACAATGTTATTCGTACCCGTAGAGCTTACGATTAGGGTCATCATTTTCCTCTACCAAAGCCATACTAGCATCTTGGAGGTTGGATGGGCTAGCTTCTGTCACACTTGCAACATTATTCTGATGATAAATCTTATGTTTCTGAGGAGGTTGCTCATTATTCGAAGAGTCCCCTTGCTGTTGATGATTTTGTGGAGAAGAATCCACTTGCTACTGGTTTACCTGAGTAGAGGAGTCCCCTTGCTGCTAAGATTGTTCATTATTAAGAGCCTTATGCTTAGGCACATACACCTGTTTTGCCTGATGAGTCCTTCCTTTACAAGCACTATTGGTATGACCAACAATATTGCAATTCGAACAAAAGGAAGGCATGTTTTCATATTCAATTCCAACTGAGAAAGCATAGCCCGACCTCTCAACTAGGATGTGATCTCTAAGTTTTGATTTCAGGTCTATATCAACCAAGACATGAGCATAGTGACCAAAAGATCTATCAAATGGACTTTTGCTAGTTGTATCATCTAGTTTAAGTGGAGTTCCAACTAGCAATAGCAAAAAGAATTTTGTGTCTCCAATATTCTTGAGACAGTCCTGTAAGCCTGATCCAGCATTGAATATTTGTATGCTTGATATTGAAAGGATTAAAGTCAGGCTGCCAGGCAAACAATCGAAGAAGCCCTGGCTTACACTGCCAAGAGAGTTGTAACTGGACTCTTCGTAAATTGTCAACACAAGAAAAAGAGAATTCATAGTATCATTTCCCTAAAGAAATCATTCCTCACTTACCTGTTGGATTCCAGAGAGCCTGGAGTTTGGACTTCAAAGCATCTAACTTGATAGGAGTGTCTCCATTTGAAAATAAAATTCTTCCATGAAGGTGTGATTTGCATTCTTCCAAGGCTGTCAAATATTCTTCCTCCGAAATTGTGATCGATAAATCAGCTCCTTTGAGAGACGGTCGAGGAATAGTAGGAATATCACAGGTCTTGTTTTCGGACCCCATCAAAACTTGTGCAAAAGATTTGACATTTTGTGTCTTTTTATGAGAGATATTTTGGTTGGTAGCAGCAAGTATAGCAGTCTTCGCAGAGACATGCATCAATTCAGGGAACAGATCCTACAGTTCCGTCAGTCCAATCGCAGGAATCAGGGAACCACTCGGGCTGCTGTAGTAATCACGGTCCCCTGTAGTGCTATCTCTTGCAGGATCAGAGAAGTGTCCAATCGGTCCAATCAGAGGAGGTTTGACACGCGCCCTACAAGACGCGGAGGGGCCAGACACGCCAGCAGAAGCAGGCCTGACACGCGCACTACAACACGCAAAGGGGCCAGACACACCAGCCGAGGCGCCTTCAATTGCAGCAACTAGCGATGTCAGATCATCGAACGACACGCCAACAGAACCAACAGGCGCACATTCATTGCTGACGGACGCAGGGTTTGCTGTTGATTGGGCGATGAGCGACGTACTGTCAGACCCTAGATGGTGATTGGTCGCTGGGAGAACAAGGGCCAGTTCAGGTGGCAGTGCTTTGATTGGCATGGCTGGCGGCTGGGGCGAGAAACCCTAACAGAACCCACGCAACATTTGGCAAATTTTTTTTTGGGAAGGAATAGGGCATTAACAAAAATACCCTTACTGTAAATACAAATTTCTTATAATGATAACCACCCACTAACACACCAACACATTTCTATCTAATAACCACTCACTAACACACCAACTCATGGAGTGCCCGTCTTTCAATGCTAGTATTATTATAATATATTATCTTACTTTTTAGGCTTAAATATATGTTCAGCCCCTGCAAATATGACTATAATCCATGCAAACCCCTGTAAAAAAAACTTTAAAATGACCTTTGTAAATATTAAACATTTAGGGTTGAGCCCCTCGATCAACTTTCTATCCAAAAAAGCTTTAAAATGACCTTTATAAATATTAAGCGTTTACAGTTAAGTCTCTCGAACAACTTTCCATCTAAAAAAGTTGTATTAACTACCACGTGTCACCATTTAATTTGTCCTCAGTACCATGGCCCCATAGCGCTACACAACACCTCTTACGATTGAGCCAAATGATTACTTAGGTAGATTTACCCACCTAAAAATATATAAATCTATAATAAATATATTTATCTTCAACCTCCAAAAAATGCATATCTGAAAAAATGGGAAACGTACATGCGTGAAATCAAAAAACGAAATCAGTTGAATTGATTCATGACGAATTTCGTTTTTCGTTCTCAAAAAATTGAAACCTAGAATCAAAACCCCAAATTTGTTTGCATTTTTGTTTTTAATTGATTGTTTTCATTTGAAACCTAGAGTCAAAACCCTAAATTCATTTGCACTTTCGTTTTTAATTGAAACCCAAAATCAAACAAATTGAAACGATTCAATTAATCTTTTTCGTTTTTAATCAGTTTTAGTGTTTCAAATTTCAAATATGTTAAAAGGAAAAAATTTGTTTCTAGTAGTGTTTGGAATATTAAAAACAGAAAAAATAGAAGCTTTTCTAGTAGCAGATCTGAAGATGAAGATTTGTTCAAAATAATAACTAATTATTTAATATATATATTTCTTTGGTATTATATTTACAAATATGTATATGGCTTAGTGGCATTTATTAGTTTGCATCACTCAAGGTAATGGTTCAAATCCCTTTTTAGTCAAAATTGTTAAATTTTTTTAGTAACACACTCTGCTCCACATTGTCATGCAGCACCACGTGGCAGCCACCCATTTAACATGGCACATGTCAGTGCTGACATAACAGTGTGACATGGGGGATGGCGTGACATGCCATTGCCACGTGGCACCAATGTTTTTAAAATCGGACCGGAGATCGAACTGGCGAGACCTCTGGTTTATGGTTCAATCGGTTCAACCGGTTCAACCATGGCTGAACCGGATAAGTAATTTATTTAATAAAAAATAAAAAATATTAAATTTTGGAGAAAAAAGTAAATTTAAAAATAAAAAATTGTATTTCGGGCGGTTCAAACCGGTTCAACCCAGTTCGGTTCCCGGTTCTTTCCCAGTTCAAAGCGGTTCTTGGCAGTTCAATCCGGTTCTGGGGCGGTTCTTTGGCCTACGGTCCAAATGGGGTTGAACTAACCGGCCAGGGGACCGGTTCCCGGTTCAACCGGTTGAACCGGCCGATCCGGTCTGGTTTTTAAAGCCTTGCGTGGCACTAATGACCAATTAAATCGTGACACTTGACATCATCTTTTTTGAATGAAAAATTGACCAAGGAGGCTTACTATGGACGCTTAATATAAGAATCATTTTAAAGCTTTTTTGGATGAAAAGTTGACCGAGGGGTATAATCGCTTAATATTTACAAGGGTCATTTTAAAGTTTTTTTTTTACAGGAGCTTATATGAATTATAGTCATATTTAAAGAGACTGAACATATATTTAAGTCTACTTTTTATCAAGTGCAAATCAAACACATGATATTATAATGCATATCTTGCTTTTATCATATCATTATCGAGCTCTATATCATATCCCATTTTTATCATATCCCAACCATTATGATACATACATGCATGCATCAAATGGAGTAGATGGATCATTATGCCAAATGGCTAATGCAAAGAACTGACTTTAACTATACAACATAATTATTCTGACTTTGACTATTTGACCTATAATGAAAATCCCACAACTAATGCAAAGAATATGAAATTTTAACGAAGAATCACCCTAAAAGAAGCTCAACAAACTTTAGAGCAAAATATCACCCCAAAAGAAAGAAATATACATAGTAGACACGCCAAATACCGACTAGAATACACTCCAAATTATGCTGGGTGTAGTGTCGGATAAATAAATTGTTGAGGCAGCACAAGCATACTTCAAAAACTACTAAAAAAATTAATTAATAATCAAAAATTTAAGAATGCATTATTTAGAAAACTTTAAATACTAAAAAGAAAGGGAGAGGTGAGACTGAAGAGAATTACAAAGCAAAATGAAGCAACGTATTAATCATCAAGTTATAGTCTTGGAGCACCAGCCTCAATAACACAAAGTAAGTTCCTCAATCAGTCTTCACTTTAGCAATCAACAATCTCAACATAAAACACTAAGGATGCTAAAGGCCAACATCACCAACCGGCAGAACAAACAACATCCCATCATATTGAAACAACATCATCAATTCATTAAAATACATAAATTTACGGCTATCTCACACAAACCAGCTAGATATTGTTTTAGACAAAAGCTCCACATGAAAGGCAGTAGAGTAAAAAAGACAATGCTGCACAATACTCAAAGAGCAAGAGAGCTACACATTGAATTGAAATTGAAATTGAAACTCAGTACAGTCCAAGTGTATCAACAACTCATGCCAGTAAACAGCAATCTAAGGCATCATATTACCACCAAAGCAAGATGCTCATACAATAAAAAAAATCTACAACACAAGCCAGACGAAATTAATTAAAGGCGGAATAACTTGATGGAAGTTCCTTAGTGATGGGAGAAACAAAAGAAATATGAATATCAGGTATACGTGATTTTTACTTTACTTGCAGTCTGTATTTAGAAAACCCTATACGTGATTTTAAGGAATAAGAGAACTATAATCACAATTCTCAATGTAAAAAATAATTTTCTTTATGGTCCAAGAAAACCGTATATTGAAAATGCCATATGCTAAACAGCTGATATTAATTACCAATCTAAAAGTTCTTCAAGTTAAACTGCTTATCAGATAACCAAAGTTGATTTTCCGTTTAAAATATTAACATGGAAGGTAGGAGAATTCAATGGTGGGGATTATGAACATAAACCCCTCATGTTTTTTCCATTTTGATAATCACATCATCAATTATGGACGATATAACACTGGAACATAAAATATTGATAACCAAAGGAAAATATAACTAAAAGAAAGGCCGAACAGCTAAAAGTACAAAACTAGTCTACCTCAGAAAAAGGCATTGGCAGCGCTTTTTTTTGGCCTTTGGAAGTGCTTCTAAGCGCTGCTGATCAGTGCGCTGCTAAAAGCATGGGCAAAATCAGAAGCGCTTACGAAGCGCTGCTAAATATAAATAATGGCCAGCGCTCACAACGGAAGCGCTACTATTTGTCTATTGAATCAGCAGCACTTTAGAGTGGAAGCGCTTCTCTTTCAACCCTTTTTTTTTGTATGTTTGTTCGTGCTTCTACAGAAAGCGCTGCTAATTGTTTTTTTTTTAATATTTTGAGCATCAATTCCTTTTACACAACTAGCTAGACCCCCAGTATGGACATAGTCAACATATATATAACTGATACACAACCTGACCAATAATAAATAGATAATTGCATAAATTTCTGTTGATCAAAATTACTTACCAAATAACCATAGACACGAATTTCAATTAACAACAAAAATAACAACATTCAAGTACATATATCTCTGAGTCAAAAAAAAGTACATATATCTCTAAGTATCCACAAAAAACATACTTTTTCTCAGTTTTCTCCAAACCACCGCTGGTGAATAAAATTGGTAACATACTGACACCACTCTTCATTAAGCTCAGCAAGTTGATCAACAGAGTATTATTGGAATCGACATTCAGGAAAATACTGCAAAAATAAATTTAAGGCAACTTAGAATTAAAGTGGTCAAATGTATGAGTAATATTTAAATACATAAGTTAGAACTAAAATTACGTACGTTACTTGACTAGTATCTTCTGCATGTGGAACAACAAAGTTAACAAATTCTAGCACTCCATCCTTATATTCCTTCGACAAACGATAGGCAGACATCCACTTTCGATCCATATTTTCCCAAAATATAGAATAATTAGTTTCACTATAGAAAAGAGGTTGTTTATGATGAAGATCTGCACTATCAACGAATTAAATTTGATCACAATATCCATATACGTACATACTTGTTTATGTTTTCTTTTCCTATCATGTGCATCAGTATCTAACAACAACTTTCCTAATTGCAATTTACAAGAAAAAATTGTGACAAGGGAACAATGAAACAAGCACCAAATAGGCGAACAACGAAACCAACCTGGAGAAAAAGAAGTAGAAGCCAACAACGTGAGGGTGGTCGTCGAAGAAGAAGAGCCGGTCCAGATCAAGTGCCAAAAAGATTTTCTAGAAAATATAGCACAAGGAAGAAAAGTCATTTTCTACCAATGAAGAAGTTGCTAAGAATAATGATGATTCGTGAATGCATAAATGATTCGTGAATGCACAATTGTAAAATTCTACTTATAGCATTAAAATGCTAAATCAAGAGACAAAGTAGAACCATATACCATGTAGAGTAGAACCCATGATTCTATTTAGCATATATTATATAAGTGCTTAACTCAAACACCAAGAAAAGAGAACAAAATAAATCGAAGTAATAGTCAGAACAAGGCAAAAATACAACCCAGCTAACATATTACAATTTACAAGATAGAACAACTATGAAATCAAAGTTTACTCAGTACCTTCAAATGTGCCTCAACTTTGGTCTCACTCTCAAGGATGTGATGCCACCATTTGGATTCCACGCTTCATCACTCAAAGGTCATTCAAACTTGATCATGCATTCACAAAATGATAGTAAATTAGAAGCTGACCAGTTTTGCAAAACTCATGAAGTGTAACAACATGTAATTGAGCACCACCAAAATATTAAAAATGAGTGTGACTCATTGTTGTCAAAGCATGCTGGTATGGAGTTAGCTACAAGTAATACAGTTTTATGATTGGATGAATTTGAGTCATTTCTTTATTATGATGGTCAAAATAACAATGATGAGGGAAGGGTTGGACTATTTGTTGGATCACAATCAGGTATGCATAAAGGAAAGAAAATACCCAAATCAAAATCAAAATTAACATTGGTTGCAGTGAGGGCCTATTTGCTTTTGGACATTACTATCCTGCACGGCCTGAACCACAATTAACATTGGGAACCATGAAGCATGCTGATGTTGATTTCATCATAGTCCTTCTACAAGATCATATAGGTGGCCTCCAAGTTCTTCATAAGTACATGTGGATTGATGTTCCTCCTCTACCTGAAGCTCTAGTTGTTAACATTGGTGATTTTTTGCAGGCAGGTTTTTATCTCTCTTTTCATTCAGAGTGACTATTTATGTAGCACAGACATTTTAAATCGAAAATGCATTCAGTATCCGACTTTGACACGATACTAATACATGTGCTTATATTTAACAACTTTTATTTTCTCAAATTCTCATGAGTGTCGGTGTTAGTGTCGTGTCTGGTGTCTACGTCTGTATTAGTGCATCATCGGTGATCCTATCAGCTCTTACTACACCTTTTTTATGTGGCTACATTACAATATTGTAGAATCATTTTGATTTCTCTAATCTTAAGTATGATATGATCTTACTATTGAATCATTTTGATGACAGTAACAAGCTTACTGATTTACCCATCAAATAAAAGATCCTCAAGTTATGAGTAACATCTGATTTTTAATCTTGACTTAAATATACCAGAACACAAAGTAGTATCAAAATGCATCTTATGGCCAGAGCAAGATTTCAGCGTTACAAATCCATAGAAGATTAATAATATAATTGAAGAAATTCCACTTATAATCATATATCACAACGCCGGAGAAAACAAGGACTGAGAATCGAAAACTAAACAGTTGTTAGAATGTTGTTGGCTAACCTGAGAATCGATTTCGAGTCGATTTGACGTTGTTTGGAGCGCGAATGTGTTGAAGTTGCTGGGTGTACGATTCTAAGTGGAGAGAAAAAGAGAATGACGGAAAATAGAAGTCAACTTTGTGTGTCTCTCTCTCAACGAATTGGAAGAAAAACCCAACAATGGTTTTCTAAACTCCATGACGATAGCAAAACAATCTAAAAAAGTAAGTGAAACAGGAAATCATAAACTCCAACAGCAAGAATGGATTAAATGGGGTTTTCTAAACCAGCAAAATCAAAAGCATACAGGGAGGGAGCGTTGATTGCTAAACCAGAAATCAGGATTATAAATTCATAAAACATACGTACCTGATGGAGGGATGGAGGGATGGAGGGCGCGTTGCTGAGAGAGAGGCAGCGAGCTCACCTTGTTGGGAGAGAGGTAGCGTTTTAGGGCTCAATTCGTTTAGGGAGAGTGAAACGTTGCAGCATGAGAGAGAGTGAAAAGTTTTAGGGTTCGATTTGTTTTTCCAGAATGAGAGAGGAGCGTACGCGTCAATGAAATTTTTTAGAAAGCTAATAGGTAGCGCTTCCCTTAAGCGCTGGCGAAATAGCTTCCGTGTTGTAACAATAAGTAGCGCTTCCTCTTCAAGCGCTACTTATTTTCTTCCAAGTTTTAACAATAAGCGGCACTTCCACATTAAGCGCCACTTATTCTGCTCTGCGTTTTAACGATCAGAAGCACATACCCACTAAGCGCTGCTTATTTCTTTCCATGTTTAACTTTCACTAGCGCTTTGGCAGAAGCGCTTCTGAAGGTGCGCCTTTCATTTATGTTTCTGGCGTAGTGGTTTAACATACTCATCTCCTTCATTTTACTCTCTCAATCGATTCGTGTCTTGATGCAAAGATGAAAGAGAAGGTTTGGTCGTGTGGGTGTGTGGTTGTGCGAATGCAAAGTAAAAGGGTATGGTGGCTGTTCTGAGTGGGTTGGTGAGAGAAAGAGAAGGAGATGAGGAGTTGCAGAGACAAAGAAGAAAGAGAGACGCCCATTTAAAAATTTAAAAAAATTCTTAATATATGACTCTGTTTGGCAAAAAATAGCAAATAACGGATGAACTTATAGCGAATGAGCTAGGTGATCGCGAATAAAGTGTTTGGTAAAATTAGTGGTTGACCTAGCTGATAAATATAAAATGACATAAAAGTGTCCAACTGACACTTGAATTTGAACCCGAGAACTACCGATACAACCATGGCATCATCATACTGAAACTACGAATCCAAATCCTCTACTGTCAAATGTTTTTATCTCTCCCCAACTTACTTTTTAAATTTATTTTATTGATAAATAAAATGGAGGGCTGAGATTAGACATTAAACAAATCCAATGGATCTAATTACTTTGACTGCAATCACTGCTGAGAGCAGTGGTAGTGACTGCAGTGAATCGTACGTGGACCCTGAAACTACCAATACAAGTTACATTTGTATAATATAATAGCCCAAAAAATAACGTCAACAATAGGAAAGGAGAAGCTTTCTTAGATGAAAATAGCTCCTTAAATTCTTTCACAACCTTCACATTTCCCATCCGTGGCTTAGCAAGGGCGACGCTCATCTTCTGCAGCACCATACCATTATCAATTAGATACTTAACTAGAAACAACTGATGCTTCCTTCCATCTGCTTTTTCAAAGTTCACAACCTGCAGACTGGATACCAAACAATCGGGTATGACAGCATAATTTATAATTTTCGTGTCGAAATTATATACTCCCTGATAAGAAATCATCAAACAAAATTCGAATAAGACTACCCCATTCATAGACAACGCTCTGCACCTCATCTTGACCTCATTATAAACTATTCAAGATTGACATTAGAATATTCAATGTTAAAAAGGGTTGAGCGATATATGCTTACCTTAAGAAACAACATCATCAATTCATTAAAATACATAAATTTACGGCTATCTCTCACAAACCAGCTAGATATTGTTTTAGACAAAAGCTCCACATGAAAGGCAGTAGAGTAAAAAAGACAATGCTGCACAATACTCAAAGAGCAAGAGAATTGAAATTGAAACTCAGTACAGTCCAAGTGTATCAACAACTCATGCCACTAAACAGCAATCTAAGGCATCATATTACCACCAAAGCAAGATGCTCATACAATAAAAAAATCTACAACACAAGCCAGACGAAATTAATTAAAGGCGGAATAACTTGATGGAAGTTCCTTAGTGATGGGAGAAACAAAAAGAAATATGAATATCAGATATACGTGATTTTTACTTTACTTGCAGTCTGTATTTAGAAAACCCTATACGTGATTTTAAAGAATAAGAGAACTATAATCACAATTCTCAATGTAAAAAATAATTTTCTTTATGGTCCAAGAAAACCGTATATTGAAAATGCCATATGCTAAACAGCTGATATTAATTACCAATCTAAAAGTTCTTCAAGTTAAACTGCTTATCAGATAACCAAACTTGATTTTCCGCTACAAAGCATTGACAACATTGTAGACAAGGGAATGGATCCTTTCATTATTTTCTCTTATGTTGAATCAGAGTCACTCATTTAATATATAATTTAATATGTAAAAACAGAAAGTTTGTTTAAAATATTAACATGGAAGGTAAGAGAATTCAATGGTGGGGATAATGAACATAAACCCCTCATGTTTTTTCCATTTTGATAATCACATCATCAATTATGGACGATATAACACTGGAACATAAAATATTGATAACCAAAGGAAAATATAACTAAAAGAAAGGCCGAACAGCTAAAAGTACAAAACTAGTCTACCTCAGTAGCTTTAACTAATAACATCACATTAACCAAAGCATAAATAGAGCAGAAGAAGTCAAAAGACTGCAACAGGAAGGACTAACACATTCATTAAATTACATCAGATCAAACAGTCTGCAATAACGCAATCACCAGAAGCACACAAAGCATCTGCAAGCGAGGATACACCTGAACCAAACACCCATTCAACTCAATTCATCATTTCACAACCATCATTCAAAGAATATTATATTACTGTAGTGTAAAAGCAAATGATCTATGATAGAAAAAAAAAAAATCATTGCTACCTTTTTTTAGGAACCACATCCATGTCAAGACAACCCAAAATACAATTTTCAAGATAAGTTCAAGCGAGGAAAAATAAACATTCTTAAGTAGAAAATTATGAGGGCAGAGAAGTTGCCAAGCAAGGAGGGGGAAATACAAACAATCACACAATCAAGCCAAGCATCCAAACCATGAACAACCAAGTTAAGCACATAAGCAAGTTGAGCAAACACAACAACAGCAACTGGTAATCAGAAGACAACAGCACACATGTTAAATGTAACACAGAGTGATAAAAAAAGTTGACAAAGAAGGCAACAGAAAAGGTTGGAGTCAAGTAAAAATAATCATAAATCATAAAATGTTCACAATCATATACCCATCTTCCTGTTGTTCAAAACAGAAATGCAAAAATCCTCCCTTGATTTTGAGGGTATCAAGGAATTATTTTGAACCTTAGACCTCTGTCAAAATCACCATTGGCCTCCTACACAGCCGCAAATGATATAAATGAAAGAAGAAACTAATCAAATCCTATTGTCCAAATGGGTACTCTTTTATGGAATTCAATGTTATAAAAAAGTTCCATTGGGATTTATATTCACACTACACACACCACGCCTCTAAATGAGAAGACAAACATGCAATTTTGAAGAACAACAAGAAGTTCATATATTATCAAGAGTTGTCTTAATCAAATGAATGGGCATTATAATTTTATGAAATCAGTAAATTTTGACACACTTCGCAGTTAAAAATTAAAAAATATCGACAATATATATCACAGATGACAAGTTATTAAATAAAAAATTCAATATAATATGAAAACAAAACTCCATAACCATAAGAAACCATCAATAAGAAATATTAATCGACAATATGACAAGTTATTAAATATAATATGAAAACAAAACTCCATAACCATAAGAAACCATCAATAAGAAATATTAAAGATAACTAGATTAACTAAAACAATCCGCCTTCCTCACCCTCCCCATAGATTGTGCAGTTGGGCAGGGACTTATATGCAGGAAGATCCAGCGGCACGTTTGATACATACTTCACGACGCTGATACCCATGTCAGCAGCAAGGCGCGTGAAAATTTTGCGCCCATCTATGCGCTTGCTTGGCTCGCGGAGGGCAAGGAGCGCACCATCCACGTGGCGGAAGGTAACAAAGCCGTAGCCCTTGCGCTTACCAGTGGTTTTAT
This sequence comes from Astragalus membranaceus, assembly GCA_039519185.1. Lineage (NCBI taxonomy): Eukaryota > Viridiplantae > Streptophyta > Magnoliopsida > Fabales > Fabaceae > Astragalus > Astragalus membranaceus. The sequence continues at coordinate 227,523,783 of CM076846.1, read as the reverse complement.
CGAGGGCCACTATGACTTCCTCAAGGTCGCCGAAGGTAGAGAAGAGGGAGCGGAGGCCGTCGGTTGTGGTGTCCCATCCGAAGCCGCTGATGAAGAGCCTTCGCTGTGAGACATTAGTGTCGGCGACTGCACGAACCGCAGGGAGGACGTCGGGATGGCGGACGACAGCATCTTTGATGATCTTGCGAGCGTCGGCCGGCGAGAGCTTTAGGTGGTCGCCAGCTTCGCCGTTGAAGCCGTTCTCGTCAAGCTTGCGCTTCTTTGTGGGATCCATGTTTGCGTAGATTGGAATTTTGAAGGGACTGCAGATTAAAGAACGGTTAAACCCTAACCCTAAATCTCTATTGCTGAGCTCTCTCCTCAGAAACTAAGATGTAATATAAGCAGAATATAGATATTGGGCTTGGGCTGCATCATATGTAACATTTGGCCTGTACCTTTATTTTTAGGTTTTTTTTTTACCCCCACCAGCTGCACCTCATGAAAAGACCTAAATACCCCTAGCACATTACAAAATCCCCAAATATTTACATTCTATCACATATATACGTTTGCCAACATATCACTCGTAAATTTCCACAGATGTTGGCCGTTTCTAATAAGGATGGAAAGGGTATGGGTAGTATACGGGTGGATACATAAAGAGCACGGATGCATCAAATCCTGCCCCTTTATCAAATTTTCGGTATAAAGCGATTAGATCAGGGCCGTGTATTCAGCAGTGATGGAGATCTACGCTGAGGACGTGGATGCCACGTATTTTGTGAAATTCTGCGTGGATTATTTCTATTGGTTGCTTATGTGGCAGTTTTTCTGATTTATAGTACTTATGATATATATATATATATGGTAGTTTAAAGTATAATTTATAAGATATTTGAAGTACAATTTTTTTTAATACATTAAGTTTTACATCTATGAAATTTATAATAAATTAAAGTATAATTTTTCGTGAGGTTAATTTTAGTAAATGGAAATTTTTATAAACTATTAGTACCGATAGAATTTTCTATCAACATAGCATACTAAATGGGCAGAAATAGCAGCTACAATTTTTAGACCAATGTTGTGTTAGTTTCAAAATAAGTATTTTGATCTCAAATTAGCAAAAAAAATTGTAGCTCTGCTGAGTTTAAATATTTGAATTTGTTTTTAAAATGCCTAAGTCTAAAAACTATAATATTAGAGCCCGTTTGTTATGACTTATTTTTTAAAAAATCACTTTTTTTTTAAAAAATAATCAATTATGACGACATGTTGTCTGTTTGTTACATATTCTTAAAAAATGAAAAGCTGAAAATAATCAAAAAACTGCTTCATATGAGAAGCTGTTTTGAGTAGCTTCTCAAGAAAATCAGTTTTTTAAGAATGATTTTTTTAAAATAAGTGATTTTCAGTATATTACTCAAACATAAAACAACTTCTCATTTTCTCAAAAATATCTAAAAACTAATATCTAAATTATGTAACAACAAAATCACTTCTTTTTTAATCTGTAACAAATGGGCCCTTACATAGAAACTATTTGTGACACTAATGAGCAGTTACATATGGGTATAAGAGTGAAATTTGTATATTTCTATTGACCTGTTTTAAGAGAATGAGGACAATCTAATTGTACAATTTAATTTGTCAACTCTCTTAGTTTGCCACAGATAATGAGATACTACCACATAGCCTGAGGACAATCTAATTGTTCCATTTATAAAACACAATTCGTCAGACATATTATACACAATCAAGAGATTTGACCCAAAAATACATTGTAGGAAACATGCAGACAAAGATGTAGAAGAGAAAGTCAAGTACATGTTTACAGCATGAGAAGAATAATTGTAATTGAATGAACAATCGCATGTTACAGAGCTCTCAAAGCCTTTAAAAATAATGTACTTCTTGATAATTACATGGAATTTGTTTTAATCTGGATTAAGTTAATGATATTCAATAGTGTGCTTCTTAAATTTGATATGCAATAGGGGATAAAAAGGACACTATAAAAAAGGATACTATAGATTATAGATGCGAACAACGGTACTTAATATGTACAATAATGATAGGATGTAAGTAATATTTCATTAACAATTCATAAATACAGTTGGCTCTTCTTCCTGTAGATCACAACAATACTTAAAACCAAGGTGGCTATGGAATTCCTAATCAAACAAGATTTAATTATGAAAGGCATGGGTTGTTTCTCAAAATTTTGTTTGTCACGTGTAGTGGCTATAGTGCTCAAGATGGGTTATATGACTACCAAATGCATAGAACAAAGATTTGCAATTCTATGAGTAGTATTTTGGAGATGTGTTCAAATGAATGACTAAAAATAATTATACAATAGTAAAATAAAATTAAAAGCATGTAAATAGATTTTAAAATTGAAAAGAGATCAATAAAAATTAAAAAAATATGTATCAAAATGAAATATTAAGTATGCATAAAATAAAATAAAAACTAATAATTAATGTTTAGTTGAATGGGTTCGAGGCGGAGGCAGAGAGGGTATCGACATCCCCAAATCCCCCCAGGCCAATACGAGTTTTCCCCATGAAACTCAAGTCGTGGTAGGAAACCATTTTAGGCTTTTAGATAATCAAGAGACACCCCCTCCCATTGGATAGTCAATTACTATTTTATGCTTTTAGATAATAACCCAATGTCCTCATTTTTAATAGTTGTTTCTCCTAAATCGTTACTTCAATTTCTCCCGTTTATAGAATTTATCGGAACATACTAAATACCCACAAGGGTATTTTCAAGATTATGGAATATACATATTTTAATCAAAAATCAATGTATATAATTGACTAAAATAATTATATTTAAATCTATATATGCAAAATATACGGGAGAAATATATTATATAACATAATGATTTTATAAAAAAACGGTGTACAAAGAAATACATATGCATCATATCACATAATACACGAAAGCGTACAACTGCATTTTTTTTACGTCCCAAACAACGAATTCAAATATTATGTTAAAAGAAAATGTATACCCGTGCTGGCACGGGTGATACATACTAGTTATATTAAACCATGGATGTTACACCTATGCATCCACTTAGTCAGCCACGTCACTAATTACATCAGTAGCTTTTTAATCCACATCAGCTTAGTTTTAATCCACGTCAGCATGTTATTTCGAAATAGAAGTTGGGGATCGAACCCATTCCCCCACGCTGCCACCTCCTAACACTGACCATTTGAGCAACCATAATTTCATGCTACTAAAGCGTATTACATAATGTTTATCCTATTCTTTCTTTTATTGCAAAACCTTTTACCTACTTTTTTATATCTATTTATTATTTGTTTCAAAAAAAATATCTATTTATTATATATTTGTTATTATATATTACATTTATATATTATATTTATTTGACATCTAATATTTTGTATCACATTCCATAGATTTTATTCTATATATTTACTAACTAAAATGTTATTAAATATGAGTCATTTTATTCATTTCAACTTTTTTTTAATTCTCATCTTATAAATAATGTTATATATTAAAAATGTTTGTCACATATTTTTGTATTCAGCTTGATGCACATACAATTAGAATCAATATACAACTTTGATCGATTATTTATTATTTATATTTGTAGTTTACAACGTTTGTGCTTAATATTCTTCTATTCACTACGCTGCACTTAGAAAACAAGTAGAGAGAATAAACAAGATGACAGAGAACATTGATCCCGCGGTTGTCAACGTTAATCAACTTAGTCAAAAGCAAGCTAAATGTCCTTATGCAAAGGTATATTTGCTATATATTTGTAAGTTTCTATTTACTATTACTATTTTGGACCGTATAATACTTATAACTAATTCCTGTTGTAATAACATCTCAATATGAAATACCCCTGAAATTATATACCTTGCGGTTGTCACTACTAAATTTTAGAGTACTATTATGGCAAATACATTGATCATGTGGGTCTCTCATAATATACTGTGGTACTCTTGCTATTTGGAATTTTGAACTTAGTGGTACAAAGAAAAATACCCTCTTCTCCACTAGCTACTATTGCTATTTACATGTTAAAAGAGTGGTAACACAAAAAGTATAGATTTTGTATTCTTTAGAGTCTCTCTTCTCTTTCCATTCGTTCTCTTCCCCAATTTTTACTTTTGAATCTATTCAAACTACAAACATAACCATTTTTTTTTGAATTTGTTTTTGTCCTCCAAGGTAATTTTCCATCTTTAGGTATAAATATTACTCATTTGGGGTATGGTCATGTGCCAAAGTCAATGACACCTATGTTATTCGTCTCATGCATGATAATACTGAACCCAATTACACAATCTTATAAATATTTAATTAAATTATATGCAACAAACAATTGTATTTTCTTTTGAAGCAGCAAGCAATTGTAATGGATAGCAGAGATCACTATATATAAACACTATTTTATGTTGTTGGGTTCCGTCTATAATTGAGAAATGGGACTACATGAATGTATTCTGTCCTACCATTTTTAATCTAAAGAATGCAACATGAGCCATTTTCGCAAAGAAATATACGATAATCCTTTTAAATTACAACGCACATATTTCTTGATAGATTTTTGGTGGATTCTTTTTTGATAGATTGTAAGCCATATATACAATGTAGTATAACCCTTTGAGGTATTTTATTGTGACCGGTGGATTTTTTTTAATGAGCAAAGTTATATTATAGCGGGTATACGGGGTATTCAAACTCATTTATTAGATATCATGCTAAATTAGAGTTTATTATAGCGGGTCTTATAAAAAAAAAGAGTTTATTATAGCAGGGATAGAAATACATTAGAGTTTCGCGCTGCTATTTCAAAGTAGTGTGAGGAAGTATTTAATCTTTTGATTGTTTGTTTTTCATAAAACAAAATAAAGGAGGGTACAAAATCCCTTAATGAGAAACTAACACCGTTAAATTCAACGACATAATCTACCATCAGAGAGAGGGGTCGTCCCGATCCTCTCAAGGGTCAGGGGAAATGATGTCAAACCTATCATATTTATTTTTCTTAAATTAATTATTAAAATTCATTTTTAATAAAAAATAAACGTGGACACAAATATTTTAGCAAATTATTAAAAAATAGATTTGTCATTCTTAATATGTTATATGAAAATATATTTTTAAAAGTGATGCCCAAATGTCTATTTAAGAATATGGAATCAAAAATAAGATTAAAAATAATTTATTGGGCATTTTTAAGGTATGACAAAAAAAAAGTGACTTGTGATTTTATACATACTATGCCTATTTTTATCAATCATTATCATGCAGGCTAACTAATGACGCATCGGTCCGACCATTAACCCAGTGACCCTGTAACATCCCCAATTTAGCTAATTTCATTTATTGAAATTAGAAAGAGGTCTCAAGATAATTAATTAGCATAATTGATTAAATGATATGGTGAGTTAATTAGGATTTTAAGCAAATAGGAGCACATGGGTATTTTCGTCTTTTCCACCCATAAGTGACTTTCAGCTGGCCCATCTTTCACAAAACACACACATATGCATTACTTGATAATTGAATAATTATTGTTTGATTAAGTGATTAGAAGTGGATTAAGATAGATTTAAGTGAGATTGTGGAGTATGAATCACTTAGGGGCAAAAGAGTCATTTCCACCCCATTAATTGGATAATTATCAACAACAATAATTATCCAATGTTTGGAATCCATTTAGGGGCACCTACTTAGTACTAGCCTTGACCCCATTTGACCCTAAGTGATTCATACTCCACAATCTAAGTTTGAATCCAATAATTATCAAGGCTAGTAATCAAGGCTAGTACTCAAGGCTAGTACTAAGTTTGAATCCAATAATTATCCAAGATAATTATCAATAATCACCCATTTGACCCCATTACTTGATAATTGCATGTCAAACTTAGTACTAGCCTTGAGTAAAACAGCACCTACTTTGTAGTTGGAAGCCATATAGTGAAGGTCAAATCCTGTTCTTGATAGCTTGGTTCTGTTCGAATGTTTGGAATCCATTTTTGGAACTCAAATTCGTGGTTATGAATGGTTGAGGATTGAGGTTACAAGTTCAACAAAAAATTCAGCTGGAAACCCGTAGGAACCCTCTTCGGTATTTACCTAATATCTCTCGGTACACAACTCAGATTAACGTGATTCTTGATGATTCAGAAACTAGACAAAAAAGGCTTCAAAATGAGCACAAGAACCGTCGGATTCCATTGGGAAATGAGGGTGATATCGTGTCCTAAAGGTTCGATTGAGAATCAGATACTGTATTGGATCAGTCACCTTGTTTCGGTGATATCTCCCAAACTACTGGTTGCATGCGTGTGAATCTTCAGCCATCAGAAAGTAGACAAAATTCTCTTCACAATGGGCACTGATTTGAAGGGTTTTGGTCACGGATTGACCTAGATAATCTTGTTGCAAAACTGCACACTGATGCTGGAAAAACGGATGTGGAGCTGGGAATGTCGGTTCGTCAAGTTTTGATTCGAGTCGTCAAAGTTCGAGAGACATCAATTCCGTAGACGGGAAGGGAACTCAGAAGCTGGGATTTGTGTTTGGTTGCTATTCCGAAGTCAGAATCGAATAGATGAAATTGTTGATTGATGATATGATAATATGTATTGTTTGATTGTTTAATCGCTTTCGCTGGACTGGAAGAATATTCATTATGTTAGGATATCGACCGGAACGAAATTGGAATCGAAACGGATTTGGAAACAATGACACGAAACTGGAAAATTGGCCACTGTCAAGGACGCACGGATCGTGCCTCACAAGGGCACGGGTCGTGCGCCTGGTTCGGTATCAGACTGAAAGTGAATTTTTGGTACAGCACGGATCGTGCGCCCTGGGCACGGACCGTGCGTGACCTACACAAATTAGTTTTTAAAAAAATCTTAAGATATGCACGGATCGTGCGCCTGGGTTGCACGGACCGTACGCCCTGTAACATTTTCAAACTGAGTTTTTATTGATACGCACAGGTCGCGCGCCTCTGGAGCATGGACCGTGCGGATCCTTCTGTTACCCTAATTCAAAATCCTTTTTAATCCGTTCCAAACGATTTCGATTCCTTTCCGATTGATTCCCCAATGTTTCCCAAGAATGGAAACACACTTATGTCATGAAATGAAAGAAGTTTGAGGTAAGTCTCACAAGTTATAAATGTTAAGGAAAACTGTACATTAGTAAGACGCGAGTGTACACACGTTAATTCATACAAGTCAAGATAAGAAATGTTTAATTCAAAGACAATATACCTTCCCTTGAGGAAGGGTAGACGGTACATGAATGAATTTTAGACGGCCCAATGCGGGTACATGTATATATATATATATATATAATATATATAATTGAGGTCAAGGGTGACGACCCTTAGAGGATTAGCATACTAGGGGAGGGGAAGTCATGAGCCCCAAATCCTAGGCTCAACATGTTTCACCCACTAGTAATAGCGGGATGGGTTCACCGAAAGTCAAAGAAGTGCCTAAGAATAGGTAGGCTTGAGGTGTTATGCTAGAATGATAAAAGTAAAAGAAATGTAATGCGTAGTCGCTTATTAGGGCTACAAATTACAAGAGGTAAAATATGATATGCTTCATGTGTCGCTTAGAAGGGCCATGAGCATAAAAGTTAAAGAAAATAATTAATGTAACGAGTAGTTGCTTAGTAGGGCTACACGTTACAAGATATACTTCATGCGTCGCTTAGGAGGGTCATGAGTATGAAGCAAAGGAAATAATGAACCGCTAGAGTTAGCAAGGGGTCTCGATAGGACTCACTGAGATAATGTTTATCTCACCCTTTAATTATTGTGGTTTTTACAGAGAAACAGGGGAAAACAAAGGCGAAAAAGCACGGTTGGCCGGTGCGACTCTTGGAGTCATTGAAGATTGAGTTTCATGTTTAGACCTTTGTCCCATTTACCTTTTCTATGTTATCGATTGTATAACTATCATTGTATCAGTTGTAGCTACTTTATGTTTTGAGTATTGAACACCAGGATTATATAAGTCTTAAGTTGTGAAACTTAAGCATATTCAGGAAGTTAATGAGGTTCATAGAACCATTTGATATGTATTATCGAAATTTTTAGTTTGTGTTCAATATTCATTAACAGGAAGTTACTCTGATGTATGCCATTTAGTGCATTTCGGTAATTCTACATGTTAGAATTTATCGGGGTGTTACAGACCCAGTGATCTGATCGGGTCGATCACCTGGTCGGTTTTAATAACATTGATAAAAAATATAGAATTGTATTATTTGTTTGTTCCAAATTAGCTTATAAATTTCAAATATTTATTGTCATATCAGTTACTTAGCCAATATTTTTGCAAGCACATGATCGTGTTGGATTTCAACATATTTGTATCATATGTTTGCATAGTGTATCCAAGCTATATGTATTAACATCGGAGTCATGAATAGATAATACCTATTAACAGATCTCTCCTTGAAGGGTCTGTATACAAGATCTCTAAATTTGCAGTAGCTCTTAATTCTGGGAAGTACCGTGCGCGAGGCACGAGTACAGGCTGAATTTGAAGTTTCAAGCTATCATTATTTTTGTTTTCCATGTGAGTCTTTTCCCCAAAAATCGATTAATACAATTCGAGAAAACGATATATATATATATATATATATATATATATATATATATATACATTTTGACAAATAATTTAATATACAAATTTGTATAAAATATTTATAAATATATGTTGATAATACATTTTGCTAAAATTATTATACAACATAATAGCTAAATTTTAGATAGTGTCCAGAGTATTTAATATTTCACACAATGCACTTAAATATACAACTTCTGTTTTTTTAATTCCTAAAAAAATTGTCAATTTTTTAAGTTACAAGTGAATGTCGACCTGTGCTGGCACGGGTGAATCATACTAGTAGGGGATTAAGCAAAGACTGGCTTCTAATATCATGAACTTATGAAGACCTTTAAAAAATTGAAATACAAATGTTTTCACAAAATTAATATTCATTATCGCATATATCTGAAGCATACTGAATAGCCAAAGGTGGCAACATTAAAACAGTGAAACTTTAATACATCTATATTACACGAATGATTTTAACATTACAACACTGAAATTTATGATTCACAAACCACCATGCTTCATTACTCCTACATCTGGATGATGTAACATCTTTTTAATCGTTCTTAAACCTGAAATCAAATTAGCTAACGTTAAAGAGTAAAAACATAATTAATATATTCCAAATTTATTTATAAATTAAAGCTTTTAAAAGAAAATTACTACTTTCAACAAAATTCTCCATCAAAATGCGATGCCTTGGTCTAGTTCAATGACTGAAATACATAGCCATACAACATTACTAGTTATTATTAGTCATTAATTGTGTAAATAAATTTCATTTCTATTTTATTTCTATCAAAACAAATATGTACCAGTTGAAGATCAAGATTGCCAAAACGTAAGACGTCTGACTGTCTGTCATCTTCTTCTTCCAATTCGTCCATTGTATCAAAGTCTGAATGCTCTCTGAATAGGCTTCTATGTACATGGCTAGAAGTTCGATAGTGACCTAAACCACCACATTTACCACAACGCCTACTCTTAGTGGGATCACTCCAACTTTATTTCTGTGATGACGAGCCCCCGCCACATCCCTTTGTTCTACATTGGGATGGATTTTTAATCGTGCCTGCAACGTACGGGTCAACATTATCATGGGGTACTTCCTCACCTCTGCCATATTCTTCTAACATTTCGGTTTGTGCTGTGATTAACCGTATTGTCTTTAGTACGTATTCTTTGTTACCTCATTGTACAGCTGCAGTGGTCAATCTCTTACATCGCTCCACCACACCAACATATCTGTCAATGATATCGGGATCACGGGGAATTACTTGGTTACTGCATGGCAACACAATGTTTTCTTTTGCACTCTTTGTCCATCTTTTTAAGATTGTGCTTTCCGGCAACCGTTTAATACCCAATACCAAGAAAACTGAACATATATGTTCACAAGGAGGCCCAAAGATTCAAACAGTAGACAAGAACATTTGAATTCCAAAGTAGCTTGACAAAACGATACAAACCATTGACTTCCCTCTTTGTCATCCCTGTAACATTGTATAAGTATTTGCTACCTGTCTGACTACTGCCTAGAACCACACAATAGCATGCTTTACGAAGGTATGGACAAAATAATGTGTAAACCTCTTTGGTGTACACTATTGTAGCTGATCTCTCCAAATTACAAAACTGAGTTTGCAAAACGAGCTCACCATATGATGATGCAAAATCAGCTTCAAGTTCTCTATACCTCATATAATCAACCCAACAGTAATAGAATTTCAAGAAACCAAGTAAAGAATTCATGACATTCACGTATTTTCCAAATTCTGAATTAAGCCCTTCACAACGAGAAGTAATCCTAAACCCAGCAAAGAATTTACCTCTCATATAACATGCTGCCCACATTTTCCTCTTCCCGTATGTTTCCAACACCCACGCATTTTCATCCAAATCAAACTGCTCAACCATTTCAGTCTATTTACGATGTAACTCAGGTTTACCAAAATCACCCAGCATACAATGTCTAAACTTCAATACAAACTCTGGTTGTTTAATATTTGCAGATGCATTCCTAAGCAAGTGTCACGCACACAGTCGATGATGAGCATTTGGAAAACTATAGCAATAGCACTCTTCATTGCAAGGTCACCATCAATTATAACAAAAAAGCATTTTGCCATCATTGCTTCCAAAACTTGTTCCAACAACCAAACATATGATGGTATACTTTCGTTTGTAACAATAGAAGAGGCAAAAATAATAATCTGATTGTGGTGATTTATTCCAGAGAAAACAACTATAGGACACAAGTATTTAACTTTACGATAAATGGCATCAAATGCTATCACATCACCAAAAACTGAGTAGTCCATCCTACTAACACCATCACACCAAAACAAATTTTCTAATTGGCGCTCAGCATTCATTGTATGCTTCCAATACATCTTACTGTCTTTCAACCCCAAATGACGTAAAAAGTCGAGAGCTACCCTCGCATCTAAAAATTGGCTGCTCCTTTGGTTCCTCAGTTCGTTATACATGAACCTTTTTGAAAAACCAACTTTATCAAACCCCCCAGCTTGACTAGCAGCATATCTATATATATCACACGTCTTTATACCAACATATCTCATATTTTCATCTCATACTTATCATAATCGCTCATCCTCCTATGCACCGGAAGCATGCCTTTGAATTTTTCAGCTACAAGAGAATGATTATGCTCATCATCAAACAATTTTATGTACCACTTACCACTGTAACACCCCGATAATTTCTAACTTGTAGAATTTACCGAAATGCACTACTGACATATATCAGAGTAACTTCCTTTTTAAATGCTGAACACATACTAATACTCGATGCTAAAAACCCATCAAGTGCGCTTACATAATTTAACATAAAATACATAAAGCGTTCTTACACCACTCAACTAGTGTTCAGTACCAAAATAGAAAGTCTGCGGAAGCGATTTACAACTTATAATACAAGTCGTACCATCGTACATCTAAGATACTGAATGAAAATACAGAGATACATAACATAACAAAATAAACAGCGCCAGCAACTCCTCAAGCGTCTCCATGACCATGCCTCATCGTCTTCAATTTAGCCTGCAACTCAGAAAAACAACATGGATTGGGTGAGACAACATGTCTCAGTGAGTTCTATCGCGACCCCTTACTAATTCTCTCGGTTCAATTATGCTTGATTCATTATTCTACACTCATAACTCATAGTCCTCAAGGTTGACTATGTGGCTGAACTAACTAACGTTGTCCTCATAACCCTTAAGCCGGTTACGAGAGGCAACACTTAAACTGAACTAAAGTCTTAGCGTGTCACCGGTCACTTGGCATAATAAGCTCCTGGTGAACCCGTCCCCACTAATCGGCTGGGTCCCTGATGGGGCCTAGGTTCATAGGGCTCATGACTGCCCCTCCCCTAGTACACTAAACTGAAATAGGGTCGTCACCCTAACTGAACTAATGTATATATTTTAATATACCTGAACTGAATACTGATCTGAACATAACAATGAATTGAGCATAATAATGAACTTAACTTAACACTGAGCTTAACTTAACATGATCTCATTACTAACATGATCTTATTACTAACATTAGGTGATCTCACACGGTTTACTAAAGTTCTGAACTTAACTTACACTTATCCATTATTCAAACCAAATCATAATGTATCACACACACTCAACATTATGATAACATAACCTAATCATAATCAATCATAACCAAACTCATGGAAATATCATCATAACATCATACAATTCTGATTACATGGTTATTCAGGCTTTTTAATAAGCTTTCTAACGCACCTGAGAACACTTAAATCGGACCACCGGATCAAAAGTTATAGCGAAAACAAAATCATTAGGGTTTGCTGAAAAATAACACTGCGTCGCGACGCGAACAAGTTCCGTCGCGACGCGAAAACTTACAGAACCAAAATTCTTCGCAAAAATAAGCATGGTCGCGACGCGATGGGATCGTGTCGCGACGCGACGGTTGACAGATTCTTAGAAAAACAGGTTTTCGAAAAGCGATTTTTTCCCGTTTCGCTTTCAATCCGGTGCCGAGACTTTCTATGACCTTCGAGACTTAAAAATAGACATTTCAAACAACCAATCCAGTCCAAAACAATCATTATTTCAACAATCACATGACATATAATCAATCATACAATCACTCAACATGTCCAATTGAACAATCATATATTTCAGCTACTAAAGCGGATTTTCACAAAGCATTATCGACACAGAGTTTCATAAAACACGTAGACGATTTAGAATGCATGACACATATACAACAATGTTTTCCCCTAGTGAGTTTAGAACTCACCACAATACCGAAGAGGAGTTTGAAACGGGAATGAAATGTGCTTAATCACGAGATACCACCCACGAGCTCTTCGGAAAGGCTCTCAACACCACAATACTCGAACCCAGCAACTGAGACGGCTCCTTGAACTACCCAATAGAACCCCAAACAGAAATTTGACTAGAGGATGAGCTTTTGTACTGATTATGGAGCTGGATCAAGACATGCAAGCCATCAAAACTTCATTTTTGCTCTATGAAGCTTGAAAGGGTCAACAATGGTGATTTGTGATGGAGGGATGGACATGGGCGAATACTTGTATGGATGGAAAGAGGGAAGTACTCTGATTCTAATGGACCAAGGATCAGAAACATGCATCCATGATCTCACCTCCTTCCTTCTCTTCTTTCCCTCACTCGAACTCTCCCTCTCCTTTCTCTCGAACTCTCTCTTTTCTTTATAAATTTCTATTTTTCTGAACTTGGGGAATGAGGGGGATAGGGTGACTTGGGGTCAGCTGGGGGTTAAGTGGGTTGGGAGAAGACTCATTTATCCTTCAGCTGTCACTTAACATGTACAAGGAGTAAAATCCCCCCCCCCCCTCACTAATGCCCATATAAACTACCTCTAATTATATCAACATGATGCAAATAAATTTTAAATAACACACAATTTTCATACTCAAACAATCAAGCAATTTATTTTATTCTCAACAACTTTAAATAAATCACCCAATATAATACTATGCCAATATTATTAAATAGCAAAAATAGGGGATGTTACAACCACTTTCAACATCAATATGCACTTTCAACCTAGCCCTACAATCACATCTTATAACCGGTTTGGAACCCCCTTTCTTTGTTCCACCTGTACCACCATTTCTTTGTTTTTTAACCCGTTCTCTGTGGCAAACAAATGTCTGTTGTGTTTTCTGGCCATAGCAGTCATATACAACCCAGCATTTCCTGGCTACAAAACCACGTTCCCCGACATACCTGTTATAGAAATTGAATGCCATCTCAATATCTGGGAAATGATACTTGACAAAATCTTCCCCTGTCATTATTTGAAAGTCAATTCCAACAATATCCTCAACATCATTGACTGCATTTTCTGCAGAAAATTGACATCCTTCAGGATCGTTTTCATTAACTTCTTCTTACAACTCATTGTTATCGGCTGAATCGCCCAATTCATTGCTATCTAATGTCACTTCCCTATCACCGTTACCCTAATATTTCAAATCATTCTAACTTTCAAAATATACAAATCAAACGAGTATACTAACATTAATTCTGCATAATGCACAACTAACTTTTCGCGTGTAACTTAAACACATACTAATTCTTACCCCAAGTTGTCGATGTCGCGTCGTACTCCTCTTCAGTGAGTTCCTTTCTTCGTTTCCTTCATTTAATTTTCACTGACTTTAAAAAATACGCGTCACTCAACAAAACGCAGAAATGAAACAAACTGTGTTGGAACAATGGGATTCTTTTTCCTAAATTAACCCTCATTTGGTCATGCAAGAATTTAAATTCAGGAAAAGCATAAAGAGCAAAGGTTGAATGATTGGAAGACTAAATTATGGTTTGGTCATGCCCTAATTATAGCCCCAATTATCCTATAGGTCCACCAAATAATTGCAGTACGGTCGCTGATCAACTAATTGATTATAAACATGCAAAGGGTCGCTAATCCTAATCATGTGATAAAAACAATAGGACAATATTAATTAAAATAAAAACAGGAATTCAAAATATAATTTAGAACATAAAAAGGTCTCTAAACATGCAAGATCCACCTAAGACCCTAGAAGAGGATTTAGGTATCCATAGGTATCAAGAACAATAAAATAGAAATAAGGTTCATGAATTACAGAGATAAGAATAACCCGGTAAATAGAGAAATTCCTGATCTAAGTCTTCAATTTCTTATTTCTTCTCCAGAGCTCTCTCACAGTGTCAAGAACGTACCCAAAATCTTCCTTTTTCTCCTCACTTCAGCGTTTGTGTTACTGCTGTGCGCTTGTGTCTTCTATGATCTATCAGAGAGTACGGCCCCTTCAAATCAAGTTTCAACACCTTTATATAATAGAATAAGGCTAGGGTTAAGTGAATTTTCTTTCTCTCCAAGTCACACGTATAAAGTGTGGGCCTCAATTCTTAATTCAAGCTTCCAACTCTTTATATAATACTTTTATTCTTCTTTTGCATTTTGTTTTTTCTGCAAAATAAAAAGCAAATTAAGTAAATGATTTATAATAATAGATAATAATTGCTCTAAACTTGACCCAAAGATGTCTCTAAAAATGCACTAAATTGGAGTTTATCAAATCCCACACACTTAACTTCTGCTTGTCCTCAAGCAAATTTTCTAGCTCAATAAAATTTTTCAAATAAATAATAGAGACAACCAAATAAGGAATCCAAAGTTAGAAGCACAATGACAGACAATAGATAATATAGCACATATGAGGTGCCAAAAGGTTGCCCAATTAGAGGCTCATGTCCCTGAGGAATAGATTTTTGTGAACAATGGCACTCGCTCACAATGTCTCTAAGTGTTTAGGGACTAGGGAAAAATATACACTCAAGTTTCAAAAAAATGCACATTACCATATGTTTGTAATTTGACCAAATCTCCACTAAATAGTTCACATGCATGCAAAAGATGGGGTTTCATGGGTTGTAATGGGGCCAAGGTTAAGTCAAGCAAGGTAGGGAATAAGAAGAAAGAGATAATCAAAGGGCTAGAAACAAGAAACAAATAGCAACCTTTGAAACCAAATATGGAGCTCCTATCTATTTTACAAATTTTGTCGAGACTCCAAATTAATTTCACTCTCATTCTTCAATCTTCTTCTATTGAATCAACTCTCTTTGATTTACCTTTTCTCTTGAGTAGACTTTTCTGTTGCTTTTTTTTTGGATTTGCCCTTTGGCTCTTTCATTCTTTTGATGTGCCTTTTCCTCCTTTGCTTTTCTCTTTTTTTTCCAAATTTTCTTTCTATATATTTTTTTCTTAGGAGGAAAACGGTAAGTACATGAAAACTCCTATTTTGTTTCCTTGGTAACAAGATATTCTTGTAAGCACATGATTCACTCCTTTTGTTTTCTTCATCCTAACAAGATAATCAACTAAAGTATAGGACGAAATTCCAGTCCTGACAATATAGACAACTAAAATGTTGGACGAAATTGTAATTTTCAACAGTTGCTCCACATTTAATTCCAAATGGTTACCACAAAAAAAAAGAAAAAAATTATATCTGGGTACCAAAGAAAAAAAAAACATAACAATTAGGCTCAAAGGGGCCAACTAAGGGATAAATTCAACAAACAACTCTGAGGCCAGGAAAATACCTAAATTCCCCAAATCTTTTTACATGATGCAAATCAATTTTTGCTTTGAAATGGTCAAAAGACAAATTCTAGAATGTAGCAAATTGGGAAACACACTCATAGAAAGAAAATGGGTAAAAATTTATTATTTAGTAGCAATCCCCTTATGAAGGCTCAGATATCACATTTAGAAGCTAGTTCACAAAAAGTACTCAACAGGCACAAATGCTAATTATCAGCTTCCTAAGGACAACCCCACAGTTACAATTAAGCAAAAGTCTGTCAAATGAATCAATTATGGGGTCCCAAAAAGGCATAATCTCTATTTTTTTCAATTTAAGCATAATTCATGCAAAACAAGTCAGAAAAAATGCTATCAACATATTTAGTGGGTATGTGCATTAATAGAGAACAAGTGACAAAATATACTCTCCTCCCCCACACTAGCATGAAGCATGGTCCTCAATGCAAAATGATCAAATAGAAACAAAAGGAAATAAATGAAAAAGAGAGAGAGAGAGAGAGAGAGAGAGAGAGAGAGAGAGAGAGAGAGAGAGAGTGACTTCTCTAAGAGAGCTTGCAATATGAGCTTATTCCTAAAAACAAAACAAAAAATAAAATTAAAATAAAAATAAATGAAAAGAAAACACAGGTTGCCTCCTGCGAAGCGCTTGTTTAACGTCATGAGCCTGACGATAGTTGGTGCTCAATCAGGGGGCTTTCCAAGAGCAAATTTTACATCTAACGCTGTGCACCTTCTTCGTTTTCTAACAATGTGGTTGACATTGTTCTTTCTTTTTCCACGTGGTGGATGAACTTCATAGGATTGTGAAATTTTTATTTTATCTCCATCCACTACTATGCTAGGATCCTGCAAAATAAGATTTTTTTCCAAAAGATCCTGCATCTTTAGATCACTAAAAATGTTAGTTTCAACCACATCATCAATATAAGAAGAAGTTAAAGAATAGAAAATTTCATTGGAATTTAAAGCTTTTATAACATCTTCTTCTTTACCGCTTCTTAAAGTTACCTTTCCCTTATGAGCCTCAATCACAGCATCACCAATGGTTAAAACAATTTGGCCAAAAATTGGGGCTATTTCCTCTTTCTCCAGCTCATGAACCAATGGATCTTTCTCATTCTCCTCACAACCGCTCTCATCAATACCATCTTTTGTTTCAATATAACTCACTTTAGTAGGAGCTATTACTTTGATTTGACTCCCTTCAGTAGGAGTCTCTTCATCTTTCTCGAGAGCTTCTACCTCTAGATTATCTTCTTTGGAGAACACTTCATCACTACTAAGAATATTATCTCTGTATTGCTCAGTTTGTGAATAAGGAGTTTCTCGGGCCTCTTGAGATAACATAGCAATGATACTTGAGATTTGGTTTGTCATGGTATCAAATCTATCCCCCCAAGTATCAATTATATCACCCAAGGTATCAATTCTATTATCACTTCTTCTCTCAAAGGCACTGTATTGCACAATTTCCACGGTCGGGGTACACTTAGTTTGTGAAAACTGAGTTTCTTGAGCCAACTGAGTTGCCAGTGCTACCATATCACTAATTTTTGACAACCGATTCTCTATATTATTCTCAAATCTATCAAGTCTTTCAATTATTTTCTCCATTGGTTTGGGCAAGACCTCATTGGCATATGACTTTTCCTCCTCTTGCCTCTGCACTTGTAGTGGCTCATAATTATCCCAGTGGGAGGAATAAGGAGGCGACTCATAGTCATCACAATAATCCAAATAAGGGTCATAAGGAGGAGGAGAAATTGGGATTTGGCACTGAGGCACATACCAATATGAGTTCTCTAAATTTCTTTGTGCCTCTGCCTCTCTAATATAATCTCCAAGGGTCTTAACCATGATTTAGACTTTTATCTGCAAAACAGGTGAATTGCAACAATCTCTTTGGAAAGTATTGGCAATTTTTTTAGTATTTTTTTTCAATAAGATAAATAAAAAACAAAATTAAAATTAAAATTAAAGCAAAAAAAATGTCTAAAGCAATAAAAATCTTTTTCGTTTAATATTGCTAAATTAATCCCCGGCAACGGCGCCAAAAACTTGTTGCGTTAAAAACACACTTAGAGCAAGTGTACTCTTTCGCAGAAGTAGTATAAAAGATTACCGTGTCCACAGAGATTAATTAACAAGTACCAAACTACTTAAGATATACTATTGTTTAGACGAACAAATAGCTGATGGTTGTAATAACATATTAAAAAGTAAAAAATAGCAAGAATAAAATACAAGTTTAATAAATGGTGAGAGGCCTAGGATCACAGTTTCACTTGCAAGCTTCGATTCCCTCTATGTCTAATCCTACCTGAATTCCCTTATTTTACTTAATTACCAATCCATTTACTAAAACTATTAATCCGTTTGGTCATTCGCGATTAATATTCTTTTTCCTAAATTAACCCTCATTTGGTCATGCAAGAATTTAAATTCAGGAAAAGCATAAAGAGCAAAAAGGTTGAATGATTGGAAGACTAAATTATGGTTTGGTCATGCCCTAATTATATCCCCAATTATCCTATAGGTCCACCAACTAATTGCAGTACGGTCGCTGATCAACTAATTGATTATAAACATGCAAAGTGTAGCTAATCCTAATCATGTGATAAAAACAATAGGACAATATTAATTAAAATAAAAACAGGAATTCAAAATATAATTTAGAACATAAAAAGGTCTCTAAACATGCAAGATCCACCTAAGACCCTAGAAGAGCATTTAGGTATCCATAGGTATCAAGAACAATAAAATAGAAATAAGGTTCATGAATTACAGAGATAAGAATAACCCGGTAAATAGAGAAATTCCTGATCTAAGTCTTCAATCTCTTATTTCTGCTCCAAAGCTCTCTCACAGTGTTCGTTTTTCTCCTCACTTCCGCGTTTGCGTTACTGCTGTGCGCTTGTGTCTTCTATGATCTATCAGAGAGTACGGTCCCTTCAAATCAAGTTTCAACACCTTTATATAATAGAATAAGCCTAGGGTTAAGTGAATTTTCTTTCTCTCCAAGTCACACGTATAAAGTGTGAGCCTCAATTCTTAATTCAAGCTTCCAACTCTTCTCTTCTTAATTGACGTCAATTAGTGGGCTTCAACTTTCTCAACTTGGCCAATTGGTCTTATGTGTTAAATTGGGCTGGCCTTTTATTTTCTTCACCTTTCTCTTAATTTTAGTCTATAAATATATATATATATATATATATATATATATATATATATATATATTTATTTATATAATACTTTTATTCTTCTTTTGCATTCTATTTTTTCTGCAAAATAAAGAGCAAATTAAGTAAATGATTTATACAATAGATAATAATTGCTCTAAACTTGACCCAAAGATGTCTCTAAAAATGCACTAAATTGGAGTTTATCACTCTCTCCGACGCTCAAGTCAGTATGTGACCGAGATAAAGAAGAAGGAAAAAGGGGAGAGAACAGAGCGAGTAGGTAAGCAGAGCCCAGAATGAATGGAATGTAGAATGAGAAGAACGTATCGGGATAGAGGGGTGTACCTCTACTTATAGAGTAATTGGGTGTACCGTGAGCGTCGGATTCTGGGGATCGATCCTAGCCGTCGGAAGGCGGGTGACTTTGCGCAGTCTGTTTTGGGGCGAGCTTCATGAGGGGGATGGGCCAGGCCCAATCAAAGGTGGACTCTTAGTCCTGACCGGAAAGTGGCCCCCAAGGTCGAGGATGAGTGCTGAGGTCGGCCTCGGCTTGAGTTGCCTTCGTTTTGCTAAAAAGTCATGATGATGTAGCCACGTGTCATCTAGTGAATGGAGCGACAGTGATGTGGCGTTTGGTCGCCTCGAGGCGACGCTTCGCAGTCCTGCAATAATGATGTCGGATAGGTGCATTGAAGAGGAGCACCGCTTCGTTTTTCAGGTGTGCAAGGGAGTATATAAGGCAAGGTGGCGTGTTCATTCGTCACTTTGCTGATTTATGAGAGAAGTTCGCTACGCAGAGCTTTTGAGAGAAAAGAACTCCGACCACCGCCCGAGATCAGCGCCACCGTGTGAGTTCACTCCTCCGCTGCTCCGAGATCATCTTTCGCCAAATTCTTCAGATTCTCCCTGCAAGAGGTTAGTTCCGAGATACTTTCTCTTTTAAAACAGTTAAAGAATTGTACCTTTTCGAACTGGTGTTTACCCTGGGTTTTGGTAAACACCGCTGGTTTGGAATTGCTCCTTGACTTGCGGGATCAACCAGTAAATCCCAAGATCAGTTTGTATTATTTCTTTTGAAAACATGCGTAACTTTGCGTGAAAAATAAAGAAGATAACCGGTAATCTCGTGGAGACCGTCGAACTATCGAGGGAGATGTAGAAAATGCAGAAATGCAGTAAAGTAAAGTAAAAAGACACGTAAAAGTGCAGGAATTTAAAAGGAAGCGCAATTAAAACGCATTAATTGAAAAGGGTGGTACGCAAGTTCATACATTCGCGTTCTGTTGCTCGTGTCTCATGGTAGTGTGTTGGAGGGTTAGAGTGTAAGAAATTGAATATGAGAAAATGCGACCCATTTTCCACCAGGAAAACTCTTATTTATACTATTTACAAGGAGGGAAAATTCAAAAACTAAGTAACTGCCTAAGAATTTGAAAAAAGGGTAACCGCTAGGCTTGTCCTCGACTTCAATCTTCTTCGATCTGTGCGTGAACTCGTCTGTCGAACAGAGCCTTTACTTTCTTCAAATCTTCCAAGTTATTTAGCTTTGTCGAATTCCCTTTTGAACTGGTTCCCAGAGTCGAATTTCACACTTCTTCTCTTGGAATGGCGAGTCAAACCTCGTTGACTGCATTTATTGAGGCCTGTCGAAAAGACAGGCTAACAACTGGTTAGTTAGCCGGGGCCGAATTCAGCTTTGGACAGTCGCCCCGAATTGCTGGTAGATGACTCATCCTTGCCTCGGGCTATCCGAGGCAGAAATGTAGTGAGGTAGATAGCGTAGAGGGTAGCCAGACGAGTGATATAGTAGAACCTCCTATTGCAGATGGCCTGGATAAAGAGCGAGGAGAGACGAAGCTTTATTCTACCCAGCAAACAGATTCTGAAAAGGTCGGCTGATGGACAGCCCACACGGCCCCCGAGGGGTCACGCTCTCTGTTCAGATCAACATATACGAATGTCTCCGCGAATTCGAGCTTTTCAGTTCTTGTCCCCGACCTAGAGAGGCAATCTTCCGCGAGCGCGGGGGAATATGCCGAGGTGAGCTCTTGACAAGCCGTTTCAGTCGTGACTGTTGAGGACCATGTCGAGCCTGTAGAGGACATATACCACTGGGTGTCTACCGAAGTCTGCAGCATCCATGCTAAATTGAAGCCGGACAAACCTGTTTCCTACTTCAAGAAGTATTACTTGAATCCACACCATGGGGAAAAATGGAGGCTGACACTTGTTCCCGAGGTCCCGGTGTGCAGCGAACATAAGCACTTAGGATATTTCTTCTATGGGGCGGCACTTGAAGCAATGAACGTCCGCCTTCCACTGAACTCTTTTCAGCAACAAGTGTTGAGGTATCTGAGGGCTGCCCCGACACAATTGCTGCCGAATTGTTGGGGACTCCTGAGAGGATTCGAGCTTGCTATGGAGTACCTCGGAAGGAAACCATCAGCCCGAGTATTTATACCATGTTTAACGTGACGCACAAAGTTAAAGTTGGCAAGGATTTGATCAGCTATGGTCACATCGGATTTAAGAACAATCCCGACCATTCATATTTTCACCCGATGAACGATTCAAATAAAAACTTCAAAACAGCTTTCTTCTTTGTTCAACCTCTGAACGCGGCAGCGAAGAAGTCCATTGCTGAGATCCAAGACGGGAAGTTAGTTAAGTCTTACTTTCCACTGAGCTGGAGCCGAGCTCACCATTTCACGAGCAAAGGTCATGTAATCACGAATCCCGACTATGCAGTGGAACCGACCATTCTGAAAGGAGACGACGTGGAATCACACTGGTTAATTGATAAATGGGGCAAATTGTTGGACAGGAGAGGAAAGAAACTCCACTGTGGCTTGATGTTTGATGAGCTAGCCAAGTCCGAGGCCAAACTCAAAGAACACTTTGATAAATGTAGTTGCTTTATCTTTACAACTTATATTTTTTATTGTTGATGAGGCCGGTTCTGATGCCGGCTTGGTTTTTGTAGGTAACATGGACAAATTGGAAGAAATGCTGGCTGGGTCCACCGTCAACACAGTTATTTAGATCCCAAAGATTGCTGAAAAGAAAATCGCACCCTCAATCACGAGGAAGGAAAGCGGGTTGGGCCCTCGTTCCGACCCGAGTAAGCAAACTAAAACCCAAAGGGGCCACTTCAAGCGTTGTTAAGGGCTCAAAGTCGGGCTCAGATAAGGGCTCCAAAAACAAGGAGCAAGAGAAAACTGTCCCCGAGGCCAAGCTTAAGAGAATCCGAGATTCGCTTGCTGAACTGGACGCTGAAAGCAGTGGTGGGCACCCCCGAGGTGCCAAGCTGCAAAAAACATTAGAGAAGAAACACAAGGAGAAAATAGTCAGTGATCTTACCGAGGTTGACTTTGAAGCTGTGGCCAAGGTCGCCAAGATTGGGGTCGAGGCCATTCAGAAGATGAAAGCCGCCGTCGAGGAGAACACTCCAGACTGGCTCAAAGGTACATTTCTTGATACCTAGGCATATAATCGCGCAATCGAGGCCAAGCTTGCTCAAACTTCCCAAGACTTAAAAGTTGTCCGTGGTTATTGGTATGCAGAACTGGTGAAAGAAAATCGGCTACTGAGAGAAGAGTCTGAGAAGAATGCTGAGCTTAAGAAGAAGCTGTCCAAGGCTAAGGCCAGAGCTGGCGAGAACCAGAAGAAGGCTGATGACCTTTCAACCGTAGCCAAGGACCTGGAGTTGGCCCGAGAAGATCCTGCGCGTGCGCGGAAAGAGGCGGAAGCTGCTGAAGTCAAATCTTCGTCTCAGATTGCCGAGCTCGAGAAGAAATGCCAGACGCTGAAAGATGATGGCGCAAAGATGGCGGTTGAAGGCTATACCCGGTGTCTGACTCAGGCCTTGGTGCTCGAACCCAATATCAGAACTCAATACATGCAGCTGCTCTGCAGAGTTGAGGATGGCAAGATCATGGCGAAGGACAAAGTGATCTTTCCTCCTCCCAAGTTGCAATATGAAGAGGCCAACAATGCCGATGGCGACAGGACCGAGGCCGAGGATGTTGAAGCCGATGGTGATGAAGAGGCTGACATTAAGACGCCAGTGAACGCAGATCTTGGCGGGGAGTCGAGCCCGGGAAAGGATGATGCTGAAATGGGGGAGAACTGAAGTTCCCTCTTGAAATTTTTTCTGAACAATTTTTACTGTTTCTTTTGTACGCCGACTTCGGGCATGTCCGGGGCTGGCCCCGGTTTGTAAGCACAATGGGTGCCATCCCCTCTTTCTGGCCTTTAAATTCCCGCATTTCAATTATATTTAATATCTAAGTATAAACATGTATGTTTTAGTAGTGTACCTGTCGTGAGTGCCGAGGTAGCATGTTGTCGTTCATGGCATTAGAGAGAATGTGAGGCCAGAGAGGACCGGCAGAAAGAATTCGCACAAGTGTTTAAACTTGTGGATCAAAGCCGAGGTGGCGGGCAGATGAGCACCGAGGCGGCAAACTCATTGCTCATATAAGATAGGAAGGCCGCTGTGGGCCCCCTTCTCATTCTTCTTACCGATGCCGGCTGTGGGCGATCGGCCTTTGAACCGGAGCAGTTGGAGGTGTTTGGCCTTCACTTTCATCCTACCGAGGCCGCTGTGGGCTGATCGGCCTTCTTACGGAGGTCGTAGGAGACACTCGGCCTTCTTACCGGAGTCGCGTAAGACGAACGGCCTTCAGCGCGGGAACCGCGCAATGGGTCTCCTTCCTTCGGCCTCTGATGGAACTCGTCAGTTCAGGCATCAGAGGGAAGGATGGGCTCGCGTAAAGCGAAATTGGGAAACCGTTCGACCCCTGATGAAACTCATTAGCTCGGCATCAGGGGGAAAGGCAAACTCGGAGAGTTCTCTGATGGAGTGTCAGGCTCAATAGTCAGAGAACCGTTGGGGCCGCTGCGGGGGCCAATCTGCAAGAGCTCGGAAAAGAGCCGTTGAAGCCAAAATAGGCTATTATGCGATGAGCTCGGGAGAACGAGCTATTCCAGCCAGATTAGGCTATTCAGCGACGAGCTCGGGAGAATAAGCTATTGGAGCCAGATTAGACTATTCAGAGACAAGCTCGGGAGAACGAGCTATTGGAGCTAGATTAGGCTATTCAGCGACGAGCTCGGGAGAACGAGCTATTGGAGCCAAATTAGGCTATTCAGCAACGAGCTCGGGAGAACGAGCTATTAGAGCCAGGTTAGGCTATTCTGCGACGAGCTCGTGCGCTTAGACAGTGTAGAATCTGAGGTAGAGACGTGGTTTGTCGGGATCCCGTGTCGGACCTGCAAATAACTGAGGTAGTATCGTGGTGTGAGAAGGACGTACCGCGATTTGCCCGCTGTTTGCGGGAGCCCGTCTGAGATCGCCGCTGCCGGGGTGTTCCTCGGTACTAGTCGGTGATCCGAGGAAGAATTAAATTGTTATGAGTCCTGGAAGACAGCGATGTGCCTCCCACTGTTGTCACCATTGTTCGGTACCTGAACTTCGGACCCGGTCCTTAGCTCGGGGTACTTGTTTGAGGAGTTCCAGGAAAATTGCTTGAGTCCCGATTTGTGAGAGTGAGAGAGAGAGGGAGCTCGGAGCCTGAAGACCATGCTTGGCAAGTCCGGGATGGCTTGTAGGTCCACGTCGGGTGGGGGGGTATCTGCAAGACACTCCAACGCTCAAGTCAGTATGTGACCGAGATAAAGAAGAAGGAAAAAAGGGGAGAGAACAGAGCGAGGAGGTAAGCAGAGCCCAGAATGAATGGAATGTAGAATGAGGAGAAGGAACCGTGGTAGAGGGGTGTACCTCTACTTATAGAGTAATTTGGCGTACCGTGAGCGTCGGATTCCGGGGATCGATCTTGGCTGTCGGAAGGTAGGTGACTTTGCGCAGTCTGTTTTGGGCCGACCTTCGTGAGGGGGCTGGGCCAAGCGCAATCAAAGGTGGACTCTTAGGCTTGACCGGAACTACAATAAATAGTAATGTCATATTTCTCCTCAATTATGAATTTCTGCCTTTTAAGATGTTTGTACAATTGTTAATCATGCCTCGTATACTCTCTGACAAAGTGGTTTCACATAACTATTGATCGGTCTCTTGCTGTTGCTAAAATGTTTGTCCAATTCTTCATGCATTTATACATTGGTATGATGGTATCCCTTTGATTGGTATCTCTTTAATGACAATTTCTTTAGGGTGTATTTGGTATGTTGCAGAGTCTTTTCACTCATGGGAATCATGATTCTCAAGAAAATGTAAATTTCTCTTGGTGCCTTAAAGTTTTCTGGTAATGTTGGGCAATGGTTACGAGAAATTTTCCGCTTTTATGAAAATCTCAAACTACCTCCCCTTGATGGTGTTTAGTCAGGAAATATATAAAAAAAATTCCAAGTGTTGCATAATGTTGGGCAATGGTTACGAGAATTTCATTTCTCTAGATAAATGTTTCTCCTTATTTCTGTAATAGGTTTTATCTTTATTTTTCGACTTTACGACAAATTTCATTTCCCTTGATTCTTTAATAGTTCTTAATAGGATTTACGTACAATAGTTACAAAAATTGTTGTTGATTATTGATGTGTGTGCTTATTTTGTTCTTAGGAATTATATTCAAATTTCCCTTTATGCAGTGATTTATTAATTCATGCATGGTGGTGTCTTCTATCTTTTGGTTATTAATTTGCAGCTTCATGATATGGTGCCAACAAGTGACTTTTCATAATAAATTGTAATTGTATGGGAGTCACAACTTGTATTTGGAAATTCAAAAGTGGAGGGATGGTAGTTAAAAACAGAGTTTAATTGCTAAAATTTTATAGTTGATACTATTAGACATTACGAGACATGAGAAGCAAATTTCTACCTATCTTTGTATATTTGAAGGAATTAGTTTAGATCAAGTTCCTTCAGTTGACCTTATCTAGTAAATTAGCAGTATACTCGTGCATACGCACAGGTGTTGTCGTGTTATTTTTATTAATAGACTTAGACCTATTTTAATTAGTACGAACATTACCTCGTGAAAATCAAGACTAATTTAAAATAGATAAACAAAAGGTTTCAAATAGTAATTGAGTTAGTTCTAACATTACCCCGTAAATATTTACCAGCAACATGCAATATTTTCTGAAGATATTAGAAAAAAATTGTATTAAAGTTTCAAATTTTCCAAATTGTAATATTCATGTAGAGACTAAATAAAACTTTTTTTTTGACAACACTAAAAAGAAGAAGACATGTAGATGTATTGTGAAGTTTCATAACTTTAAAATATTTTCTTCAATTGACATTTTTAATCGTTAGGTAATTACCAATCATGTAGTAATAATGCAACCCAATGGCGAATAACACGAAATTTATTTTATCAGTAATAAAATTATATCAACATGTAATATTTTCCCATTGTAACTCAAAAGTAGATAATATAATTAGAAATTTGAAAAGAGTGAGACGGGAAATAGAGGGGAGAGAGATAGAGAGAAAATTGAGAAAAGTAAGAGTGGGAGAGGAAATAGAAAAATGTGTTTTAAATGTGAGATAAAAAAGTTAAGAGATGATGTGAGAAAGTGAGACCCACAAAATATAAAAAGTGAAATTAAATAATTGGAAATTGACATATTCGTCCTAAAAAATGGTTTTAGATAAGGGTAATTTGGTATTTTAGGTAGTGGTTGTTTTAATTAAAGATATAGTTGATTGATGGTTTTAGATAAGGATAATTTGATATTTTTGGTAGTGGTTGTTTTAATTAAAGATATAGTTGATAGTTAATTAAAGATATAGTTTTTTTATACAAAGATATAGTTGTTTATAGTTGATAGTTGATTGATTATTAAGGTTAAATAGGAGAAAGAAAAATAAAGATATTAGTAGTGGGGATTTTGATTAAAATTATAATAGATTGATTAAAGTTATAGTTCATAGTTGATAGTTGAAGAGGAAAGGGAAAAGTGAGTTTTAAATATGAGATTAAAATGTTAAGAGATGATGTGAGAAAGTGGGACCCACAAAAAATAAAAAGTGAAATAAAATAATTAGAAATGACATATTTGTCTTCAAAAAGTGAGTTTCAAAGAAGGGTAGATTAGTAATTTTGGTAGTGATTGTTTTGTATAGAGTTAATAGATAGATAGATAGATAGATAGTAGATAGATAGTAGATAGATTACTTTTTCACTAAAAAATTGGTTTTAGATAAAGGTAATTTGGTATTTTAGGTAGTGGTTGTTTTAATTAAAGATATAGTTGATTGATGGTTTTAGATAAGGATAATTTGATATTTTTGGTAGTGGTTGTTTTAATTAAAGATATAGTTGATAGTTGATTAAAGATATAGTTTTTCTTATACAAAGATATAGTTGTTTATAGTTGATAGTTGATTGATTATTAAGGTTAAATAGGAGAAATAAAAATAAAAATATTAGTAGTGGGGATTTTGATTAAAATTATAATAGATTGATTAAAGTTATAGTTCATAGTTGATAGTTGAAGAGGAAAGGGAAAAGTGAGTTTTAAATATGAGATTAAAAGGTTAAGAGACGATGTGAGAAAGTGGGACCCACAAAAAATAAAAAGTGAAATAAAATAATTAGAAATTACATATTTGTCCTAAAAAGTGAATTTCAAAGAAGGGTAGATTAGTAATTTTGGTAGTGGTTGTTTTGTATAGAGTTAATAGATAATAGATAGATAGTAGATAGATAGTAGATAGATTACTTTTTCAAAAAGTTTGGATTTTTTCTAATCAATTACCAATTTACCCCCAACTAATGTTTTGCTAATTTTTTCAATTGCGGGTGTTTTTGTAAATTTGGTGGTGGTTTGTTTGCTAAGAGTATAGTAGATTTCAATTGCGGGTGTTTTTGTAAATTTGGTGGTGGTTTGTTTGCTAAGAGTATAGTAGATAGATAGTAGATAGTAGATAAGATGTAAACTTCAAGTAATCAGTATTTGGACAGTAGTGGTGTTTGCTTCTTGTTCCGTTTTTGTCATATGCTTTAGTGTATATACTGTCATGTAGTTGATGGATATGTCACATATAGGCTACCAGTCCATTTATACTTAAATACTGCATGACCTTGTAATTTTTGGTTCTTATCATATTCGTGTGGCCCTTTTGCCTTTGTGGTTTGCTGCATGTATATAGTTTTTTTTAACACTTATCAGAGGCCTGGAAATTAGTCTTTATTATTCAAGTAGGAATTCCTAGATGTTGTAACCTTTATGTTTAACAGGAAAAAGAAACCCCTTTGTATTTTAGGCAGTTGTTTAATGAAATCCTTGATTCAGTTTTCAATACACCGAAGGCATTTATTGGTTCCTTCTACGCTAGTAATTTTTTTTAGATTATTTTAGTATTTAGTTTCAATATCTGCCAACTACTATTTTCAGCACATCATTTAGTATACATGTTCTAGGCTCTTATCCACTTGTCTTCTAGTTGTCTGCTAGGTACAAAATAGTGGTTTATCATTTTGGAAAATTCCCTCTCTATTAGAGCAGGAAAAATTCTCTCTCTGTTTGCGACGGAAAAATTCCCTCTCTATTAGCGAGGGATTTTTTCCTCTCTCATGGTTGTCAAACTCGAGAGTCTACATAGACTCGTGAGGGGACCGTAGACTCGACTCGTAGACTCGTAAGAGTTTATGAACAAAAAAAATGACACTAAAAAAATCGGTAAAATAATTACTATAATGTCAAACAGTATCAAACTATCAATAACAATGAAGACATTTCATCAATACATAAATATGGACTTACCATGTCATTATATGCCACAAGATGATTTCAAATACTTAAGCATGTACAAAGATAATGATAATAATTAATAATACACTTGATAATACTAATTCAAAAAGCAATAACACAGTAGCTTTAGAGCAATAACACTAATCCAGCAATAATAGTACTTGATTCAAAGAGCAATATGACTATCCTTTTACTAATTCTAATTCAGCAATAATACAATAATAAGTGAAAACACATTTAAATGATTTTAATTTATTGTGTGTTTTTGTTATTAAAATTTGTTGAAAACACATTTAAATGTATTTTTTTATATGCTACTGACAATATATGATTGTATTATATATTTATTTTATTTTTATAAATATTAATATTTTAGATGTTATTAATTTACAAATTATTTTGGGTTATGGAGGTGTTAAAATGATATCTATATTTAAAATGGGCTTTAAAAAAGAAAAAAAAACTGATTTTGGGCTTGTTTACTCGCATACACCCCCTGCTTTGCTGATTACACCCCTGATTGTGGTAGACTCGATAGAATCACTTCAGACTCGCGAGTCTATCCGAGTCTACCCGAGTCTATCCGAGTTTACCAAAATTGCGATTCTACATGAAATTTGACTCGTTTTGAGGGAGTAAACTCGTAAACTCGTAGACTCGTACGTGTTGACTCGCGAGTTTGACAACCATGTCCTCTCTATTAGCGACGGATTTCCCGTCTCTATTAGAGACGGATTATCAGAATCCCTCACTAAAAATTTAAGTGAGGCAAAAATTGCACATGGATAATTGTCGTCGCAAAATTTCATCGCTAAACCAATTAGTGACAGATTTTGGTTGTTTAGAGAGGGATTTTGGGCGTCTCTAATTTCTATTTTTTTAGTAGTGTAACACGCCCTAGATAATACCAATAATGTGATTCTTCTTCTGTAAATCAAAGTGGCCTTTCCAATTTGACCTTATTCTCAAACCTATCACTGGAAGGCAAATACAACCGCGTCGCCTACTGTATGAGGACAGAAGAGTCGTCGTAGAGTGAATGATTTGCGGATAAGAAACTTTTCCGAAACATTGTGATGAAATAAGGATTTTGAAATAAAAGTGACCATGATTGGTGTGCACATGTAAAACGCCTGAGATATTTGAGAGTCGGTTTAGAAAGAATAAAGAAGGCAAGATCGTCAGGTATATGATTGCTAACCTTCTTAGCGTTTGTTGGAACCATAGCCATGGAGAGAGACTGCTAATTGCAGTAGTTCATTAGAATTTAGTATGGTTTAAGAGCGCAGAGCAAATAAGAGGCGTTGTAGGGTTTAAGAGTGCTAATTGCAGTAGTTCATTAGACGTTAGTGGCGTGTAATAATTGATTTTTAATTGTAATTCATATATTTTATTAAGTCTTTTTTAAGCCCATTGTGGTTCTACCCGGCTCGAGGAGTTAGTCTCTGCAGTTGCGCGCAAAGGATACCCAATTTATACCAAAAAAATAAGCACTCGTGTAATTCATTCATTATTAAAACATAAATACATGAAGGTATGTCAAAGTACTCTTGAAGACTAACCGACCCTGTTGGCCTTGTGACTTAATCTACCCTGGGACACGGGGGGTCGACCTGGTGGTTCCGGGTTCGATTCCCGCAGTGGACAAACTTAGTGTTGGTCAGTGCAAAATTTGAACCTAAGCACGAGCGAAGATTAGTCTTGGTTGAAAGCTCTAGGGCACTCCGTGGGCAGCCAAAATTTATCCGAACCAAAAAGAAAAGTTGTTACAAGAAGAGATCAAACAACAAAACTTGGTAATTACGTTACTCGAATTAAAAGCGTCAACCACCATCTTGCATCTATCTCAAAAATAACGTCTCATTGTGTATTTTCCATTTTTCAAGAATTTTCCATTTCCCAACCTCTCCCAGCCCCCCTCCTTTATGTGACTCATTTCATTTCATGTTAGAAAACTTATTTTAGTATTGTTCTTAAAAGTAGGTGCTTTCTTACTCTGAATTGATCCCAAGAAAAGGATTTATAGGGACTTAGGTATTGTGGGGGGCCTTAGTACCCATCGAGTAGTTTCTCGGTGGTGGAGGGTACTTAAGTGACTTGGTTCATCCCCCCTTAATACCTGGCTTTTAAAGTGGGATTGTCCAAGTGCTTAGGTGCTTATCATTTGGTATTAGAGCTGGTTGCTAGTGTCACAGAGAAGGAAAAGCTACCCATAAGGGTTTTTGACAAGTGGAGGCTCTAACCGACCAGAAATTGAGTGAAGTGTTACCGAGTGAAGTATCACCATGTAGTGAAGCTTCAGAAGGGGTGCTACTATAGGGACGGGCGTACGTGCTGGGAATGAAACATCGTTCGATATGAATATCCTATCCTTAGAGTGCATGTATTTGGGACCTTTGTGTAGGGCAGAGGGACCAAGATAGAAACATTCAACACTCCGAAATTGTAGTTTGTGATGGTTATAAGGTCTAATAAGAGGAAAACAATGTTATAAGGTCTAATAAGAGGAAAACAAGGACAACCAAATTCTTTGAGATTCTTGTTTTCAGGGACTTTGTTGTAAAAGGATTGGAAAGGGGAGGAAAAATTTGACAAGGCTTTGGTTGGTTATCTGTTAATGAGGTAGGTAGATAGGTATTGTAATAGGACAACCAATTTCTATGTTTGCTTTCAATTTCTATTCAGTCTCAACATTTAATAAGCATTTTCCTTTTCTACAACTTTTTCATGAGAATATATGTACTTCAATTCTATTTTAGTTAGACTGGATTGCTTGGAGGGAGTGTGCTGCACATCCAAGCGTCAAACTCAATGGATCTCAGTTGAACTTTGATGCATCGACTTAACTTCACATTCAATCTTTTTTGGTAATTGCATAGTTTTGGTTTGCTTGAATAACTGCAAGTTTACGAAAGGTAACTGCTTGAAAGAGCATCACACAAGTTGCAGGGAGTAATGTGTACTGATGTAAAATATGCTTACTATTAAACATGCACACGTGTGTGGGTGTGTAGGGCGGTGGCCCTGAGTCCAGTCACATTCTGCATTCATGTTGCATATTTATGCGATTGAAATGATTTTGACTGTCGTGACGTAATGACTTGACCATTGTGATACGATGATAGTGACCGTTGTGATACGATGATATTGACCATTGTGATACGATGATAGTGACCGTTGTGATACGATGATATTGACCGTTGTGATATGATGATATTGACCATTGCGATATGATGATCTGATGTCCTGACCTGATATATATTGTCTTTCATATGATTCATTATATGGTTTGATATCTCGCCCCTTCTGTTTGAATGTTACCCCTATGTTGGTAACGTGCAGGTAACCTCGAATGAATGCCGTTGTACCTTCATTTGATCGAGTCGGTGTCGTCGCTCTGATACGTAGCACTCGGGGGGAAGAACGTTTATTTATGTTATTTAAGTTGTTTACTGTTGGATTTTGAGTTATGAATTTCGCATAGTTGCCACGACTGTTTAGTTGAACCGTTTGAATTTCCGCTGCGTAGTTTTAAAGATGAATTATTTTTGAGAATTAAAATGGCTGTTTTATCGGTTCATCCAAACGTGTTATATAACTATTTTTCAAAAGCGAATTAACTCGTTGTTGTTTTTACAAAGTAAATGTGGCACTCCATTGTTTGTTGAAAAAGATTTTTATGAACTCTGATATTTTTGCATTATTTTGCCGGGTAGAAATGGGGTGTTACAGAGGTTGATCTGGAACCTGGCTGAAGATAATAATCTGAGGCCGGGGTTGATCTGAAGCCCGGCTGAAGAAGATAAGATGAGGCCGAGGTTGATGTGGAACCTGGCTGAAGATAATAATCCGAGGCCGGGGTTGATCTGAAGCCCGGCTGAAGAAGATAAGATGAGGCCGAGGTTGATCTGGAACCTGGCTGAAGATAATAATCCGAGGCCGGGGTTGATCTGAATCCCGGCTGAAGAAGATAAGATGAGGCCGAGGTTGATCTGGAACCTGGCTGAAGATAATAATCTGAGGCCGGGGTTGATCTGAAGCCCGGCTGAAGAAGATAAGATGAGGCCGAGGTTGATCTGGAACTTGGCTGAAGATAATAATCTGAGGCCGGGGTTGATCTGATGCCCGACACTCTCTGCTAACTCCTGTCAAAAAGATACCAAACACAAACTCCAAAGAAGCAATCGTCATTAGAGCAATAAGTGTTAGGTTAGCCAGAAAAAGGAATATCAACATGAGCGTGCATGTTACTCATCCGTTTCTTTCCCTTGGACGGGCTTAGAGATCAGAGAGCCGTCGAGGTCGCTGCGGGCCATTCAGCGAGAGCTCGGAAAGAGGAACTGTTGAAGCCTGAATAGGCTATTCAGCGACGAGCTCGGAGAGACGAGCTATTGGAGCCAGATTAGGCAATTCAGCGATGAGCTCGGAGAGACGAGCTATTGGAGCCAGATTAGGCTATTCAGCGACGAGCTCGGAGAGACGAGCTATTGGAGCCAGATTAGGCTATTCAGCGACGAGCTCGTGCGTGGAGGTGGAAGAGAAGTCTGAGGTGTGAACGCTTCATGGGGAGATTCCCCCAAGTGATTTGTCGATGGCGCCGGTCCTGCAAATCACCAAGAGATAGTAGCATGCTGGTGGTCGAAACATACCTCGGAATGCCCGAAGTGGGCGAGTGAGGATCCGAGAT
Organism: Astragalus membranaceus; assembly: GCA_039519185.1. NCBI lineage: Eukaryota > Viridiplantae > Streptophyta > Magnoliopsida > Fabales > Fabaceae > Astragalus > Astragalus membranaceus. Next base: position 227,489,900 of record CM076846.1, on the reverse strand, counting down.
CGTTGCTGAGTGAGATGTGATTGAGAGGTAGAGTCTCGGGACTAGCGTAGTAAGCCGGAGAATATAGAATCTTGATGAATCCTGGAAGCTAGCGATCTAACTCCCATTGTGGTCGCCATTGTTCGTACCCGAACTAAAGAGAGAGGAAGAGAAGTACCTTGCGGTAGGAGATCGGTTGTCCGAGATGTACCTTCATCCCGAGGTCGAGGACGGCGGTGAATGTTTGGTTCTAGGACTCGGGATATACCTTATCCGAGGAGCTTAGAGGGTTCCGCTTCTCGAGAACTGTTGAGTTGTCGTCAGCACTGTAGAGCTGGTTTCGAGCGCTCCGAGTGGAAGTCCATCCCACGTCGGGTGGGAGGTACCTGCATGCACTCCGATGCTTAAGTCAGCAATGGAATAGGCGGAATGTGCAAGAATGAGAGCGTACCTGGATTTGGAGCCCTGCACCTCTATTTATAGACGAAGTGGCTCGGTCCTGTCCGTCGGATCTGATCGTGCGATCTTGGTCGTCGGCCTTACATAGTCGAGCGGGTGTGCTGCGCCTGGTGCCTTGGGCCGCGCTTATGCAGAGTTATTGGGTCCGACCCAATATCCAATGGGGCTTTTGGCCCAGACCGAAACACCTGCCACTTCTCAGAGTTATTGCCTTCACATGTTCTTTGTCTGGTGCTTGAGATGATGAGGCTTCAGTAGTGAGAGCAGACCCAATTTGCCCAACTTGGTTCTCTAGGGTCTTTATAGATGCTTCATGGGTCTGCATAGTAGTTTTGCAATCACTAATGAAAGACCTCAGCAAAGATTCCATAGAGTTGTCCATAGGTGGAGCATTTTTTCTTTGATTTTGTTGAGCTGGAAATCCTGGTGGAATAGCTGGAGCATTAGAACTTGTGGTAGCAGCATTACTTCCTCCCCATCTGAAATTGGGGTGATTCTTCCAACCAGGGTTGTAAGTATTAGAGTAGGGATTGTTGCCCTTATTGTATTCCACATAATTCACAAAAACTGGATTTGTTGGGCATTCTTCATATAGATGGCCTCCCCCACAATAAACACAACTGGTTTCTCCAAGAGGAGCTTGTTCAACAGCAGCAACAGTTGTCTCTTTTGGCGCTATAGCGTCAGACGCTATAGCGTTAGCAGTGTTCATACTTTTGATCATATTTGTGAGAGATGCTACCTGAGCTGAAAGAGCAGAAACTTCACTCACTTCATGGACTCCAGCTACCTTTTTCACAGGAGTTAGCCTCTCAGTAGGCCATTGGGAGCTATTGGTAGCTATGCGGTCTATGAGATCACAAGCTTCATTGTAGGAAGAGTTTAGGATCACACCCCCAGATGAGGCATCCAACATAAGTCTTGTTTGTTGCTCTAACCCATTGTAGAAGGTCTCCATCTGAATGACTATTGGAATCCCATGGTGTGGGCCTTTTCTGAGCAATTCCTTCCATCTTTCCCAAGCTTCATACAATGTTTCACTATCTTTTTGTTTGAAAGATGTAATATCATTCCTCATCCTGCCGTTTTTATTTGGTGGAAAATAGTTTTCTAAAAACTTTTTAGTCATTTCTTCCCAAGTTGTGATAGAGTTAGGTTCCAAGGAACTTAACCAAGACTTGGCTCTATCTTTCAATGAATAAGGGAAGAGTTATAGCCTAAAGGCATCTTCACCAATGCCAGGTATGATGAAGTTACTACAAACTTCCAAAAATTGTCTCAAGTGGGAAAATGGGTCTTCTTGAGTAGAACCACCAAATTGTCCCACAGTTTGGAACATTTGGAACATCATGGGCTTGAACTCAAAATGATTTGTAGCTAAAGTAGGCCTTGTGATGCTTGTCTCCATAGAGGTTGGGTCAAAGACAGCATAATCTCTCATGGGTCTGTCTCTGTCATTCACCATCTGGTGAGGACCTTGGTTTATGACTTGATCTCTGTACCAATAATCCAAATCAGGTTCAGTGTAAGTGAAAGGACCTAGAGGCATCCTTCCACCTCTTTGGGCTCTTCCTCCCCTTGGAGTTCTTCCACTATGTTGAGAAGGAGTTCTCCCACCAAAAGTACCCCTACCAGTACCAGCAGTATTGTGTTCAGACATGGTTGGTCTGAATTGTTGTAGCCTTTGTTGTTGTCTCAACCTTTTGAATCTTCTCTCGGGTTCTGGATCAAACTCAAAATCAGGTGGCTCTGTCCTGGGCATACGCTATAACGCTTCCTGTTATAACACCAGAAACAAATACCAGAGTAAAATCTCACTAAGAGTGCAAGAATTTTTAAACAACAAAAATTAAATGCAATCCCCAGCAACGACGCCAAAAACTTGTTACGCGAAAAGTAGTTGTGCAAGTATATACAATCGCGACAAGTAATATAGTGATAAAAGTAGAGATCGTCTCCACATGGATTGATGTTAATTTTAAAGTTTAACTTACACTAACACTAGTGAAACAAGTAGCAAAGTTGTATAGTCACAAGTAAAATTAAAAAGGAGTGTTTGAAAATAATAGTTAAAAGAGTAGTTCAAATATGAGAGAGATAAGTTGGACTGCTCGTTGCTAAGTAAATCCCCAAAAGCAAAGCGTTATAACGTCAAACGCTATAGCGTCAAGCGCTGTAGCAATTGATATTGTGCCTTTCAGTCACTAACGCCGGGGTTTTGTTACAAGACTCCTATGTCTAGGTTCTAAATAAGGCTTTCCCACATTCTGGGAATTCAATTGCTCTTAGGTCTACTATCTAACAATTGGTGCTTTCATTCCTTTTTGACTCGCCTCCCTCACCCAAATGCCTCCTCGCGTTCAACCCGAACCCCCCAGCCTCCAAGATGCTCTCGCATCCCTAACCAATGCCATTCAAGAATTCCGAGCCCAACAAGACTCTCGCCATGAATCCTACATCAAAACCTTTAACGACATCCAAGCTCGCCTTACTACTCCATCACCAGGCCCTTCACCATCAACCCCAACCACTACTACTCCTGATTTTTTTCGGCCACCCAAACTCACATTACCACCGTTTGATGGCTCAAACCCCTTGGATTGGGTTTTTCAAGTCAATCAGTTTTTCAACCCATAAACAATCCCATATGCTGTGCGTTTGCAGCATGTCTCGGCATATATGACTAGAGATGCCCTGAGCTGGTTCCAATGGTTATTCAACAGTAACCTTGTATCTACTTGGGACGCTTTCACACGAGATCTGGAGGTGCTTTTGGGCCATCAACCTTTGTCAACCATCAACAAGCTCTTTTCAAACTGCAACAAACAACTACTGTCAGTGATTACCAGAAAGAATTTGAGAGATTAAGCAACAGAGTAACCTGTTTGTCTCCTAGAGCTATTCTTGATTGTTTTATTTCTGGTTTACATGTTGACATTAAAAATGAATTAGCCCTATTAAAACCTACCACAATTGCTGATGCCATTGGTATGGCTAAACTAGTAGAATCCAAATTACTATTAACAAAACAACATCACTACAACCCTAAACCTTACTCTTCTAATTCAGCTGCTACACATTCTGGCCCCAACCTCCCTAACCCCAACACACCCCTCCTCACTGCACCACCTGCTCGTTTAGCCCTCCCAGCGCCACCAGCCAAAAACCCTATGTCTGTGAGACGTTTATCTCCAACAGAAAAGCAAGTCCGTGGTGCCAAAGGGCTGTGTTTTAACTGTGACGAGTGTTTTACACCAGGTCACTGATGTAAATCTAAACAATTCCTCTTATTACTCACTGATGACCCCGACCCACCACCAGGACAAACAAACACTACAGAAGAAGATGTGTGCTTCTTGACAATACCTGACCTTGACCAAACAGATCCTGAACCTCAAACAGAGCCAGACCTCACTGCACCTACACCAAACAATTTTCACCTCTCACTTCATGTCTTGACAGGCCATACATCACCCAAAACCCTTCGCTTTCAGGCTTATATTCATGAACATATGGTTACTGTCCTTGTGGATACAGGCAGCTCTCACAATATCCTACAACCACGCATTGCTACATTTTTTGGGACTCCTCACTAAACCTATACCTCCCTTCTCGGTTATGGTGGGCAATGGGGAATACTTGCAATGTTCTGGATTCTGTCCTAAGGTTACTGTTACTATCCAACACCACCATTTTTCCATCCCCTTTTACTTGATTCCTATTCAGGGAGCAGATGTGGTACTTGGCACTCAATGGTTGCAAACATTGGGACCTTTCCTTTTAGATTTCTCAATCCCCTCAATGAAATTTTACCACCAGGATTCCCTAGTCACTATCCAGGGCTCGGTATCACCTGTGCTTAGCCAAGCCTCTTTTCATCAACTGACTAGGATGATACACACACACACACACACTCTATTGCTGATTGTCATGCCATTGCCATGAATAACATTGCGCTAACTGACACAAACACCACCATCACAGACCCCACCTCATACTTCTCTGAGCATGACCTAGCCAATATTGCTAATCTACACCCTGACTTGGCAGCTTTACTACACCAGTATGCCTATGTCTTCTCTATTCCCCAACACTTACCACCAAACCGTGACCATGATCACCACATCCACCTTATACCTAATTCCAACCCTGTTAACTTAAACCTTACCGTTACACTCACTTCCAAAAAGAAACATTGGCCTCTCTTATAGCTGATATGTTACAAACAGGCATCATAAGACCCAGCACCAGGCCCTATTCCTCACCTGTCCTATTAGTCAAAAAGAAGGATGGCACCTGGCATTTCTGTGTAGACTATAGAGCATTGAATGCTATTACAGTGAAGGACCATTTTCCTATTCCTACTATTGATGAACTCTTAGATGAATTACAGGGTGCTTCCTATTTCTCTAAGATTGATCTACGTTCAGGCTACCATCAGATACGTTTGGCTGAGGAAGATATTCCTAAAACTGGTTTTAGGACTTTTGATGGTCACTACGAGTTTTTGGTGATGCCATTTGGGCTCACTAATGCTCCCTCTACTTTCCAGACTGCAATGAATGATCTCCTAAGGCCCTATCTGCGTAAATTTGTTCTGGTCTTTTTTTATGATATTCTAATTTTTAGTAAAAGTTGGGCTGACTGTTTGCTACATGTTGAACAGGTTCTGTCCCTATTATTTACTAATCAATTCTTTGCAAAATTCTCTAAATGTGTTTTTGGTGACCACTCAGTTGACTATCTAGGCCATATTATCAATGGAGAGGGAGTCACAGCTGATCCCGAGAAGTTGAAGGCCATTGCGGAATGGCCAGTCCCTGTATCTCTTACTACTCTCAGAGCTTTTTTGGGACTTACAGGATTCTACCGTCGCTTTGTGGGAAACTATGCTTCCATAGCAAGTTCTCTTACTGATCTTCTCAAAGCCACCACATTTACTTGGAATCCAACAGCTGAGAAGGCTTTCATTGCACTCAAAGAGGCTATGTTATCATTACCTACACTCAATCTACCAGATTTTACCTTGCCTTTTGAAGTTACAACAGATGCTTCTGGTACTGTCGTAGGTGCTGTTCTCTCCCAGAATCATCAGTCAATTGCCTTTTTCAGCAAGAAGCTCTCCCCCCGTCTGGCTACTTCTTCTACTTATGTTTGTGAACTTTACGCTCTTACAGAAGCTGTTAAAAAATGGAGGCAATATCTCTTAGGGCACACATTCAAATATATACACTGATCATAATAGTTTGAAGAGTTTGATGACTCAAACTATTCAAACCCCTGAACAGCAAAAATGGTTAACCAAGTTAATGGGGTATACCTATGAGATTTGTTACACACCGGGGAAGGATAACTTGGTAGCAGATGCTTTGTCAAGGATGCCTGATGATCATGTGCCCCCTACTCTTCATGCAGTCAGCTCCCCAATTACTTCTTTTGTTGCTGTTTTGTAGGACTATTTCACTAATCAACCTGCAGGAAAAAAATGGATTACCAAGTTAGTGTTACAACCAGCAGACCACCCTAACTTCAAGTTACATTCAGGACTGGTATACTACAAGGAACGTGTTTTCATACCTGAAATTCAGGAACTTCGCTTAGCCTTGATTCATGAATATCATTCCACACCCATGGGGGCCACTCTGGCATCAAACCCACCTTATCTCGCTTGTCAGTTGGGTTTTACTGGCCAAATATGCACAATGATGTTAAGCTATTTATTCAAAAGTGTGATGTGTGTCAGTCACAGAAATACAATACTCAAACCCTATGGCTTACTACAACCTCTTCCTATTCTAACTCAAGTTTGGGATGAAATCTCTATGGACTTTATCACTAATCTTTCTCTGTCTGCTAACAAAACCGTCATATGGGTGGTAGTAGATCGCCTCACTAAATTTGCACACTTCAATGCCCTCCCCACTGGCTTTTCTGCTACTTATCTTGCTTCGGTCTTCATGACAGAAATCTACAGATTACGGTCTTCATGACAGAAATCTACAGATTACATGGAGCACCCAAGATTATTGTTAGTGACCGGGACCGGGTTTTCCTCAGTAAATTCTGGAAAGAGCTTTTTAAATCGCTTGGTACATCTTTAGCTCTCAGTAGTTCTTACCATCCTTAAACGGATGGGCAAACAGAGGTCCTAAATCGATGCTTAGAGACTTACCTTCGATGCTTTGTCAGTGAGGCTCAGCAACAACGGACTCGGTATCTGGCTTTAGCAGAACACTGGTACAACACATCCTTCCACTCAGCCATCGAGATGTCGCTATTTGAAGCTCTTTATGGTCGATCTCCTCCTGCTATGGTACCACACATTCCTGGTAGTTCCAAAGTTTCTTCCCTGGATGAACAAATGGCACACAGAACCCAAATCCTGAAATTATTGCGAGAAAACCTCATCAGGGCCAGAAATCGCATGATTCAACAAGCCAACAAAAAGCGACGTGACAAAGAATTTCAAGAAGGTGATTGGGTATACCTGAAACTTCAACCTTATCGGCAGATCTCGTTGAAATCTCGTGTCTCTCAGAAACTGGCGAAGCACTTTTATGGTCCTTTCCGCGTGTTGCGTCGTATAGGATAAGTTGCATATGAGCTCGATCTACCGGTTTTAGCTCGGATTCATCCCGTTTTTCATGTTTCCCTCTTGAAACCTTGCTATGGTAGTCCAGAAACCCAGACTGTGCCAATTGCTTCCGCAACACCTGCTCTACCACCCCCTCCAGCACCATTCAAAGTTCTTGACCGCCGCTTCGTTTATTCTGAGAACGACATGCAAGAAGAGGAATGGTTAGTTCAATGGGAAGGTTTAGATCTTGAAGAGGCTACTTGGGAACAGCGTGAAACACTTGCATGTGACTTCCCTAACTTTTGTCTTGAGGACAAGATTCTTGTTGACCAGGAGAGTAATGATACAACCAAAAACATCATGGGCCACAATGAAGGAAGTGGTATTGGGCCCGGTAACAACAACAAGCCCAACATTTCTAAAAGGGAGTCCAAGCGTGAAAGGAAGGAACCAATTTGGAGGAAGGATTACAATTGAGTGAAAATGTGCTGAAGCTTCTAGATAATTTACAGCTGTCTTTTGTTAATTTGAATTGCTAGAATAAATTTTAAGTTTGTTAGAAATGGATGAGAATCCAATGCTAGCTAGATATTTTCAGTACTGTCCTATATAAATAGTACCATGATGAATGAAATGATAAGCAAAATTATTACAATTCTTCTCCTTCCTTCACTAGGCTTTCCCACATTCTGGGAATTCAATTGGTCTTAGGTCTACTATCTAACAGTGTGTTGAATTTTTTTGATATACCCTTGATTTGTCACATTCACATATGCCAATAGGGGCGGGCCTCATATGGGAAATTTATAGCGTAAGAAGTAATTCCTGGAAGAAAATTGATGTTACTTGGTGGAAACATGTTGTGGATGGGCTCCAGATTTTGGGACTTTCAAAGATATACTTGAATGGGGTGTGTCGGTTGGGAGGGATTGGTCATTCTCCTAGGGGGGTAAAATATTTAGTGTTATTTAATTTGAGTAGTGAGGCTTTCGTTACTACACCTTTACTCTTAGATATGTTGATAGTGATGATTTTAGTTTGGAAAAGAGCCACTTGATGGTGTTAAATGGGTCCATCGGTATGATCTCAGAAATCAAAGACGACTTCTTTTCACATATCAATTTTAGGTGAACTCGGTGTCAAGGAATCATGGGTTGAACTCTTTATTATCGGACCCTTTCATTTTATTAGGTGTCCTATTGGAGCAGGGAAGAAGGGTGAAATATTCTTCAGAAATACAGATGATGAACTAGTTTGTTTTGATTTAAATACCCAAACATTTGAAGAGATTGGTCTTAAAGGTGTGGTTCCTTGGAAGGCAATATTTTATAAGAAAAACCCTCTTCCTTTTCCAATTGGAGGAGTAAATAAATAATTGTTGTTCTTATCTCAGCTAAGAGGTTTATGGGTATGATTATTATTAAGATTTAGGATTGTATTACCAAGTTGAATGTAATGAAATCATTTGTTTATAAATTGGTGTGTCGATTTCCCATGTTATAATTATTGTCAAGTATGTTAGAAAGAAAGATATATCATATGAATCCCTTATTTCAATGCTTTATGTATTTTCTTTCTATTTGCGTATTGTCTAGTTTCTATTCCATTTGTATGAAGGACCTCCATTTTTATGTAGAATTAGCTTATATGTTGTAATTTTTTTGTAATCTAATGTATAAAATATTTCTGTTTGAACCTCTGTACATTCTGCATGAGATATACATGCCACCAAGTTTGCTTTTTCTTTTGTGCTTTATTTTTGTTTATTCACACACCTGTATATTTCAACTCAATTAACATGTCTTGTTCACACTGTTTGGTTTCTTAATCAACCAGGCTTAGGAGATTTTTGAGTAATCTTGCAAATACTAATGTAAAGTACCCAAGCTCCAAACTGTACTAAACAAAAGTAGGTAAAATATTGATGATAAAATACAAAAGGTAAGCTGGTAGCTGAATAAAAGAAAAGCATATCAGATGAAAACAAGAATATGAAATGCACTGAACATTTTGCGGATGTTTTTGTAATCAAAGGAGTGAAGGACTTGTTTAAAATACTTGGTAAAAATTGAGTACTACTACTAGCACCAAATGCAGTATGATTTGAAAATAGATTTGTGATAAGATTTTGAAGTTGGGGCTCCATATTTCAAAGGGATTTTTTGGTGGATAGAATGACTTATGTATATAGGATAGAATATCTAGTGTGTTATCTGCCATGTATCAAAATTCTTTTGTGAATACATTCACTGAGTATTAGTTCTGTTTTCTTTTGTTTGTGATGTGTCATGGCCCATGTGCACAATTTCCTGCACTACCTAATCAGTTTATATATCTTGTTGCTAATTACATGGTAAATCTATAATGTTTTGTTTACCTAATGTGATGGTAAATCTATAATGTCTTCATTCTATATTATTTGGATTCAAAATAATCATTGATTTATCAGGGCTGCAAAATTTTGTATGGCCAAGGTTTATATTTATTTTCATTTATGTGGGCATGTAGGGTTGTCATTAATCATATACTCCTATTTTGGTTTTATTAGAGAAAGAAAAAATGAATCATTGATTTATGATCACTTTATTCGTTGTTAGTTAGTTTCATTAATTCATTGATAAGGTAAAGTTGTTTTTTTTCTTTAGGTAAATGTTATGGATAGATTGGTAAGTAAAGTTTTTTTTTTTTTATCAACTTGAAATGGTTTCATTAATAGATTGGGCAAAGCCTCAAAACCAAAACAAGTAAGAACCTAAGTTGGGGTACAATGGACCATCCCAACTAATAGGATAAACTTACTACAAACAAAATCAAGCTAATAGATAAATAGTCTTACGAAGAAATAAATGGGAAAACAAAACAAGGCGTGGTAAAACATCTAGGGGGGTGTAGTAACGAAACTGGTGTGATGAAACAACAATCAATTGCGGCCCAAAAGCGAGAAGCCCAGATCCACGAAGCCCAGTTCACTCCAGTAGTAGACGGAACGAGAGCAATGACACTCAATAGGGAAATAGAATTACGATCATCCACCACAAAGTGACGAAAGGAAACCCTAATTCGGCAACTCTTTGTCTCCACGAATCCTCTTCTTCAACCACACCAAAGATCTTCGCACACAACCATTAAATCGCTGAATTCCTTCTCTACCCGACATAAAATTAGCTGAAACGCAGCATCAGAGGTCTGCAAACGGATCACCATCGACGAAATGGGAAGAAATCAGAAGAATCAAGGCTTCAAAGACTTCCATTTATCATTCGAGGGACCTGTCGAAGCTTCAAAAACCCCTGATCTACTTCGTTTTAGTACATGCAAGGCACCATTAGATCTAGACGATTGTAGCCACGAAGAGCCTCGATCAGACTGATACACCACCAGAACCACCGATCACCTTAATTATCAGTCCTTTCCGAGTTGATGAGCGTGCTTAAGACCTGTGGAGGGTGCAAGATCCAGTTAGAGGGGAGTTGATTGTAGAGAGCAAGGTTTGCTACCAGATCTGCAACAGAGTTCGCTTCTCTAGGGATCCACTTGAACACAATTGAGGTAAACTCTGAGCTTATACATTTAATATCTTTCAAGATCTGATCAACCTCTTTTCTTCTAATGTTTCCTTTATTTGCTTGTATGAGGGACTCACAATCGCACTCAACCGAGATGAATTTGATGTTCAAAGAAGCTGCTAGATAAATTCCTTGACGAAGAGCAATCGCTTCTACAGTGAAGGCCGAAGTAGCATATAAAGGTGAGGCTCCCCCTGATAGAATAGACCCTGATGAATCTCTGAGAACAAACCCACTATATCCTGCTCCTGTTTGGCTATTGAAAGTTGCATCTGTGTTGAGCTTGACATAGTTTAGTCTTGGGGGGTTCCATCTCTTTGGACCTCTTCTAGGATTTGCTTCTGTACTGCTAGTGTTAGGAGCCTTTGCATGTTGTGATTGACTTGTTGCTGAGAGAAATTCCTTTCTTGCCTACTTGGTTTGAATCACACATTGTGTTGGATTTGGCTGTTTATTTTCAAAAACCATTGTGTTTCTTGATTTCCAAATGAACCATAAAGCATGAAAGATGGTTGTGATAACTGAATTTCTGAAATCTGTTGTGCCATACTCTTTGCTAAGAATGTCTTTCAACCAAATAGCAATTGTTTTTATATTATGAATGGTAGGAACGTAGCAACTCTGTAGACTGTGCCAAATTGGTGTGGTCCACGGACAAAGTAGGAATAAATGCTCTATTGTTTCTTCCCGTTGCTTGCAGACAGGACATAGATTATCTTTTGCAATGTGTTTGGTGTATAGGTTATTCCTGGAACCAATTGCCTCATGTTTGATCTTCCAGATAAGGTGTTTAATCCTTTCTAGTACCTTAGCCCCCCAAATAGCTTGCCATCCCTCTGTAGAGTGCACAAATGAACTAGATGGGCCCTTTTTTGGTTCTAGAGATTTGACCCACAAAATTCTATAACCTGATCTAGTTGTATACCAACCATCCTTTTCATTAGGCCAGTAAAGAGAGTCTTCTGTAGTAGCCCAGCCAATAGGAGTTTTTAGGGCTTCAATAGCTGAAAGGGGTTCAAGGAACCTGCCTAATGATTGGATATTCCAACACTTAGAGCTTTCATCCACCAGACAGTGTACCTTCATACCCCTAGCTTGTTCCTTAACTTTAGTGATTGCCCCTAATGCCAGCCAAATATCCTCTTCCATATCTATGTTACTGCTATTACCTACACTCCATCTTCCCTCCTTCTTAAGTAAGTCTCCTCCATGGAGGAGACTTCTCCACACCCAAGAGATACCAGCCTTAGGTTTAACCTTCGAAACATCTTCCCTAGTACAATAAATGCTTCTAAGAATAGTTGCCCAGTATTCATTAGGAAATTGAATGCACCTCCGGGCTTGCTTAGATAATAGGGAAGAATTCTGACAGGCAAAGTCCTTAAAGCCCATACCTCCCTGATTCTTACTAGTACACATGAAATTCCTACTTTTCCAATGAATTTCTCTATTTCTTACCTTTGAACTCCACCAAAATTTTGCTATAGCAGAGCAAATAGATTGACAGAAATTTTTAGGCAATCTTACAATAGACATGACATAAGAGGGGATAGCCTGGATTATAGATTTTATTAAGACTTCTTTACCTGCTTGAGATAGATATTGTTCTTTCCACCCTTGAAGTTTAGATAGCACCCTTTCCTTGATCCACTGAAGAGCTTGACTCTTTGAATTACCCCACTTAGCTGGGATACCTAAGTATTTATTTGCACGGAGAGTTCCATATTGGAATTCTAAGGATAGAAGACAGATCTGTCTGCAGATCCAGCCTAGTTCCCTTGCCTAGAACCAACCCTGACTTTTGTAGATTGATAATCTGACCCGAGGCCTTAGTGAAGTCATTAAGAATCTTAACCACTTTAAACATCTCTTCTCTAGTAGCCTGACCAAAAAGAATAGAGTCATCTGCAAAAGGGAGCATTTTTAGCTAGAGTTATACCTTTGATCAAGCCTTGGGTGTTAGCTTTTGAGATCATTCTAGAGAAAACATCAAAGACAAGGATAAAGAGGTAGGGAGAAAGGGGATCTCCTTGTCTCAAACCTCTTCTAGGGAAGACTGTTTTGCTTCTAGACCCATTTACTTAGTAGGAATATTTGACTAAGGTAACAAGAGACATGACTGAGGAGACCCAGGAGGGACAGAAACCATATGACTCTAGGACTCTTTTTAGGAAAAATCAATCCACCCTATCATAGGCTTTATTCATTTCCAGTTTCACTGCAAAACCATTACTAGCACCTTTCTTTTGTTTTCTTAGGAAATGAAAAGCTTCCTGGGCTACCATTAGGTTATTTTGTATAAGCCTGCCCGCCACAAAGGCACTTTGTTGAGGAGATATGAGACTATTCAGAGCTGGCTTTAGTCTTTGAACCACAACTTTTGAAATAATCTTGTAAATGAAGTTGCAGCAACTTATAGGTCTAAGTTGAGCAATTGAGTCAGGATCAGGAACCTTGGGGATAAGGGCAACAACTGTTTCATTCACAAAATCACCAAGATCACCAGAGAGGAAGAACTGAGAGATAGCCTTTACCAGATCATTGCTTATAGTTTCCCAGTTTTTCTGGAAGAAGACTCCATTTAGACCATCTGGTCCTGGAGCCTTATTAGCCCCTAGATTGAACACAGCTGTTTTCACCTCACCCATAGTAACTAGAGCAATAAGGGCCTCATTAAGCTCAGAAGATACACAGTTAGGGATCACTTGTAGACATGTCAAGTCTTGAACACCATCAGAGTCTGAGTAGAGGTTTTTGTAGTATTGTTCAATAGCTAGGATGACCTCTTTGTTGCCTTCCACCCATTCTCCTTGTAGATTTTTGATTCTAGAGATTCTATTTCTGTCTCTCCTTTGCACTGTGGTTATGTGAAAGAACTTGGAATTTTTATCTCCAAAATTAAGCCATTTGAGTCTGGATCTTTGTCCCCAATACATTTCCTCTTCCTCTTGCTTCCAATAGCAATCTATTTCCTTTCTAGTGTTGTTGACTTCCACAGAATCCACTGGGCTAGAATTTAGCAACCTCTCTAGCCTCATTTTTAGCTTAGTTATCTCTATAGCTGCATTCTTAAAGGTTTTCTTATTCCAAGCTCCTAAGTTCCTTTTGCAGTTTCTCATTTTTTAGGAAATAGATTGCCAAGCATCCTCCTCTTGGCTATTAGAATGCCAACCATCAGCCACTACCCCTCTACACTCCTCATGGTCTTCCCAATAAGATTCGTACTTGAAGTATCTTGGGCACCTCACTGAGGGGCTAGGAGTGACGACAATAGGAGCATGATCTGAATTGACAATAGGGAGGGCAATCCCCACAGCATGCTGGTATAGGTCCCTCCATTCCCAATTAAGGAGAATTCTGTCAATCTTTTTCTTGGTTATAACTCCATCCCTTGGATTACTAATCCAAGTGTATTTACTCCCCTTTAGTTGAAGATCCATGAGATCAGTATTGTTTAGGAAGTCTCTGAACAATTGAAGCCTGATAGGAGCAATAGGAGCCATTCCATCCTTCTCAGTGATAGATAACATTTCATTAAAGTCTCCCATTAGGCACCACGGTCTATCACGAGTAGGTTTTAGTCTTTCAAGCATTGGCCATAGATGTCTTCTATCTCTGAAAAGAGGGTTGCCATATACAAAAGTGACTTGGAATAAGTTTCCAGTTTTCTTCTCTTTAACACCAGAATGGATGTAATTAATACAAGAGTGTAAGATTTGAACTTCATACTTAGTATTCCACATCAAACAAATGCCACCAGAAGTTAGTTGGCACACATAACACATTCTGAAACTTGAACTTCCTCTTAACACGGTTAACACGTTCCTCTTGGGCCCTGGTCTCCATGAGGAACAAAATGGCACGCTTCTGACCTTTGATGAGGTCATTAAGCTCTCTACTTGTCGTGGCAGTCGCCAAACCACGACAGTTCCAGTTTATGATGGTCATTTAGACTTTGGAGGCTTGCTTAGGCTCGCCTCCTCAGCCTTTTTTGTATAATAGCCCATATTAAAGTCACCGAACACCTGCTTTGCTTCCAACTCAATTCTAGCTTTACTTTGGTTAGGAGTTTCTGTTATTTTTGCCTTCTTACCCCTATCTTCCCCTTTGCCCTTATCATGATTAGCATCAGACACATCAGTTTTCCTCTTTGTAAGACTCATACTATTTATCATGCTAAGGGCCAAGTTGTTCTCTTCAGCTTCTACCAATTGAGTATGGTTGTCTTCTTCTTCCTTTTCCTCATCTGAAGGAAACTCCACTGTATATTCATGTTGAAGTGGTTTTTTAATTTCCCTCCAATGTGCAGTATCCTTTAGGGTCATCACAGGATTATTTAGATCTGGTATAGTTTCTAGGATAAAGCTGAGAACCACAGGGTCAAAATTTGGGTTGAACCAACCCCCTTTTTGGTTAGGGCTTGGGAGTTTAATTGTCTGTATGGGGCCTGAAAATAGTGGTGTTGCTATTGTGGTTTGATTTATGGTGATGGGTGGTTTAGGTGTAGCATTTGGGTGTTTATACGGTTGAGAGGGTGGAGGGTTAGAAGGTCTAGACTGGTTCAGGGTTAGGAGGTAGTAGTCTATATTAGATTGGTTCTGTCTCATAAGAGCCATTTGGTGGGTATATGTGTTTTCTGGATGGGTAGGGCTAGGTTGGGATGGGTCTTATGGTTTAATGTTAGAGGCTTGTGATTCTGAGGAGGAGGAGTTTCCTAGGTAGTGTATGGATCTGGGTGCAGATACTATGAGGTTTGGTGAGTATTTTGGTTGGTCAGGGTAGAAGTTTGACATGGCGGTAGGTTTAGAACAGTAGTTTTGATCATGTCCCAGGATACCACACTTAAAATACAAAGATTGAATCCTCTCATACCTGTATTTGACCCATAGATTAGGAAGGTTGCTTCTTGGTACCCAGCACCCAGTTAGAATAGGTGTATCCAGAATCACCTTCACTCTTCCTCGTACAAAAGTTCTAAGAAGCCTGCCCTCTGATAACTCTATTTTATATAAAGTTATTCATACAATTAAACCTAGATTATTGCTTATTTTCTAGTAAATTAATATGTAAATATAGCTTATAAATAAAGAAACAACATTTCAAGGATTCAAATGGATTAAACCAATGAACTAAGCAAATTGCATATGTCTTTGTATATTTGATGTTTTTGTTTAGTGCAGCTACTTCAGGAGTACCTACACTGCCTGCACTTGGTGCACCAGCACTGCCTGCACCTGTTGCTGCTACACTAGCAGAATGCACCAAATCATCCAAGGACCAATTTGATGCACCAACACTTGTTATGTGACGTCATGCTTAGTCATGAGGAGCAGATCCACTTGCATATTTCGGCGCCTACTATTGGAGACTTGCTTTAAGGGAGCCATTCATTCAAGGCCACTTGGCACTTCACCATTGGACCACCCCATGTGATATGATGTGAAAGACCAACTTGCTCATGGATGGTCTGTAAATTAACTATGGTTAGCTGTTTTCAGTTACCTTTGGCACCAAGGAAACCCTCTAAGGGAGGAAAGCTCATTGCCTATAAATAGAAGACCATCTCTTCACTTCAAGATAATCCAAGCTTTTAAGGATCACATAGTTTCTTTATATTTGTAATCTAGGTTTAGTTTTTAGATAGTTTTTGAATTGTAAGAAGGTAGGGAAGTGCTTGACAACCTCTTCCTTCACTTCTACTTGGAGGAAACTCGTGTAAGGCATTAGTATTGTACTTCAACTTGGAATCTCATGCAAAAGATCTCCCCTTTGTGTAATCTCTATCCTTTGGAGTTCTTTTGTAATATTACTCATTTTGTTATGTTCCTTACAGATTCTTTCTATTATATAATGAGTAATATGAGCTAAATTCCTTTAGTTGAGATGTTGTAGCCTTGTAATGATCTTCTAAGCAAGTAAATGTGGTTTATGTAGTGTGTGCATTTTAAATCTTGTGTAATACTTCTTTCAAAGCTTATTCTGAATTTGATCACTTTAGAATAGGTAGACTTGTAACAGCAGGCATGGGCATTTAAGAAATCAAGAGTTAATAAGAATGAGTGTTTATAACAACTTCTTTGTTAAACTAACTTTAATAAGGAATTAATTGTTAAAACCGTGTTAAGTCCTAGACATAGGATAACACAGTTCTTAGGGTGAAACAGTGGATGCTTAAGAGACAGGAGTGAACCTATTTAGCATGCCTAGACATAGAAAGCTTGTAATGAAACTCTGAAGAAAGGGACTGAAAGGCACATACTGATGCAACTGCATCCAGTGTACCTACACTGCTTACACCAGTAAAACTCTTAGAAGTGATTTACTTGGTGAAAACATCCCAACTACTATTTCTCACTGATTCCTTACACATATTTATTGTTTATACTATTTTAATTCACTTTTCATACTCCACCCAATTGTGAGTAGTGTAGACACAATAAGTGTACCCTTGTTTGCCTGCCTTTTCGACGGGCCTCAATAAATGCAGTCAACGAGGTTTGACTCGCCATTCAAAGAGAAGAAGCGTGGAGTTCGACTCTGGGAATCAGTTCAGAAGGGAATTTGACAAGACTAAATGACTTAGAAGATTTGAAGAAAGTAAGGGCTCTGTTCGACGGAGGAGTTCGTGCACAAATCGAAGAAGATTGAAGTCGAGGGCAAGCCTAGCGGTTACCTTTTTTCAAATTCTTAGGCGGTTACTTAGTTTTTGAATTTTCCCTCCTTGTGTAAGTAGTATAAATAAGAGTTTTCCTGATGGAAAACGGGTTGCATTTTCTCATATTCAGTTTCTTACGCTCTAACCCTCCAACACACTACCGTGAGACACGAGCAATAGAACGCGAATGTATGAACTTGCGTACCACCCCTTTCAATTAATGCGTTTTAATTGCTTTCCCTTTTAATTTCCTGCACTTTTACGTGTTTTCTTTTTCACTTTCTTTTGCTGCATTTCTTGCACGCCCTTTTTATTTTATTTTTCTACATCTCCCTCGATAATTCGACGGTCTCGCGTGAGAATGCCAGTTATCTTCTTTACTTTTCACGCAAAGTCACGCTACTTTTCAAAGGAAACAATACAAATTGGTCTTGGGATTTACTGGTTGATCCCGCAAGTCAAGGAGCAATTCCAAACCAGCGGTGTTTACCAAAAACCAGGGTAAACAAATTGGCACGCCCAGTGGGACAGTTTGTGCCTTGCTTCGTTGAAAAGTGGTTTTTTCGAAAACTGTTTTTTATAAGTTCTTCAAGAACTGTTAAGATTATTGTGGATTTGTTCAGTTTATGCGTTTAAGAAGTGGTAAAAGTCTCTCAGCGATGTCATGCTCTAATGCAAATAACGCTTCTACATCCAACGCACAAAATTCACAAGATTTTACAGCGATTGGTGATACGACAGGAGTAACCGCTCCCATGACGGCTTCGACGGTTATGCCTGTAACCGCTCCCGTCCAAATTACATTATAAACACAAATAGCAACAAATATTTTCTCCCCCTTTGTTTTCATCAAAAAGGAGGGAAAACATACAAAACACATAGCATATGATATAACAAGCACATTTTAATGCTATGCTCCCACTTACTTGATGATCCCCATGACTAATTGTAGAATGCAAAGAGACAATTCTATATGCATCATACAACAATCCTATATTTTTCCGTTTTTGTCATGATCAACAAGTGAACGTGAGACACAGTTTGCGAATCGAACAGCACAGCTATTAGTCAAAAAGTGGACCATCGCAGTTAAAAAATAAGATATTAAAGAAAATAGTATATCCATGAGATAATACCTCATACTTGGTTCAACTAGTTTAAAAGAATGAAGAAACAGTAACCAATTCTTCTTTTGCAATGGTTTTTGTGAAAGTGTTAACTATCTGTTTTCAACGAACTCAATCACACAATCGCCTTTCTGAACGTGAATTCTAAGAGAATGATACCTAATCTCTATATGCTTAGTCCTAGAGGTTGAACGAGGTCATTTGCATCGGAGTGTGATCTATATGAATGAGATGTATTTTACCCGTTTCCTATTTTTCTAACATGTCTTACAGATATTGTTCTCAATGATGCATGAAACAAAAATTACTCTTTCACATACATGTCTAATATTTGATGAGTTATTTAAGTTCTTCTCTATAACACATTTTCAATAGAGGTAGATAGATCTAACCTTCACCGAGGATTCTTCCTCTATTGATATTATCACAAGTCACATGACCACTTTTTCTGGGGGTGAGTATTAAGAACTTTTTGCGTCTCCAGTCATGAGCTTCAAGTCTCTGCTATCAAGGTACCAATCTGACCCCATACCTTGAAGCATACCTGCACTAAAATCAAGTTGAAAGTTTTGGTTCCCAAATCTCTTTGGGTCCTTGTGGGTTAGTCATCAAGGGGTTTGTTTTCACAATCCACATTGGTTTCTTACAAGCAGGTATAAGGGTACCAAGCTCACACAATCTACGAATAGGACATCTATGAGAGCTATGGTTACCTTTTTGACAATAAGTGCAAGAGAAAACAGTAGGTGTATAACTTGAAGTGGCAGCTACAAAAGTTACTTTCTTTTTCAAAATAGAGGAGGTGGAATTACCTTCATACCCAATACCTCTCCTATGAACATATTCATGTTGGGAGTGAAGTATCTTGGTTAAGGTCTTTTCACCTACCTCAAACTTTTTTAAAGATTCTTTCAAAATTTCATTTTCAACCTTGACTTTTTCAAAATTTTGTTTAAGCTCAAGAAGCTCAAGGTTGAAAGGTTTAGTTTTATGTAGCTCATTCTTCAACTTAGCTACCTCATTCTCAAGAGTCTTAACTTGAGTGAACATGCTTTTGTTGCTCTTTTTCAAATCTTTATATTTATTCAAAAGAGTTTCATGTTCATTATACAGATCTTCAAAAGCCTCACTCAAGTCTTGACTACTATACACATCATCAGATAAATCATCATGCTCAAATGAATCAGAAAGACTATGGTTATTAAGAATTACCTTAGATGTATCATTTTCCATAAGAAGATCAACATTGGCAGTCTTCTCTTCTTCATCTGTTTCACTATCGGTGTGAAGATTGTCCCATGTAGCCTCAGGGGTGTCATTTGCCGTAAAACAAATAACATTTACAACCTCCTCTTCTTCATCAGTTTCACTATCAGTCTCAGAATTGTCTCATGTAGCCTTCATGGCTTTCTTCTGTGGGTACTTGGATTTTAGCTTTGGACAATTCACTTTGAGATGACTCGGTTTGTTACATTCAAAACATTTTGCTTGATCATCTCTTCTCTCATAACTGTCTTCTTTGTTGTACCTAGAATTCTTTGAGTAGTCACCCTTCCCAAGCTTGTTGAATCTCATGAATTCTTCAAACATTTTAGCCATGTCTTAATCTGACCCAACCTCTTTTCTTGCCATTTTAGGAGTCTTAGCAGCAAGAGCAAGAGACTTTCTTTCTTTGACCACTTCTTTTTCGTGAGCCTTCTTAGCGGCCAACACGACCTCGAATGCGAGAAGTGACCCAATCAAGTCTTCTTGAGGTAAAGTGTCAATATCTTTGACTTTAGTGATAACACAAGTCTTAGGAAAGAATTCACTAGTCAAGGGTGCAAGAATCTTCCCATTCAAATCTTTTGTTGAATACCTCTTCCCAAGTGCTCTCAAGTTGTTTACTATCAGATTCAATCTTTGGTGCATAGCTGCAACAGATTCACCTTCCTTCATTTTGAAAGCTTCATACTCGGAAGTGAGAATTCTAATTTTTGTATCTTTTACCTGACTTGTATCGACATGTGTTGCTTCCAAACAGTCCCAAATTTCTTTAGCTGTCTGACAACCTTTTACCCTTCCATACTCTTCTTCACATAGATATAAGTGAAGAATGTTCATTGCTTTGGCATTTTGAGATATTTTATCTAACTCAGACTTTCTCAGCTCACTCAGGTCAGTGGAATAGATATCTTCAACAGGTACTTCCTCTGCTTTACCAGTAACTTGAGATTTAGTAGTATTTCCGTCAACTGCACCACCAGGTTTTGTACTTTTGATTTTCATAGGAATAAGTGGTCCATCAACAATGATCCTCCATAAAGTGAAATCTTTAGCCTGCACATGACATTTCATTCGACTACTCCAATAGTCATAGTTAGTCCCATCAAACAGGGGTGGCCTATAGAAGGACATTCCCTCTTTCATAAATGAACCCATGATCAGAAATAAATAAATAAATAAAATTGCGAGATGTTAAGCTCTATATGCAATTTCTAGCTATTGATACCAATTGTTGGACTATATGATAACCTTAGAGGGGGGGGGGGGGTGAATAAGGTTATACGCTAAACTTGAATTCTTTTTACTTTTCAAAATATTAACAATGCCAGTTTAAATCAAATTGCGGAAAATAAGATTTAAGCTATATGTAGTACCTAAGCAAGCTATACCTATGACAGATCCAATTACAGTGATATTTTATGTTAATCAAATAAACAGATGCAGCGCATTGATGTCAAATATAATAGGCAAATATAAGAGGTAAAGTAAAAGAGTAGGGAAAGAGTTACACCGTGAATTTTACGAGGTTCGGGATAAAAGCCCTACGTCCTCGGCCTCCGGCTTTGCAACCTTTGGATTTGATAACAATCACTATATGAGAAGAACTTCTTCAACGTTTTACAAGCAAGCAACTTCCCTATAGCTAATCTCAATTTACCCAAATTGAGAACCCGAGCTCCCCGCTAAGGATTTCGCAACCACTTCAATCTTCCCGATTGAACGACCCAAGAACACTTCCCAGAATTTCGCAATCACTTCAATCTCCCCGATTGAACGACCCAAGAACACTTCACAGGAGTTCGCAATAACCAAACAGAAGATGATTACAATATAGAAACTATGATCCAATCACTTTAAGCAGTATAACAATATAGTAGCTGAGAGAGATGAGTGATTTGGATCTAGAAGAACTTGAAAATGATATGACAATGAAAGTTCTTTTTCTCTTTTTCAGATCTGGAAATCGTGTAGTGTTTGTGTGTTTTGAAAGTGAAGTCAAGGTCCCTATTTATAGGGATCGTAAAAAAATGACCGTTGGAGGATTTTGTAAAATGTTAGAATCGATTATGTTCCTGAATAACTAAGATTGATAATCGATTCTTTGTTCTAAAAAGGAAATAACTCATAAGTGAGTAATCGATTGATTTCTTTTTGAAAGGAAGCATGAAATCGATTCTTTGCTTGAAACAAGAAGCATGAAATCGATTATTTTCTTTATGGAAGGAAGCATGAAATCGATCCTTTGCTTAAAACAAGAAGCATGAAATCGATTATTTGCTTTATGGAAGGAAGCATATAATCGATTTTATTCTTTCAACAAGTAGCTAAGAATCGATTATGTGGTTTGCAAAAATAGGAGTGTAATCGATTCTCTTCTTTAAAAACACAAAGCCGTTAATCGATTGTTTTCTTTCCAAAACATATTCCTTTAAAAAACCGTAGGCATAAAATCGATTATATGCTTTAAAACATTTTCTCATGTTACGTGCCTTGCCTATGCATGCATGCGTTTGTATAAAATATTTTTCTAGGCTTTTAACACTATAGTTATATTTTAAAAACATCATCTCTCAACTACTAAAAGTTATATAACTGAAGTGATAGGATCTTACATTGTGTCCTATCAAAAGCAAATAACAATTAGGTCTTCAACTCTGGATAGCTTCTCCTCAAAGCCTCTGCACTTTAAGTTATCCTGCCCTTTGATTCATGTCCTGTACTTTTATACCACTGTAACCATTAGTAGATAAAATGTAATTTGTAATCATACAAAACAAAGAGTGTTTGTCCTTGGTTCAACAGGTACCACTAACGGAACTCTCCAGAAAGGGATGGATCCTCCAGGCGTCGGGGTCCTTTCACAAGTAGAATTGACGACTGTCCAATCCCGAGGCACTTGGAGAAACCACCGAAATTGAAGATGTATGATAGAATAGGCGATCCTGACAACCACTTGGATTACTTCGAGCTGATGATGCAATATCGCAATGCTCGAGAAGAGGTCAAATGCAAAATCTTCCCATTAACTCTGAAGAAATCAGCTTTGGGATGGTTTAGAGGTCTCAGGCCTAACTCGGTCTCATATTGGAACCAATTGGCAAAAAATTTCTCTTCTCATTTTGCTCACTCCAAAATGAAACCAAAGTTGACAGAGGTGCTGAAGGCGATTCGCCAAGGAGAAAATGAGTCCTTCCGTGATTATATTGAGAGATTCAATAATGAAGCCTCGACAGTTAGAAATTTGGAGGACTAATTCCGACTTTACTTTATGAAGGATGGCCTGAGGAAAGGAAGTCTTTTCCAAGTCTGCATCGGACTCTGAAAACCTCGAAACCTCGCGGAGTTCTTCTGGAGATCTCAGAGATACATTTATTACGAGGAAGAAGATGTGGCTAGCAGATTCTATGTCAAGCCGAACTCGAACCGGAGCAAAGATCCTAGCTAAATGTGTGTCATACCCTAATTTTGTCCGGCTAATTCAAAACTAGAAAATCCAAAATATTGTTTTTATCGTCTATGTGTGTTGTTCCCAGTCATGTATAGGCGTGTTACTTCTCATTGGTGCGCGTGTGCTATTGTTAATAATGTACACATTTTTGTCCCCGTTGCGGACGGGTGTTCGCGTCTCGTTGTGTACGAGTGTTTATTTTGGTACGCAAATTCGCGTACTCTCGTTGCGGACACGTGTTCGCGTCTCGTCATGTGCGTATGTTTATCGCCGTTGTTAATCAGTTTAATTTTGTCATAAAAATGCTAATAAAAATCAGATATGGAATAAATGTTTTATTATTATTATTACAACCAATCTTTGTTGCAAAAATGGGTACAACCAAAAGAAGTCAACTAATAAAATACAAAAAAAAAAGTACAAAAAAATAAAAGTAAAATAAAAATAAAAGAGAGGGCAGAGGCGCCTCTTTGCTGTTGGGGCAGCAATGTTGCCATTTGAAGAATCACTCCAATGGTGCTTTCTTCTTGCTCCTTTATTGTTTTCCCTGTTAGCTCCAACAACACAGCTTTGCAGACACCACCCTGCAAGCTGTAATTGTTCATCTATTTTCAGGCTCAAGCCAAGTTTCATTTCTGTTGATTCTTTTGTCTTCTATCCTTTTGGGGCACAGACCAAGCAGCTTTGCAGGTTCCCCTCCAGCAAGCCTTTGCTGTCTTTGTTTCAAATCCCTCACCTACACCACACAAATTCAGATATAAATACAAAGAGTAATAAACAGTGAAAAGGGGGGGGGGGGAACCAGAAAAATTGGGAGAAGTAAAAAAGAGGGAGCTTGGAGCCCCAGCCACCCCGTGGTGGTCACCACCACAAAATCGTCCCCTTCTCCTCCGTATCACACCTCACCCACAGCCACCACTGTCCCCCCCAACACCATCGTACAACCGTTCGCACCTCCTCCTCTATCTCCCTCTGTTTCGTCCTTCGGCCATAACCACCACCGCCCTTGATCTAAACCAGAATAACAAACAGTAGCAAAATAGAGTCAGATTTTGAAAAAGAGAAGAGGTTGAAACCGAAAAAGAAAAAGAAAAAGAGTTTATGTTCACTCACAGATTCCGGCCACCGTGTACGGTGGCCGTTGGCCGTGAACCACCAAAGGCGCCTCCATCTCCTCGTTTCATCACCGTCGCTGTCAGCACTGCGACCATCAGAAGCACCACCCTCCATCGCAACTGGCTGTGCAGCACCTACACCTCCATCGGTCTCGCGCCTCTTCTCTCCCTCTTGCGTTTGTTTCTCTTTCTTTTTTCTCTCGTAAGTCGTAACCCCCATTTCCTTTTCCTTCTCTATTTATGCCTCAGTCCCAGATTCAACCCGTACCCCCCTTTTCCCTTTCTTTAAAAAAAGAGCATTTATTATTTATTTGTTTTTTTATAATTTGTTAGCTGCTTCCAGCAGCTTTGCTTTACCTTCTATTATTATATTTCTGTACTACTAACAGTGTATACACCTTTTTTCTTTCCCTTTTGTAATCCCCACCCCACTCATGATACTGTTGTTTTCATTTCTTTATTATTATTGTTATATCTATCATCATTACCATTATGTGCAACGTATCCACGGCTCATTTATTATTATTTTATTATTTGTTTGGTCTGTTATGTGTTGTAGTGTACGCTATCTACATTATTGTCATTCACTCATTCACCGTTTCATCGGAAATTCCCCCTCCCCTAAGCGGTTGTTTTATCATTATATTATTTTAGTATCAACATTTGATTTATTTCACTTACCAAATTCATTTATCATTGTTTCATGTTTCTACCTCTATCTGGATCTCGGGTTAAATCCCTTTCATTTCCCCTTCGCTCCGTTATTCACGAGTCCAACTCATCCTCACACATTTTATAAACCAATGAGTTTAACTCATTCTCACATATTTCACACAATACTAACTTTTTATAAAATCATGTTTTCAAGAAAACATTTTCAAACAGTCAATCACCAAAGCGGTTATTCACAATGGTCACTCTGAGTCCTGCTTGTTTGACCGTTAATAACAACTTTTGTTTTCAAAACGGGCTGAGTGACGACCACTCTGAGTTTCACTTGTTTGGTCGTCACGAACGT
Source organism: Astragalus membranaceus (assembly GCA_039519185.1). Classification (NCBI taxonomy): domain Eukaryota; kingdom Viridiplantae; phylum Streptophyta; class Magnoliopsida; order Fabales; family Fabaceae; genus Astragalus; species Astragalus membranaceus. The sequence continues at coordinate 227,464,690 of CM076846.1, read as the reverse complement.
CTATCCCAATTTCAACGCACCTAAAAAACACCAACACACAAATATTTTCTACCAAGAACTACGTGTGATTTGATTCTCTACCAGGAGATACGTAGGAGCAGAGGGCGGCCGACCTCTGTCAATTGCATTAATAAAAAACCTTTTTTTTTTCTTTTAATTCATTTTTCTCAAAAAGTACAAAAAATAACTAACTGTTTACCGAGCCTTTTTTATTAGCATTATTATAAGGGTAAAATCATTATCTTTGAATTAATAAACATTTACACATTTAGTTAAAAGGTAACCTTCCTTAGGAAGGATGTCGTAGGGTGCTAATACCTTCCCTACGCATAAACGACTCCCGAGCTTAAATCTGGTCCGCAAGCCCCCTTTATCCACTCAATAGGGATTTTCCAATGTTTGCCCTTAAACTAAAACTTTGGTGGCGGCTTCATTCAAGAACTTCGAAGGATCCCTCCTCCGGATTTTTCGGTCGCTACAATGTGCTACTACCGAATTCAAGGAGGTGAAATTTCCCGATCCTCTCCCATCAAAACCGGGTCAAAGGTCCAACAAGTACTGTCGGTATCACCAAAGTAATGGGCATGATACCAACCAGTGCAATGCCTTGAAGGACGATATTGAGGAACTGATCCATCGGGGGAAACTCAGTCAATATGTCAAGAAGCCTGACCAAGTAAAGTCGAGACCCCGAATTGAGGAGAAAAAGAAGAGTGATAAAAATCCCAAAGAATGGTCCTCAGAAGAAGAAGAAGATACCCGGAAGCCCAAAGGACTGACGGTGGTAAATGTAATTTCTGGGGGATTTCCAGAAGAAACTTCGGGCAAGACCATGAAACGAAAGTGGAAGGAAATTCAGAATGTTGCCTCAACCTCGGCAAGTCCCGTGATCTCCAATCACCCGACACTTGCTTTTGGAGATCGGGACCTCCTTGATGGAAAGCCCAATAAGCACATCCCTCTTTTAATCTCGGCTGTAATGGCGAACACCCAGGTTAAACAGATGCTGGTGGATCAAGCAAGCTCGAATGACGTTCTTTTTATTGATCTATTAAGGAAACTATAGATCTCTGAAGAGGATCGAACCCCATATCGGGGAACTGACTTGTCTGGTTTCAATGGTTTGAGAACTAAGCCATTGGGGTATCTAGAACTAATGGTGACATTTGGTGATGAACCTCTGGTTAGGAGTGTCAAAACCAAGTTCTTGATCCTTCCATGTGTAGCGACCGAAGAATCCGGAGGAGGGATCCTTCGTAGTTTTTGGTACAATGGAGCCGCCATCAATATTTATTTTTAGGGAAACATTGAAAAAAACCTTTGTTTTTGGGTTCGGGGGTCGATTAAGTGCGGGGAAGGTACTAGCACCCCACAACATCCTAAAAAAGGTTACCTTTTCATTTAATGTGTAGAAAAATTAGTTTAAAGAAAACATTTTACTTACCCTTTTTGTTATTTGCAAAAAAAAACGGAAAGGAAGACTTAATAAAAATTTTAGTTTTTTTTGCGCTCGACGGGAGTGGGCCCCCGCTCCTACGTATCTCCGGGTGCGATGGAGAAATCAAAGCTACGTAGTTCTTGGGTAGAAAATACTTGTGTGTTGGTATTTTTTATTTTTTTGAAAAGTTTGGGAAAACCAGAGGCCGTTCATGGTGACCAAACAGATAAATCCAGAGTGGTCGTCATTAATGGCTTATTCGGAAAAGAAGGTATTTATAGCGTTCAAACAAGCGAGGCCCAGAGTGACCGCTATAGACAACCGGTTTGTGATTGAGCGTTTGTACGTTTGAAAACGTGCTTACCGGGAAGCGTGATAAAAAAGGAGTCGAAATTATGTTTGTACTTTATTAACTAAAAAGAAGTTTAGGCGGATGTTTGCGATGATCAAACGAGTAATCCTCAGAGTGATCACCGCTACTAATCCGCTGTGAAAAAAGGAAGGTTAGTCCTAACGGTCAAACAAGCAAGGCTTAGAGTGACCACTAGTAACAACCTATTTTTTGCGCGAATTCGATTTTTCGAAAGAAAGAAAAAAAAGAACGGTTCGGAAGCATCACGTTGTGAATAAAAGCGGAATAGGTGATAAAAGGGGGGGGGGGTGCAATTAATAAAGGAGTTGTATTAAAAAGGGAGGTGTGAATAGCGTTTTGGCGCTTTAAAAAAAAGGGCACCGGGGGTGCAAATAGCGTTTTGACGCTAAAAGAAAATGGTTGCCGGGGGTGCAAATAGCGTTTTGACGCTAAAAAAAAACGATTGACTGGTTTATTACTTTTTTACTATTCTACCCTAGAACACGTGATTCTTGAAACGCTTTTTCCTAAAAAACCTAGACTAAACAAGTGGTATGAAGAAAAATCCTTTTGTTTTTTTGGTTGTCCTAGTTACTATTTAATAAAAGGGGACCTTGTTTGTTTTTTTTATTTGGAAGAATGGTCATTTATTATTTTTTTCTTTAAAAAAAAAGGGGTAGTGACATTAGTAACCATTTCTTTTAAGAAAATTTTTTTTTTTTAAAAAAGGTTTTATAAAAAAGGAATACATTTTTTTTACTTTTTTTTGGTTTATTTTAATCCGAAAATTAGTACCTAAATAAAAAGGAACACATTTTTTAACACTTTTTTTTTTAGGTTTATTTTCAATCCGAAAATTAGTAACCATTTTTTTAAAAAAAACAACATTTTTTTTATCACTTTTTTAATCCGAAAATTAGTAACCATTTTTTAAAAAAACAACATTTTTTTTATCACTTTTTTTAATCCGAAAATTAGTAACCATTTTTTAAAAAAAACAACATTTTTTTTAATCCGAAAATTAGTAATTATTTATTTAAAAAAACAACATTTTTTTTACACCTTTTTTACTCCGAAAATTAGCAATATATATAGAAAAGGAATTTAAATGATAGACAACAACAATTTAATAAAACAGCAACAATTTAAAATAAAACAAAACAACATTTAAATAAAAAACAGCAACTAAAAATACAAAAAAGAACAGCAACATTTTTAACATAAAAACAACAGTAACTATATCTACATAAAAAAACAGCAACTAACAAAAAAAACAGTAACAATAGAATTTAAATTACATTACAGCAACTAAAAAAGCAAGAATCATGAATTCGAAATTTACAGGGAAAGCATTACGGTACCTTGAAAAAAACCAGAATGTTGAAGAAGAATTTCTTCTTTGGACCTCCTTAACAGTAACAACAGAAATAAAAAACTATAGAAACTCACAAAGAGAGATGAAAAAAACGAAAGAAAAGAAAAGAACAAAAACTCTCACTCCTTGTTTTTTTTTTTAAAACTCTCTAGAATCCTTTTTCTTCTTCCCACCAAAAAAAAAATCTCCCTCCTACCCTTGAGTTGTGGCCGAATTTATACTAAGGGGATGGAGCCCCTCTCCTTCGTTTTCTGACCTTTCTTCACCTTACCTTGTAGCTTTTTTTTTTTATCTCTTCAAAACGTGGCTTGATATGACAGAGAGGTATGGGGTGTGAAAATGAGGGATGTGAAGGGGTATGGGCATGGCAGAGGAGAGAATGATGGATGTGTGAGAGAGGGAGAGTGAGGGAAAAAAAATGAGTGTGTGAGAGGAAAAGGGGAATGGGAGCCGTAGGTATGTGTGAGTGAGGAGAGGAAGGTTGAGTGTTGTGTGTGATGATGATAGAAGGTTGTGTGAGAGATGAGAGGAAAGGATGGAGGTTGAGTGTGAGTGGGAGAAGAGAGAAAGGAAGGTTGAGTGTGAGAGAGGGAGAGTGAGGGCCGTAGGTTTGAGAGAGAGAAAGAGAGGTTTGTGTGTGAGAGTGTGATGTGAGGGAAGTGTGGGAAAAGTGTATGGGGAAGGAAAAAAAATGGGGAAGTGGGATTGTGGGGAAGTGGGATTGTAAGTTCCAAGAAAGGGAGAGAGAGGGGTAGGTCGAATATGGGGGGGAAAAGAGGAGTGTATGTGGCTTGATTTTGGGGTTAGGGGGGAATGGTTAAAAAAAGAAAAATTTATTTTTTATTATTATTTTTTTAAAAAAAGAGGGTGGCCGAATTTTGAGGGTTTTGGGGGAAAAAAATTAGGGTTTTGGTGGGAATTGGGTTATGGGTTGTGGGTTAGTGGGTTTTTATTTGTTGGGTTGGGTCATGCGAATTGGGCTAGCCATTTTTGCTGGGTTGGGTTCCCATGACAGCACCTTATTATTTTTTAATAGACCCCCACTTCCTTCTTTGCTTATTTTTATTTCTTCACTTCTAAATAAAGTATTTTTTTTTGATGATTAAAACTCATAGCAAAAAAACAAGAAAATAATACATGACATATAAAAAAAAATTATTATTATTTTTTTAATAAATAAAATCTCTCAATTATGATCGGACAAAATTAGGGTATTACACCATGCGAGTCCATTTACAATGGAATCATCGAAAGTCCGACCCTGGGTAGACTCGGGGTGGTTACTTCAACAGTCCACTTGAAGATGAGGTTCTATTCTTTGAATGATAAGATCATCACCATCAATTCCAATTTGGAATCGGCAGAAAGGTGCTATCATCTGTTTCTCAAAGCAGACCGGAAAGCTAAAGAAGAAGCCGAACTTCCAGAGCAGGGTCAGGAGTCAATCAAAGGCAAAGAGCAAATAATAGCTGCTGATGTCAACCTAGCTGATCTTGATGCTAGGTATGAACCTGACAGTTTGGAGGATGAAGAGGATGACGACCTCGCTCGAGAGCTGAAAAAGAAAATCAAGTGTCCGGAACCCGATGGAGAGTTTATCGAGATTCAGCTGGGAGATGACCCAGCAAAAACTGTGAAAATCAGGGCCGATCTGCTGGAGCAGGTGAAAGCCGGGCTCACGCAGTGCCTCAAAAGCCATGCTGATCTTTTTGCTTGGAATGCTGAAGATATGCCTGGGATTCCTCCAGAGGTCGTCTGCCATCAATTAGCAGTAAACTCGGAGGCCAAGTGGGTAGCTCAGCGAAGAAGGATGCAGAGCGGGGAGAAAGCAGTTGCTGCTGCGAAGGCTATGGACGATTTAATTAAAGCAAATTTTGTAACTGAAGTCAAGTATACAACTTGGCTGTCAAATCCTGTACTCGTTAAGAAAAGTAATGGAAAATGGCGCATGTGCATTGATTATACCGATCTTAACAAGATATGTCCAAAGGACGCCTTCCCTGTTCCCAGCATAGACCGGCTTGTGGATAACGCCTCCGGTTTCCGTTTGTTATCTTTCATGGATGCATATTCCGGATATAACCAAATTCTGATGCATCCACCTAATCAAGAAAAGACCGTCTTGATGACTGACCGAGGTAACTTTTGCTACCGAGTCATGCCATTCAGTCTAAAGAACGCCGGAGCCACTTATCAGAGGATGATGAACAAAGTGTTTCGGAAACAAACAGGCCAAACTGTTGAAGTCTACCTCGACGACATGATAGCAAAAAGTAAAGAAGATCATCTTCATGTATCCGATCTCATAGAATTATTTGCCGAGATTCGGACGAATAACATGAGGCTAAACCCCGAAAAATGCACCTTCGGTGTCCGAGCTGGGAAGTTTCTTGGTTTTATCTTACGGAACGAGGCATATAGGCTAACCCGTACAAATGCCGAGTCGTTGCCGAGATGAGAACGCCAACTACAAAAAGGGAAGTGCAGAAATTAAATGGTATGATCGCCGCGTTATCTCGTTTCATCTCAAATGCTGCTTTCAAATCTCTCCCGCTGTTTAAAATATTCAAGAAAGATGCTAAGTTTGAATGGACTAAGGAGCAAGAAGAAGCGCTTGATCAGCTTAAAATTACCCTGTCGCAACCACTGGTCCTAACTCGACCAAGAGAAGGGGAAGTTTTATATTTGTACTTAGAGATTTCGGAAGAAGCTTTGGGCGCTGTACTGATAAGAGAAACGGAGGCCGGACAAAGTCTCGTATACTTTATAAGTAAGGCATTGCAAGGTCCAGAGGTCCGATATCAAGATCGAGAAGATAGCTCTTGCTTTGCTAATTGCAGCACGTCGTCTCCGACCCTATTTCGTCGCTCATCAGATTGTGGTACGGACGAATCATCTGATTCGTCAGATCCTACACCGACCTGATTTAGCGGGAAGAATGATCAAATGAGCGGTAGAGCTCTTCGAGTTCAGCATTAAATATGAGCCAAGGACAGTGACGAAAGCTCAAGTACTTGTCGATTTTGTGACAGAGATGACTCCAATCACTAAAAACAACGAGTTGTGGATCTTACATGTTGATGGTTCCTCAAACCCCAAAGGAAGCGGAGCTAGTCTCATATTAGAAAGCTCTAACGGAGTGATGGTCGAGGTATCGCTCACGTTCCGATTTCCGACTTCCAATAATCAAGCAGAATACGAAGCATGCAACGCCAGACTTTTACTCGCCCGGGATTTCAAGGTGAAGCATTGTGAACTACTTTCGGATTCGCTCTTGATGGTTTCTCAGATCAAGAACCAATTCGAAGCAAAGGACCCGACTTTACAAAAATACCTCGCCCAAGTTAAAGAACTCTTAAGTCTTTTCGAGCACGTAGAGGTTAAACATGTCCCAAGAGCCGAGAATGCTAGAGCCGACATTTTGTCTAAATTGGCTAGTACCAAGGCTCCTAGGAATCACCGATCTGTAATCCAGGAAACACTGGATCGACCAACTATTGAGCCTGAGCTTAATGTATTGACTTCAATCTGCGTTATTGAAGAGAGCAAGAGCTAGATCTCACCAATTCTGGAATATATCGAATCAGGGCTCGAGCCCTCAGATTCACATAAAGCAAAATTGGTGAGAAGAAAGGCGTCGTCCTACTCGGTTTTGAATGACATTCTCTATAGAAGGTCCCTCACCGCGCCTTTACTAAAATGTATAGAGGGAGAACAGGCTGATTATGTCCTTGCCGAGATACATGAAGGCATTTGCGGGCAACACCTCGGAGGAAGATCGTTGGCACAGAAAGTCCTATGAATCGGGTATTATTGGCCAACTATCGAAGCTGATGCAAAGAACTATGTGAAGAAATGTCAAAAGTGTCAAGTTCATGCCGACGTTCATCTGGCCCCACCAACTGAGCTCAGTAGTATCTCTTCACCATGGCCTTTTGCGTGGTGGGGAATCGACCTACTTGGACCCTTCCCAACCGCACCTGGTCAATTCAAGTATCTAATTGTGGCAGTTGACTATTTTACGAAATGGGTCGAAGCCGAACCATTAAGGATCATTAGTGCCAAGAACTGCATCAAGTTCTTCAGGAAGAATATTTTGACCAAGTTTGGAGTTCCGGAAGTCGTGATCACTAACAATGGAACCCAGTTCACAGATAAGGGTTTCAGAAAACTCATGATCGATCTTAAAGTCAAACAACACTTCACCTCGGTGGAACACCCACAAACCAATGGGCAAGCCAAAGCTGCCAACAGAGTGATTTTGAGGGGTCTCAGGAGGCGACTCGACGAGTCTAAAGGTAACTAGGTTGAAGAAATGCCCTATGTTCTCTGGGCATACCGAACCACTCCTCAAAGTACAACTGGAGAAACGCCTTTCCGACTTTCCTATGGAACGGAAGCTGTTATCCCAGTAGAAATCGGTGAAATGACATGGAGGACAACTCACCCGAAACCACCCAAAGACAATGAAGAATCTCTGCAAGAAGAACTCGATAATTGTGGATGAAATCTGAGATCGAGCTTCATTTAATGAACTCGTGGTCAAGCAAAGGATTGCGTCCCGGTATAATGCTAAGATGATATCGAGGTATTTTGAAGTTGGAGATTTGGTACTTCGACGAGCCGATGTAGGTTTAAAAAGCTCTGCTCAAGGCAAATTGGCACCTAATTGGGAAGGACCATATCGGATTGCTTCTAAGATCAGTAATGGCACTTTTGAATTGGAAAGCATGAAAGGCAAACCTATTCCAAGAACTTGGAACACCAAGAAATTACGTGTATTATAGTTTTTAATGCATAACGGATTGAGTGTTTTCCGATCCTGGTGAAGGGCTATTCATAATAAATTGGCTTTAATGCCTATGATGTTTCACATTTTCTATTTGCCTATACACAATCATTATGCAAAATCCGACGGTAAAAAGGGAGGCTGATAAGTCATATTTTAGTGTGTTTTTAGTATTTCTTTTAAGTAATTTATTTGATGTTTTGATTATATTTTAGAACTATTTTACTACCTATTGTTAGTTTTTATTCTCAGGGTTAATTATGGAGCAAATGAGGAAATTTGATGTTGAAATGAGGAAATTTGATGTCGAAATGGGGGACGAAGTGTCAGGACAAAAAATCGCAAATGGGTCCGCGAACAAGTCGGAACCCGACCTGACGACCCCCACTCTGAGCGAACAAATAAAAAACTAGGAGGGGTCTAAAACACAAATACAAAAGGAAAACATTAAAAACTAACCTTGAAATAAAGCAGATGAGTAGATCGGATCTGGAAGAACTCTTTTTGTCGACCTGAAGACAAGCTACTATCACCCTGACCGCTTTGCTCGAAGAAAAGCTCGACACCTCAAGACCGGAAGTCAGAGCAGAAGGAGTTAATCAAGACCGGTAGCCAGAGCAGAAGAAGTGCAGCAACAAAACAAGAGCAGGTGACCCCCTATTTATAGTGGGCCGAATATCATGGATTGGGCCTGGAAGTCGAATCAACGCGTCCAATCAAAACCCAAAGGTCAAGCACTAAAAACAAAACGTCACCATCATTTGCCGCCATCGTAATGCACGCCGTGTCAGAAACATTTAATGCCTGACACTAAATTCAAGGCACTGATCTCACAGCTCAAAAGAAAGCTCGGTAAAGAAAGCTCGGTACATCTCGAGATCGATTAAGTAAATCAAGCTCGACAAAACCCATGACCAACATAAGCCACCCCTTTTTTGAGTCCCTCAAAAAAGAAAGCTCGGTGCGTCCTATGATCGACAAAAGTGACATCAGCTTATCAAGCCAAGATCGCCCCTCAGGCGACCAGGCTTGGGGGCCACTGTTATGGTAATAAGCAAAAGGCCTCAGCAATATTTACACCCCCTGCAAGGCCCAATGATCAAACCAGCCCACATCCAGAAAATCTAGCTCAATCAACCAACGGTTCAGATACCTCTGCAAGATCTATAACGACCCAAGATCGTCATAACAGACATCACACAAACTCTATAAATACCACCTTCAATGCTCATAAAAGAGGTAACTAAAAACACACTAAACATTGATTCACTCAAATACTGACTTGAGCGTCAGAGTATTCTTGCAGGTACAACACCGTCATTTCAAGATCGAACATCGCCATCTCAAGATCGAACACTGCTGATCAAGAACGACATCTACCAACTACTTCAGACTACTCATTAAGGTCGGAAGTACGGTACAGAACATATTTGCTTATATTTTGTAACATGGTAGTATACTATTATTATAGAGATAAATTGCAATTACTAATTTGCTTTCTTCTTGATAATATTACTAAATCCCTTTTTTATTTCCTTTATCTTTAAACTTCACATCAATATTTGGCTGCGATTTTTTTGGTTGAATTCAAAACTCTTGTACCAGCCGCACCTTTTGTTTCTGGGGTGTTCTGTACAATCTTTATCAGAAATCTTTTTTCCTTTTTTTGTCAAAAGAAATATATTTTTCCTTGGCTCTTGATATTTGATCTACAGCGGATATGGTTGAAAAGTAAAGAATGTATTGAAAATGGATCAGTCTTTAGCCCACAGCCATTGGCGATACATATTCGTCGCAGTCCATGTTATGTTACTTATGGCCACTTCGATCTATTATCATTGTCACAGATTTTGCATTAATAGAAAAGGAAAAAAGAAAAGAAAAAGAAGTTGCAGCAAATTAGAATTTGAACCCTTTACAGAATAGGGTAGGGAGTGTGATATATATATATATATATATATATATATATATATATATATATATATATATATATATATATATATAATATTAGGAACCGTTCAATGAGTTACAATTCGAGCTATCCCTTTAGAGAATCTAACAGACAGGGCCAAAGTACTATGTAGGACCCTATCCACTCACTGTACGATGATGCTTTTCGTTTGTCTTATTTTCGTTCTCTACTACGGTAGTTCAACCTAGAATGGATCTAGAATATAATCTTCTTTTTTGGTATTTTTATTACAGAATATAAGACTTTACCTCATGGGTCCCAATTTATAACTATTTTATCTTACGTGGCAACACACCCTCGCATACTTTCTCTTCTGCCATCAAAATGGTTGGTTCTCCTGCTTGCTTTGTAGTTTGTACGCCATCTGAGGTCCTAATTTCTCCTATTTTATGCATTCCATATTTTTATGCAACTCTATTTATTTTTTTGATAATTATATGCTACAACAACTATTAATCTGCAGTTACTTATTCGCTTCGCATATGATTATTGATCTCTGCTATTTTCAGAAAAGAATAATTCTTTCAATTCATAAAGTCTATTATATATGTTGTGAAAAAAATGTCTATTATATATACTAAATTCTAATAAATATATTTAAGTTTAGTTGGTATATATGGATGGCATATAATTTAGTTACGAGTTGACTCTCTCCTTTATAATATCATGTCAACTTGTAATTGGCGATAATGTCAAACATATACAATAGCCGTGTATATAAATCAAATTCAATATATTTACTCCTCGTAAAGATCACAGGAGTAATCTTGTGTAAATATCAAGTCTACCTTTACATGCAACCGTCTGATATTTAATGACAATTATTGTCTGTAAATATTGATGGATTATTATGATTGGGCAACACTATCATAATGATGGATTGTTATCTAGTAGTTGTCTTCATCAACCATCCTAGAGGTTATGTTCTCCATCTAGGAGTACATTTAGACGAACATATATAAGACACATTTAGCTTTTCACCCAAACCTTTGATATGGGAGACAAATGAACCATTAGCTCACAATCTAGTAAGAGGAACCTAGGCCATGGCTAGTCCCCAATACTTATGCCAGTCCAATTATGCTATTGCCCATCTGGTGGTCGAGGAAACAACGCGAGCTATAACTTCTACTTTTGGTGGATCCATAACTCTGTTCGAAACTCTTTTCATTGTTAGCTTATAGCCATAGGGTGCTTTGTAATTCCAATATTCAAACATGCATAAATTAATTTTAAATGGGTGACTCCTAGGAAAGAACAAGGGGTACGAGTCAAACCACAACGTCTTTCACCATATTTGTGTCCTCCATGTAAATCGAACATGTCAATTTATCATGTGACCTCAATCCAAACAACCCGTCATAAGCAGAAAAGTCATTACCAATCCATATCAAAACTGTTCTCATCATAGAATTTTGCTTACACACATCATATGTCAAAACACTAATCCACAGCCTGTTAAAATCATCAATCAAATGTTGAAAATAGATATCAATACATGTTGAACTCGATGGCCCTAATACTACAAATGCTAATTAAAAACATATAAGATTCAAACAAACACTTATCAAGAGGAAGATTGCACACGTAAAAATAACTGGCCAACAAAAATCAAGTGTAGTCAACGCTTGAATAAATCATATAAAACCACCAAAGCATTGCATGGATGTACTCGATCAAAATGCTTCCATGCAATTGGTTAGGGAGAGAGTGAGCGAGAGAGAGGGTGATGTGTATTTTAATTCTCCCTTATTTACCAATTAGTCCCTATAATTCCTCTATTTAATTTTTCCTTTAATTAATCCTCACACTTCACCCTTAATTCTACTAATACGAATAAATCAACACAACTCAAGCAAAGTTTATAATGTGTTATTAAAGGAATGAATATGCTTAGAACTCGGCAAGTACTCGGGTTCGATCCCTGACGATAGAACAGATTAGAGTCAGATTTTACTTATATATATATACCGGTTGAACTCTGGATTATTGAAGATCCCTTTCCCCTAGATACCAGAGGAGGTCAAAGACTATGCTTAAAGTTACTAACTTGGTCAGTCATGTTTTTACTATGATAAAGTAAAATATAAAATCAGACGTAAAATTGTTTAGTTAACTAAGGAAAGTTGATCGATCCAATAATTTTGAAGTGGAAATGTGTACGTGTGATGAGGTGAGTGAGGGATGTAGGAAGGAAGAAGTGAGGCTATAAATAAAGGGACACTACAGGTGAGTTGAGTTGAGTTGAGTTGAGTTCCGAAACAAACAAAAAAAGAGAAAGGGAGAGAGGTGATGCCGGTGGTGTGACTGTGGTGGTACTAGTATTGTTTTGTATTCAGCGAGCGAGCGAGCGGTGTTCTTTTTGTTACGAAGAAGCGGTTTCCTTTTTTCATTAACGTGTACCGACCCTACCTCTTCGGTACGATACGCTACGCAATCTATCTTTTCGTTTCCATTCAATGTTTTCATTAAATTCCTCATTCTTCTGATGCGGCGGGGAATGTTCCAGCTTAGCTTTAGATTAGATTAGATTAGATGTCAATTCACCAAAATTTCTTCTTATTGTATTACTACTACTAATGCAACCACTCAGTTTTTAATTTTGATTGGACCCCAGTTGTGTGATTTTGCTTCACTGAACTGAAAGATTTCTCTTAGTTTGCTGCAGAAAGGGAAAACATAGAATATGGGTGGCACAGGTTCTGGCTCTGACCAGCCACAATTCATTTCCAGCACTGCCAACCGAAGCCTTTCCAATGCGCCGCTTATTGACAACACAAATACTGATCAAATTGTTGTGCCTGATGTGAGTTCCGGTTCTCATTCAATACCTTCATTTATTTTTTAGTTTGCTTTCTCAATGCAGCTATGGTAAAAATGATGGATAAAACCATCGCAGACATTGCTTTAAGTTGCCACCCTGTGTTAAAGATTTATATATAGCCTAGGATATATATGTTCTTCTTTGTTTATATTCTATATATATTTAGATGCCATATGCCGTGCAGAACAGGTGTTTGACAATTCAGCTGACTTGGTTTCGGTGTGTTTCTTTGTTTATATATTCTATATTCATGGAAATTTGAGTTTGGAAATAGGACTTCCCTGTATTTTGTACGACCTTCTAAAAAAATATTTCTATAAATATCCTATTTCCCATTACATAACAATGGAAGTTGTATTATAAACATAAACTTCCATTCTCAGTTTTGAAAAACATACTTGGAAATATATTATTGGATACACTATTCTCATTCAATTCCTGGTCATGTAGTTATGTACCTCCAATAATCCAATCCGACGGAATGTTCCAAGTTTTTGATGTATTCAAATATCCTGTAGAATGGGTGCAAATGAGTCGAGTTAGGCAAGCTCTTGTGGTCTACGCTTGATTTATTAAAAGAAAAATTCCTCAAGCTTCACTCATTTATTAAAACAAGTCAACTCAAAGCTTTAGTTTGGCTCATTTATGGCTTCATTTTTTTTCTACTATCAATTTTTAAAGTTTATTATGTTGTATATATCTTTATGCTAGAAGATCAAGTGAAAATAGAAATAAATATGATTTTGTATTCGTAAAGATGACTCTAGAGTGGACGGAGAAATTTGAAGAGAGTTGATGGTTACTTATTTAAAATATAACTCTTCAAAATGTGAGTTACATTATTGTTAGATGTAAAACAGTAGTAAATAATGTTTTCAGGTAAATATAATGAATAAAGTAACAACTCTTTAGGTAATACACACATTTTGACAGGCGAGCTATTGTTGTCAAGCTTACAAGACTGGAGCTTGGTTCATTTAAGTAATTGAGCATAGTTTCAAGCTTAAGCTTGTTTGTTTAGCTTAACAAGTAGGCTTCATAAAAATATTTAGTGACTTGAGTTCAAATAATTCACAATAGCTCAACTTATTTACACTCCTATGTTGGAATCATCATATTGACTAATAGGTATTTGGGACACAATTGAACTGGCAAGGGTGTCGCATAGAGCATGTTCTAGCTTCAAATTGGGACAAAACCCCTTATTTTTAGCAGTAAAGAAATGAATTATCATTTTATGACTTTATGTTAATAGTTAATTTGTAAGTAAAGCTTGCCATATAAGCTTATGTGGCATTTTATGACTTTATTTTAATAGTAAAGCTTATACATCCCAAGTGTTTTGACTGTAGAGTATGCTACAGTAATGCATGTACTTCATTCAATGTGAAGAGTTGTTTGCTTGAAGACCATCGTTTATGTATGTCTTCTATTTTGCAGAAGAGAAGCTGGAAAAATTTATTTGCATACATGGGGCCTGGGTTTCTTGTTTCCATTGCATATATAGACCCAGGAAACTGTAAGATCACACTATGCATTAATTTCTTCCGTAATATAAAGAAATATATCGACATGATATGCTTATGGCATTCTTATAACCACTTGCAGTTGAGACGGATCTTCAGGCTGGGGCACACTATAGATATGAGGTGCTATGAATAATTATATATAATACCTACTGTCAAGACCTATGGTCAAGACTTCCTTCATCTCTTTTTCACATTTCTTTTTGCTTTCCAGTTACTTTGGATCATATTGGTGGCATCAAGTGCTGCTCTTGTAATTCAAACGATGGCAGCCAATCTTGGGGTGGTCACTGGTACTTGATTTGATAGTCGGTTTTATTTTTACTGAATAGATTTGGTATATGGGTGGTTGGTAAGTTTTCCTTTTATATTCTTCCTGGTTCATTAAGTTCTATTTGCTGCTTGCAGGAAAGCACTTAGCAGAGCATTGTAGAGCTGAATATTCCCGGGTATCAAACTTTATCCTTTGGATTATTGCTGAAATTGCCATAGTGGCCTGTGACATACCTGAAGGTATTGAGTTGAATTAAACATTTTGACTTGTTTCATGTTATTTTATTTACATATGTAAACAACATACCACTTTCTGGAGGGATTCATTTTCTTCTTAGTAATTTGAATAGAGTTGACTGATTAAAACACCTATGATATAATTGTTAGAATATAAGAAAGTATCTTAGAATATCTTGGTATTATTGTAGTTTATCTTGTGTTGGAAGTTTCATATTGGATAGTGATATGACCTGGCTAGTAGTTATAACTTATAACTTATACGTGAGGGCAACTCTCACCCCATAAGTTAGCTTTTGGAGTTGGGTTAGCTCAAAAACCAAATTCTAAGATCGTATCAAAGCATATCCAAGATTTGTTGGGCCCCCACTATCCGGATGTTATTGGGTTGTCCGGGTCACACTCCATATATCGAGTCTTGGGCATGGGTGTGGGTTGGAACTTGGAAGTCATACAGAGGATAGTGATATGCCTGACTAGTAGTTATAAGGAGGGGCAATCCTCATCCCATCAGCTACCTTTTGGTGTTGAGTTAGTCTCAAACCCAAATTCTAAGAATAATAACCAAGATATTGAATAGATTCAAATATTCAATGTGTTAATCACTGCCTAACTCCATCAAGATCAGTATGCAGTTCATAGTTTAAGGAACTCATGTTCTCTTACCTTCCATTTTTTTCTCCACTACTTGAGCTCGATATAGTAGACTCAAAATGAAAATTTTCGTAAGAGTTATTAGCGATCCTACTTGAGGATGGCAGGGAAAGTCAGATGGCAAACTATCAACCTTTAAAAGCACAAACTATAGTTTTCCATTTTTTTTCCTTCTCTTTATCTTTTGTTTATTGTACATATGCAGTAATTGGGACAGCCTTTGCATTGAATATGCTCTTCAATATACCTGTTTGGATTGGTGTGCTTCTGACAGGACTTAGCACATTGATCCTCTTAGCTTTACAGCAATACGGGGTAGTTTACTGTATTCCATTCTATGGTTTGATATCATAAAGATAATTTTCATGTCATGAAGATCAATATAAGCTTAATTTGTATTATGAAACAGGTTAGGAAACTTGAATTCTTGATTGCGTTTCTTGTATTTACCATTGCTGCGTGTTTTTGGGCTGAGCTTGGATATGCAAAGCCTGATGCTAAAGAAGTTTTGAACGGTCTTTTTGTGCCAAAACTAAAAGGGAATGGTGCTACCGGTCTTGCAATTTCACTCCTTGGGGCTTTGGTTATGCCGTTAGTTCTTCGTGTCTTCTCTCGGCCATTTAATTTTTCTTTCCTTTTCAAAATGTATTGTGAATTTGTGATGCCATCACTGTACATGTATTTGCCTCAGGCACAATCTCTTCCTGCACTCAGCACTGGTGCTTTCTAGGAAAATACCGCGATCAGTTCGTGGAATCAAAGTAAACACTTAAACTTTTGTATGCATGCTTAATTTTTTTTTCTTTCAGCATTAATCTCTTATTTAAGCTGTGGTAGAGGTCTTTCCGCTCAACCTGATTCTTCAACAATATGGTGGTTGTTTAAGTTATGGTACATTAACAGCAATAATATTTCTCTTTAAAACTGTCTGATCGTTAGTTCGTTACTACCCTATATTGTTTGTTGCTTATTTCGGTTTGTTTCACCATATAATTGTGTAAGTATTAATTTCTCTATCTGTATCTGGCCTGGGTATTTGCAAATAGCTTTGTTGTTAAGATTTACATCTTTCAGTCATTTTCTTGGGATTAAATTTTTATCTAACAATACACATCTTGGCTCATGGTTGCCCCAACTCTGCATATAATAATTTGATAATTAATATAGAAGACATTCTCTTCTTTCTGTATCTCTATCTTTTTTTATGCAAGTTTTCAGAATGTGTTTCTTCAATAATACTATTAAGCTAAAAAGGGTCATAAATGTGTGATTTATGGTAAAGCAGTATCTGAGGTCTTATTTACACAATGTTCTTTAACAGGAGGCTTGCAGATTTTACATGATAGAGAGTGCCTTTGCTCTTATGGTGGCCTTCCTTATAAATGTTTCTGTCATTTCTGTAAGCGGCGCCGTTTGCAATTCTTCAAATTTGAATGAAGAAGATCAGATGAGCTGTCAGGATTTGGATCTCAACAAAGCGTCCTTCCTACTGAGAGTATGTGAAACCTGGAGATATCTTCTTACCTTGTGTAAATTGTAAAGTTTATTCACGGAGTCTACTCTCATTTACCTAATCAACAAACTTTATATACAATTGTTATTGGTAAACTTAATTACAAAATCATAGATGATAATTTATGATATGTGCCATACTCAGAATGTCTTGGGGAAATGGAGTTCAAAATTGTTTGGAATTGCTTTGCTTGCGTCAGGTCAAAGTTCTACGATAACAGGAACCTATGCAGGGCAGTATGTCATGCAGGTAGAGTGTTTTGTGGTTTTTATTACAATATTTTCTGCATAAAAAAATAATACAATGCATATGCATCTTCACTTGAAATAAAACTCCCAATTTTGGTCTTAGGCCTGACTCGTCCGTCCCCACAAACCGGCTTGTAAGATGAGAAGTTTCCAAACCTTATAACGACTACTTAACTATATCTCTAGTTGATGCAAGAGTTCAACAAAAACTGTTGTTTGTCATACCAAATAATAATAATAGTCACTCCTAGGAATTGTTTATATACTTATCCTTTTGTGATTTGAGCTCTCTATTTTGAAAAGAAGTATGGAGTATCAATCATAATTCATTAATTCCTCAAACTAAATTATGAATGCTACCATGAACCATAGTGTTTGTTATTTTTATGCTCAATATACCTATCATATCCTTTGAGATGTAACAGTTGCAACTTGTATCCCCCAATGGGATTTGGGATTGACAATTTTTCTTAATTTTGCTAAGGTTCACTTAGATAGTGCCCACTTGAAGCATTGGTAATCTTCTAACTTTTTCCCCTATGAATTGTTTCCTTATTTTAGGGATTTCTTGATTTACGACTGGAGCCATGGATTAGGAATATGTTAACCCGTTGTTTGGCCATAGTTCCTAGTTTGATTGTTGCACTCATTGGTGGCTCTGCTGGGGCTGGGAAGCTCATAATAATTGCATCTGTAAGATATCTTTCCCATCTATTTTTCTTATTTTTTTGGTCCTAAAATATATGCTTATGCTTTTCACTTAAAAATATGTCTTTACATTAAAATCAATTGTCTGTTTAAATTGTCATGCTATAATATCATGGAAGTTTCTCATATATTTGTAACTCAACTGCACTGTGGTCACAAGTCACAACTGTTCATAGCTGCACTGTTAGCTTCATCCAATTGGGCCACTCAGGTGATTATATAAACTTACATGTCACCACTTTGTGCTTTAACAAAAGTATTTTTTTTCTACATGGCATTGTTTTATAATTCCTGTCGTTTGCGTATGCATACATTTTTGTTTACAACAGAAGTGTTTCTGCTAAAGTTCGCGCTAAATCCCTTCTTTATCTGCTGATCAGATGATCTTATCATTTGAGCTTCCCTTCGCATTGGTTCCACTCCTCAAGTTCACAAGTAGCAAAACCAAGATGGGGGCACATGCTAACTCTTTGATGGTAAATTTTCTTGGCAACATGAATTTGTAGTTCTACATTGCAAGCAAATGGTAAATTGATTACAGACTTGACAAAATTGTCCAAAATTGTTCAAAGTGAAGTGACTATGTTTCAGAAGAAAAAGATAGTTGTTCTGCATCTTATCTGACATAGAATTGACTTCTCATTCTTAATTGCAGATTTCCGCTATTACTTGGATAATTGGCTCCCTGATTATGGCCATTAATATATACTATTTAATAACTGGCTTCATCAATCTGCTTCTTCATAGTCACATAGAAATTGTGGCTAAGGTGTTTCTTGGGATATTAGGATTTTCAGGTATGGGGGTATATTTGTCTGGTATAGCTTATCTCGTACTTCGCAAAAATAGAGAAGCTACACACCTTTTGGCTCTAACAGCACCTGAAAGTCAGCAAATGGCAAATGAACAAGTCAATTCTCTTCCAAGAGAAGACATAGTAAGCATGCAATTGCCACATAGAAATAGTTCTGCAGATCTTGACTAACAAATTTATCAATATAAGGTGGATTGGCAAGATAGATAAATAAATATCATTGTTAATTTCTAGATTAGTATGATACTGTCTGCTGGTATTACTTGGCTGGAATTGCTAAGCTTTTGATTTTTACGTGATGGCCATCTTAATGGACTGATTCTCTATAACTTGTGTGCAAAGACCCTTTTATCCTTTGTCCACATTCTTCTCCTTGACTCTTTAGATGCAGTTTCCAATACCTTTTCATAGTTTTGTAGATTTTTTGATCAGCTAAATTGAGCAGGTTGCCACTATAAAACTCATGCCATGACTTTATAGAAAGAAAGGGTCATTGTGGACCAGTTGTAGGTGGCTTTACTTTATACTTACACAAGAGATGACTGATTTGAATTTGTGACCTACTTACATAGAAACAAATTTACTTTTCGTATGTAAAAAATAAAAATATAATGTAACATAAGGTCATATCTATGTCCCTACTCGGTTTATCCATGTTGCTCTAGTAATAGAGTAAGGACAACCAATCCGAAAGAAGTTGGAACTTGGAAGAGGCAAAATAATATCAATTTGTTGTCAATCTTCACCAAGTTATCTCTTTGGATAACAATCTTTATTTTAAAGACATTGATATTTTATTTACTATTGCCTAGAAATATATTTTTAATATTTACGCTTCCCATCTAACATATTTATATTTATAGACTCGGATGCAGCATAAGAATATCAAAAATAGCCCTACATTTAACAAAGTCTCTCTGACTACCTAAAGACAAGTCACTTAGCCATAATTATGGTCATTATCTTGAAATGAAAATTAGTTATATGATTGGCCTATACCGCTCAATTTTCTGACACCAAGAATTTTATGAACAAGAACAACCACATTATAATTCAAATTGGGAACAACTTATGTGATTCAATTTGGGCCTATTAAAGTCATTTTCTGGCGTAGTATCTTTTCATCGGAGTTTAGAAGCTGAATATTGTTCTGACTAGTGACTACCCTTTTCTAGGTCTAGGACTCACAAGAGGATTGGGGTACTTGCTTGGGATATCTTGGGATAACATTAAGGAATGTAATGTGCTCTTACTAAAATAGAAGGCATAGTGTTCACGCTAGAACTTTGATCCGATTCGGGTAAATAGGATCGCATATATATAGAGCAAGAAATCAAGTATATTATTCAAGATTGCATGCATTTCCTGCCCTCATAAGGAAAGTATGTATATAGTACAATTAGGGTTGCATGCATTTCCTGCCCTCATAAGGAAAGTATGTATATAGTACAATTAGGGTTCAAGGTCATAGTTGTCACACTTTATGATTATGACCATTGGGAGGATTACGAGTTGGAAGAACTGAGGTACTGGAGCTCAGTTATAGATAGAGGGCTCGATCTTAAATTAGGGTTTCGACTTAGATATACATATTGGTTGGTCGGCTACGACATCAAGTGTTCTCTTAATGGGTCTTCTCGATAGTTACCAATCACTCAGTTGAGTCTCCGATATATGACTATTGGCTGAGAGGCATTAGGTATAGATAGAAAAGGGGATTTGGATCCTCTCATTCCCTACTCACCCTACATCTCCTCCCTTCATCCTCTCTATCTCCGTCTTAAATTTACTCTCTCTCATCATTATTTATAATTTTTTAATTATTTTCTCTCTCCTCCCTCGTATTTTGTGATGGAGAGGAAGTACGGAAGGAGAAGATAAAAGGATAGAGAAATTAAGGAAAAGAAAATTTCAATGAGGGGAATAAATTCCAATAATATTTTTTTTATAAGCAAATTTACCCCCCGACTCCTCACAAATTTTCGGAATTGACCAAACTATCAATCTTACCGCTGACTCCTCAAACAAATTTCTGGAATTACCACCTATATATGGACAAAAACCGTAGGTAAAAGTCACGCCACAAGCCTTCCCTTGATAATTACTGATCCATTCAAAATCAACATATCTCCCACAGCTCCAGTATGATTAACACAGGCATATAAATCTAGAACACAACCAACAATATTGTATTTTCTATCATTTTAGCTGAACAAATTACGAGTATCCAGCTATAACAAAGTGAACATGATGAACTTGTCAACCAGTACATTCTTCTTCCGATAGTCATTGTACAATGGCTCCAGCTAATAGGTCCGAACACGCCAATAATTTGGACGATTTGTTTCTTACAAATACATTAAACTTGTTGACAAATTGAATAAAGAGGCTATCTGGTTTAGGATTTCACTGCGCAATTGAATCTTCTTTCTTTGGAACAGAAAGGTGACCTTTCTCTTGCAGGCTCTTAACGGTTTCATATAAGGACTGGCTCACTGGAGTGAACTCAAATCCCAAATCTTTCAGCTTTTGATTTGAAAAGATATTCGGTTTTGCTCTAGGATTCTTTTCGTCTGAACACCTGCATGCGTAAAATATATGAACTTAATTAGCTTCGAGTCTATGAAAGGTGAAAGCATTTTGGATTTCAAGGCACATCATTTCGTAAATGCAAACATTAGTATTAACATGGGTATTAAAATGTTAGTATTTTTTCATCTATTTCTTATTTTTTACAATATAAAATGATAAAATAATAAGCCCAAAATAAGCTGTTCCAAACGGCCCCTTATTATTTTTATATGAAGTTTTAAAAGTATGACAACATTTACATTATTATTAAAAAAAATTATAAAAACAAGAACCTTGGCTTTGAGCTTTGTATGATGATCAACAAGTCAACAACAGGTGAGGTTCACTGGATCAAATCATAGTATAATTAATATCCTATCTTAAATAAGTCAAATGGGAGACCATTGAATTCTACACATCATCTCTTAATAGTTTGCACTTTGCACGATACTTTATTTTTTGTTGACAAAATCCTATAGTTTTTCTTATTCTTCTCCTACGTACAAATATTGAACTATTAATTATCTAGTTTCCTTTAAAAAAATGATTTAGCATGATATTAATGGAAGAGGTAGGTAAAAGTCATAAAGAGATGTGGAAGGGTCATAGCTAGTGTGACAGTGATATTGCGGTTGGTAAGGACTCGTATGCTCCACTTGATTATGTTTTAACTTTTACTTTTATAGAATCATAGAGAAGTTTTCAGCACGTATATATACGGAATATAGATTACATAAACAAGTCAAGGTTGGTATACCTACTTCAAGTAATAAGGTTGGTACAAAAAATTAAAGAAACAAACAATAAATTCAATGTACTAGTAGTTGAGGAAAATTACACATATATATTACAAAATAATACACTGAATTTACACACTTTTATTTATTTATTTATTTATTTATTATATTTTCATAGTTATAGTTTAACTTGCTGTTAAAATATTTCATTCATTTTTCTTCTAGCAAATATATATTATTATCTAATGGTCTTTTTATAAAAGATAAAATTGACAAGAGTTGTTGGTGTAGTAATGAACTTACTTGGTAGGAACTGGGTAATCTGGAAAATGGTTAGCAAGAATTTGACAAAGGTGGCCACGGTGCAGAGAAGTTTGAGCACATATGTATCGACCAGAAGCAGAAGGCTTTTGATAAACAAGTATGTGGGCTAATGCCACGTCTCTAACATCCACATATGCTTGTGTTGCATTTGCATAGGTCTTAGCAGAGCCAGTGAGGTATTTAAGTATGTGAATTGTGCTTGCATTTACGGTGGGTTGTAGTAGTGGTCCAAGCACTAAAACTGGGTTCACCACTACCAAATCCACTCCTTTTTCTTTTGCCATTTCCCATGCTGCTTTTTCAGCCACCGCCTTCCCATAGCAATACCAATTCTGCAATTTATTTATATTATATTATATTATTTGTGTATTAAACAAAACATTGACTAGTTAGTTGATGATACATATAATTACCTTG
The DNA here is from genome assembly GCA_039519185.1 of Astragalus membranaceus. Lineage (NCBI taxonomy): Eukaryota > Viridiplantae > Streptophyta > Magnoliopsida > Fabales > Fabaceae > Astragalus > Astragalus membranaceus. The sequence goes on along the minus strand of CM076846.1, from coordinate 227,441,918 downwards.
GTGTTCTTGCAAAAGTCTAAATCACTCCAACAAGACTCGTCAACCTCCACATCGACACTCCTTTTGGGGTCCATATAGACGGCGCCAATTGAGGAGGTGAACACCACGCGTCTTACTTTTGCTTCTGCAGTTGCTATTATCACATTCTTCGCTCCATTCACAGCCGGCTCCACCATTTCTTCCTGCGTTCGTTCCCACGCGCGTCACAAACAAAAAAACGTCTATTTTATATATGCAATCCATCATTTTTTTTAACCAAAAGAAATGGACATAAAGCCTTATCTAAGGAAACTGAATCTTTTGTTTTGTTAGTAATTTCATAGAATATAATAATGATTAACGTGAGATATATTTAAACTAAAGTGTCAAGTGACAACGCACCTCACATACTCATATTAATTAACACGTCTTTTTACCCGTGGTTGGTGACTTTGAAATTCATTCATACGACAGGCAAAAGTAAGCAAGCATAGAAACAACAAAGATGGTGCCATGGTGGTAGGAGTAGGACCCACCAGCTAGCGGTTCAAAAGATGACATGACTCTCTTTGTCTGTGTATTCTATTTTCTACAATAATAATAATATTCTAGTGTGTGGCTGTGTTGGACGATTGAAAGTTAATTAAGAATGGAAAAAAGAGGAAATTAATTACAAGAATTAGTAGAACTCACGGGGTTATCGGTGACGGGAGAAGCAGTGTGGAAGACACCATCACAACCGCTAACGGCTGCTTTAACGGAGTTAAGATCAAGGAGATCAACCTTGTGCAGAGTTAGCCTCTCCTTTGCTCCTTCCAACTCTTTCAAGTGCCCATTCTTTGGATCATCTGAAATTAATTCATGCATATATATATATATATATATATATATATATATATATATATATATATGCTCCTCCTCGTCAATATAAATAAATACAAATTAATATATATAATTCATGATGATCTGATCTCAACTCAATCTCAGAATTTAATTGTGCAAAGTAAAGGAAAGTAATGAATTAAGCATGCCTGGGTTTCGCAAGGTTCCTCTCACAGTGTAGCCTTTCTCCAACAGAAGTTTTACCATCCAAGAGGCGATGAAGCCGCCGGCGCCAGTGACGCATATGGTTTGCCCGGTAGCAGATGAAGACTCGGCGGCGGCGGCAGCAGGCATATTGATGATGATGATGAAGTTGGTGACGTAGGTAGGTGTAGTGGTGTAAGTGGATTATGATAAAGTGAATCAGAGGCTTTTATTTATAAAGAAAATATATGTGCTCATCAAACTCACCTAACCTAACCCAGCCACATTTTATTTTATAAGTTTAATATTACCATACGTCCAATAATTTTTTCTTTTCTTTAAAATTTCATTTGTGCTTCAGTTTTTTTTTTTAAAAAAAAAAACAATTATCTAAAATTTTCCATTTTGCTCCATTTTTGCTTTTTAGGAAAATATTATAATCTCAAAAATTCGGGAAAATACACCACCCCGTTTTTAGTCCATTGACACATAACTAAGTCTATTTTGCAAAAGAGTGAGACACGGTAGGGTCGTTTCTTTCAACTTAATCAAGGTCCTGAGTTTGAATTCAGTATTGGACATGCAGCAGTGTTAAATTTTGAAAGAGAGATTTATTGTCCATTGTGGTTCTACCCGACTCGAAAAATTAGTCTTTACAATTGCATACAGAAGATACCGAAATAAATACTCATCTTTCCTCTAATATTTAAGAGTAGGTGTTGTGTGCGTCTTTTAAAAAAATTAGGAGGCCTGTGAAATTTTCACAACAAGTAAGGAAAGTGACTATTCAATTTTAAAATAGAAGGTGTATGTAGAGCGGCGGATCCGCGACGAGATGCAAAAAAAATTATTATAAAAAAATGTTTCATATGATTGTTTAACTTTTTCTCAAATATCCTTACTTAATTTGCTTAAATTAAAGAATCAAATTTTCTAACTCCACGTTTATTTAAGAGTGGATCGCCAAATTAGTCTCTAAGTATACACACTATTTCCTATTTAAGTCCTAAAGTATATGAAAATAAGAAGTAGTCTGTAAAAGTATGTGATATCGGTATAGCCTGATGAGGCTTGAAAACCTATTTAAAAACCTTTCCTCTGAGCCTGGCCTGTGGCCTTTTGTAGGCCCATTTTTGAGGTTTGGTATGGCATTTCTAAAAGCCCGTTTAAAAACCTATTTTACTATTTTCTAAAAAAGCCTAGAACCTTTCAATGGTGTAAGCTTTTGTAAATTGACTAACAAACTAATAGGTCAACGAAATTAAGTTTTAATTTGGGATCTAACAAAGACCTTTTAGGGAAATATCTTTATATGACATTTTATGTAAATTATATTTTATAATAACTTTAAATAGGTAAAAAATTGATGTAGGTCAATATGTTTAAATTAACAAAAAATGTTAGCAAAATAATGGTTTTTTTATCAGTAGCAAAATAATGATTTAACACAAAGTACAAAATTAGTATAAAATAATAATAGTAATACAAATATTATTTATATTTATGTAAAGAGGAATGCTTAATCTTACGAGACAATTATGTACGAAATGCAACAATAAACACGTGGCTACAGTATGGGCTTTATTTTCACCGACCTCCATTTTGCGGTCGGATTCCATGATGTCATGTACCAAAATATAACTTCGTCTGTTTTGAACGAAATTGAAGTTCGTAATAAATAACATTGTTCTTTATGTAAATAGGCCGGCTTGATAGGCCTAAAATGCTTTTCGGATGGCCTGATCTTTTTAGCTAAATAGGCTTTTAAAAAAGTTTTGGCCTTATTTATTTTAAAAAAACCTTAGTCTGGTCTGGACTTGTCGTTGGCTGGGCCGTAGGCCCCTGTCGATCGACCTGGCCTATTCCCACCCCTACTTGGAACATGTATATGTAAAAGACCAATGCCATCTTGCATGCTTACCCATCAAAATTTGAGAAAGTATGGTAGGATCATATCCTAGACCATTGATATACATGATCGTTGAAGTTCATCAAATCAATTTAAAGATTGAGACTTCAAGATATAAGTATCTTATCCTTTTTTATTATTTATATGGTGTCCTAGGTTTATACAACTATGATATTTTTTTTGACGACAACTATGATTTTTGGTTTGTTGTTTGTAAGATTATGATTCATATTGTTATATTATTTTCATGATTATAAAACATCCTCATCATATTATTTACACATGTTGATTTCAATAAGAAAATTGTTCAACCCAAACCCTCCAAATTGAAGAAAAAAAAACTGAAATTTTAATGAAATGTATAAAGAGCATTATGTTTAATTTCATTTATCCTAAACAACGAGAGCTCTTAACGTTTGATGACATTCCCCCTCCTTTTTTGGGTTTTTTTTGGTACCCCCATCACATTCCATATACCCCCATCACATTCCATATACCCGAAAATACCCCTGCCCAAATAACAAAGCGGATTTACCTCAAATGGGGTACCTAATAGGTAAATCCGACTTTAAAAATAACAAAGCGGATTTACCTCAGATGGGGATACATCCGCTTTGTTATTTTTCAAATCGGATTTACCTAGTGGGTAGATAAATCTGATTTCCCTAAAAAAAGGAATTCGGATTTACCCCACCTAAGGTAAATCCGATTTTGTTATTAAAAATAATTGTTTTTTTTAAATTTTAAAAAAGGCTATAAAAATGCTACTAAAAATCCGTTAAAGAGTCAAAACTAATCCAAAAATTATCAAAACACCACTAAAAATCTAATAAAACCAAAATAAGTTTATGCAAATTTTTTTAGATTTTTTGGAAATTATGAAAAATTAAAAAAATTAATAAAAAATAATAAACGATGGAATTTCGGATTTAATGGCTATGGTTTCATTACAATTTGAGCAGATTGCCCGAGAACCGATTTTTTAGCCTAAATTATTCGCCCGACGTACAACATCGTCACGTGTTAACGAACTACACACTAAACAGAACCAAAAGACGGTCGAAATTCGTATCTAATTTTTTAACTGATTTATTTATTTATTAATTAGGTAAATCCGGATTTATTTATTTATTAATTAGGTTAACAAAGCGGATTTACCCCCACATAAGATAAATCCGCTTTTGTTATTTAAAAGCGGATATACTCCCATATAAGGTAAATCCGCTTTTAAAAATAACAAAATCGGATTTACCCCCACTTAAGGTAAATCCACTTTGTTATTTTTAAAAGCGGATTTACCCCATCTTAAATAAATCCGCTTTTAAATTTTTAAAATTTTCAGTGGAAATCGGATTTACCACACAGATACATAAATCCGATTTGGAAATTGGATTTACCTCACAGATACATAAATCCGATTTCAAAAAAAAAATTGAAATCACGATACGTTCGGGATTTTTTAAATTTTGTGAATTGCAATTGCGTCTTTTTACAGAGTCGATGGGGGAGATTGTTATGTGATTGGGGAACAAAAAAAAACCCTTCTTTTTTTGGTCACGAAAGCCAGAGCCCAGAACACCAAGAGCAGTACAGCCCAAAACCGAAGCAAACAGTCCATGCAAGGATCAGTCTACAGCAGCCAACAGATACAAACAACAAGCATAGGTCCTTTCCATAGATCCAAACATTCCAAGGATCAGCCTACAGCAGCCAACAGATACAAACAATAAGCCTAGGCCCTTTCCAAAGATCCAAATATTGCCTACAACAATTGGAACCCTATTTTTAGTCGGTATGCATCGTGTTTGGATTTCAAATTAAAAAATATTTATATGGTCACAACACTTTTAAGCACATAGTTAAGCATGCACACACACACACACACAAAAAGTATACATAATTTAATTATTAAACTTTTCTTATTTATGTGTGTGCGTCTAAATGTGTGTCTAAAAATGTTGTGACCACACAATGTTTTCCCGTTGAAAATACATGTTCTTCCTTCTCAGTTTGGTCACTTTAGTTCGTGTTGCATGTGCTGTGCTTTGTTGGAGTTTCAATCCCGCAGCCACACTCTTTATTTTGGGTCAAAGAAACAGATTCATTGCAATATCAAACAAAACACTGTCCAAAGGCTAACTAATCGGCCCAACTAAGAGCCCTTGCTTATTTCACTCCCCCTACTCACCACACACTCTCAAACCCAGCGAAATGTCCAAAATACCTTTAATAAATAAAAATGTTTCAAGTGCGTCCCTTTTTTTTCTCTAGGATTTCACGGGTTCGGCAACAATGTACCGAACCTGGTATGGTTGCATGGTGCCATGTTAGACGTCTTGCGACACACCCCACAAATTGATATTTTAACGGGTACTACATTATGGGTGGGATAATACCATACCATCATTTTTCACAAAACTCAAGTACGGTACTTTAGTAACTAAGGTACCATACCAAGCCAAATGCAGTGTCGGGGTGTTTGGGAGGGTGATCCACGTGAGGGTAATATTGGAATTTTTAAAATTTGGGGGTGTATATCAACTCTCTACTTATCTATTCACAATTTTCGTTAGCTTACTATTGTATTTATCTCACTGTGTAACTGATTTAGTTGATTTATTTAGAGTTTAGTTAGTTCTAGTTAGTGCTAACTATGGTTAGCTTAGATGGTAACCAGAGATATATATTGTATAGTAACCAGAGATATATATTGTACGGTAACAGAATTGTAACTTCACTTTTTCACTTTCAATGAAAAGTGTTTTTTTCACTCCAATGGTTGTTGAGATTAACATATGGTGAGTGGGATAAACATGACCCCATTTAAACTCAAACAAGTACAGATAAATCTATCAAGCATATTTGGGCCGGATCTGCTGGGAATTTGGGCCTGGTTTGTATGGTATATGCTGTATTGGTCTGTGACCAAAGAAAAACATTGCCTAGAAGAGCCATTTCAATGAAATCATGCAATCTTTGACAAAAAAAAAGAAGAGCCATTTCTAAAGCCATAAAAAAGGCATCTTATTCAAGCAGAAGGGAGAAAAATGCTACACAAATTAATAACATACAGAAGGATTAGGATTAGTGTAAAAGACTTCAAGAAATTAGTTCGGTAAGCATAGTCAGTACTCAGTAGTAGTATAGAGTAAGGACGAAAAAAAATAAGGTGGTAGACTTCTTTCTCTTTTCCTCTCTTCTCCTTCTAATTCACAATCCCAAATAAGAGCCTTAAAAAGTGGTTTGATGTGGCAATATGCTGATTTCTATTGCATGTCCATTAAACCGTTAGTTTTAGTCAAAATTGCATTTTAATTTTTAAAATATTTAATTGGTATGTATTGTTAGTGTAAAGTTTTTTACACAGACAACTAATCACAAATCATATTACAGATGACTTTTAACGTGATTAGGAGAAGAAAACTTATCATTTTTAGTGAGCTAGCAATATTTGATTAATTGATGGTGTAAAAAAAATACATTTTTGACCAAAAAAAAATACATTGATGATGCATATAAACATGCAGAATATTAATCAAAAGTTCATAATGTGGGGATTAAAAGTGATCGAGTGAAATCTTTTATAAGGATTAAAAAAAATTCAAATTTTATAGAACCAAAAACATATTTAACCCCTAGTATTAAACAAAATTGTATTTTTATCGAGGGATGTCGTGGCTCCGGTGGGCTTATAAGAAGCTTCACCACTGGACCTAGTACCTGGGCTAGGGGTACAATTTTTTTAAAAAAAATCATGCATTGTTAAAATATAATAAGAAGTAAAATTTTAATATATCTAATTAAATAAAATACACACCTCATTGTTGTTATCCATGTGATTGATGTTTTGAAATTGTTGAATAATGAGCTATTTATCGATGCTATTGAATACATTTCTGTCATATAAGTCACTAGACAATCGTTCATTCATATAAGTTCAGTGATACAATGCAACATTCTCATAGTAAATTAAATTTGGGGGGTAAAAATCAACCAAAAAAATTCTATCAATACAACTCGGATTTGTATACAATGCAACTCGGATTTGTAGAGTTGAGTTAGATTCAACCAAAATTCTAAAAAACTTCAAACAAGTCCACCCTATTGTGAGTCACGCTAGTGATCATGACCCCTTACAAGATAATAAATGGGCTTGTTTGTCTAACAATCCTCCTCTATTTGATTTGATAAGTATGGAAAAAGAAGTAAACTAAATTTTAATCATTTTTTGGTCCATATATATGTACTTTGTTGTTTATATTTTTGGAGGGAAGGAGTATCATCTTGGAAAAGTCTTTTTCTTTTTCAGAAATTAAGGGTTGGTGATAGATTGACTGGATTTGGATGTCATAAATAAATTCTCATCTAACAATTGATATTATAGGTGAATGGGTGCATCACTTAACATATGGTTGTGTTTAAGTGATCACTTTGAACCACAAAATCCTACAAGCTATTGCTATTATAAGTCTTAACTGCTTCATATCATATGGTTGGCCATGGCATGGAGCCATCAACTTAAAACTTCCCGTCTTCCTCACATCACATGGTTCCAAACGATCCAATGTAAGAGCAAAGCGTGGAGCAATCAAAACCAGTTCTTTACTCTCTCTTATCTAAGTGAGTAAAAATAAAAAGTTGTCATACACACACTTTGTAAGAGTCATAATTAGTAGGGAGTGACACTGAGGTTTCCTTCAAGAGCAAAATAGGGATAATAAGTGCTCTTTATACTAGTAAATGATGCAATGTGAAACATAGATTTGTGGTTGATAATAATTGGACCGTCCAAACCGACTTAGCACAGATAGAGCCCGGCAGTTAGAGCACGACGTAAAAGCTCTCCAAGTATACGGCAGATGGCGCTCATGCAGAACTCCACGTGTACTCGGCCTGAAAGGTTATGAGATCGGATAAGGACGCCACATAACCCAGAGGACACGCGGAGAGAAAAGAAGGCAATGACAAGGAGCCCGGACATGCAGCATAACTCGGCGGTTAGGAAGGAGCTCGGCTATAAATAGAGAGGTAGGATAAACCTTGAGGGGCATGGAACAATTCTTGTAATAACACTTTGTAATCGTTTCCGACTTGTGAATAAATATTCAAGTACATTGGCGCCCACCGTGGGGCCCGGTAAAATCATTCCCGGTCGCACTCTGTTTTTCTAGATATGGTCACTACACGCCGTGATCACCGACGTCGTCCACCGAGTCTATGACGGCATTGACCCCTACTAGTAAGGGATTCTCTTCTGCCGTAAGTTGAACAGGAACTGATGTATGAGGAAGTGGAGTTTCATTGACGACGTGTATGCTTGTGGTTGTTGTCTGGGTCTCTGTGACGGTTTGGGCAGGAAGCGACGGTTGTTGAGTGGGAATTTCGGTAACGACGGGTATCGCAGTGGGCACAGTTACCGGTGAAGTGACGGTTTCCTGAAAACAGAATCAAGCTTTGCAGTGCAGAATGGATCAGTTTCAACAAGAGAGGGATCCCAACAACCTGGACAATGTCCAGATAGAAAAGCCCCAGCCATTGGTGGAATCCATCATGACGGACGTGGTTCCGCAAAACTTCGAACCTCCTCCTTTAGAAAATTATGATGGTAAACGAGACCCTCAAGAGCATTTGACAGCTTTTGACACCCAAATGGCCATCATCAGAGCATATGACACCCTCAAGTGCAAGTTATTTTCAGGAACCATGAAGGGAGCGGCTCTTTGCTGGTATATGAGTCTACTCCGAAAATCTATTTCCAGTTATGCCGACTTCACCAAGAAATTCATCAGACACTTTCTAGACAGGAGGCACAGAAAAACCATAACTGCCACCCTGTTCAACACCAGGCAGGGTCCCAACGAATCCCTCCGAGAAAACTTGGGTCGTTTTACTGACATAACCGTCGACGTCGAACATCCAGACCAGCGACAATTCGCCGACGCCTTTACTAATGGCCTCCGAGGAGGGCAGTTCAACGAATCCTTAGCATACAGGCTGGCTTCAAACATGCAAGAAGTCCTAGCCAAGGCGGAGGCATACATGAAAGGGGAAGAAGGCAACGCTGAAAAACGTATCTGAGACGTTAGGGAGAGAGTACAAGATCGTAGGCATCAACCTGAGGAATTCCAGCGAAATACCTCTCAACGACGCGAGCCTCAGTGCAGAGCCATCCCACAACGGGGAGGGCTAACCGCTTTGAATCAAAGAAGAGAGGTCATTTTGAAGGATATCCCACACACAAAACTCATCCCAGAATTGAACCCGACAAGAAGGGCTCTGGGTAGAGAAACTCACCTATGGTGTGAGTATCACAAAGCCCGGGGACACGACACAGAATTGCTTCGCCCTCAAAAACGAAATTGAAAAACTGGTCAGAAAGGGTCTCCTAAAGAAATACATTCAAACCGACTCGGAGGCTTCAGCAAGCCATACCTTAGAAGAGCCTTGGCCAAAGCTACAATCCCAGATAGTCAAATTAGACAACAATGAAGGAGAAGAAGAAGTCCCTCCGGTACAGCACACCCTAAACACCATCTCTGGCGGATTCGCGGGTGGCGGCGAAACTAGTTCTGCCCGGAGAAGGTATGCCCGCCAAGTTATGCAGGTAGCTGAATCCAATTCCAGTCTCATGGCGTCGAAAAGTGAGCCAGATTTGAATTTTTCTCCAAAAGACCTAGAGGGGATTGCACCGCATGAAGATGATCCATTGGTGATCATCGTCCAACTTCTCAACTTCAATGTCCAACGTATACTGATAGACCCAGGGAGCTCGGCAAACATCATATATTGGGAAGCCTTCCAAGGTATGCAATTATCTCGTGAGCATTTACAACCTTACCATGCTACTTTGGTTGGTTTCTCAGGTGAACAGGTACAAGTTAAAGGACGCATCACCCTCAAAATCACATTTGGTACAGGGGATCAGGCTAGAACAATCAAGGTGCGATATCTGGTTATAGATGCCCAATCTTCATACAACATCATCATGGGCAGACCAGCACTGAACACCCTAGGCGCAGCACTCTCCACTCGCTATCTAACTCTCAAATATCCCCTGGAGAATGGGGGCGTGGGGACGTTAAAAGCTGACCAAGAAGCTGCTCGACAATGCTACCTTGTCAGTCTCAAAACAAAAAAGAAAAACGCCGAGCCCGGCCCGAAGGCAAGTTCTCACAATATCAATTTTGCCGACTTGGATCCCAGAGAAGACTTCAGTGATCAGAGACTTAAGCCAATTGACGACTTGAAACAAATACAGATAGGTGTAAACCTTGATCAAGTCACCAACATCGAAGCCAATCTTTCCCCAGAAAAATAAGAGACAATCACTAACTTGCTAAAACAAAACATTGATCTCTTTGCTTGGACTCCAGCAGATATGCCCGAAATTGACCCAGCCTTCATCTCCTATAGGCTTTCCCTTAGTCCAACAGCCAAACCAATTGTTCAACGAAAGCGGAAAATGGGAATCGAAAGAAAACAAGCTGCTGAAGAGGAAACCAAAAAACTATTGGATGCTTCTTTCATTAAGGAGATTCAGTACCCAAGCTGGTTGTCAAATGCCGTGCTCGTCAAAAAATCTAATGGAAAATGGCGCATGTGCGTCGACTTCACAGACTTGAATACAACATGTCCCAAGGACCCATACCCTCTACCTAGCATTGACGCTCTAATCGACGGGGCATCGGGTTATCGACTTCTTAGTTTCATGGATGCTTATTCTGGTTACAATCAAATTAAAATGCACCCGGATGATGCAGACAAAACAACAATCATGACAGACACCTGCAATTACCATTACACTGTGATGCCTTTTGGCCTCAAGAATGCTGGAGCTACCTACCAACGCCTGATGGATAGAGTCTTCCATAGACAAATTGGCAAAAATCTAGAAGTCTACATAGATGATATGGTGGTCAAAACAGAAAAAGGCAAACCCCACTCTAATGACCTGGAGGACATTCTCTTTTCAATCCGCAAGCATCAGATGCGCCTAAACCCTACCAAATGCTCCTTTGGTGTGCAAGCAGGCAAATTCCTTGGCTTCCTGATGACAAACAGGGAAATTGAAGCCAACCCTGACAAATGTCGGGCCATCTTAGAAATGCAAAGCTCGTCCAGTCCCAAAGAAGTACAACAACTCACTGGCCGACTGGCAGCGCTCTCCAGATTCTTATCTTGTGCAGGTGATAAAGCCTTCCATTTCTTCTCCTCCTTAAAGAAAGGTAACCAATTCGAATGACCTAATGAATGCCAAGTTGCTTTTGAGAACATCAAGCAATTCCTTTCTTCTCCTGCCATTTTGGTTAAGCCAAAACTTGGAGATCCGTTATTCCTATACTTGGCAGTGTATCAGAAAGAGCAATGATTTCAGTCCTAATCAGAGAAGAGCATAAAGAGCAACGTCTGGTCTACTTCTGCAGCAAAGTTCTAAAAGGTGCCGAGCTCAGATATCAAAAAATTGAGAAACTAGCCCTAGCCCTCATTACAACTGCAAGACGACTTCGCCCTTATTTTCAAAGCCACAAAATTATTGTCAAGACGGATCATCCAATCAAACAAGTCTTAAGAAAAACTGATCTGGCAGGCAGAATGGTGGCCTGGTCCATAGAGCTATCTAAATATGACATTATTTTCCTTCCAAGAGGAGGCATAAAGGCACAAGTCCTTGCCGATTTCATGCTCGAGCTCACACCAGAGGATTCAGAGTCTAAACTTATATCATGGATTTTGTCAGTAGATGACGCATCTAATCTCAAAGGCAGCGGTGCAGGGATCACACTAGAAAGCCCGGAGGGACTTTCAATAGAGCAATCCCTTCGTTTCAATTTCCAAGCTAGCAACAATCAAGCAGAGTATGAAGCATTAATCGTTGGAATGACAGTTGCTAAGGAGGTCGGCGTACAACATCTCAAGGTTAAAAGTGACTCCCAATTAGTCACCAGCCAGGTCTCTGGGGAATTCCAAACCAAAGACGCTCAACTCAGCAAATATCTTCAGAAAGTTAAAGGATTAATGAATGGCTTCACATCCTTTGAATTGTTATATGTTCGAAGGGAACAGAATATCCGAGCTGATGTCTTATCTAAACTAGCAAGCACTAAAAAGCTCGGAAACAACCACACGGTTATACAAGAAACACTGCTTGCTCCCAGCATAGACGGCGAAGAGATGAACTCCAACCTCGTACACCCAGCATACCAGAATCATTGTTATACACTTCAAATAAGAGACTGGACATCTCCAATCTTACCCTATTTGGAGCACGACATATTGCTAGTGGATGAGCACGAAGCGAAACGACTCCGCAGAGAAGCCGCTAAGTATACCATAGTGGCAGGCAAGCTCTACAAAAGGGGGTTTTCTACTCCTCTATTACGATGCTTACGTCCTGATGAAGCAGACTATGTAATGAGGGAAGTTCACCAAGGAATTTGTGGAAGTCACATAGGAGGAAGAGCTCTGGCCAATAAAGTAATCTGAGCTGGCTATTACTGGCCACGTCTCAACAAAGATTGCATAAGCTTCTCAAAAGCCTGCGACAAATGTCAAAGACATGCCGACCTCCACCCTGCTCCAACTACAACTCTCCAATCCATCTCAGCACCATGGCCTTTCTACAGATGGGGGGCTGACATCCTAGGACCATTTCCCATAGGTCTAGGACAAGTCAAGTTCCTAATAGTGGCAGTTGAATATTTCACCAAATGGGTAAAAGCAGAACCTGTTGTTAAGATCACTGCAACTAGAGTTAAAAAATTCTACTGGAAGAACATAATATGCCATTTTGGCCTGCCTGCCGAGATAGTATCTGATAATGCAACTCACTTTTCCAGTTCAGTAGTGGTGGATTTTTGCAAAGAGCTCGGTATCCAGAACAAATTCACATCTGTAGAGCACCCACAAGCAAACGGTCAAGCTGAGGCTGCGAACAAAGTCATCTTATCTTGCCTAAAAAGAAAGTTGGACGAGGTCAAAGGTAACTCGGCCGAACAACTGTGTCGGGTCATTTGGTCGTATCACACCACCCCCACATTCTACAACAGGGGAAACACCTTTTAAACTCGCGTTTGGGTCAGATGTCATGATCCCTGTAGAGCTCGGCGAACCAAGTTTCCAAAGAGAGAACACTGTAGAATCATCTAACTCGATCAATCTCAATGCTAGCTTAGATCTGCTCGATGAAACTAGAGAATTGCCCATTTGCGTGAGTTCGCAATTAAATAGCGCGCAGCTCGGCGATACAACTCAAAGGTAATCCCCAGAGAAATGAAACAGGGAGACCTGGTCCTAAGAAGAGCCTCTAAATCAGATGGGGCTGGAAAACTTTCTCCAAACTGGGAGGGTCCATATAGAATCATGTCTGAGCTCTCCCCAGGAGCCTACAAGCTAGAAACTCTAACAGTCACACCTATTCCAAGGTCATGGAATTCGGCCAACCTGCGCTTCTACTTCAGCTGAAAGAACAAGGATGACTTCTCCCTAAGGTTTCTTGTAGATGATTTTCATGTACTTTCCCTTTCTGAAAAGTTTTTATTTCCTTGTGTTTCTCTTCACGTTGTATATTTGTATGAACCATGAATATCAATGAATAAACCTGGCAAGTACTCTTTTCTCCCACAGGGATTTTTTAGCGAGGCTTGCCAGTTAATTATATCCCAGTGTTGAGTTATTTCTTTTACTTCTCAAAAATGGTAATAAAATAAATATCAAATCGTATCTGGTCTCCATGAGACAAGGGTTCCCCCTTTTCAAAGGGTCACTCCCATTACCTTCTACCGCAATTGAAGTCAATGAAACCAAAGTTAAAAAGCAGGCAAGAACTTGGGTAAAGTCTTCCTGAGACAAGGGTTCACTTTTCTTTGAAAGTCACTCCCACTCACTTCTACCGCAATTGCAGTGCAAAACTTAACCACTCGATCAAAGAAAGAACTGGGATCCCTTTGGATCGTTCAAGACCAACAAAGGTCAGTGGTTACTCAGCCATTTATAAGTTAACGGGATACTCTCAGCCCAAAACCTGGGGATAAAAGGGGAACACATAGACCCCTAAAAATTAAGTCGGTTAACAAGTTTAAACCGAACTCATTTACAAATCGTCCTAACTTACAAGGGCAAATAATACTTCAAGCTAACTTGCAAGGGAAAAAGTTGAAAAGAAAAGAAACCCAATATTCAAAACGTACAAAGAAGCCCGAAGACATCATAATGTACAAACAAAGAGCTCGAAGGCATTACAAAATGAGCCCGGAGGCATTACAAAGTAAGCCCGGAGGCATCCTAACATACAAACAAAGAGCCCGAAGGCATTCGCAAAAAGAAAACAACAAAGGCTAGTAAGTTAATTATCATTTTTCCTTGTGCACTTCACCCCCCTCTACTTCCTCGTTCCCTTTATCATCCAGTTCTTCATCACTGGAAACCGGCATCTCCACAAGCTTGCCCTCAGATATGGTCTTGAAAATACTAATCTTCCAGAAATCCAGATCAGGATAGAGAAATTCTATTTGAGCTTTGGCTTTGTCAAAACCCGTTAGCATGCAGTCGGCGGAACTGGTCTTAAGCTCTTCAATTTCCACATCTTTTTGAAGCATGCTTTCCGACTTGGTTTTCAGCTGTTCGCGAACATTTGCTAATTTCTCAGTCCATTTCGCTATAGTGTCGTCAAGAGTCTTCTTAACGAAGGCCTCCCTTTCTTTCTGGGTGACCTCTTGATCAGCCACCAGCTTCTTCAAGCGAGCGACTTCCTTAGCCAAGTCGATTTGTTCAGCTAAAGTCTTCTGGGCTGACTCAAGAGCTTTCCTGCTGGTGCGTTCTTGAACCCGGAGCTTGTTGAATTCCTCCCCAATGACTTGACTGACGGGCGAAATTTTCAACCTATATGACTGAAGAGCTATCACTGCTTGGTCTAACCCGACAGCCTCAACCAGCCAGCATCATCCTCGGTTACTAGTTGATCTCAAACAAAATGCGAGACTAGGAAGCGTTTGTCCCACAAGGATTTCACACCTTCTTCTCCCTAGAACTCAGTAAGAGTGTCAGACCAGGTTACCATGCCTTCATCGAGCTTTGGCTTATTGGCATCATGAGGAGCCTCAAGGAGAGCTTGACGCTGTTTTCGCGTCTTCACTGGTTTGGGAGGAGGTGTTCTTTTAGCACCCTGACTACTGATGGCGGCATTCAGGGGTGTTGCAGAAATGGGCACGCTCCCTTCAAGAACAGTCTTGTGAATAATCTTCCTCGACTCTTTGAGCACTCCGACCTCAGTAGGCTTGAGCTGCTCTTTTGTCAGCAACCTTTTTGAGGTAACTCCTCGGATCTTTTTCCTTCATTGAAGTCATTCTTCCTGAAACACAGAAAGGAGAAATTCAGAGTTAATAAAGCAGAAGGGTGCTCAAAACAAGACAAAATGCGACATGGCTTACCAAGAAATTGAAGTAACTCTTCTTCCCTTTCTTCTAAACCAATGATCTCCTTGCAGCTCATTGGAGCAAAGTTAGTAAGGAAATCGATGGCTTCTTTATACTCAGGCAACAACATACTAGTGTTTACGCCAGTCACCGTGAAAATATCACTTCGCCAATACAAGGGATAATGATATGCTCCCTTGGCATCAACAAACATTTCCGGACAGGAAGGACTTCCTCGTACCCCAAAAAAATTGATCTTTGAAGTTTTTGTAAGATTGGGTAAAAGGGACCAGTAGGTGTTTTTCAGGATGGCTCGTAAATGAAACCCATTTTCCGTTATCTACCCCCTTGGTCCTATAAAAGGCAAAGAAGATACCTACTCTAAGAACTATACGTAAAGCTCGGCATAAGATCTGAAAAGCCCGCATGAAAGCCCAACTATTGGGATGAAGTTGGGATGGTGCGACATTCAAGACCCTCAAAACCGTGTTTTCGAAAAGGGTAAAGGGCATTTTTACTTTTAAGTTGCTGAAGACACAGGAATACATGTACGTGAACTCATCTCTCACTCCCTTAGGTCTAGCTAAGCAAACAGGTTCTCCACTCTTACACGGCTCAACAATCAAGTCCTTCTCTTTACCCATAGAAGACATCCTGTTGGCAGCCTGGAAATCGGCAATGCTCTCCTCGGTCAAGAAGGTTGAAGAATACTCTAAAGCTTCAAAAATGGTAGCCTCTTCAACACTTAGATCGGAAGCCATAAATAGTCTCACTCCGTGAACCGGTAAGGTGGGTCTGGCAATAAGCTCGTTTCTGGAGAAGAAGAGGCAACCTGGTCACCTAGGGTGTTCTTAAAAACAGAGATTGGCTCAGAGGCTTCATTACCACTCTCATCCAACTCACATATCGTCACCATTCTTACCAAGCAAAACTCGAAAATGAAAAGGAAGACAAAACGAAGTAAAATAAAGAGGGAAGCAGAAGTTACCTTATTGAAAACACAAGCAATGACGAGCTGGAGATTAGAGAAAAACAAGCGAAGTAATATGCAAAACCACGTTGACAAGCTTGTAAGAGATGGAATCTGTAACTATCTCGGGTGAGGAACCTAGATATGGAAGCTATGTAGTTCTCTGAAAAGGGCATTGCTTTATATAAAGAAAAGCACATCTGATCCACAGTGTAACACCCCGTTAATTTCTAACTTGTAGAAACTACCGAAATGCACTACTGGCATACATCAGAGTGACTTTCCTTTTAAAATATTGAACACATTCTAAACTTTGATGAAACTCATCAAACACACTTACACATCTGAACATAATATAAATAAAGTCGGTCCTCACATAACTCAAACTAGTGTTCAATACTCAAAACCGAAAGTCTGCGGAAGCGATTTACAACTTGAAAGACATAAGTCGTACAATCGAATAGTCTTAAGATACTGAATAGAAATACGGAAATACAAAGGAAACTGAAATACAAGACATAATGAAATAAAGATAGCGGCCGCTCCTCAAGCGTCTCCATAGCCGTGCCTCACGGTCTTCAACTTTCCCTGCTTAATTGAAAAACAACAACAATGGATTGGATGAGACAACTTGTCTCAGTGAGTTCTAGCGCGACCCCTTACTAATTCTCTCGGTTCAATTATGCTTGATTCGTTATTCTTGATTCATGAGTTCGTAGTCTTTAATTCGACTACGTGGAACATACAACGTGTACTCGTGGCCCTTCTAAGCGACACACAAGGCACACACAATGACAATGATTCTTAGCATATCACCGGTGACTTTATTTGAAAGCACCGGCAAACCCGGTCCCCGGCCATTTCTACTACCAAGGGACAAACAATGACGGGGCCTAAGGTCATAAGGAATCATGACTTCCTCGCCCTTAGTACACTAATATTGAAAACTAGGGTCGTCACCCTAACATGATGTATAATATAAATACATGAACAATGAGCAGTGAACAGTGAATTTAATCAAACCATGAGCTTATGCTTAACAGTGAACTTGTACTTAACTTAGTCTTGTACTAACATGATCTTATTATTAGGTGATCTCACACGGCTTACTAAGGTTTACTCTTTTAACTTATCCTGATAATAATCCAGCCAGTCCAGCACAATACATCAATCACATTAAGCAATATCCATGGCATAAACTTATCTCAATCACAATCATAGCATGACAATCAAATCCACAACACATTCCATGTACCCGCATTGGGCCGTTCATAAAACCATGGACCGCAAGGGCCGTTAATAAGGCCGTGGACCGCAAGGGCCGTTTATAAAAATAAACATAATCATGGAATTATACAGTATAAATTATATATATATAGATAGGTCTTTGAATAAGCTTTAAAACGCATCTGAGAACACTGAAATCGGACCACCGGATCAAAAGATATTGCGAAAACAAGTTCAGGGACTTTTTAGTGAAAACTGCAAACCGTCGTGACGCGAAAAGTGACAAAAAGTTTTGCGTTGCAAAAATTAAGGGAGGTCGCGACGCGATGGCCACGGGTCGCGACGCGAAATTACACAGAATTTTACCCTAACTTGTGATGCTCATATCTTGAGCTACACAATTCCAAATTCAACCAAATCAGGACCAAATTGACGAGCATTCAGTCTAGTTTCTAAAACAATTGACCACATAATTTTTGGATACTCATCCCCAGATACTCAGAAACCGAACCTATTCTCAAACTGTCTCCAGAATTCTACCCTAACTTGTGATGCTCATATCTTGAGCTACACAAGTCCAAATGCAACCATTCCAAAGCCAAAATGACAAGTATTCAATCTAGTTTCTAAAAAGGTAAGTTATATAATTTTTGGATGCCTAAATCGTTCCCAGTTATAAAATTACTGAACCTATTTTAGAACATTCAGAAACAGTGAAATTGGCTAAACAATCAACACCAAGCAAATCACCAAATTAATTCTATTGACTCGATTCAGATTATATAACATATGAAACTCAATCCTAGTGAGTATATAACTCACCTATAGCGATGTAAATCGCTCACAACGCCGAGACTCCGAGAGTTCAACCGTTCCAAAAATCACGAACTCTCCTCGGATCCGCTCCAACAACGAACTCAGAAAACGGAACCTTTGGACAGCTACCCAAGTGCTCCAACTTCTTTGAAATCCAACGTGCAAGCTGATTCTTCCAACGTCCATCTCCTCCCTTCTGCTCCTCTCTCAAATGCTTAGCTCCTATGACTTCAACATTGCTCCAAAACTCACATGCAAGCTTTGAAACCCCATCTAAGCTTCCTAACCCAACGATCCAGAATCCCAATCAGTACTCAAGCTCCCCAAGGATCCCGAGCTAGCTCTAAACTCACATGCAAGTAGTCCCCCTACTCATTCCCAGCTCCTTTAATCACATGCATGTCAAGTGAAGGCCATAGGAGGATGCTTTTGAAGTGTGCAGATTATGAGTTGGGCTAAAATGAAGGGAATGTCGAAATGGTGGAGTGAACTGAGAAGAATGGAGTGTATGTTCAGTTTTGTAGTGAATGGGGGTGATGGGTTTTCTCACCAATTCTCTTCTTCTTCCCTCATCGGATCTCACTCTCCCTCTCTCTAGCTTTTCTCTCCTTCTTCATTCTGGCTGAATATGGAAAGTGAAGAGGAAAAGAAATGGGTTCATTTTGTTTTACTTCAGCTGGTGGTGTCTTCAAGTTGGGCTGGCCTATGGTTGTTGGGCTCTTTCTACTTTATAACATTTCAGATTACCATACATACATCCCCCTTTACTTATACACTACCCAACATAATTTAATTATATTGGTTCATAACTCAAACAAGTAATATTATTTAGCAACTAAACATATAATCCATAAATCCAATCCATGACAATCGCCTCATCATCAATTAATTAAGCTAAATTGCTCCATTAACTAATTAATCAAACATAACCTCTTGCTAACTTTCATTAACCAACTTAGCCAAAATTGGTGATGTTACACACAGCGTGACCAGCGACGCGTTCCCTGCGCGTGAAGTAGCTGGGAAGAAGCAGAAGTGGCAGGCATGAAGAGACATAAAGCAGAATTGATGGGACATAAAAGCGCGCCTGCTCCCAAGACAGAACGCGTGTCACACGTGCTACGAAACATATCCCGTCCACATTCTTGACAATTTACACGTGATCATCTAAAATGTGGTGACAATCTCATTCATGAAGGAAAAAAGCTCTCCAAGCATGCGGCAGATGGCGCTCATGCAGAACACGTGTACTCGGCCTGAAAGGTTATGAGATCGGATTAGGACGCCACATAACCCAGAGGACACGCGGATAGAAAAGAAGGCAACGACAAGGAGCCCAGACATGCACCATAACTCAGCGGTTAGGAAGGAGCTCGGCTATAAATAGAGAGGTAGGATAAACCTTGAGGGGCATGGAACAATTCTTGTAATAACACTTTGTAATCATTTCCGACTTGTGAATAAATATTCAAGTACAATAATGAACATCGGTGTCTACAAATTCTATTAGAAGTTGTCTTCTTTGAACCAAATTTGCTTTTAGATCCAGAACATTATTAGCTAAAATTAAAGTGAGTATATTATTGAAGATAGCCAAGATAGAAGGGAAAAAAAGGACGGTGCACATTGAAAACAACCTAGTATATAACTTGTGCAATCAGAATTCTACATTTGAAGTTGACTAATTGATGCAGAGTGGACTAAGTGGTGGACAAAATGATACAAAATGCCAACACATTTGACCCTTTTAGTCACATTATTTGTTGGAGTACCACCTTTCTCAACCTAACGCATGCATTCTCTTTGATGTCTTAAATCCTCTTTGTTTTTGAGAGGGTCACTTCCATTCACATACTTTTAAAGCAAGCTTGTGGTTAAAATGTTTTTCTTCCATAGACAGAGTGACAAGTGTCGCCTCAAACTCACACACATAACTACAAGGTCTTGAGTTTGGTATTTGCCAGTTGAGCTAGGCCTCACAGATTGGTTAAAATGTTTTGTTTCCAATGTTTTTCTTATTCTTTTCTATTTTGTTTTGTTTACAATGTGAGCAAATTAAACAGTTGGGAATGTCTCTCTAGCCAACAATTTGATGGTTAAATTCAATATGGTATTTCAACTTATGAGATGACATAGTACAGTAACTAAGAGGCATCTTTTGATGGTAATTCATTTTGAGAGAGTTGAAAAAGGTATGTAGGAGGAAGACATCCACAAATGTTTAAATCATTGAGAAGAATTTGTGCCACCAATTGTCATGATAGGGTCGTCTCCTCTATACCCTATATGATTTGATGCCTCACTTAACAAAATATAGCTCATATTAATTTCAGACATTATGCTAAATCTTGAGTAGCGGCACACATTAAACCTTTTCTGATAGAAGAATATTTTAATTTCAGACAAAATATAGTTCATATTAATTTCACACATTAAACCTTTTCTGATAGAAGAATATTTTAAAAACCAAGTCGACAAGCTAAGTAAAGTTCCTTGCTAATAATTGGTTTTATTGTACTCATGAAACCTAGTGTGTAATAGATAACTAGGAAAGTTAGTTTGTCTGTTTGATTACTTATCCCCAAACCTTCTTTTTATTCAATTGTTGTATGTACACACTTTAGAAAATAAATTTTCCTCATAAAACCTCTCCTCAATGCAACCAAAGTTGCAAAAATGAAGGAAGGCACAAAGGGAATGATTGGGGAGCTAGGATGGAAAGGGGAATAGAAAATGATGAGGAAAAACGAACATTATGATACCTAATGTACAAAGCCTAGGTTCCATGATCAAGTAGAGTTAAGCACCGCATTGTCCCACCATCCACTCCGAAAGACAATGTGGGGGTATGTTACAAAGTCTCGGGTTGAAACTCGAGACATTTATCGAGTCTAATAATTTCGGTATTTATTATTTGAGTCGAGTCGGACCATACGAATGAAATAGAATAAAATAGCAGTAATCTACTGTAATCTATTTATTTAATCTAATCTAATGTAATATCTATTTATATCTATTTAATCAAACAAACAACTTACAAAAAGACAATTTTAGACATCTTAATTTTTTGACACATCACCACTTTTGTGGACAATAATGAATTTTACATTTATTTCTAATTTTTTTAATTCTATTTTCTCTTCTTTTCTCACTCTCTCTCTTTCAATCTCACATTTCCCAATATTTCTCACTTTTTTACACATCTACTATTTGTGGCCCCCACATCCTTTATTTAAAAATATTTCTTTTCCCATCTAATCTAATCTAATCTAATCTATCTAATATCTATTTAATCAAACAAACAACTTACAAAAAGACAATTTTAGACATCTTAATTTTTTGACACATCACCACTTTTGTGGACAATAATGTATTTTACATTTATTTCTAATTTTTTTAATTCTATTTTCTCTTCTTTTCTCACTCTCTCTCTTTCAATCTCACATTTCCCAATATTTCTCACTTTTTTACACATCTACTATTTGTGGCCCCCACATCATTTATTTAAAAATATTTCTTTTCCCAATTTTTTAATCTACTATATTCTAATATCTATTTATCTATTTAATCAAACAAACAACTTACAAAAAGACAATTTTAGTCATCTTAATTGTTTTTGACACATCACCACTTTTGTGGACAATAATGTATTTTACTTTTATTTCTAATTTTTTAAATTCTATTTTCTCTTCCTTTCTCACTCCCTCTCTCTTTCAATCTCACATTTCCCAATATTTCTCAGTTTTTTACACATCTACTATTTTTGTCCCCCACACCCTTTATTTAAAAATATTTCTTTTCCCAATTTTTTAATCTACTATATAATACAATATAATTAAATTAATATCAAATGATCTACAATTTACTCCTATTTACTATCTAATCTAATCAAATATCTATTTCTACAAACAAACCACACTTAAATTACCAAAACAAGTCTCCATATTTACTTGACAACTCATCTAACCAATGACAACATTGTAATTTACTATCTTTTTTTAAATTTCTTCTCCCAATGCATTTTCTTCTCACTCTCATTTTTTCCTACTTTCTCCTATTTTTTTTCAAATTTCAAATCAAACTCACCCACTTTCTATCTACTAATCAACTTATCTATTTATACAAACAAACCACACTTAAATTACCCAAACAAGTCTCTTTATTTACTTCACAACTCATATAACTAAGGATAACATTGTAATTTACTATCACACTTTTTTCAAATTTTTTCTCACAATACACTTTATTCTCGCTCCTACTTTTTTTCCTACTTTCTCATACTTTTTTTTTTCAATTTTCAAAATTCTAATCAAACCCACTCACTTTCTTTTCCCACTATCTATTATAATCTACTAATCAACTAAAATAATCAATTGAAACTACGAGATAACTGCATTGATATATAAAAAACACGGGATAACTGTTATAATATATAAAAAACACGAGATTAATATCTAAAAAAACAAGAAAACTTAATGACTATTTAAACTACTGATTAATATTTAAAACACATGTGACAAATATTTGTCATTAATATCTATAAAAGGACAAATAATTGTCACAAATATTTAATAAAACACGCGATAAATATTTCTTATTGATAATCTACTATCTATCTAATATCTATTTATCTAATCTAATATCTATTTATACAAACAAAACACATTTAAATTACCCAAACAAGCCTCCCTATTTATTTACTTGACAAGTCATCTAACTAGGGGCAACATTGTAATTTACTATCACATTTTTTTTCAAATTCCTACTCCTAATGCACTTTCTTCTCACTCCCACTTTTTTTTTCAACTTCTCCTGCTTTTTTTTTCAAATTTCGAAATTCAAATCGAACCCACCCACTTTCTTTTCCCACAATCTACTATAATCTACTAATCAACTAAAATAATCAATTGAAACTACAAGATAACTGCACTAATATATAAAAAACACGGGATAACTTCACTGATATATAAAAAAACACGAGATTAATATCTGGAAAAAAAAAAGAAGAAAACTTAATGACTATTTAAACTACTGATTAATATTTAAAACACATGTGACAAATTTTGTCACTAATACCTAGAAAGGGCAAATAATTGTCACAGATATATAATAAAACACGGGATAAAATTCTTTTTATTGATAATTTACTGTCTATCTTTTACTATCTACTATAATCTACTAATCAACTAAAATAATCAATTGAAACTATGAGATAACTACACTGATATATAAAAAAACACGAGATAATTGTACAGATATATAAAAAAACACTACTAAAATTAATAATTTCTTTTGACAATGGTAAAAAAAATATACTATAAATCAATTAATGATTTTTAGTAGAAAAAATTAAATTATTAAATTAATATTATACTCAATAATAAATAATCTAAAATTTACTATTCAATATAATCTCTCTATTAAAATCATTGAATTTAACCACTAAGAATTGTAAAAAAAACTTTAACCCCTACCAAAAATTACAAAATAACTTTTTATAATTAATTTAACATAATTAAATTAACCACTACTATTTGCCAAAAAATCTTTAACCCCTACCAAAAATTACAAAATAACTTTTTATAATTAAATTAATATGATTAAATCAAACATAATACGCTAGCAAATTTAACCACTACTATTTGTTAAAAAATTCGATACCGCTAGCAAAAATTTCAAAATTATTTTTCCTAAAAATATCAATAATTAAATCTCATTTTCTTTTTTCGTGAGCCGCACGGGAGTGGTAACGAGGGCGGCAGCGAGACTATCAACGGGAGCGCCAACGGAAGCGCCAACAGGGATGCATATTTTACCTCTAATGTCCAAGTACATTATTATGAATCAATGTAATTCTGATTGTCAATCTTCTTTAATTTCTTCGACTCATTGTATGTTATATGACATAATACCTATCTCTTTCCACTTTGAATTTCAAATCATACATTTTGGACATTGTTCACAACTTATGATTATCTTTCAAATTACTATTATGACGTTATGACAATACACCGACCATACAGTATCACTCGTGCGCATGCACGGGTAAAAAACTAGTTGAATCATAAAAGAAAATACAAAGTAAATAAATAGTAATCTGCGTGTGGCATGTTGTGGTTAGAAACAACATTTTCTCCTTGTTTCACATCGCACAGTATGAACCACTAATTTGCTTCCTTTCATTAATTCATTTCCGTAGGGACACAATATATAAGTCAACTACTATCTACCCGGCCATCTATATATACCTGTACCTAAGATGAGATACAGATAATAAATAAGTAATATTGAGCTGCTCCCAATCCCTCTATCTAGTACTTAGTTGTCTAATTATATAAATGGAGCAGAGTGAGGAAATGCCTACAACACCAGGCACTCCTGGTGGACCTCTTTTTGGTGAATTTAAGTCTAAAAGAACTACTGGGTCTGGAAATGGTACTAGTGTTGTTAGTAAGAAGTCCTTCCTTAAGAATTGTAATTGCTTTGGTGTCCAAGAATTGACCTTAGAAGATGGTGCTTTACCCACCGTCTCTTGCTCCTTGCCATTGCCACCCCCTCCTGTCCCTCTTGCAAGAAAGGTACATAAATATATAACTAAGCTAATTAATTTTTGTGATAGATTACAAAACTGGTTATCAATTTTGGTGTTATGCAGATAGGAGCAGAGTTTATAGGAACGTTCATTCTAATGTTTGCTGGGACGGCTACTGCTATTGTGAACCAAAAGACAGAAGGGTCTGAGACTCTTATTGGCTGTGCTGCATCTACTGGTCTTGCCGTTATGATCGTCATTCTCTCCACTGGTCACATCTCTGGTGCTCATCTCAACCCTGCCGTTACTATTGCCTTTGCTGCATTGAAACACTTTCCATGGAAGCATGTGCCTACGTATATTGGTGCACAAGTTTTGGCATCAATATGTGCTGCATTTTCTCTCAAGGGAGTTTTTCATCCCTTTATGAATGGTGGTGTTACCGTTCCTTCTGGAGGATATGCACAAGCTTTTGCTTTGGAGTTCATCATCACGTTTAACCTCATGTTCGTTGTCACTGCAGTCGCCACCGACACCAGAGCTGTGAGTATATCTAATTAATAAATCCATTCTAGTTCTAGTCTTTAAAAACAGGAAAGAAGAGGAAAACGAAAATGATCTATTATTTTTACTATCTATTATTTTACAACTACAACATCACATATAGTTGGTTACTAGTATTATTTTTCAACTACAACATCACATATAGTTGGTTTATTTTTACTATCTATTATTTTACATTTTTTTTCTTTTAAAAAAACAGTCCATATGTTATTCTGTGATTGAAAAACAATACTAGTACTAACCATCATAACTGTAAGTTTTCTCAATTTTTTGGAATGTTAACACGATATATAAATTTCAACTCATATAGCTGAGATTTCTTATTCTTTCAAAGTTAAGGTGATGTTGGAACTGAACTTGAACTCTGTAATTTCATTGAAGTTACAAACTAGGAGTATGTATTTGCTTCTGCGTTGGTTTTGGATTTCACCGCAGCTTAAGGTAGAAGCCTCAACTACTAGCTTCCATTCCACCATAGTTTAGAGAGTGTTGTCTTGGTTCCAAACTCTTTAAACATATAGCGCCTACATCACTGATTTCTCACAATGATTCTACCAACTGGACAACAATTCTAACACTCACTAAAAAGCAAAACAACATAAACACCAAAAGCTAAGCTGCTCATTTTATAGCAGTTTATACAACAAAACAAAACAAAGCCGATAGAAATTATGCCGTTGATGATGATGATGACGACGACGACTGTTATGGTTATGCAGGTTGGAGAACTGGCAGGAATTGCGGTGGGAGCAACTGTGATGCTCAACATACTCATCGCAGGGTATGTATAATGTGATGTTCCAACTCAACTCCCCCCCCCCCCCCCCCCAAGAAAATGTAGAGTTATTTATCTGAACGTAACATAAATTGAAGGGTTGACCATGTTGTACACTGCAGGCCAATAACAGGAGGATCAATGAACCCAGTAAGAACTCTAGGTCCAGCTATTGCAGCAAACAATTACAAAGCCATATGGGTCTATCTGGTTGCTCCCATACTTGGAGCTCTTGGTGGAGCAGGTACCTATACTGCTGTCAAGCTTCCCCAAGAAAATGATAACCCCAAGCCAAACACCATCAGCTTCAGAAGGTGACTCCCTCAGACTCACTTCTCCTGAAACACAAGATGATTGTGTTTTGATTGATAATATAAATATTGTTCGTGGAAAACAAACAACAACGAGAACCGTCTGGCATGTGCACATATTAGATATACAAATTATGTGTTGAGGTGTATGTATCTATTAAACCAAATCCAAGCAAAAATGAGTGCAGTCTTTGAGCAATATTATTCTCTTTTTCTTTCTTCTTTAGTTACTGATCATATATGAATCAGGATGCATGGATACTTAGTTTGTTGCAGTATCCGTATCCGATAGGTATCATATCTGATATTTCCCGATACTTCTCCAATAGAGTATATGTCAGAGTAGTATTAAATGTTTTTCTTATTGCTTTAAAAAATAAAAGTCCCTATATATCGTAAGGACACTTTCAATGTCTTATAAGCACGAAAACAAAGGTAACTTGAGCCATATACACAAGAGAGAAAACAACTATCCCCAGTCTTTGTTTTACAAATGCAACTCGCTAGTTTCTATGTGCCTCACTGGTTTATTGTGCTAGCCTATGTTTCTTTGGGTCTATGTGTTTATGTATTTTCTATTATTTTGAGAATATCTTACTTTTTTATAAACGAATCCCAGACTTATGGTATCCTATGTTTTTCAAGGTAGTTCGTATCGCAATATCTGATACTCGTATTGTATATATGCATCATAGTTGATCATCATCATAAAAGTAAAAGAACAAGCATTGGAAATAAGACAGTAATTAGCACATGAGAAAACAAAAAAAAAATTACAGAAAGAGCTGAGCTGGTGTTTTATCTCTAACCAAATGACAGTAACCAATGTCAAAACAGGAACGAAATGTGATTTTTTTAATGGTTTTGATTAATTCCAAAGTAAATGCAGATACGCATAATATAATTGACGTAACAGGGATTCATTTCAGATCTAAAAACTTAATAAAGTTAAGGATTTCAATTTTTCATTTCTAGTCCCTAAGAAAAAACAGAGTAACGAGATGAGCTGAAAATGGAAGAATGTCATGTAAAGCAAAAACAATCGGTATCAGAGGTAGAGAGTATAAGAATATTTACCTCGATTGATTTGTAGAATAACAAGAGGGGAATGAATGAAATCAAACAGGGGAAATGTCTTGGAGGCGATGGTGAGAGTGATGGTTTTTTGATCGGAAGAGAGAAAGAGCGGAGGAAGCAATGAAGACACCGAGAAGGTCGGCAAGGGCGTCCCTGAGAGAAGCACCGGAAGATTGAAAATAGCCTAGGTGATCCGCAGCCTCTTTGGCGGCGCCGGCGAGGAGAGAAGCGATGGATCCAATGGAAAGGGCGTGGCGGCGGAGGAAGGGGTGTGGGGTGAGGGAAGCGAGGGTGTAAAAGAGAAGAGTGAGGAAGAAACACATAGCGACGTGATAAAACTTGTCTGCGGCCAACCACGGGTCTGCGTCTACCTCTTCCCCCATTCCCTAATCCCTCTCCTCTCCCAACCCCAACCCCCCTTTTCTTCTTCTACAATTCCCTTTTGTTTCACTATGAAATATGTTTTCACATAGAGGTGTCAATTCGGCCCATATGGGCCAGCCCACCCCAGCGCCACGTGGCCCTAGGGCCAAAAGGCCCATGGGCTAAAAAGCCCACATGGCCCCAAGCCCCAGTGGGCCAGGACCAGCCCCAAGACCCTTAATTTTTTGTTTAATTTTGTGGATGGTTGTGATCCATCTAATATATTTTTTAAATCCATCGGATAATTATAAAAATACTTTTTAACAAAAAAAAATAAATTTCAATTTTTCAGTTTTTTTCAAATTCAGAATCTAAATATATATATATAATATAATTTAGACTTATCTTTAGCCATTTGCGGCAATTAGTTTGATGTTAGCTCATTGTAACATCTTAGATATACTTTAGAGGCACAATCCACTGTAGTTTTTTTTATTAGTTCCTTTTGGTTTTACAATTTAGGTAATTAGCGTAGTTTCCACTGGGTACCTTTTTCTTCATTCGGAATTTAAATTTATTTTTAATCTACTTTGATCGGTGCATGTTATCTAGAAGACTTTTTTAGAGATGATTACTAGGCAGATGGGTGTTGAGAGGCTAATATGATGGGAGACAGATAGTAACAAAGTAGTTGAGCACCGTCGTGAGGTCGCGGAGCGCCGTCGTTCGCCGCAGTGGGCGTTGTCGGAGCGCTGCCTCCGGCCGCCGTGGGTCGCCGAAGCGCCGCCGTGGGGTAGCGGGAACACCGTCGTGGGGCTGCCGGAGAGCCGCCCGGCACCACCTCCATATTTAAATATAAATATATATTTATATTTATATTAATATTAATATTTATATATATATATATATATATATATATTATAACTATTATATTATATATTTATACATTTACAGATATTAAAAATATAAATAAAAAAATCTGAAGTATAAAAATATATTCAAATGATGTTTAAATGTATTTTTTTACTAATAAAAATATTTTTTTAGTAAAAGATTTTTTATGTTTTAAAAATATAAAGGAGGTGATGGTGAGAAGAAAAAGGAGGTGGTGGTGGTGAGAAGAAAAAGGAGGTGGTGGTGGTGGTGAGTGGGAGATGGTGATGGTGGTGATGGTTGTGGTGAGAGAGAGAATGAGGTGGTGGTGAGAGTGATGGAGAAGAGTAATGGGGTAAAAGAATTAAAGAGAGGTGTAAGTAGTAGGAAAAGAATGATAAAAAAAAAATTTGGGGGCCAACCCACAAAGCCCTGACCCCAACCCACTAAAAAATTTAAAATGTGGGTTGGGGCTAAAAAAAGCCCCATTAATAGGGGGCTGAAATATTTGGGACTAAATTAGGGGGCCAATGGGGTTGGGCTTGGGGCCAAATTGACACCTCTATTTTCATATGATCACCACATGAGAAAAAATTATAAATTTTAGGTTTAAATACGTTTTTACCCCCTACAAATAGGGGTGTTTTGCTTTTACCTCCTGCAATTTTTTTAAAAAAAAAAACACCTTGCAAATGTCACCATTTTGGCGTTAGCCCTTCTGTTAATTCCTCTGTTACAACTGTGTCTACGTATCAGTGAACTATCTGAGTTGGCATTTTTAATTGCCAAATTGGCTTGCCACGTGTCCTAGAAAACCCAACATAGTTACTTCTTCTTCTTCTTCCCATTCGTTTCTTCTTCTTCCCTTCGTTTCTCTGATACTTCACTGTTTCTCTTCTTCCAAAGTTACTTCTTCTTTTTCCCTTCGTTTCTCTTCTTCCCAAGTTACTTCTTCTTCTTCCCTTCGTTTCTCTTCTCCATTCGTTTCTGTTCATCTCTTCTCTTCTCTTCTCCATGAATACGCACAGTGAAGGTTCTTCATCAAATGCACCAATTCGCAGAAGACGATTTCCAGTTTGTCCATGTGGGAATACGATGAAGTTTTACATTTCTGGATCTACACAAAACCCAGGACGTCCCTATTGGAAGTGCCTCCACTGGGTATGTTGTTAACTAATTGTAATATTCATTGTTGTTCCTCTCACTTTAAAACTGTAACTGTGTATTTTCCATTGTAGAAGTTAAAAGACAGTTGCAAATTATTTGTGTGGGATGATGAAGTAAGTGAACCACGTTTTACAACTCTCATGGATTCTCCTTCAACGGAAGCAAGCTCCCATGAAATTCAAAGCTGCAAAGCTTGTCATTATGCTGAGAAGTTAATTGAAGCAAGCACCAAAGAAAAAGAAAAGCTGGAGACAAAATTAGCAAATGAGAGGGAAAGGGTTAAGGGGCTTACATCTAGGTTTCAAGGGGTTCAATTTGTCTTGATTGTATCATGGGTTGTGTTTGCTGTTTATGTTGTTTGGGTTAATGGAAATTAGTGTCCTAGGATTTGTTGTTGGTTAAGTTGTCTATTGATCATTAGTGTTTGTAATTTGAATGAAGTTATTAATGGAAGTTTGTTTGCTTTTTAATTGAATCAGAATCATTAATTTGAATCATTAAATTTTCTATTGATCATTAGTTTGTTTGGTTTTTAATTGAATCAGAATCATTGGTGCTTTTGTCTATTGATCCTTACAGTTTTAATTGAACATATGTGTGATACTTTCAAGTTTACAAAATACTGTCGTTTTTGAACCAGAATTGAACCAGAATTGAACATCCATTTTTGAACCAGAATTGAACCATAATCAAGTTTACAAAATACTGTCATTAAAATACCAAAATACTGTCATTACTCATTACAATACGTGTGATACCAGAATTGTTTCATTACAGCAGCATTTGAAACAAAATACTGTCATTACATTACAATAGAAATTACATTACAAGAGAAATTACTAAATCTCCTAATTTTGAAACAACTTCTTCACTCTAGTCTTGGTTAGTCTTGGAGATTTTCTTACTCTTCCTGACTCTTTGGTTAAATCACCTCCATAATCAGCAGCAGCATTTGAACTATGTGCAGTGGCAGCTACTGCAATGACTCTTGGGGCAGTGGGAGCTACTGCAATGACTCTTGGGGCAGTGGGAGTTACTGCAGTCACTGATGGTGCAGATCCTTTTTTGATTGGCAGCTTCCGTCTAATTCCAAGTTGTTTACTCCTTCCTGTTACCTTTGCAGCAATATGGACTGGTGCAGCAGAATCAACAACTGGTGCAGCAGCAATATGGACTGGTGCAGCAGAATCAACAACTGGTGCAGCAGCAATATGGACTGATGCAGCAGCATCAGGCACTTGTTGTGCAGCAACATCAGGCACTTGTTCTGCAGCAGCATCAGGGACTGCATCTGTTCTCTGTTTCTTTGGCTTCCTCTAAAACGCATCAAGTAATAATTAAACAGAAGTTAATTGAAGTTGCAGCATAAATTATAAAAACAGAAATTAAACCAAGCATAATTAGTGTAAAGTTATACCTTCCCTGACTGAGCTTCTGCACTTACTTCAGTGCTCTTGCATCCCCTTGCATTATGTCCTAATTTGTTGCATTCGGTACACCTATATTTGGTATTTTGCCTCTTCAAATTGGTTGCATTAGGGTCTTCATCAAATTCCCTTCTTCTAAGCTTCTTGGGCCTCCCAGGACCTCTTTTATATTGTGGAGGCAACATTTCCTCCTCCCAAATTGTAGGCCACATGTTTTGGCCATTAATAGGGCTTATACCATGATCGTAGCATTCCAAATATTTCTCTCTGCTGTAACACTCATCAACATAGTCCATAGGTTTGTAACCCTTATAAGACATCCCAGCTATTGCATGTCTACATGGTATCCCTATCAACTGCCAGTAGTTACAACTACAGGTTCTTTTAGATAGGTCCACTACAAACCTATTTACAAATGCAGTGTGTTCTACTTCAAACTGTTCTTCAGCAGACCGTGTTGGTAACCAATTCCCACTATGTTCTATCTCTCTATCTAATCTCTTCATGGGTTTAGGCATTATGGGAAACTGTCATTTACCACATTTCCTCCTTAAATCAGTTATCCTACCCATTAGATATGTTCTAATCCATTCACACATAGAAATAATTGGCCTATCTCTAGCAACCAGAATTGTACTATTAAAAGCTTCAGCTAAATTATTCATCAAAACATCACACTTGGGATAAAAACTAAAAGCATGCTTACACCATAACTTGGTAGGAACACCCATCAGCCACTCCCATGCTTTAACATCCAGATTCTTCATCTCTTTCATTTGTTCCTCCCATCCTTAATAGTAGGTAGCCTTTGCAGCCCCCATCATTAGGTCTCTCATTGTTGTACCTCCTCCAAATTTCTTCTTGAAATTGGCATATAGATGCCTCAAGCAAAGCCTATGTTCCACTGTCTCAAACATCTCTTCAAACACAGCAACCAAACCCTATATTTCCAACAAATTAAACAAAAACAGCAACAAATTAAACAAACACAGCAACAAATTAAACATACACACATACACAGCAACAAATTAAACATACACAGCAACAAATTAAATTAAACAATATAGACTGAAATGAAACACAGTGAAGGTTTTAAACAATATACCTTTTGCTGATCTGAAATGAAAACTCATCTACTTTCTTGACCAATGTCCTCCATAAGCAAGGTTAAGAACCATCTCCATGATTCCTTTGTTTCATTCTCAACAACTCCAAATGCAAGTGGATAATATTGGTCATTTGGGTCTCTTCCAATAGCTATTAAGAGCTGTCCCCCATATTTTGTCTTCAAATGACATCCATCAACCCCAATAAAGGGCCTACATGCAGTCTTGAATCCTCTCTTTGTGCCAATGAAACAGAAGTAAAAAGACCCAAATCTGGCTTGCAAACTGGGTTGAATTCTATCAACATTGATTTTGCAAGTGTTACCTTGGTGAGCCCGAACAAGCTCTCCAGCATAATTCCAAAGCTGAGAGTATTGCTTATCTGCATCACCTTCAACAAGATCTCTTGCAATCTTGATTCCCTTCCAAGCCCTATTGACAGTGACACCAATAGCATACTTCCTTCTAATCTCCAACATGACTTCGGATATTTTAACCTTGCTTGTTGATTGAAGCTTTTCTGTCACAAGTCTACTTACCCACTTGGAGTTGGCATTTCTATTATTAAAAACCCTCCCACACGTGTGCTTACCCTTGTATGTTTTTAACCTATACGTGTGAGTGGTACCCACTTGACTACAATAAGCCTGAAACCCACATTTGGTATTACACACAAGCTTTGCCCTATTTTTTCATTTTTTATATACTTTAACTCCCTGCCATTTAATACAGCATGTTCCAAAATTGCCTCTTTAAATTGAGCAATAGAGTTAAACTCCAAACCAAGCTTGAATTTATAATTCCTATTTAATTCTTCTTTCTTGAAAACAGGGTACCTCATACCCCTGTGCCAAATTTCATCTTCCTCAGCTTCTGAACATGTGCTGTATAACTCCTCACTCTCATATGTGTCCTCCATCACTTGTTCCTCTTCATCACTTGATGTAGATAAAGTTATTCCTGCTGCAGCTCTTTTTGCAGGAGACATCAACTTACGAGTAGACCACATCTTGGTTTTTCCTTTCTTGACAGAAACATTGTCTTCAGCAGCAGCAGGTACCTCAGGTTCAAATCCATCATCAACAACATTTGCCCTTTCTTCTTCACTGTCATCAAAATGAATCCCTGTAGCATCATCTTCAGATTCAGCCTCAGTAGCTCCTTCAGTCTCCTCCTCTAAACCCTTGCCACTGGAATCTCCATCAATCTTCTCCCCAACCAGTGATTCAACATACATATTGTCATACCCTAATTTTGTCCGGCTAATTTAAAGTTTACTAGAAAAAAAAATCTAAAATATTGTGTTCGCCGTTTACGCGTATCATTCCCGATCATGTACAGGTTTCATTCTCGTTGTGCATGCGTGTCACTTGTCGTCGTGTACGAGTGCTCATTTTAGTACTTGTTATGTTATTGTTATAGGTATTAGTTTAATAAGAAAATATAATAAAAAAATCAGATTTGAATAATTGCCTTTTATTATTATTACTATAATCAGTTTTTTGTTTACAAATAAAGAAGTCAACTTTAGTACATACATGTAGACAAAAAAATTAAATACAAAATAGTACAAAAATTAATTAAAAAGCAAAAACTAAATAAGAAGTAAGGCAACACAAGTTGCTGTCCTTGCTGAAAATCTTTTTGAACATTATGCCAAAGCCCATTTCTTCATCCTCTTTATTGTCTTCCCATTCTTGGCACCAACAATGCTGGCCTTGCCAACAGCAGTACCACCACCTCTGCTCCACTACTCTGCCTTCTCTGCAAAATCATAACAACACAATGGGGATCCTCTATAAAAAACCAGCAAACAGAAACGACAGGGGGAGGAAACACACAAACGCAAAAACACAGATATGCAAATACACACACAGCAACACACACAAAAACTGAGAGAAAATCAGATACGAAATTCAGACACAAAAATACCCAGAAAATCAGAAACGGATATTCTCCAATACTAGGGTTTCGCATCGAAACCCTAATCAACCCGGAAGCCTATTTCGAAGCTAAAAAGAAGACAAGTAACAGCAGGCAGTAACAGAAGCAATGAGGATTCAACAATAACAGGCAAATAAGAGAAGCAGCAATAGAAATAGTAGCTAAAAGGGCGAGTATAAGAAGCTGGAGTAAAGGTTGGTCCGAGTTGTGTTTCATTACTTTGTTTAAAACATGTAGTTTAAATTATGAGTTTTTCTTAACAAGTCATAGTTCAGCTTTTTTTACATAACTAGTCATATAATTGAAGCATGTAAATAAAGGATTAGGGTTAGTATTCTGTTAAAAAAAATTAATTAGTATTAGTTAGAAATTAGGGTTCAAAAATATGAAGAGATAATTAATCCAAAAAATAATAAAGACAAACGCAAAAAGAAGAAACAGAGCAAAAAATAGAAAAATGAACCGTACTTACTCTGACCACCGTGACGGTGGTCGTCTCCCCCAAAACGCGCCGTCGTCGCCGTCGTGAACAACCCGTGGACCACCACGCCATCGCCTTCCTTTAGATCATCCTCGCCAACCATGCCATCACTGTTAGTTCCACCGTCACCACTCCTCTCCCTTCATTCTCACTGCCGTCATTACCCGTCCTGCGTAGTCGTACCATCGCAAACCTCCCCGTCGTGTGGCAAAACCCGTCGTTGTCCCCTTTTGAACCATAGATGTTGTCGCTGACAGCACACCGTCGTGAACCGCCAAGTCGTCGCCGTCACCATCATAGCCCAGCCGCAAAAACCGTAGCCAAATCGTCAACCCATATACGGTGACAGAATCACCGAATTCCCCTCGCGCCTTTCTCCTCGTCACCGCCGGCCATGGAACGGCCGGTCAGCAACATTTCCGAACGCCTCACCGTGAGCAAGCATCGCACCGCCGTGACCCCTTTCGTCTCCTCCCCATCTCTTTCTCTCCACGGCTCCCTCTCTCCGCAAATCTCCCTCTCTCTCCGCAAATCTCTCTCTCTCTCACCCAAAGTTTTCGCACTCTCTCTCCTGAAAATAGTGATGCGGCGCTGAGAGATGAAGAATAAGGAATTAGGGTTCCATCTTTTTAGCCATTGCCTTATATAGTTCCTTTTTAATATTTATTTGATTTTTATTAATAATACAACCCTTCTGCTCATAGACCCATTCGCAGGCCATGTTAATAAAAGCCCAGTAAGCTCAAAATAATAATAATAATAATAATAATAATAATAATAATAATAATAATAATAATAATAATAGAAGCCCAGCAAGACATCAGATTCATTTCCGCACTCTCTATTGTTAATAAAGTTGCACCCCCATTTTACTATTGCACCCTCTCTTTTCGTTTTCTATTAATTTCTTTTACAAAAAAACCTATGAAAATACATAGTCAAATATTTCATTTTTCAAAAAATATAAATAGGGGACTAAGTCGACTGTATAGTCGGGTTAGTCTGCTTTTTAGGTCACTAATGAACCGTTACGGTTCATGTCCTAAAATCCCTATTTAAAACAAACAGTTTCTAAATCAAAATAAACACAAACATACTTCTTTCTACGAATCAAATTTTCAAAATAGGAGACTAAGCCGACTGTACAGACGGGTTAGTCAGCGTTCTAGTATGAATGAGCCGTACGGCTCAGGAATCCTAAATCCCTATTCCAATAAAATCAAACCAACACACTTTAAATCATTTTCCAAACTCCAAAAACCCCATTTTTACAAAATAGGGGACTAAGCCGATTGTACAGGCGGGTTAGTCATCATTTTAGGACAAATGAACTCATCACTCAGGAGTCCTAAAGTCCCTAAATAAATACACCAACAAACAAAATTTTTCTCTCTAGAACTACGTAGCCTTTGATTCTCTACCAGGAGATACATAGGAGCAGGGTCACGCCCCTGTCAAGCGCAAAAATAAACAATTTCTATTACCTTTCTTTCTTAATTCATTTTTTACAAAAAAAACCTATAAAAATAAATAGATGAATATTTCATTTTCAAAATATAAATAGGGGATTTAGTCGGCTGTACAGTCGGGTTAGTTTGCTTTTTAGGCCACTAATGAACTGTTACGGATCAGGTCCTAAAATCTCTATTTAAAATAAATAATTTCTAAATTAAAAAATACAAACACATCTCTTTCATTTCGAAAATCAAAATCTTATTTTCAAAGTAGGGGATTAAGCCGGTCGTACGGCCGGGTTAGTCATCGTTTTAGGATAAGTGAACTGTGGTCCTTCAGAGCCCCAGTGCTCCTTCAGCCCTCAGCGGCCCTTCAGAGCCCCAGCGCTCCTTCAGACCCCCAGTGGTCCTTCAACACAGATCACACAATCCTAAAACCCCTATATTAAAAAACACCAACCAACAAATATTTTCTACAAAAAACTACGTAGCTTTGATTTCTCCATCGCACCTGGAGATACGTAGGAGCGGGGGCCCACTCCTGTCAAGCACAAAAAACTAAAATTTTTATTAAGTCTTCTTTCTTTTCAATCACAATAAAATGGTAAAATAAACATTTTCAAAATTAATATTCTTTCCTACAACTAGTTAGCAGGTAACCTTCCTTAGGAAGGGTGTCGTGACTCGTGGGGTGCTAATACCTTCCCCACGCATGACCGACTCCCGAACCCTTATCTGGTCTCAAGGACCCTTATCCATTCCAAAAGGGATTTTCCAATGTTTGCCCTTAAACTAAGCTTTGGTGGCGGCTTCATTTTTGAACCTTCGAGGAATCCTCCTTCGGATTTTTCGGTCGCTACAGCTGGCGACTTCCCTGGGGACATTTTAGAGAGTTAAGCCTAGTCTAATTAGTTGTAGGATTAATTGTTGATTTAATGTTTATTTTTATCCTACCCTTTTGTCTTTTATTCTTGCATATTATATTATTCTCATGTGATATGTAAACCTTAGGATAGAAGACCATTATGTTTGTATTTGTGATTATTCTTTTATTTTATTGCATATTATTTTTATGTGATGTGTGAACCCTAGGGTAGAAGACTATTATGTTGTATATGTGTTTGTTTGTTTTGCAGCTTGCGGGGTATTCTTGATATTTTGCTCCTTCACACACTCGACTTCCACACTTTTGCACACACGTGAGAATAGTCCTATACCCGAACTGGAGCATAAACTAAGTTAGAACGAGACTGCGTAGTAATGGCCCTCTGGATGTACGTCCAGCTCGGTGGTTACGAAAGTCTCACCTAGAGTTTGGTCCCTTCGAGGGTGCTATCACTTCTAATAGCTTGCCTATTGTTGTGGCTAGCGTTCTCGAACGGGGTCGTTGGCTCTAGGAACCTTATTAGGACCTTGTAGAGCTACCCTTTTAAAGGTTCACCTAACAGACAAGCCCTACACCTATTCTCTAAGGAACCCTCGTAGGACACAAATGAGCCTCATATCCCTGCATTTAAACAAACACTGATACATTTTTCCAGTCTTCTTAAAAGAAAAAATTTCAAAAAAAATCATATGTTATTTTGGCAATTTATTTTTTTAGCATACCTCATGCATTTTTACCTTTTCCTTTTTGCATAGCATAAAAAAAATTATTGCACATTCACATTTCATTTTTCATACATTTCTATGACCCGGGGAATTGTAAGACTTTCTTTCTGACAAGATAGATCAAACATTTGCATTAATAAATCGTAAGCTTCTTTCAGTTCGGCGTCAAACAGAAACTTACAATTTCCCCGGCGTAACACGAAATCATACATTTGCATTTCATGCACATCCATGCACACATTCATCCATGTAAAAAAAATCAGAGCAAAAAGAGCAAGTTGGTTCGTCAACACATGCGTCTGGTTTCCCTTCTCCAAAAAAAAAACAAACAAAAATATTCAAAATCATGTCAAGCATCATGTACTCTTTCTTTTCCATGCATAAAAAAAATCACTGTGAGTGTCATGCATTTTATTTCCTCGCACGAAACGAAAAAGAGTAATTTTTAGTCATATAACATGAGCATCTCAATATGCACTGACATTCATACATAATCATTCAAAATCATTATCACATAGCGTAGGCATCACATCATTTGTAAAGTCATAACTTACATTTCAAAAAACATAACATTCATGCATCATTTTCCTTCATGTCGCCATCCTAGTTTAAATGCATCAACTCCATGTTCGTGTATCATTTTCCCAAATAAAATAAAAAATCACTTCATTATAATTGTATAATTCGTCATCGAATAAATCAAAAATAAGAGTCTGCATACATGTTGCACTACCTCTTGAAAAATAAAAAAAAATTGCATTAGGATCAAACATTTATTTCTTCATGCATACATGCATTTGCATTTTCCATACATATCCGTCATCATGGGCATTATATTTTGCTAGAAAATAAAAAAATCATCATAGAACGAATCACTTGTTTTCGTATACATCTCGTTCTCATGGTACTAACATGCATATCATCATCATCCAAAAAAACAAAAAAATATACTATATTCATTACTCCTCTTCGTGCAAAAGAATATAAAAATAAAAACAAAAGATCTTCATTCTTAACCACCTCGAATGCATTAGTCATCTTGCATGCATCATTTCCAAATAAAAGAAAATAAAAAAATAATGCCACTTTCTTGCATTATTCATCAGCATATTGTAATGCCTCTGAAAAATCATTTTTGGATAGTCAATCTTTTCAAGTGATCATTCACATTCCATGCACCTGCATCATGCAACATCATTTGTTCATTCATGAATTTTTTTTTCTAAAAAAAGAGATAATAGAAAAACCCACCAGCACAATTAAAAAATTGTGATAAACATTGGAATATCTCATTTAGCATGCACCCCCATTCACAAAAATCATCATCACATAATGTAGACATTTCATCATTTGCAACATCTTGAGATGCATGTAAAAACATATCATTCATACATCATTTCACTCATCCTAATAAATAAATAAAAAACACTGTTTCAACGATCATTCATACGTCATTTCATTCCCCGTTTCAGCATGCATCATTTCACAAAAATTACGTCATTATTTTTGATACATAAATGAGGCCCTGCATCAGTCACATGCTGTATTGCCCCAAAAAAATCATTTAGAATAATTGGTCTTTCCAAGTGATCATTCATGCACGCATTTCATGCATTTGCATCATGCATATCTATCACCACGTGTTCCTTCATGCATTAGAACACGGGAGGCATGTAATTTGATTATCCCCATTGCATACGCATAGTTAATCTTTTTTAAAAAAAAACATCATGCATTCATAATAGAATGAAGTCGCTGGTCCCTTCAAGTGATCAGTTCCTCCACGCATTTCATACATTTGCATTTTCATCGTACATATCCATCATCATGTGTTCATTTATACGTTACAAAAAAGAAAAAAACATAACAGTATTTCATTATTCTTGCATCATTCATCATCAATTGAAAAATGTTTGCATCATTATCATGTTGCAAAGTCATTTACAATAATTGTTTCTTTGCATACTTGACATAGCATTTCATTAGGATCAAACAATCATTTTTCACTGCATGTGTCGTTTTCTAGGAAAAAAAACAAAAAAACATGTCATCACTCTTTTCATACATCATTGAGCATCAATGAGAAACTTTGCACCTATTACATGCTGCATTGTCTCTTGAAAACCAAAATCCTGTAAAATAATTATTCCTTTGAACATCTTAGATGTCACTGGAGTCAAACAATCACATGCATTTCATGCACTTACATCTTCATCATCCATGTCCATCATCATGTACCACTTCATCTATCACATTTTGTCTCATTTTCTAAAAAAAAAACCATGAGCATATTTTTATTTTCAAAATTGATGAGATGAGGCGAAATTGATTATTCTTCTTTGGAAAAGTTTAGGTTAGCTACAAACTCAATGTTTTTCAGACACCCAACTTTTAAAAAAGAAGCTATTCACTTTTTGCAGCTCGTTCACAATTTTTCTTCAGCAAAACGACGCATCTCATCAGTCCCATGACAAATGATCCAAACGGTCCATTTTGTTAACTGATGTGTTATCAAAAATTTCTCATATCATGTTACTGACTATGTTAACTCTCCGTGAATCATTCGTATAGCGAACTTGTATGCAACACGCATTTACTCTTGTTTGAGTCAGTTAGTGTCCATATCTTTCCCATCATCATTCCTTGTTCATGTCCAGTCCCACCCCGACCATCCCATAAGGTGCATATTCTCCACACAAGTACCTAGTTAGCCATTTGGTTTGTTCCCAATGATGAAATTTCATGAGCTAACACTTTAGGCCCCAAGCTGAGGCAAATTTGTGATCACTAGATATCTTGTAAACATTGTATTTCCTTGATGTAAGTCCTTTGCAAAAAAAAAATCAAATAAGCCTGTTAGGTTGAAAACTCGCAAGAGCAGCCTAAGCAAAATTAGGGCAAATAAAAGAAATAAAGAGAAGAAAGAGTGGATATATAAAAATAAATAATTTTTGTCCTTGAATTAATTTTTGAGAAAAACAAGCAATCATGATTTGGAATGAAGTTTGGTCGTCTTCCCGTATCCTCAAAAAAAGGTTTTTTACAACCCCTTTAAGCCACAAAAAAAAATCGAAAAATCTTTGTCACCCTAGACAAGGATCAATTCCACATCAAAAATGGTGTGTCACTTTTATCAGCTCGCTCTACTCAAAAAGAAAAAAAGAAAAAAGATCACAAAGAATGTGAAATTCAAAAAGAGGATTGAAAAAGAAATCCTCAAAAAGAAAAAAGCAAAAGCAGTAGAAATTGTGAGCTGATACATAATATCACCAAACACAGAATATATCCTTGTCCGAATAAACCCACAAACACCTCCTTAGGCCGAATTATCATTTCTTCTACAAAACCCAAATCATTGGCCTCAAACACTTCTCTGAACCTACTTATCTTTTAAAAGGTCATCGTATCAATAAACCATCAAACACCTCTCTGAGCCCATTTGAGCCTATACTCCACAATCCCATAACCATTGACCACGTTACAAACCTTTCTTTCATAAACCTCTAACCACTGGCCACATTACAAAGTCCATGCTGATCTGTGGCTGACTGCTTTCATTTTCTCAAAGATTTAATTTTAGGACAAGTGGGTTTATTTATTTACAATATATTTGCTCAAAAAAAAATCTAAAAAAGAGGATAAAAAAAAGAGAGAAAAAAAAATGAAAAACTCAAAGGGCTTGCACTCCAATATTCATTCAAATCGCACTGATATCAAGACAATGTTTAGTGATCACCAATTGAAATTTTCATCGTATCAAAAACTCAGGATTATCATAGTCTGTGGGAGTCACCTTCAAAGGGCCAAAAGTTGGGACTAGGACCATCACCTAGATCCCAAAGTGGGGCATACCTTTCACCTTTCATGCTTCTTGAACTTGGGGAATTTGTCCATTGTCCATCCTATTCATATGCCACACCCAATCTATATAGCCATTCCCCTAACTCAGTCACCTTTCACAACCTCACTAAAAGCAACCATTTGAAATCCCATTACCAATTGGGGCAATCCCCTCACCCTTCACTCAACCTAAAATTGGGGAAATTCGCCCTACACCCATCTCATCCCCTTGTTATATTCACATCCACAAAACCATACCGGGGCAATTTCTCAACCCATTATCCTAAATAAACCCTTTCACAATGCTACTCCAGTAAAGGCAACCTTGTCATTGTCATAATTGGGGCAACACCAAACTCCATGGTTGAGGAAAAAATCTCTTGCTTTCCACCTTTCATTCCAAAGTCATGGCATTCCCAATTCATTATCTCCTCTACACCCCTAGCTGTTGTCATCACTAGACAGGGGCAAATTATTCACTCACCTTCACCGGTAGTCTAAATTGGGGCAGTCCCACATTTCTTGAGTTGGGGAGAACCTACATTTGCATGACTTTGGCCAAAAACCTGTCATTTATCCCTTCATTTGTCCATACCCTAGGTCTCTAGAACCCTGAGTTAGCTGACTCATTCATCTATACTTGCATTACTATACGTCTTTGCTAAACAATGCTTCAAAGAGAGAGAACACAAGTTAATAATGTGACGCTGAACACTCACTCTGTTAACTTTGTAGACCTAAAATTCAATCAATCATGGGACACCGTAAGGGAAGAACAACGTGAACGAGTCTGTAAATACAGTCAAGTACGGTTGCACATTAGTGACTGTAAATAACAACCTTGAGATTGCCAAGGCTTGAATTCAAGTCAAATCCGA
This sequence comes from Astragalus membranaceus, assembly GCA_039519185.1. Lineage (NCBI taxonomy): Eukaryota > Viridiplantae > Streptophyta > Magnoliopsida > Fabales > Fabaceae > Astragalus > Astragalus membranaceus. The sequence continues at coordinate 227,399,178 of CM076846.1, read as the reverse complement.
TTTTTTTCCAAGGAATGATTACTGCAAAATATTCACTTCTGTGCCTCCTGCACCAAAAGCCTCATCTCTCATCTCTACAAAAATCTTTCTGCATCATCAATAAAATCATAGCATAAATCATCTCGCCAAACAACCATGCATCCAATAAGTGATGATTCCAAAGCTCTCAATTTCTCGCATAAAAAAAATCTCTTTTTCTCATCTCAAAAACCCCAAAAATGCATCATCGATAAATGATACCATACATTTCATTCCACCATGCAAACATGCACCTACCTTCACATTCACATTCACATCTCATACACCGTGTGTCAACTTTCCCATTCCGTCAGTTACAACACCCATTGTCTGCCCCATTTCATTCATTATCAGGTACCAATCATTGCACATTCATCACATTCCATGCATAACATTTTTGCACCAATCATGTCATTTACCACGCGTTCATGTGCTTTCTTTTATTCACCATAGCATACAATCATTACAATCACATTCATATCTCATCTGCACCCACATACAACCGTTTGTCGACTTTCTCATTCCATCAGGTCCAAAACCCATTTCATTCATCATCCCACCAGATACCAATCATTGCACGTTCGTCACATGCATAACATTGTTTACTTCGATAGATGTGCCAAGTGCAGGTCTCATCGTTGCCCAAAAAGCTTTCTACATCACCAATCATATCATTTGCTATGCATTCATGTGTTTTCTTTTATTCACCATGACATTTGCATCAAAGCATTATATGTGCATCACATTCGCACTTTGCACTTCATACACTCATTATATACTAAGAAAAAAAAAAGCAAAAAAGCAAAAAGAGGAAAATCGCTCATTCCCTTACATTCATCAGCACAATCACATTCATATCCTATCTGCATTCACATACGTTGTTCCATCAACTTCAACTCACATCATCTACCACATTTCATTCATCCCATCGGACACTTACCATGTCACATACATATATGGCATGCATACATCATTCGTTGCATTTACAGACATGCCGAATATAGATAGTTTTTCCCTTCTCAGGTAAATGCATTCATTAGTGTTATACCCCAATTTTGTCCGTCTTCTTTTTCTAGTTTTAGTAACACCACCGCCTCGCACCAAACACCCCCATGACCGATCCATCTCCCCAACCGCATCAAAACCCCACATCGTAACCGCCGCAAACACCACTATGACCACCATAGAAAGCACCATCGCACACCATAGTATGTAGGAGAGGAAAGAAGAGAGCGGAAATCTAGAGAGAAAGGAAGCGAGGGTCGGTGAGTAGGAGAGAAAATCGAAGCTAGGTTTTGAGGGAGAGAAGCGACGTCGAGGAGAGGGGAGTGGCGGTGGTGAAGGGAAGAAAAACAGAGCTAGGGAGAGGAAAGTTTGAACGGCGCACAGAGAAGAGGAGTAGGGTTGGTGATGGTTGGACGGCGCTAAGGAGAGAGAGAAATGAAATTAGGGTAGGAAGTGAAGAGTGGTGCGGCGCCGTGAGAGATAAGAGAAATTAGGGTTGTGAAATTAGAGTTTCGGTTTTAATTAGCTTATATAGTAGGGTTTTTTTTATTTTTTATTCAGATTGCAATTCGCACCCCCGCATTCCATTATACGCCTCCTCCTCCTAAGCCCAGAATTCGTGGGCTCATAAGCAACCAGCTGGGCTCGCTGTTTACACCCCATTTTTGTTTTATACAACCCCTGTTTCTATGTGCACTTCCTGTTTTAATAGCTTGCATCCCCCTGCGCAAGCCCACCAGTCAGAGTGCAGCCCAGTTCACAAAAAGCGAACTGGGCCTGTTTTCTGCACCCACTATTTTAAAATGCAACCCTTTTCTGCTAACCACACACTATTTTATTACTGCACCCCCTGTTTCTTTTTTAAAATTTTGTTTCCTTCCCCTAAGTAAACTTATTTTTTTTCACAAACCTTTTTTTTTCCCAAATAACAGATTTTCTTTTCCCTAAACAAGAATCCATCCAATTGCGAAAACTCTTCAAAATCAAACTTTGTTAGTAGTCTTGCGAAGCCTTTGCTTGCATGATTATCAACAATGAGGTACTAGTGGCGATCACTTGGAGCCTTTGCTCATTTGATCATCATGAATGCCTAATTTTCCTAAAGATTTTCACTAAACCAAAAAAACTTTGTTAGTAGTCTTGCGAAGCCTTTGCTTGCATGATTATTAACAATGGAGTGCTAATGGTGGTCACTTGGAGCCTTTGCTCAATTGATCATCATGAAAGCTCAATTTTCACAAATAAACAAGGTAAAAAAAAAACAAAAACATTTTTCAAAACCAAGAACTACGTAGCTTTGAATTCTCCATCGCACCGGGAGATACGTAGGAGCGGGCCATGTCCCGTCAAGCACTTTTTCTAAAAACCCTTTTTCCCCCCTTTCTCGCCAAAAATAAAAAAATTTCATTAAGTTCTTTAATTCATTTTCAATAAGAAATAAAGAGGCAAAATTAAATATTTTCAGGTCAACATACAAAACCCACACATTTAATTAAAGGTTCCCTCTCAGTAGAGAGGATGCGCGGGGTGCTAACACCTTCCCCGCGCATAACCGACCCCCGAACCCAAAACTCTCAGTTTTCAAAGGCCAATCGCTTTCTAAAAAAGGTTTTCCTAATATTTTCCTTAATAAATATTGGTGGCGGCTTCATTGAAGAACTAGAAGAGGTTAAGTTGGCCTTATCAAAAGCGGAAGAAGAGAAAAGGGCTTTGCAAAACAGATTGGGAAAGGTGATGCAAGACAAGCGAAAGCTAGAAAATGAAAATGCTCTTCAAGCCGCCGCTATTGAAGCAACCAATAGGAAGCTTGAAATAGAAGGAGAGAGCAAGAGGGGAATTCAGAAACATTTGGAGGGAGCTAAAGAAGAAGTAAAGAGGTGCGCCTCAAAGATGAATGAGGCTGTGGCGGAAGCAAGGGAATGGAAGAAATCATATGCCAAGTCAAGCAGGGATGAGAAAATGGTTAGAGAGGCGCTAGCTAAGTCAAAAGAGGGATTCCAAAGGATGAAGTTTGAAATGGAGAACCAAGTGGAAAACATCAGGCGAGATAGAGAGTCTATCATAGGGATCTTGAAAGAATATCAACAAGCTTTGGAGTTTGAACAAGGAAGGTCGGATGAATTGAAGAGGAACCTCCAATACCTAAGGGAATCTTATAGGCAAGTGCAAACAGAAAGCCAGTACTGGGAGGAACGCTTCATGGCATTAATTGGCAGAATAGAAGACCAAGAAGTCGTCAAGGAGCTAAGGGATGAGATTCAGCTTTGGAGGAGCAAATTTTCAAAGCTAGCAGGGCTAGCTAATCAAGCTGTGAGAGGTGTTCCCAAGAAGCTAAGAAGAGCTGAAGCAGAAATGAACCCTTGCAACACTCTGGCCAAGGTGCGTGAATTTGTCGAGTATTGCAAGATCCTGACAGAAGAACTCATGGAGAAGGCCAAGGGGGCGGCCGAAAGCAAGAAGAGAAAGAGGAAGGAGAAATTGAAGGCTATATGCCTCTGAAGTTTACTTTAGAACATTGCAATAATTCTTAGGAAATTGTAATTTTCTCTAAAAAGTTGTAATTTTCTTTGGATATTGTACTTTGTCCTCAGAATATTGTACTTTGCTCTTCTCTCGAGTTTGAAGTATTCTTTCCTTTTGAATAAAGTGTGTTCGTTTTGCCTATTGTTTCCAACTTCGTTGCAAAAAATAATAGCAAAAAATAAAAAAGGTATAAAATAAAAATATATATATATATATATATATATATATATATATATATAAAAATAAAATGTTAGAGCTTTAGACCTACACGCCTATGACAAGACGAATTACACCGCGATTCCCGGCACCCAAACAAACATAAAATCATGCATATTGCATTGCATTTGCATTCATTTATTTAAATCTCGTGCTCATAAAGTGTATTCCCTCAATAGAAAAAGGCAAGCTGGTTCGCCAACATCGATACCTGACTCGTCTACAAGCAAGGCTCATGGCAACTAACCAGAATGACCGGGGCCGTCCTATTATTGAAGACTTAGGAAGTGGGGAATCAGACCATGGTAACACCTCGGCTGAGGTTCCCAATCCAGAGCAATTGGCTCAAGAGAATCGGGAATTGAGAACGAAAATTGGGGCAATGGAAGCACAGATGACGGAAATGATGGGCATACTACAAACTTTGAGGAACGGAACTGCCGCTGAAAGTCTCGCCGTCACTACCGGAGTTGCTGTCACTCTTCCCCCTCCGAGTCTCGAGACTAACACCTTTGCTCATACTTCAGGAACCAACAACCAGGGCCAATCAATTATGCATGGGATGCCTTGGGGACTCCCATCCGGATACGCACCTCCAGGAGCCGAGGCTAATGCGGGAAGTAATCCCCTTACGGTTGCAGAACAAGTCCGACCCATCTCAGCCACAAACAGTGGAGGAGCGGGAGCGCCTCAGGGCCAAATTCAGATTCCTATTCCGCCGGGAACTCCGTTTGACTTTCATTCACCAGTAACGGTCCATCCCCCAATTCAGGGACCAATTCATGGGAATATCACTCACTCACGTGACCCACACGTGAACCCAGCTGTAGTGTCGATGAGTCATCCTCACTACGGTGTGAATGGTTTTCCTCAGAACTATCCTGCTGAAGCTCCTCAAGCTAGAGACAGGTATCATATGTTAGAAGAACGCTTAAGGATGATTGAAGGGTCGGGCTCTAGAGCAAGAGAAGCTCGTGATCTGTGTCTCATCCCTGATGTGGTTTTACCTCCCAAATTCAAAGTGCCCGACTTTGACAAGTACCGAGGCGTGACTTGCCCTAAAAGCCATCTGACCATGTACTGTAGAAAAATGGCTGCACATTCTCATGATGACAAGTTGTTGATCCATTACTTCCAAGAGAGCCTTGCGGGAGCATCTCTCAACTGGTACATGCAGCTAGAGCCGTCCCATATCCATTGTTGGAAGGACTTGGCTGATGCTTTCCTCAGACAGTACCAGTACAATACAGATATGGCGCCAGACAGAACACAGTTGCAGAGTCTGGCAAAAAGAGATAATGAGTCATTCAAAGAGTATGCCCAGCGGTGGAGGGCTTTGGCTGCACAAGTAACGCCCCCTTTGTTAGAGAAAGAATTAGTCTTCATGTTCATGGAAACCCTGCCGCCGTTATACTACGATCGGTTGATTGGTAGCGTGTCTTCCAATTTCTCAGACATGGTAATCATCGGTGAAAGACTAGAAAACGGGATGAGAAGCGGCAAGATTGCCCATGGTTCCACAAGTATAACCACCCAGAAAAAGCCATTCTCCGGATTTTCAAAGAAGAAAGAAGGAGAGACCAACGCCATCACCATAAGCCCACCTTATCAACCACAAAACATCCCTGTCCTCACTCAAACACGACCAACCCTTCCACCACAAAATAACTACCACAAAAGCTACCCAGACAAAAAACAGACCACCTTTGATCCCATCCCCATGTCCTATACTGACCTATTCAACTATCTTTTTACAAACAAACTCATCAATACCAGACCCATGAGACCAGTTCAACCACCCTACTTCCGAGGCTACAATCCCAATGTTACCTGTGTATTTCATGAAGGGGCAGTAGGACACGCTGTTGAGGACTGCAAGGCATTCAAAATTGTAGTGCAAGATCTTATTGATGCCAAAGGGATAACCTTCAAACAAGAAGACCCGAGTATCACAACTAATCCGCTGCCTGGTCATCAGAAACATGCAACCAATGCCATCCATGATACGGGAAGTCAATCCTTAATCAGATAGGGCCAGAAGTATTTTATGTGAATTTTCAGATCATGGACATCGCATCATCCTACAGTTGTCTCCTGGGGAGACTCTAGATTCATGCCGCCGGTGCTGTTCCTTCATCCCTCCACCAAAGGCTTAAGTTTGTAGTCAACGACAAGCTGATAGTCCTTTTTGGAGAAGAAGAGTTCATCGTTAGCAAGCCCCATCCTTCTCAATACATTGAGGCTGCAGAAGAGTCGCTTGAATTTGCCTTTCAATCACTAGAAATTGCAAATGCTGCTTTTGTGGGGGAAGAAGCCCTGTTGCCCGTACCAAAGATATCTAACGCTGCTATCATGGTAGCCAAAGTCATGCTGCAAAATGGTTACCAGATCGGAAAAGGGTTGGGAAAATCCGAGCAAGGAGTTCTGACGCCGGTTCAGCTGCAAGAGTACAAGGATAGGCGTGGGTTAGGATATCGGCCCACTCAAGCTGATAAGAAGAGAATGGATGAGGAAAAGCGAGAAAGGAGGCTAGCTAAGCTTCAGGGGCGGGAATCAAGCTTGAAGAAGGTTCCTATCTATGATCTCTCCCAGAGCTTCAGGAGCGCGGGTATGCTGGACCCCAATCAGGTGGCCGTCATCGAGGAAGAATCAGTTGTGGAAGACAAAGGCGCGGACTTGGTGCGTCGCAGTGCTGCAGAGGAAGAGCTTGATAATTGGAAGATCATTGATTTCCCTGTTATTTTCATTCCAAAGTAATGATTTTGTAATGCAAATTCTTTGGCTCTGCCCAAGGCCTTAGGATATTTCATAAGGGCATGCATGTTTTTCCTTCAAATATCATCTATCAATAAAATGTTGTTTTGGATTCTCAAATAAATAAATTTGCCTTTTATTATCATGCGTCTCCATCTTGTGTTTCTATTTTTGCTTGTTCATTTCTTTCTATTCCCGCAAATGCAGATCTAAAATGAATATCTTTGAGAATAACGATGCCAACGGTTCATATGTTAATTTTGATCACCCCGTTAACCAAGCTGAGGAGGATGTTGAGGATGACTGGGAAACTCCTCCAGAACTGATGAGAATGGTTGAACAAGAGGAAAAGGTTATTCAGGCACATGGGGAGTCCGTTGAGATAATTAACCTAGGCACAGAGGACAACCAGAAGGAAGTAAAGGTGGGTACTTCAATGAAGGAAGGTGAGCGCAAAAAACTAATTGAACTCCTGCATGAATATGTTGATGTCTTCGCATGGACTTATCAAGATATGCCAGGTTTAGATACCGACATAGTGGTGCATAAATTGCCAGTCAAGCCAGGATGTCCTCCGGTAAAGCAGAAACTGAGAAGAATGAAGCCAGAAATGTCCTTAAAGATCAGGGATGAAGTGAAAAAGCAGTTTGACGCTGGGTTCCTAGCGGTAGCCAAGTATCCGCAATGGGTTGCCAACATCGTGGCAGTTCCGAAAAAGGACGGGAAAGTTAGAATGTGCGTTGATTACAGAGATCTGAACCGTGCTAGTCCCAAAGATGATTTTCCCCTGCCCCATATTGATGTCTTAGTGGATAGTACGGCGCAACATTCACTGTTCTCCTTCATGGATGGGTATTCAGGGTATAACCAGACCAAGATGGCTCCTGAGGATATGGAGAAGACGACTTTCACAACTCTTTGGGGGACGTTCTGTTACAGAGTCATGCCATTCGGGTTGAAGAACGCCAGTGCTACCTATCAAAGGGCTATGGTCACACTGTTTCATGACATGATGCACAAAGAAATAGAGGTCTACGTGGACGATATGATCGCAAAGTCTAAAACGGATGAGGAACATATCGTCAATTTGCAAAAGCTCTTCGAGCGGTTGAGAAAATTCAAGCTCAGATTAAACCCTGCCAAGTGTACCTTTGGCGTGCGATCAGGAAAGTTGTTGGGGTTCATCGTCAGCCAAAAAGGGATAGAGGTCGATCCAGACAAGGTGCGTGCAATTCTTGAGATGCCAGTCCCTAAAACAGAAAAAGAGATTCGGGGTTTTCTCGGAAGACTGAACTACATCTCTAGGTTCATATTCCAGTTGACTGCCACTTGTGAACCAATCTTCAAACTTTTGTGCAAGAATCAAGAGACCAAATGGAATGATGATTGTCAAGAAGCATTTGAAAAGATCAAAAAATATCTTCAGAATCCACCTATCTTGACGCCTCCTGTACCCGGCAGACCTCTGATCCTGTACCTAACCGTGCTAGACAGCTCGATGGGTTGCATGTTAGGGCAACATGATGAATCTGGGAAGAAAGAGCATGCCATTTACTATTTGAGCAAGAAATTCACTGACTGTGAGACAAGATACTCGCTGCTAGAAAAGACTTGTTGTGCTTTAGCTTGGGCTGCTCATCGTCTGAGGCAGTACATGCTAAGCCACACTACTTGGTTGGTATCTAAAATGGATCCTATCAAGTATATCTTCGAGAAGCCCGCACTTACAGGGAGACTTGCCCGTTGGCAAATGCAGTTATCAGAATATGATCTCCTATATGTCACTCAGAAAGCAATTAAAGGTAGTGCGCTGGCCGAGTACCTGGCACACCAGCCTGTTGAAGATTATCAGCCTATGCAGTATGACTTTCCTGATGAAGATATCATGGCTTTGTTTGAAGAAGGGAAATCCCCAGAAGATGAAAGATGGAGAATGGTGTTCGATGGTGCCTCCAATATATACGGGCACGGAGCCGGGGCAGTGCTGATTTCCCCTGATAATCGCTTCATCCCATTCACTGCCAGACTAAGCTTCTACGTCACTAATAATATCGCAGAGTATGTGGCATGTATTCTTGGTATCCAGGCAGCCATTGATTGGAAAGTTAAGAGACTTGATGTGTATGGAGATTCAGCTCTAGTAATTCACCAAGTGAACGGTGATTGGGAGGCCAGGGACTCCAAGTTGATCCCTTACTGAGATTACGTTCTAAAGCTGGTTGAGCTTTTTGAGGAAATCACATTCCAGCACCTTCCTCGCAATGAGAATCAGTTGGCTGATGCACTAGCCACTTTGTCTTCAATGTTTAATATCAGTTGCGACAAAAGCTTGACTCACATCGGGATTCAGCATCGAGATTTGCCAGCACATCATTATTGCATGGTCATCGAGGAAGAGTCTGATAACAAGCCCTGGTATTATGACATCAAGCAGTACATCTTGAATAGAGAATACCCTCCTGGAGCGTCAGAGAATGACAAGAGAACCCTCAGAAGATTGTCAAGGAATTTCCTTTTGAGCGGTGAAGTTCTATACAAGAGAAATTATGATATGGTCCTTTTAAGGTGTGTAACAGAAGAAGAGGCAACAAAAATCATGAGAGAAGTCCATGAAGGCTCATTTGGGGTTCATTCCAGTGGGCACACCATGGCAAGGAAAATATTAAGAGCTGGCTATTATTGGTTGCAAATGGAATCAGATTGCTATAGTTTCGTAAGAAGATGTCACAAATGTCAGATCTACGCTGATCATATTCATGTACCACCTGCTTCCCTAAATGTTTTGACCGCCTCTTGGCCATTCTCAATGTGGGGCATGGACGTCATAGGTCCTATCGAGCCTAAGGCATCAAATGGGCATCGCTTCATCCTGGTCGCTATTGATTACTTCACCAAGTGGGTGGAAGCTGCTTCATATTCCAGCATTACCAGCTCTGTGGTTGCTAAGTTTGTAAAGAAAGATTTGATTTGCCGCTATGGGCTTCCGGATAAGATTATCACAGATAATGGCAGCAACTTGAACAGTAAGATGATGAAAGAGTTATGCGAGGACTTCAAAATCCAACATCATAATTCTTCTTCATACCGTCCCAAGATGAATGGGGCAGTTGAAGCGGCCAACAAGAATATCAAGAGGATTGTGCAAAAGATGGTAGTAACCTATAAAGATTGGCACGAGATGCTTCCTTTCGCCTTGCATGGGTATCGTACCTCAGTGCGTACTTCAACCGGGGCAACCCCTTTCTCTTTGGTGTATGGGTTGGAAGCAGTCCTCCCCATTGAAGTTGAGATACCCTCTCTGCGGGTACTGATGGAAACCAAGTTGGAAGAAGCAGAATGGGTCCAAGATCGTCTGGATCAGCTGAATCTCATTGAGGAGAAAAGAATTGCTGCCCTATGTCATGGCCAGTTGTATCAGCAAAGGATGAAAACAGCTTTCGACAAGAAGGTTCGTCCCCGAGAATTCAGCGAGGGAGACCTTGTGCTCAAGATGATTCTGCCTATTCAGAGTGACCCCCGTGGGAAATGGACTCCTAGCTATGATGGACCATATGTGGTAAAGAAAGCCTTTTCTAGAGGAGCATTGATACTCACCAACATGGATGGTGAAGAACTCAGAAACCCAGTCAATTCAGATTCAGTCAAGAAATATTACGCCTGAGAAAAATAAAAAGGAAAAAGAGAAAAATGAGCCAAGCAAGAATTAGCTTGCTAGGTCGAAAACCCAAAAGGGCGGCCTAGGCAAAAAAAAAGAGCGACCCGGTGGACTGAAAACTCGCAAAGAGCGGTCCAGGCAAAAATTAGGGTCAGAAGGGTTGGACTTAAAAAAAGGTAAAAGAGGCAAGCAGCGCCTCCAAAAGCTTGGATAAAAGGGTGATCAAGGATATAAGTATGGGTGATTGGCATCAACACTCCAAAGACGAAGAACGCTCATAAGATCTGTTGCGTCCATTTCTCTTGCTTTTTCTTAGTTTCAAAGTTCTCAATGTACTCTTTTCAGTCGGCGCGACCTTTTTGCGCGTTCGATTTCCATATGAATAAAAGTCCAAATTCTTCACTCCGTCTGCTTATTGTTTTGTCATTGCTTCCTTTTCATTTGTGCTTTAAAATGATGTTTTATGGTAGATGATAAATGAATTATGAAAATGTGCATAAATCAGAGCATTAAACTCATTGCGAAACTTTTGAAAATCATGAGAAAAGAAATGATCTCTCAATCAGGTAAATTCATAAAAGCCAAACAAAAGCACTGAGTGCGTCAAAATAATTCACAAAAAAGGCTGAAGCATGACCCTCACACCATTACGGACGATCATCGTGCCTTGTGGCGCAGGTCCTGCGATTTGGTTGAACCGGTGAAAGAAAAGCCAAAAAGAGCAAAAGAGCAACAAAAATAAGAAGAAAAGAAAAGGAAAACAATAAAAAAGGGGATTAGAAAAAGAGAGCAAAAGAGCAATAAAACGAATAAAACTCATGCATTGCATTCATCAAACATAGAAAAAAAAAATTCATGCAAGCAAGAAGAAGCTCCTGCATCACATCACATTCATCCCATCAAAAAGCAATCATGGCATTTGCATTGCATGCATTTGTTCATATCACTCGCAGGTACAAGGACGGATAAATACTTTGGTGTTAATCCTCGCCCTCAATTCCCAGAAAGTGCTCCCTTAGTTCGGAGCTAAAATGTTTTTCAGTTCAGCGCTCAAGCGTGCATTAATTGCAGTTTGGAGTTCAAAACCGCTCTCGTCAGAGTTCAACGCTCCCTTCTGTCCAGGTCTCACGTCGTGTACGAGCAACGCGATGGACCGCAGCCCCATGTGAGGTTCGACGGAATAGTTGTATCAGCCTAAGATACAGTGGACGTCGTGCATTGATCAGTATATCAATTCCGGAGCTGATGACGATCCCCCCGGTCGCTCGAAAAGGCCAACAGGAAGCGTGCTCCTCAAAGCCACGTGCAAACTCGGATTCATCAAGAGTTCGTTTAAGGATTACAGGTTTTAGGCAGCCTGGGCAATTTACCGCTTTTCTGCACGCCAAGTGCCCATTTACCGCTTTCTGCACGCCAAGTGCCCATTTACCGCTTTCTGCACGCCAAGTGCCTGTTTTTTTTTTTGCTCGCACGTCAGTGTTCATTTACTGTTTTCGCATCGACACGAAAGTGTCTACTCTTTATCTTCATTTTACCTTGGAATATGTTTCGGCCAATTCATATTCTTTGTTAAAATCCAGATAAAAAAATAATAATAATAAAGAGAAGGAAAAGGAAAAGAAAGCTCAGGTTTATCTAGGTAGACAAAATTGGTATAATTTCTGAATTCTTTATTTCTATTTTGCCTCGGAATATGTTTCGGCCAATTCATATTCCTTGTCAAAATCCAAATAAAGAGGGGCAGCTGTTATACCCCAATTTTGTCCGTCTTCTTTTTCTAGTTTTAGTCGTTTATTTTACTTAAATCGAGTTTTGAAGTCGCGTGATTACGAGAATTATCAGTATGGCGTCTCAGTTACTAACCCTGGCCAATTTCAATTACCCTGTTCAACTAAATCGAAATACCGTTGTTTTAAATTAGGCATGCACGCGAATGATCGATCTTTTCGTGCGTTCTTCAATTTCATCTTCGTATTTGGATTTAGTCGAACCTAATTGGGACTAACAAAGTCATTTTTCTCGCGATTGGGCTTGTCGTTTCAATTTGGGCTTAAGAACGCGATTCTGAGATAATTTTAGCGTTTAGTGGTCAACGGGCTTATTTATTCTATTTGGGCCTCGTTCTCACGCACTTGTCTAGTTGGGTCCGATATCGCTTTTGTATTTGGCCCGATTTCTTTTATTATTTTTACTTTGCCTATTCATTTATTTTGAGTAGTATATATAGTCTAAAAATGTCAAAAAAAATCTATTTATTTTTATTTACAATTTAATAGTGTTTAGGGGTCCAAATGTCCAAAAAAAATACAAAAAAATTACATCAAAAAAGGCCCAAAGGGCCAGATCCGAAAATACAAGTCATAGACAGCAAATTAGGGTTTCAGCAGGTCTCCCAAAAGCTGCTGGAACTGCTGGGTCTGGATCCAAAAACGTGAAAAATAGCTAATTCAAATTAGCAGCTAAAAAGAAGGGGAAGGCTGAGTCAGTCCTGAGTCAGCTACTAGCTGTCCAGGAGACAATGCATTTAACCAGAGAATCAAGAAATTAATTTTCGGTTTCAAAATTTACTATAAAATGCTAATCCGAAAATGAGATTAAGGGGGGGCAGATACACACACTGAAATAAGCAGACATACAAAAACACACAAACTAACAGCAAGAAATCTTTTTAGTTGCTGTGTTGACATAAGGTCCGAGTGGAAGCAGTAGAAAACAGCAAAGGGTTTTTTACAGAAGCTGGAGAAAAAGGTTGGTTCATATTCCGTATTCCATTTACTGTCAAAATGCTAAGTGTATGCTAATTTAGGATTTAGTATTCTGTTTTCGTAAAGTAAAATTATTAGCAATAAGCAAGGGTTCTATAATAGGCAAAACAAAGATAGGTCATTTTTTTTTACCAAAAGATACAGTGAGTCAGTAACAAAAGTGAGAGAGATGAACAAAACAAAAGCACAAAAAATGGTATAATAGAGCTCACCTTACAGACTCCGGCCACCGTGGACGGTGGCCATTGGCCGTAAAACATGCTCTCCGGTCGTCTTCTCCGGCGACCACCACCACTGTAAAAAAAAAACACCACCGAACAACCGCCCAGCAACAAAACCACACCACGGCCATCTCAGCCACCACGACCCGTCTCCCCCAACCGAACCCAGCCACAGTAGACATCACCCCTCACCTTCTCTAACCACCACCGTCGAACCCAACACCACCGCCTCGCACCAAACACCCCCATGACCGATCCATCTCCCCAACCGCATCAAAACCCCACATCGTAACCGCCGCAAACACCACTATGACCACCATAGAAAGCACCATCGCAAACCATAGTATGTAGGAGAGGAAAGAAGAGAGCGGAAATCTAGAGAGAAAGGAAGCGAGGGTCGGTGAGTAGGAGAGAAAATCGAAGCTAGGTTTTGAGGGAGAGAAGCGACGTCGAGGAGAGGGGAGTGGCGGTGGTGAAGGGAAGAAAAACAGAGCTAGGGAGAGGAAAGTTTGAACGGCGCACAGAGAAGAGGAGTAGGGTTGGTGATGGTTGGACGGCGCTAAGGAGAGAGAGAAATGAAATTAGGGTAGGAAGTGAAGAGTGGTGCGGCGCCGTGAGAGATAAGAGAAATTAGGGTTGTGAAATTGGGGTTTCGGTTTTAATTAGCTTATATAGTAGGTTTTTTTTTATTTTTTATTCAGATTGCAATTCGCACCCCCGCATTCCATTATACGCCTCCTCCTCCTAAGCCCAAAATTCGTGGGCTCATAAGCAACCAGCTGGGCTCGCTGTTTACACCCCATTTTTGTTTTATACAACCCCTGTTTCTATGTGCACTTCCTGTTTTAATAGCTTGCATCCCCTTGCGCAAGCCCACCAGTCAGAGTGCAGCCCAGTTCACAAAAAGCGAACTGGGCCTGTTTTCTGCACCCACTATTTTAAAATGCAACCCTTTTCTGCTAACCACACACTATTTTACTACTGCACCCCCTGTTTCTTTTTTTAAATTTTGTTTCCTTCCCTTAAGTAAACTTATTTTTTTTCACAAACCTTTTTTTTTCCCAAATAACAGATTTTCTTTTCCCTAAACAAGAATCCATCCAATTGCGAAAACTCTTCAAAATCAAACTTTGTTAGTAGTCTTGCGAAGCCTTTGCTTGCATGATTATCAACAATGAGGTACTAGTGGCGATCACTTGGAGCCTTTGCTCATTTGATCATCATGAATGCCTAATTTTCCTAAAGATTTTCACTAAACCAACAAAACTTTGTTAGTAGTCTTGCGAAGCCTTTGCTTGCATGATTATTAACAATGGAGTGCTAATGGTGGTCACTTGGAGCCTTTGCTCAATTGATCATCATGAAAGCTCAATTTTCACAAATAAACAAGGTAAAAAAAAAACAAAAACATTTTTCAAAACCAAGAACTACGTAGCTTTGAATTCTCCATCGCACCGGGAGATACGTAGGAGCGGGCCATGTCCCGTCAAGCACTTTTTCTAAAAACCCTTTTTCCCCCCTTTCTCGCCAAAAATAAAAAAATTTCATTAAGTTCTTTAATTCATTTTCAATAAGAAATAAAGAGGCAAAATTAAATATTTTCAGGTCAACATACAAAAACCACACATTTAATTAAAGGTTCCCTCTCAGTAGAGAGGATGCGCGGGGTGCTAACACCTTCCCCGCGCATAACCGACCCCCGAACCCAAAACTCTCAGTTTTCAAAGGCCAATCGCTTTCTAAAAAAGGTTTTCCCAATATTTTCCTTAATAAATATTGGTGGCGGCTTCATTGTCTTTAGAAAAATTGTAAACGAGGAAGGTTCTCCCTCGGGGGCTTTTTCGGGCGCAACAATTAGGTATGTTCTAGGCAAGTACGCCATGTGTCAATCCCAATATTTTGTTCCCTCAAAGTCAGTGCTCCAAGCGCTGGTCTCATATCACGATTCAGAGTCTCAGTACTTTTGCAGACCCCCAGTGGTCCTTCAGAGCCCAAGCGCTCCTTCAGACCATCAATGGTCCTTCAATCCAGATCGCACGTCGCGTTATCGAGCCACCGACGGATCATCCGACCCCAGGTCCTTCAGACTAGCTGTGTCCGCCTAAAAAACACCGTGCACGTCCTTCGAGGTGAGTAGATCAGGTCGACGACCTGACCTTGCCCCCATGGCCGCTCGAAAAAGGCCACCCCACAAGCAGACCGTTTTACTAGTACCATTGCTAGTTCGTGCTCCATCAGACCATCTTGGTCCATCAGGCTTAGGCATGCCCTTCAGACCCCGTCGGTCCTTCAGTTTAATTCAAATCAATGCGCCAAGCATCGACTGCGAATTAGACCATTAGAGCCCTAGTGCTCCTTCAGATCCCCAGTGATCCTTATTTACTTTTGTTCCATGTCGATCCAATTGCTCAATAATTTCTAAAAAAAAAAAAATCATAAGTCGTGACAAAATTAGTGTCTTCTTATCTTTATTTCTATTCCTACTATATCTACGGAATATAAATAAAGAGGGGCAGCTGTCATACTCTAATTTTGTCCGGCTAATTTAAAGTTTACTAGAAAAAATCTAAAATATTGTGTTCGCCGATTACGCGTGTCATTCCCGATCATGTACAGGTTTCATTCTCATTGTGCATGCGTGTCACGTGTACGAGTGCTCATTTTAGTACTCGTTATGTTATTGTTATAGGTATTAGTTTAATAAGAAAATGTAATAAAAAAAATCAGTTTTGAATAATTGCCTTTTATTATTACTATAATCAGTTTTTTGTTTACAAATAAAGAAGTCAACTTTAGTACATACATGTAGACAAAAAAATTAAATACAAAATAGTACAAAAATCAATTAAAAAGCAAAAACTAAATAAGAAGTAAGGCAGCACAAGTTGCTGTCCTTGCTGAAAATCTTTTTGAGCATTATGCCAAAGCCCATTTCTTCATCCTCTTTATTGTCTTCCCATTCTTCGCACCAACAATGCTGGCCTTGCAAACAGCAGTACCACCACCTCTGCTCCACTACTCTGCCTTCTCTGCAAAAGCATAACAACACAATGGGGATCCTCTATAAAAAACCAGCAAACAGAAACAACAGGGGGAGGAAACACACAGAAACGCAAAAACACAGATATGCAAATACACACACAGCAACACACACAAAAACTGAGAGAAAATCAGATACGAAATTCAGACACAAAAGTACCCAGAAAATCAGGAACAGATATTCTCCAATACTAGGGTTTCGCATCGAAACCCTAATCAACCCAGAAGCCTATTTCGAAGCTAAAAAGAAGACAAGTAACAACAGGCAGTAACAAAAGCAATGAGGATTCAACAATAACAGGCAAATAAGAGAAGCAGCAATAGAAATAGTAGCTAAAAGGGCGAGTATAAGAAGCTGGAGTAAAGGTTGGTCTGAGTTGTGTTTCATTACTTTGTTTAAAACATGTAGTTTAAATTATGAGTTTTTCTTAACAAGTCATAGTTCAGTTTTTTTTTACATAACTAGTCATATAATTGAAGCATGTAAATAAAGGATTAGGGTTAGTATTCTGTTAAAAAAAATTAATTAGTATTAGTTAGAAATTAGGGTTCAAAAATATGAAGAGATAATTAATCCAAAAAATAATAAAGACAAACGCAAAAAGAAGGAACAAAGCAGAAAATAGAAAAATGAACCGTACTTACTCTGACCACCGTGACGGTGGTCGTCTCCCCCAAAACGCGCCGTCGTCGCCGTCGTGAACAACCCGTGGACCACCACGCCATCGCCTTCCTTTAGATCGTCCTCGCCAACCATGCCATCACTGTTAGTTCCACCGTCACCACTCCTCTCCCTTCATTCTCACTGCCGTCATTACCCGTCCTGCGTAGCCGTACCATCGCAAACCTCCCCGTCGTGTGGCAAAACCCGTCGTTGTCCCCTTTTGAACCATAGATGTCGTCGCTGACAGCACACCGTCGTGAACCGCCAAGCCGTCGTCGTCACCATCATAGCCCAGCCGCAAAAACCGTAGCCAAATCGTCAACCCATATACGGTGACAGAATCACCGAATTCCCCTCGCGCCTTTCTCCTCGTCACCGCCGGCCATGGAACGGCCGGTCAGCAACATTTCCGAACGCCTCACCGTGAGCAAGCATCGCACCGCCGTGACCCCTTTCGTCTCCTCCCCATCTCTTTCTCTCCACGGCTCCCTCTCTCCGCAAATCTCCCTCTCTCTCCGCAAATCTCTCTCTCTCTCTCACCCAAAGTTTTCGCACTCTCTCTCCTGAAAATAGTGATGCGGCGCTGAGAGATGAAGAATAAGGAATTAGGGTTCCATCTTTTTAGCCATTGCCTTATATAGTTCCTTTTTAATATTTATTTGATTTTTATTAATAATAAAAAGAACAGATTAATTTTTACACCCCTATGTTAATTCATACAACCCTTCTGCTCATAGACCCATTCGCAGGCCATGTTAATAAAAGCCCAGTAAGCTCAAAATAATAATAATAATAATAATAATAATAATAATAATAATAATAATAGAAGCCCAGCAAGACATCAGATTTATTTCCGCACTCTCTATTGTTAATAAAGTTGCACCCCCATTTTACTATTGCACCCTCTTTTTTCGTTTTCTATTAATTTCTTTTACAAAAAAACCTATGAAAATACATAGTCAAATATTTCATTTTTCAAAAAATATAAATAGGGGACTAAGTCGACTGTACAGTCGGGTTAGTCTGCTTTTTAGGTCACTAATGAACCGTTACAGATCATGTCCTAAAATCCCTATTTAAAACAAACAATTTCTAAATCAAAATAAACACAAACATACTTCTTTCTACGAATCAAATTTTCAAAATAGGGGACTAAGCCGACTGTACAGACGGGTTAGTCAGCGTTCTAGTATGAATGAGCCGTACGGCTCAGGAATCCTAAAATCCCTATTCCAATAAAACCAAACCAACACACTTTAAATCATTTTCCAAACTCCAAAAACCCCATTTTTACAAAATAGGGGACTAAGCTGACTGCACAGACGGGTTAGTCATCATTTTAGGACAAATGAACTGATCACTCAGGAGTCCTAAAGTCTCTAAATAAAATACACCAACAAACAAAAATTTTCTCTCTAGAACTACGTAGCCTTTGATTCTCTACCAGAAGATACGTAGGAGCAGGGTCACGCCCCTGTCAAGCGCAAAAATAAACAATTTCTATTACATTTCTTTCTTAATTCATTTTTTACAAAAAAACCTATAAAAATAAATAGATGGATATTTCATTTTCAAAATATAAATAGGGGATTAAGTCGACTGTACAGTCGGGTTAGTCTGCTTTTTAGGCCACTAATGAACCGTTACGGATCAGGTCCTAAAATCCCTATTTAAAATAAATAATTTCTAAATTAAAAAAATACAAACACATCTCTTTCATTTCGAAAATCAAGATCTTATTTTCAAAGTAGGGGATTAAGCCGGTCGTACGGCCGGGTTAGTCATCGTTTTAGGATAAGTGAACTGTGGTCCTTCAGAGCCCCAGCGCTCCTTCAGCCCTCAGCGGCCCTTCAGAGCCCCAGCGCTCCTTCAGACCCACAGTGGTCCTTCAACACAGATCACACAATCCTAAAACCCTAAATTAAAAAACACCAACCAACAAATATTTTCTACAAAGAACTACGTAGCTTTGATTTCTCCATCGCACCTGGAGATACGTAGGAGCGGGGGCCCACTCCTATTAAGCACAAAAAACTAAAATTTTTATTAAGTCTTCTTTCTTTTCAATCACAACAAAAGGGTAAAGTAAACATTTTCAAAATTAATATTCTTTCCTACAACTAGTTAGCAGGTAACATTCCTTAGGAAGGGTGTCGTGGGGGTGCTAATACCTTCCCCACGCATAACCGACTCCCGAACCCTTATCTGGTCTCACGGACCCTTATCCATTCCAAAAGGGATTTTCCAATGTTTGCCCTTAAACTAAACTTTGGTGGCGGCTTCATTTTTGAACCTTCGAGGAATCCTCCTCCGGATTTTTCGGTCGCTACACATATGTATGTCACAGTTATGCTTGATTGCAAAATCAGAACATTGGAGTGCATCTGTGTCTACCTTAAGTGACTTATAACCACCTATATAGTCTGGTGAATCAGACATCCACCATAGGAGAACCTCTTCTTTGTATCCTAACTGTCTAACAATGTCAACAGCTTCAAAGAAACTCCATTTGTCAACATCAGTGACATTGGCAACAGCAATATCCCCACCATTGTAGCCAGTGTTTTCCCCAACTTCAAATTTACCCCCATGGTGAATAATGATGCTGAAACTCATGCCTACAAAAACCTAAACATTTTAAACTTTAAAAAATGTCCCTCAAATATATATATTTTTTTAAAAGGTCCCTCAATTATCAAAGAAAACTACTCAGTCAAATAAAGCACAAAGGCCCCTCATTTAAATACACAACACAGCAACAGGGGTCAAAAACAGAAACAACTGTGGTCCCAAGCAAGTCAAATAAGGCACAAAGGGACACATTGGTAAGTCAATCACTATATAATTACAGCAACAGGAGTCAAAAACAACACAATCACAGCAACAGAAGTAAAAACACATGCATGAGAATCAACATAACCTATTTTATTCGCACAATGGCAACAAACATCAACAGAATCAACAAAAACACACGCATCAAAAGGTGTTTTGACCAATAGAGTGCAATAAACACTCTCTTTTTGCATTTCAAACTGATACACAGAAAAACTTACTTCTGAGCTTCACAAACTCATCATCAAATGATTTCACAAACCCTAAACTAAAACACATCAACGAACCAAGTAAAAGACAAAAACTTACTTTTCAGCTTCGTTTCACTTCGTCTTCGTTGTTGCTTCGTCTTCGTTGTTGCTTGTCTCGCCTTTTTCGTCTTCGTCTTCTTCTCTCGCAAAACCCTTCGTCTTCTTCTCTCGCAAAACCCTTCGTCTTCTTCTTCTCAGTGTGTTACTGCATTCTCACTCTCACTCTCACTCTCTACTCTCTACTCAGAAACCACCTTTCCATTCTTCCTCTGTTTCTTCTTTCTTTTAGTTTCATTTTTTAATTGAAAGTGACTTATAATAGGACGCGGCAAGCCAATTTGGCAATTAAAAATGCCAACTCAGATAGTTCACTGACACGTAAACACAGTTGTAACAGAGGAACTAACAGAAGGGCTAACGCCAAAATGGTGACATTTGCAAGGTGTTTTTTTAAAAAAAAAATTTGCAGGGGGTAAAAGCAAAACACCCCATATTTGCAGGGGGTAAAATCGTATTTAAACCTAAATTTTAAGGATAAATTACACTTTTGGTTATTTATTTTTGGTCTTGGTATCATTGTGGTCATTTACCTTTTTTTTTGTCGTTTTGATCCCTTATATTTCATTTCTGTCATTTTGGTTTTTTTTTTGGTATTTTCTGTCCATTGACTTAACAGATGTCACGCTTGACGTGACGACCTAATTGTTCAATCTGACGTGTCTTACATGGCCAATGGGGAACAAAATTAAAACTAAAAAAACATAAGGGACCAATTTGACAAAAACACAAAACATAATAATCACTCTCCATCTTCATCTTCATCTTCTCCGACGAGCCACCACCACCTCCAGCGAGCCGCCACCATCACCACCACAAATGAGTCACTTTTCAACTCTTATTTCATGAGACAAACTTAATCATCTCCTCAAAACCCAAAATCCCCAATTTCTATCGAATCCCTAAATTTGGTTTCAAATCCCTAATTTCTTTAATGAAACAAGAACTGTAATAATATGATGTGAAAGTAATTTGCATAATTTGTTTGGGTAATTTTCTTTTCTTGTTTGTGTTTTTTTTTTGAGCAAGTGTATTGAGATCTGGAAAGAAAATAAATATAGGCTAATAAGATTTAATTGATAATGTCAGTGGCGTTTTCGGAGGAACAAAGCAAAAAAACATGAAATGAGAAAACAAGTGAAAAGGAAGAGTGGGACATACAAGCAAGGCAGGAAGAAATATTCATTCCTTCTGTAAGGCCACTGATGTTACCAAGTTTGATCTTACCGATTTTGGCTTAATTTGTCTGTATAATTTTTACCGATTTTGGCTTAATTTGTCTGTATAATTTTCTTGTTGAAGAAATTGGGGATTTGAAATCAAATTTAGGGATTTGAGAAATTGGGGGTTTTGGGTTTTGAAGAGATGATTAAGTTTGTCTCAGGAAAGAAGAGTTGAAAAATGATTGATTTGTGGTGGTGGTGGTGGCGGCTCGCCGGAGGAGGTGGTGGCTCGCCGGAGAAGAAGATGAAGATGGAGGAAGAAGATGGAGAGTGATTATTATGTTTTGTGTTTTTTTGTCAATTTGGTCCCTTATTTTTTGTTTTATGTCATTTAATAAAGACACATCAAATTGGACAATTATGAAAAAGAAAAAGAAAAAGAAAAGAAGACACATGTCATTTAATTTATAAGGGACCAAATGGAGGTGATTGAAATATTAAAATAGGAAAAAGAAAAGAAAAGTCCCACCACACGCAATTCTTTTTAATTTATAAATGGTTAACACCCTTACCACACAAAGTAGCACAACTACTTCATGTATAAAAATTGTCGTCACATGATTCCTAGGTTTCGTCTCGTACTAAAAATGATTTCCCTATTTTGATTGCTCTACAATTTTGTTTGTTGTTTTCTTTCCGATTTGGGAAGGAAGATTTGGTAACGAGACCCACCCTATTTTTTTTCTTTTCTTCATGGATCCTTTGCAACCAAACTCGTAAAAGTTTTTTGTAAAACAAGAGTTCTTGCATTTTTCCTTGGTCTTTCTTTCTTATTAAACATACGCTAAATTAACTATGATGAATGATACACTTTCATGAGAGAATGATAGAAGATTAAGAATGACGAATAAATTGTCAAAACCTAAACTTTCTTTTGTCGGCCGAGTCTCCTTGATCCCTCCCTCAACTACAACCTTCTCAATTACTATTGGTCCTTCGAGGGCGATTTCTGACACGGTAACGACTTACACAATGTGATTCGATCAAGCAATTTGGGAAAAACTCTGGAATTCCTAGCGCACCAATAGAACTCACTAATCATCCAATTCAATGCAAAGCGAATGATGAAGCATGTTAGTGGCAACAACTGTCGTCTCAATCTTGGAGGTATAGATTTGATGTGAGGGACTCACATAGGCGAGAGGGAGGTAGCTACTCTCTTGTGGGGACCCATGTTTATTTCATAGTTAGAAAAGTTATTCAAGCGTATGAAACAATCTTAGGAATAAAATAATTTTCAATTTTCCATGCTTTTATTCCAAAAAGATGGAGGGACAAAAGGGTTCCCATGAAGGTGGGGATAAAATATGTGTACTATCTTTATATCTCACTATTATAAATGATTTCTAGGAATGTTACATGTATTAGGCAAAACATATTTTTAGAAATACCGAGCAATAATATACCCATCATTATTTTCTTGGAATTTTTTTTGAAACAATAAAACAAACACCCCATAAGAAAGGTGAGACCATTCCCTCAATTGAGATGAACCATGATTAGTGTCATTGTTAAGAAGGGTGAAGACTTTAGTAAACCATGGTTAGTTACGAAAAGTTAGACATATCCCTCGACTTAGATAAACCACATTTAGTACAGTTTCCTTAGCTCAGATGAACCATAGATACTATCATAACTAAGAAAGTTGAGACATTTTTCCCAATTTAGATGAACTACAGTTAGTTCCCTATTTAATAACAGTAACTTTTTTCCTTCAACTCAAATCAATTGAACCATTATTAGGGTATTACTTGAGACCTTTCCCCCCAACTCAAATGAACACTAGTTAGTGCCATGTTTAATAAAGACGAGACATTTCGCTTAGCTTAGGTGAGCCATGGTTAGCGTCACAGTTAAGAAATGTGTGACCTTTCCTTCAATATAAATGAATAATTGTTGGTGCCATTTTTAAGAAAGGTGAAACCTTCCCCTCAATTTTGATGAACACAGTCAATATTGTTGTTAAGAAATGTGATACATTCTCCTTAACTTAGTTGAACCATGGTGAGCAACATAGTCAAGAAAGGTTGAATATTTATCTCAACTCAAATGAACCATGAGTAGTGAACCGGACTCGAGCTATGAGCGGTCGGTTCTTCAAGTGTAGTGAATGTGTCCGGGCTGATACTGCCTGTAGGCTCGGGCGGTTAGTGTACACCTGACAGATTGGTTCCTCTAATGCGATAGACGATTGTATGCTGACGTTGGCTTGTTGCTGAGGTCGTTCTCTGGTCTGCAGCTGGTCGCGTCCAGAGCTCCGCGGGGTGTACCTGCGATGACACTCCAACGCCCAAGTCAGTGGGGTGATATTAGCGTATAGTAACGGTATGAGACAAAACGTACCTCTCGAATGATGCCTGAGCCCCCATATATAGTGACAGGGGGGTGCCACGCGGCCGTCAGATCATGCGTGGGATTCGCTGCACCGTTGATCTCCCAGTCGTGGGCCTCAGTGTGCACTGGTTACTGTTGGGCCGCTCGCGCCGGCCCATTCTTCTTGGCGGGTTGCGACCCGATCCAGTACGTAGCAGAGCCCAATCTTGCTGGGTCGGTCCGACCCGGTTTTCTCGGTTTGCTCCGACCGTCTCTCGATGTGGGCTGCGGCCCAGTCCAGAATAGTTGCCCCCCAAGCCAAGGCCGTTCTCTGAACGGGTGTGGGCTGGATGTGCGGCGCGCGGGCGTGCTTGTGCCTCAGATCGTTTAGCTCGGTCTAGTGGAGATCGGCTGACCTACTATCGTGAACGGGTCAGGGGCAGTCTCGCAGTTCGCGCTGAAACTGGTAATCATACCTCCTGGTGTTGTGGCACCGCGTTTCTGACATCAATTTCTTTAATCGTACCCTCTGGGCAGTTTATCGGATCTCGGTCCGAATTGAACTTGCCCAAAAGGGGGTGCGACTCGGTTGGTCACTTCGTTTGTGAATGCGTTCGTCCCTGGGCAGTTTATCGGATCTCGGTCCGAATTGAACTCGCCCAAAGGGGGTGCGACTCGGTTGGTCACTTCGTTTGCGAATGCGTTCGTCCCTGGGCAGTTTATCGGATCTCGGTCCGAATTGAACTCGCCCAAAGGGGGTGCGACTCGGTTGGTCGCTTCGTTTGCGAATGCGTTCGTCCCTGGGCAGTTTATCGGATCTCGGTCCGAATTGAACTCGCCCAAAGGGGGTGCGACTCGGTTGGTCACTTCGTTTGCGAATGCGTTCGTCCCTGGGCAGTTTATCGGATCTCGGTCCGAATTGAACTCGCCCAAAGGGGGTGCGACTCGGTTGGTCGCTTCGTTTGCGAATTCGTTCGTTCACGTATGTTAATCCTGTTGAGCAGGAAAGGGTTCAGGCCTAAGAGTTACCTTTCTTTTGGTGGGGCAAGCTGCCTCTCTTTGATCGCCTGCGCTGAGGCGACTTCGGCGTACGCCCGTTCAACGAGACCTTTTGATGTGATATACGCGTAACGACGCTGGTTCTTTCTCATGCGGGGCTTAATCGTAGCCCGCTCTTTGTGCATGGATCGCCCTGGGCGGTCCGCCGAGTCGCGGCTCGCCTCACCTCGCCCCATAGGTTCATGCGACCTGACAGGCAGTTTACTAAAGCACAGTCCAGTTTGACTCGCCACACAGGTTCGTCCAAATGAATTTAAGAATTAAGAACAGGGAAATAACTTTCAACACAACGTAATGAAAAAATGCCTTGTCTTATTACTGATAGACGGGCGGGCCTCGGTAAAAAACCCTGTGGGAAAAAGAGTGGCCCGCCCAGTTATTACAATTCAATCTTTTCCATGACATTCCCTCCTCTTGGGGTTGTCTCTCAGTAGTTCCCCTTCCGACTGCTCGTGTGGCCACCGCCCTCTCTTCGTAGTTCATGAACCTTTGTGAACGGCGGAGGGATGCGGCCAGGTCTGGGGGTTCGTTTACGCCGACTTCAACTTCGAATAAGCTACCGGTCCTAAGACCGTCCCGCAGGAACCACAAACGCATGTCGTCCTCCAGTCCTCTCACGTTGGCGGCTTCTTTGTTGAACCGCTCGACGTACTCGCGGAGGGTCTCGTCCGATCCTTGTCTGATCGCCTTCAGAATGGCATGTGATTTGGGCTTGATCCTGGATGCGGTAAAGCGGGCACAGAAAACTCGGGCTAGCCGTTCCCAGGACGAGATACTGTTGGACCTCAACTCGGTAAACCATTCCAAGGCGGGTCCTTCCAAAGTGAGGGGGAATATCTTGCATTTCACTGGCCCGTATGCCCCCCGGTATCGCATTATCAGGTCGAAATACCTTAGGTGTGCATCTGGGTCCTTCACGCTGTTGTACATTCTTAGATCCGATGGCGGTTTTTCCAGCGCACGAGGTATGGGGTACTCGTCTATCTCCCGGGTAAACGGTCCCATCTCTCCACTTCTTCTTTCTCTGCGAGGTGGTCGGTCCTCGAAGCGTCGGCCTTGATGATCCCGTCGCTCTGGTGATCCGTCTTCATATCTGGAACGGGGGTGACGATCGCCCGTTCTACACCTTGATCGGGTGGGCGATTCCAGAGAATCAAACGGCGATTCCTGGTAGGAGGGTTCTTCTGGCCAGTAGATGGGGTCGGTCGAGGAGGGTGGAGTTCGAGGTCGTGGCTGGGCCAATCCTCGCCTCCTTGGGGGCGATCGATGTACCAGTAACCTCCTCGGGGGAGATCGATGTCTCCTCGAAGGATTCCCTCTAGGCCTAGATGATTCGTCGTGGCGGCGACGTTGCTCCGGCGCGGTAAATGCTCTTCCGGACGCGGCCTGATCCACAACGTTCCTGTCTCTCGTTCTCAGCAGGTCGCGTAATTCCTGCAAGATCTCGTTCGGCAGCATGACGCTAGTGTGGCCGGGAGGAGCCGCTTGTGCACTGGATGTTGCGTCGCCTAAATCGGCAACGTCGCCCTCTGGCGTCTGCGGTTGACGGGGGATTGTAGTCATGTTTCGCGGGCGTGGGGCGCCGCGAGGTCTTCCTCGTGGAGGCATAACAGTCAAGGTGGGGACGTTCTCGCTCCCACTGTGGTCGCCAATGAACCGGACTCGAGCTATGAGCGGCCGGTTCTTCAAGTGTAGTGAATGTGTCCGGGCTGATACTACCTGTAGGCTCGGGCGGCTAGTGTACACCTGACAGATTGGTTCCTCTAATGCGATAGACGATTGTATGCTGACGTTGGCTTGTTGCTGAGGTCGTTCTCTGGTCTGCAGCTGGTCGCGTCCAGAGCTCCGCGGGGTGTACTTGCGATGACACTCCAACGCCCAAGTCAGTGGGGTGATATTAGCGTATAGTAACGGTATGAGACAAAACGTACCTCTCGAATGATGCCTGAGCCCCCATATATAGTGACAGGGGGGTGCCACGCGACCGTCAGATCATGCGTGGGATTCGCTGCACCGTTGATCTCCCAGTCGTGGGCCTCAGTGTGCACTGGTTACTGTTGGGCCGCTCGCGCCGGCCCATTCTTCTTGGCGGGTTGCGACCCGATCCAGTACGTAGCAGAGCCCAATCTTGCTGGGTCGGTCCGACCCGGTTTTCTCGGTTCGCTCCGACCGGCTCTCGATGTGGGCTGCGGCCTAGTCCAGAACAATTAGTGTCAAAGTTAATAGACGTGAACAATTTCTCTAAACTTCGGAGATCGACAACTTTGTCCCATACTTAAGAAAGGTGAAATCTTTCACTCAACTCTACTGAACCATAGTTAGTGCCGTCATTAAGAAATGTGAGATTTTACCTCAACTATGGCGACCCATAGTTATAAGAATCATAGCTAAGAAATGACACACCTTTTCTTCAACTCAAGTAAACCATTATTAGTACCTTTTCCTCAACTCATATGAACCCTAGTTGGTGTTATAGTTAAAAAAGGTGCAGTTGAGTCGTGGTTAGGGTGTTAGTTAAAAAATGCGACATCATTCCTCAACTTAGATAAAACCATGGTTAATGGCATAACTAAGAGGTGTGACACTTTTCCTCATTCATATTTAGCAAACCATTGAGTTCAAAAGGCAAAAAGGATATTTGAAACCCTGAGACCATGTTCACGATTTCAGATTACCTTTGTTTTTTAAAACCCCACTCATGATTTCAGCAACATTTAAAAAGTGACAAGCATTAAGAATCACACACAAAATATAAAAAATGCACATTCATTTCGAAGGAAACCACATAGATTGTGGGCACAGGAACAATATATTATTATTTTTGGTCTAGATGCGCTAACCACTCGCACTCAAGTTTGAAGCTGAACAATATATTATTTTAATATAGTATTTCATATAAGATAAAATAAGTTAATAAATTTTTAAAATTTAGTAATAAATTATATTTAGGAATAGCTTTCAAATATTATATTTAAAATTCAAAACATTATTTATCAAAAGTTCAAAAACTCTAATCAGTTCGCGGTCAATGTTGTGAAAAAATCAATTCACACTCAATACTTTTTGTCAAAAAAATATAGTTCAAAAAAAATTACTAATTAACTAACTTTTTTTAGTGACGTATCAACTCATAATTAGTAAATAGTGTAAAACACTTCGGACCGACTTAAATCCAATACAAAGTACTGGGATATGTAGTTGTGGATTGTGGATTTTTTTTGTTGAAAAAGTTGTGGGTTTTGGATTTTTTGGTGTGCCAGAGTTGTGGGTTTTGGATTAGGAACGAAGCAATAAAATAAAATAAAATAAAATAAAATAAAATAAAGAAAGGTAAGAAAAGCGGAGGAAGACACAATTGAAGTGGTGTCGTCGTCGTCGTCGTCTGTGGCGTGGGAACGGGCGGCGTATCTTGATCGCGTAACAAACCGTCCCATTCCCACCCCAACAACACTCAGCAATCTGCAAAGTTTCCACTTTTGATCTTTCTTTTCTCTCTCATCCATGGAGGTGCCCAGTTCATGGGATTCCCTTCGCAAACAGGTTTCAATTCTTGACCTTCTTCTTTTTTTCTTTGCCAGATTATGTTTTTTTCATGTAAAAATCAAATATATGATATGGGTATGTGCAATTCAGAGGTACGCGATACGAAAGTTCGACTTTTTTTTTTGTTGTCGGTGATTGGAAATTTGGAATTCTGGTGATTATAAGCATGGTTGAGGTTTTCAGAATTACTGATTTTCGACAGTAATAGGGTAGTTATGAGTGTTAAGGGGGGAGCTTTCTTCGATGAATTGGAACTGCATGATCTTGTTATTGGGTGCATTGGATCATACTTAATTCTGCTTTGTAGTTTGTGATTTATACTTATATTTGGTTTAATTTCCAGTTTTGGTACAGGATGTTTGGTTTGATTTACATTGAACTTTGTAGATTTGACATGCTTCAGATAATTTGTAGTCCTTGATTTAGGTTATTGGATGTATGTATTGGACAGGCTCGTTAGTAGCCTGCCTAATTTTCGTTGGGTGATCTTTACATAAAATGGATACTGTGCTGTTTCAAGTGTGAGACTTGCTAATAAATATATGTCTTCATCCGGCTTACCAAATCCCCTCACGAGTAGAGTAATCTGTTGCAAGCTAGTTGTTAAAGAACAATTAACCTCTTTACTATTAAATGAACATGAAAGCTAGTTGCAACTTGATTTTGCAAACCGAGTGAGATAGGGTGGGAAATGGATCCTATCATGATAGATGTCCACATGACTTTTTGTGTGCATTTCTCTCTTCACATATGCTAAATAGGGGGGGGGGGGAGTAGGGATTTGTGCATGTTTATTAAGAGGGAGAGATAATACAAACTATTTACATGATCTTATCATGTAAAAATACAACATGGGAGGATTCTTTTCTAGTGGGATCCTGTTAGGAACTCAAAATTTGATAACAGAAATTAATTCACTAAAACAGATAAAACAAAGGATTTGAATCTATTCGATTGATGAAGAAAATAAAACTGTAGAAGGGAAAACAATTCCAATCTACCCCAGAGCAAAGCTCCTCAGAGAAGGAGAAAACTCTCTCTCTGCCTAACCATAATGGTCACTACAATATTCTTGCATACCTCTAAAATTCCCTTACCTAACTATTTATACTACTAAGCCATAACAACTTGTCAATTAAGAATCCTACCCCACTCATTATTTACTCAAATACCCTCACCACACTCTTATTACATCATATCCCCTTTTCCCTTAAGAGCCCTTACTCGGGTCTCTATCACTACCCACCCCTTCAAACACAGCCTTGTCCTCAAGGCTGAGCCAAGTTGCATCCTCTGTTGCCAAACATGTCCCACAACTTGCCTCTTGCCTCTGTCAAATACAAAATAGGACAAACCATTGAATATGAGGAAATTACTCCAGCAGTACTCATAAGAAATCATTTCCGTAGAAAAATGGAATTCTCCTGGGTCCCACTGCCTTATCAAGATTGATGCATGCTATCGTGTTTTTCTAAACTCGAATTCATTCACACACCTCTCTTTTTGTGCAAACATAGTATTGGAATAGCCATGATCATTCCCTTTGAGAACATCACTAACCAGACTTTGCTTTAGTAATTGCTGAATTTGGCAAACACCTGAGCATTCAAACTGTTTTGTAAGTTGAGGTGACAGGTAGTAATAAGGAAGTCCATCATTAGGCACCACAACATGGATCGTTCCTCTTGGTGTGGACACAAATTGATGCAAACCAGAATTATATCCAGTAACAAACTGAGACAGAATTAATATGAAGAGAATCTGGGAAGGAAATTGCGATTATATTGAATAAGAATAGTACTGGATACAGATAACTACCCAAGAGCAGTTTGCTCTTCTCAGAAGTAACTACTTCTGGCCAAATATTACAAACAACTTCCCAACATAACTTCTCAATAGAAACTACTCTACTTATAGACAACTTCTCTCAAACCAAATAACTAACACACAAATAACTAACACACTAATAACTATATATTAATATATTATTTCTTCTTCTTATTTCTCCTTTAATATACTCTCCATGTAAAATTACTGGTTTGCCCTTGATACTTACTGGTGCGCTATCATTGCCGCCCTCATGAGAACCAGCCTTGTCCTCAAGGCTGAAAGAAGGAAACTGTGCCACAATGAAGGTCTTATCTTCCCATGTGGCTTCCTCGATTGGCTTATGAGTCCAATGGATAAGGACTTGAGGGATAGACTCACCATTACGATTCACCATCCTGTGATCTAAAACCGCCTCGGGCTCCCATACAGATTTTTCAGAGACCTCCAAACTTGTCGGAAGATTTGGATGGACAGCAGCAGCACCTACGGCCTTTTTGAGCAAGGAAACATGGAAAATTGGATGTATCCGTGATGCGGGTGGCAAGTCTAACCGATAAGCAACAGCACCAACACGTTGGAGTACTTTAAACGACCCAAAATATCGTGGAGACAGCTTGGGACAGATTCTGGCTGCTACAGATTGTTGTACATGAGGTCTCAATTTCAAAAATACCAAATCACCAACCTCAAACGAGCGTTCTTTACGATGCTTATCCGCTTGTGTCTTCATTCTATCACGAGCTCGGGTTAGATGACGCTTCATTTGTCTCAAACACTCGTCACGATCAGCCAAATCCCTTTGTACTGCTTCAACTTTGACTTCACCAGGGAGATAATTCGTGATCACCGGAGGAGGGCGACCATAAACCACTTCAAAAGGAGTTGTACCGGTGGAAGCATGAAAAGTTGTGTTATACCAATATTCTGCCCAAGGAATCCACATGGCCCAAGTCTTGGGTTGATCAGCAATAAAACAACGTAGGAAAGTTTCCAAGCAACGATTGACCACTTCAATCTGACCATCTATCTATGGGTGGTATGCAGTGCTCATCTTTAAATGTGTCCCTTGTTGTTTGAAAAGCTCCTGCCAGAAATTACTCACAATGATCGGATCTCTATCACTGATAATAGATTCAGGAATACCATGAAGGCGTACCACTTCTTTGGTGAAGATCTCAGCTAACGACCTTGCTGAGTAAGGGCGTTTTAGAAGTATGAAATGGCTGTATTTGGACAGCCGATCAACCACCACGAAAATAGCTTCAAACCCTTTTGATTTTGGAAGACCAGTAATGAAATCCATAGAAATATCAGTCCAAATCTGACTTGGAATTGGAAGTGGCTGAAGGAGACCACCAGGAGCTGAAGCAGCATATTTATTGCTTTGACATACTGTACAGTTTTGCACAAATTCTTGGATGTCCTTTTTCATACCTGTCCAATAAAGATTAGCAGCCAAACGACGGTAAGTACGGTAAAAACCAGAGTGTCCTCCTACGGGAGTGCTGTGAAATTCCTTGAGAGGTGTAGGAATGAATTTAGAAGTTGCTGCTATAACCAATCTGCCGTTATACAAGAGAGTCCCCTTCTGGATGTCAAACCCAGGTTTTGTGGTGTCCCCTCTCTGCAATGCTGAAAAAATGGTCTGCAGTGTTGGATCTTGTTGTACCTCTTCCTGGACAGCCCCGTAATCTTTCCATTCAGGACAAAAAACCATGGAATGAAGTGTTATTATGTCATTAGAAGCCATGTTGCCGGTGTTGCCTTCAATCTGTCGAGATAAGGCATCTGCTCCTTTATTTTCCAAACCAGGTTTGTAGATTATGTCAAACTGATATCCCAAGAGTTTAGCAACCCAATTTTGTTGATCCATGGTAGTTACACGTTGTTGCATCAACTGCTTGAGGCTTTTCTGATCCGTGCATACGGTGAACTTGCTTCCTAGTAGGTAAGGTCGCCAGTGCTGTATGGCTAGAGCCACTGCCATCAACTCTTTCTCATAAGCCGACTTGTTCAAATTCCTCTCACTAAGTCCTTTGCTAAAGAAAGCAATTGGCTTCTTATCTTGAATTAAGATTATCTTGAATTAAGATGGCTCCCAAACCATTGCCCGAAGCATCACTTTCAATGAAGAATTCCTTAGTAAAATCAGATAATGCCAAAACAGGGCCTGATGTGACCTTCTTCTTAAGAGTTTCAAAGGCTGCTTGCTCCTTGCCTTCCCACTTGAAACCATCCTTCTTAGTTAAATTTGTCATAGGTCTCGCGATTTTACCATAGTCACGTATAAACTTTCGGTAGTACCCAGTCAGACCCAGAAATCCTCTAACTCCTTTGACACTCTTGGGGATTGGCCATTCTAACACACTGCTGACTTTGGAAGGATCCATGGAGACTCCTTCGTAAGAAATTACATGGCCCAAATATTCAACAGATGATTGACCAAAAGAACATTTCTTTTGATTGGCTACTAACTGGTGCTCGGTCAACACATTCAGGACCCATTGCACATGTTGTAGATGATCTTGCCATGTCATACTATACACCAGAATATCATCAAAGAATACCAAAACGTACTTTCTCAACATTGGCTTGAAAACTTTATTCATTAAAGCTTGGAAGGTGGAATGGGCATTCATTAAACCGAAAGGCATCACCAGGTATTCATAATGACCTTCATGAGTACGGAAGGCCGTTTTATGAATATCTTCCGGTCGCATTCTCACTTGATGATAACCGGATTTAAGATCGATTTTGGAAAAGTATTTAGCACCATGCAACTCATCTAACAGCTCATCAATTACAGGAATTGGGAATTTATCCGGAATAGTTACCTTATTCAAAGCACGGAAGTCCACACACATTCTCCATGACCCGTCCTTCTTTTTAACTAAGATCATCGGACTTGAAAAGGCACTCTGATTGGGTCGAATTACTCCGGATAACAACAAGTCTTTTACCTGCTTTTCAATTTCGGACTTGTGATGGTGAGGATAGCGGTAAGGACGAACATTAACCGGACCTTGGCCTTCAACCATGTGTATAGCATGTTCTTGCTGCCTCTCCGGAGGAAGTCCCTGGGGTTCCCTGAAGACGATTGCAAATTTGTCCAACACTGCCTTCATCTCCAATTGCTGTTCGTGTGTCACCATACTCTGTTGATTACCACACTGCAGCTGAGCAAAATGGTTGTCATCCACATATGCTTGTTGCGGAGCACATTCCCTAGCACGTACCCCTCTTATCTCGATCCACTCTCCTTGGTAGTCAAAGCGCATTTTCTTCTCAGCCCAATCTATCCACGTACACCCAATTTGTGATAGCCACGCCATTCCCAATACTAAATCATAACCATCCAAGTCAAAGAGCACAACATCTATTTGCCAAGTTACACCCTGAACATAGATATTGACTCCGTGACATTCTCCATGAGTCTGTGCCGTAAAACCATCCCCTAATTTGATAGGTCTAACAGAAGTGCTAGTGATATGCAGTCCCAAAGCGAAAGCTAGACGTCTTGACATGAAGTTCTTGTTGGCCCCACTATCAACCAGCATTAACACGGGTACTGTTCCTACGGTTCCTTGCAACTTGATGGAGTCACATCTGTCTTGATAATACTCAGTTGATCTATTAGAAGTCAAAATATTTTCAAAAGTCAGCATATTGAGTTGTAATTCCTCTGCATTGGCTTCCACATCTTCATCATTCATAATTCTGACTTCATTCTCTTCTTCAGAATCATCTTCTGTCACCAGAATGCGTAATGCTCTGTCTGGACATTGGTGTCGAGGGTGGAAAGGACCTCCACATTTGAAACATAATCCTTTTTGACGTCGTTCCGCAATCTCCTGTGAAGACAGATTGTGAATTCTCCTATCACGCAGCGAAGACGCTGTCTTCTCCGAAGACGACGGCGCATTCGGCGCGCGCAGAGGCGCTCCTTCGTGATTTCGTGCTCGCGCTTCACCGTTTTTGGTTACTAACACCCAATCGTTTTGATTGTTCTTGTTATTAGGCGTGAAGCGGTTACCAAATGGTGTCTGATTGCGCGACCCGGAAGCGAACCCAACCCGTTTGCGCGCAAACCAGTCTTTCCTCCCTCCTTCAGTCTCGCGCTCAACCACCCTGGCCACGTTCATCAATTTAGGACGCGAAACCGCACCCAAGGTGATTAAAACTCCTCACTTTTCCTCTGATGCTCTCCTTTAATCCATGAACGAAATAACCCAAGTATTGATCAGTTGGAAGCCGTGGAAGTTGCGAAGTTAACCTTTCGAACTCTTCAATATACTCCTCAACACTTTCTTCTTGCCGTAAAGACGATAACTGCTCAAAGACGTTGCCGTCACTCACCCCTCCGTATCGCTCCAACATCGCAGATGTTAATTGTTCCCATGTTAATCCTTCATTCTCCTCTAATAATCCCTTGAAGAAATGAATGGTGGCACCATCCATACATAATTGCGCAAGATTGACTTTTATCTCTGGACGAGTATTTTGGACATGAAAATAAACTTCTGGTCTCGCAATCCAACCAGCGGGATCATCTCCATTGAACATTGGCAGTTCTACTTTTTTTACAGATAAACGAAATTCATCAAGCGCATTACCATGTAATTCAGAATTCTTTTGTTTAGTACTTACAGACTCATTATTGTGATGATTCTGCAGTATTCTTTCCCTTACTCAAACTAAGTAGAGAAATAATTTTCTCTTGATTTTCTTTATTCTGGTCCTGCATTTCCCTCAAGGAAACCTCCATGGTTGCGATTTTTTCTTCTAGTGCAGTAACCTTTGTCTCCATCTTCTTCGGTGGCATCCGGCAGGTCGGACCAATTTGATGCAAACCAGAATTATATCCAGTATCAGAAACTGAGACAGAATTAATATGAAGAGAATTTGGGAAGGAAATTGCGATTATATTGAATAAGAATAGTACTGGATACAGATAACTACCCAAGAGCAGTTTGCTCTTCTCAGAAGTAACTACTTCTAAGTAACTACTTCTGGCCAAATATTACAAACAACTTCCCAACATAACTTCTCAATAGAAACTACTCTACTTATAGACAACTTCTCTCAAACCAAATAACTAACACACTAATAACTATATATTAATATATTATTTCTTCTTCTTCTTTCTCCTTTCATATACTCTCCAAATTACTAGTTTGCCCTTGATACTTACTGGTGCGCTATCACAAATACTTTCAACATGATGTATAACCCTCTTTGAGTACAGTCCCCAAACACAAATTTAATAGCCCCTTCATTGGTAATTGCACCTCCCTGGAGTGCTTGACTAGAAATTTCCAGAACTTTAAAATCATCCCGGTGTCTTTCATAGCTGGAAATTAGAGAATTACCCAAACCAGTATTCCCTTCCAACACTTCAAACAATTTCCCCACACATCCAAAGAAACCACCATTGCGGTATATGTCCTTAGTACAATTCATCATAAATCCATTAAACAATTTACCTCTATCCTTCACAAAATGACAGTGAATTACTCCTCCACTTGATGACCCACACTGTTCCACCACGTCTGGATAATTGGATGAATTCATTTGTATGCTTTGAACATTATTGGTTGTTTTCATTTCCTCTTGAATGAACGGAGATGATGAATTCCACCACTTGGAGTGATCGAACTCAACACCCAACATAAGGAGAATGTAGTTGGGCCAAGCCCATTAAGTGTAGAATTGAAATAATACTCCAAGTAGGTTGTGTTTCTTCATCTACCTTCAGCTTAGGAGCTTCCCAGTTCACACGTATCTTCCCAACTCTTCAATCCTTTCTACTATAATAATAATAGGCCAATTCCAGCTTGCAAATTAGCAATTTTTCCCATGATTCCTCTAGACCCGGTACAAAACCATTAATTGGGTTATCTAAAATCCCTTTCTCCACAACCATTATAACAAGAGTTACCATGAAAGAAACCTGTTCACCGTGTTGGGTCTTGCCCACTAGGCCAGAAACTTGAGCAGTTACACAAGAAAAACACTTTTGGTGCAGCTTGCCTCGTAGCTCATTGGAGAGAGACGTTTGTGCAGTGAACGTGATCACACGCGTACATGAAGACGTGATGGGGCCATTTGCTTTTGCTTGCGGTGGAATTATTTTGCTATTAATAATTGGGAGTACAAAAATCCCAACCACTGGAAACAACTTGCACCCACGTTTTAGCATATTTGAGGGAGTGGGCCACTTTTTGTGTAAAGTGCGCGAATTATATGGAGACACGTGGCGCGGGGTAGTGGCTTGAAATGGGTTCACACGGATTGTGATATCTTTGAATGGACGAGATTTACCCGTTGATGCAAGATACTGATCCAATGGACCACAACTCCCTATTTTCTCCAGAATGTTCTCAACGTTTAGCTCTGCGATATGCACACAGAACAACTTCACGATTAACCCAGTCACCGTCGTCAGGGAGCTTGCATCCGATGGCTCCGGTGATGGCCGTTTTTGCGGATCTGGTGGCTGCTTGGTCAAAAACACGTCCACACACAAGGGAAAACCGAGAAATGGCGTTTTAAGACGCGATGCTCGCCGACCAACGCAGATCGCCTACAGTCCGGTGGTTCTGGCGGCGGCCTTAGAAAGTCTGGCGGTGACGAAAACGACTTCGGTGGTAGCAGTTGCTCAATAAAAACCACCTGGTCCTTTCTTCTTGGCGTCTCGACCGCTGCCTCAAACGTTTCTTTCTTTTCATTTCCTCTGTGACTCTCTCTAAACCGTTCTCCTTGCAGATCCTTTAGATCTGTTGTCATTGGAGCCTCTGATGACCTTCTTCTTTACCACAACCTCAACGAACTTTTTAGGAAGAGTCATTAATTCCTCGCAGTTCGTTTCCTCACTGCCATTGATAATCTTTTCCATCACGTCTGATATATGTTCTTTCTTTGGGTCTTCCAGAATTGCCTTCTTCTCTATCTCTATCTTAGCTCCAAATCTTCGAACCAAAGCTATGGAAAATGATTTCCGGTCTGCGTCCATGTTCTCTTGACACCAATATGTGAACCACAACAAAGCATCACCATCCGTTCTCCTGAATGCCCATTGCACTCTATCAGATGAGTGGATTTTCTGCTCCTCAAAGAACCGTTGAGCCGTAATAATCCACGCTATGGGATCTTCTCCTGTAAAATCTGGCAGTGCTTCATTCTTGAACCAATTGATCAGTTCTGATTCTTCCATCTGTAGTAATGCTGGCTCCATCTCGACGCATCCGGCAGGTCGGACCAATGTTAGGAACCCAGAATTTGATAACAGAAATTAATTCACTAAAACAGATAAAACAAAGGATTTGAATCTATTTGATTGATGAAGAAAATAAAACTGTAGAAGGGAAAACAATTCCAATCTACCCCAGAGCAAAGCTTCTCAGAGAAGGAGAAAACACTCTCTCTGCCTAACCATACCATAATGGTCACTACAATATTCTTGCATACCTCTACAATTCCCTTACCTAACTATTTATACTACTAAGCCATAACAACTTGTCAATTAAGAATCCTACCCCACTCATTATTTACTCAAAATACCCTCACCACACTCTTATTACATCATATCCCCTTTTCCCTTAAGAGCCCTTACTCGGGTCTCTATCAGATCCATTCATAATATGCTAAATAGATGGGGTGTTTTATCAAAGTTTTAAGATGTAAAATTCATGAACTGGATTTCAAGGCACGCATATGGTGATAAATGATAAACTTTTTTTTTTCTTCCCTGTATAATGATTCACAGTTAAATTTATTTGATGTCTTTGAATAAACTCCTTGATACTTATTTTTTTCCCTTTAGTCTATCCCTCTATGGTGTATATACTATATAGTATATGTGCTCCTTGTTAAGTCTTTACCTAGGGCCTATGTTCATATTTGTGATTTTGGGAGTTTGCAGTCAGAAGATAAAAAATGTAATGATGGAGATGATGTTCTATTTCTCAGCATTTATGATTTTAACATATCTGATGAATGTGTTACTGTGCGAGATTAATCCATACTTTACTGGATATGAAAATATTTTTGTTTACAACATACGAAGCAGTTTGAGCCAGCTAGGTGCGGCAAGGCAGGGTGGCTGCGTAATAGATGCGAGGCGACCATTTTTATATATTAATTTACATATTAAATAAAGAACGCTAATAATTGTGAATTTTCGCTATATCCTTATCACTGCTTTAAATTTATACTTTTCTGGTGAATATTAATTAAATAGTTGTTTGAAATAATTTGCAATAAGTTTAAGAAATCAAGTAACCAAGCTGCCACTATTGTTTAATGTTTGTCAAATTAGGCACTAGGCAAGTTATTGACAGCAGAAATTTGTTTTTTCTTCTTAACCTTTTGCAGGCGAGGAAACTTGAAGCTCAGTTGGATGAGCAAATGAATGCGTATCGTAAATTGGTTTCAGCAAAGGTTTCTACAAAAGCTGATGCAGCGGAGAGTGATCTGGAGACTTGGATTGAGCGATTACTTAACCAACTTAAACAAGTAAACTCACAGATGCAAGCTTGGGTGTCCTCTGGTGGGTCGGAAATGGTTTCTCATACTCTGACTAGACATCAAGAAATTGTTCAAGATCTCACCCAGGTATTATATAGCGTGAGCTTGAGCTACACCCTATCTTTTTGTGTGAGCATATTACTGTAGTTGTGGTTTTGTTGTATTAAGTGCAATAGTGTTAATGCTAGGGCGTTGCCCAGAAGCAGCACAGGATATAGCCTTTACTCGAAACTAACATTTTTATAATTGTTATTCACACATGCCAAAATCAACCTTCTGACAAACTATCAATATTTAACACTGCACTGAAGCTGACTTGTAACTAACTATTGCTATTTGCTAATATCTAACACCCTCTTATGCCAAATCCAATGTCTTTTAGGATGTAATTATATAAAGTAGGCTAGTTGACATAGAATATCTAACCCTTATTTATTAATACTATTATTACTTTTAAATCTTTCTATCAGGTCTACTCTCTTGCTTTCTAATGTTCTGCTTATATATTTTGATTCATTATATTCTTCAGATATCTAAAATTTGTGCACTAAGGTTAGACCTACCAGACACCAACCTGTTGTTAGATGTATTTGCATGCAGGAGTATTATCGTCTCAAGTCTAGTCTGAGAGCTAAGAAAGAGCACGCTTCACTACTTGATGATTTTAAAGAGTTCGATCGAACAAGATTAGATTTGGAAGAAGGTGGAGGTTTGGAACAGCAAACCCTCCTTAAAGAGTATGCATCTATCAGCCGAAGTACAGGACAGGTTGGTGGCACAAAACAAGTTTTTGTTATCATGATCCTTCCAGTGGTCTGCTTTGCTTATTATACTCAGTGGGATATTTTTCCCATAAAAAAACATGAATAGATTTTTATTAACTGATATGCTGCTCCAATTCCATCTTTGATTTGGATTCCAAACATGTAATTTCCATCTTTCATGACTAATCTCCAACTGAGTTTGTCCTGTTTTAATCCGTTGAACTTATCATTGTGGTAATGTGGTGCAGATGGACAATGTTATTTCACAAGCACAAGCAACACTTGGTGCACTAGTCTTCCAGCGTTCAACTTTTGGCGGGATCAATTCAAAGCTAAGCAACGTGACCAGTCGCCTCCCAACGGTATGATTGTTATTAAATAATCTTACACACACAAAAAGAGAAAGATATTGAATACAGACAACGCCAGTGAAATATGATGTTTAATTTCATCTTTCATGAGAACGAATAAACTGCTGCCTTATTGATTCCGAAATTTTAAGTCTTGGCAAAGAAAGAAAGATTTCATTTATATGTAGCAAGTTTTATCTGTCTAGGATGTTGTTTGGAATGTTTAATGACCGGTTTTAATGATGTTGCAGGTAAATAGTATTATGTCAGCAATAAAGAGAAAAAAGTCGATGGATACCATGATACTTTCCCTTGTTGGGTCTATATGCATTTTTCTTATTTTCATTTACTGGCTAACCAAGTAAAGATGATGTTTATGATGCTGGGTGGATTGGGTTTATTCTATTGTATACTCCTTGTTTATGTTTTGTTTAATTTTGGGTGGCCCTTTAACAGAAGCAAAGGTTAGTAAAGATGAAGTTGCGATTCTTTTTTATAAACTGTATAAAAATTTTATGCGTTACAATTCTTAGTTCGGATATCATAGCACATGGAGAGGTTATAAGATGAAATAAACAACTGCTAATACTGGTTTGCAAAACTTGTTTAAGGGATTTGGATAAGGCTATGAGTTTTCCTCTTGATTGAATCGCAAATGGTGATTATTTCATAGCTTCCACAGTCTATAAATGATATCAAAAACCTTTCCTGCAGCAGTGCAATGAAAATAGAAAATACTGTTTTAACCAATGCTCTTCTTTGGCTGATATTGTACGATGTTTCATAATTCATCTGATCACTAGGGATTCACCATGATCAGCACCAATGTGTTCTTCATCATACATTGGTTCATCCTCTTTTTCTCGTAAGCCTTTCTTTTGACAATGGTGATAATTCTCTAAGTTGGGTAATTGGAGGCTATATGATTAAAATCTCGACATTGAAACATTATGTGGCTGTGTTTGTTTTCTATGGAGGATGTAGGGAAAGGTTTACTTGAGAAACTGGGTTTTTCAAATTGCGTTTTGTGTGGGTAAAAATAATTTTCAATGGAGGAAAATATTTTTTAGGACGCTTTTCTCTGTAAGTGTTTCTCCAATCGAATATCTAGGTGGGCAATGATATTAAATGACCAATATTATGTAGCTGGACATGATGGGAAATGTCAATGTTTAATCCACCAAGGTATCGAGCTATTGTTTTGCTCCTCCTTTTCATGAATATCACACTTTATCAACTTCTCAAATGCTTTGGTGTATTCTTTTGTCGACAAGTTCTTTTCACAAAGATTCTACAATTGAATGAAGTTATCTTGGTACACTAAGAGCCTTGCGGTCCACATGTATTAGAGAGAGAAGCTCCCTCTTCTCTCTAAGAAAGTGTCGTCATCCTCCACCCAAACCCTAGGTTTGTGGCTGCGTTATCGCTCCAGCTAGCTGGTTTTTGCTCCCTTCTGGGTCTCGCTCCTGCTTTCGTGGGTTTTATTTGTTCGTTGGTTTGGTTTGCTGTTCGATGGAGAAGCTCAAGAGTCCTGAGTTTCCGGTGGAAGAAGGGTCACTGTTGGTTGTCGAGGATGAAGAAGCAGGGGGTGAGGAATCGATTCAACGTTCGTTGGCTGGTAAGCTTTGGACGGAGAACCCATTCAATGCTAGAGTTTTCAAACAGATTATTGTCGATGCCTGGAGGTTGAAGAAGCTTGTCGAAGTATAGGAACTTGGTAAGAATCGGTTTCTATTCACATTTTCCTCTAAAGGTGATTGGGAAAACGTTCTTAACTCTGGTCCGTGGAACTTTGATCGTCACTTGGTGGTTGTGAAACGTATTACTGGAATAGAACAGCCATCTGAGATGGCGTTAGATTCCACTGCTCTATGGGCGAGAGTGTACGATCCGTCGTTGCGTCTCCGAACTGAAAACATCACGAAGAGATTGGGGGATTTGATGGGAAAATTTGAGGAAGCAGATAATCGTGACTATAATAGAATTGGGAAGTTCCTTCGTGTCAAAATTTCACTGAACCTTAAGCTGGCTGTCAAAAGAGGGATTGTGATTCGCTTTCAAGGCAAAGATTTAAAAGTGTTTTTCAGATATGAAAGACTCTCTGCTTTTTGCTTCATTTGTGGTAAGCTTGGGCCACTACAAAAAAATTGATCATTAGCGAGGGATTTTTCCCTCGCAAATGGTCCCAAATCTATCGCTAATGCCTGTTTGTGAGGGAATTAGCGACAGAATCAGTCCCTTACTAAATTACTCATCGCTAATGGGATTAGCGAGGGAATTTGAATCCCTCGCTAATTAGCGAGGGAATAGTCGATAATTCCCTCGCTAATTAGCGAGGGATTCAAATTCCCTCGCTAAGTCTGACTGTTTTAAACCTGTTGTTTTAAATCTGCTTTTTTTATATTTATTATTATATTTTTTTAATTATTAGTATTATTATTATTATTATCATCATCATCAAGCTTTCCAAAGAGAGAGAGAGAGAGGAGTGAGAATGGTGGTGGTGGTGGTGGCGTGGTGGTGGTGGTGGTGAAGGTGGTGTGGTGGTGGTGATGTGTGGATTAGGGTAGAGAGAGAGGGAGAAGAGTAAGGGAGAAAGAGATAGAGAGAGAGAGAGAGAGAGAGAGGGAGGGAGGAGAGAGAGAGGAGTGAGAGTGGTGGCGGTGGTGGTGGTGGTGATGGGTGGATTAGGGTAGAGAGAGAAGGAGAAGAGTAAGGGAGAAAGAGAGAGAGATAGAGAGAGAGAGAGAGAGAGAGAGGGAGAGAAAGAGAGAGAAGAGTGAGAGTGGTGGTGGTGATGGGTGGATTAGGGTAGAGAGAGGAGGTGGTGGTGGTAGTGTGGTGGCGAAGAGTAAGAGAGAAAGAGAGAGTGAGTGAGGGTGGTAGGAGGTGTGTGGTGGTGGTGGTGACGAGATTCAGATAGAGAGAGGGAGAGAGAAAAGTTGGGAAGAAAAAATGAAGTGAAATGGAAATGAGAGTAATTTGGTGGGGAGATTTGAATAAAAACCCATTAAAAACCCTTTAGCGACGGATTTTAAGGCTATAGCGACGGATTTAAGGCTATAGCGACGGACAGTGGAGTCTTATCAAGTCAGAAAAGTGCACTGACATTTAGCGACGGATTTAAGGGTTTTTAGCGACGGAAAGTGTTGTCTTCTCAAGTTAGAAAAGTGCACTGACATTTAGCGACGGATTTAAGGGTTTTTAGCGACAGCCACTTTTTTTAAGAAAAAAAAGCACCTGACCTTTAGCGACGGCTCTGTCTA
This sequence comes from Astragalus membranaceus, assembly GCA_039519185.1. Classification (NCBI taxonomy): domain Eukaryota; kingdom Viridiplantae; phylum Streptophyta; class Magnoliopsida; order Fabales; family Fabaceae; genus Astragalus; species Astragalus membranaceus. The sequence continues at coordinate 227,356,304 of CM076846.1, read as the reverse complement.
ATGTTTTTAGTGACGGCTAATTCCCTGTCTAATGTTTTAGCGACGGATTTTAAGGTCTTTAGCGACATATTCTAGTTCTTTTTTTTAAAAAAACGCTTAGCCTTTAGCGACGGCTCTGTCCGTCGCTAATTCCCTCTCTAATGTTTTTTTTTGCGAGGGATTCCTTTTCCCTCTCTAATATCCGTCGCTAATACTCATTTTTTTGTAGTGGGCATCAAATGAAGGAATGTGAGGAAGATGAGACACAAGATGAAAATGATTATGATGACTTTGAGGAAAGGAATTTACCTTTTGGGCCATGGCTGAGAGCGTCCCCTCTCCCAAAACAGAATTTGGAGCCCAAAAAGGAAAGTCATCAAGGTTCATGTTGTAGAAGCTTGTTTTCTTCTTCTAAGAGTGGTACCCCTGAGGCTAGTGCTTCTGCTAAGGAGGACAGAGAAGTTACTAAACCCCCCACTGATAAGGAACCCACCCTAGCCCAGCTTATGGTTAAAATAAATAAGGAGGCTAAGGAAATTGAAGAGGTGGCTGAATCTTTGGGAACCATTGATATTACCCCAAAGATCCCAGTTGTCAAACAGAATGAAGCTGTGAAGAGCACTACTAAAGCCAAACCGAAAGAAGCAGCCAGCAAAATCAGAAGCAAGCAGCGACCTTGGGTGATAAAGAAAGGGAGGAAGAGTAGCAATGGGGATGGTGCCACTGCTAAACCTATGACAATGGGAAAGAGGAACTTATTTGAAGAAGGGGGCAACTTGGAAGAGGCATTTGAGGAAGGGGGTTCTCAAAAGAAACAAGCTATTGAAATGGAGGTGGATGTTACTAATGTTGGACTAGAGGGGGTGTTGGTGAACCAACACCTCCTATTCCAATGAAAATCATTAGTTGGAATTGTAGAGGGTTAGGGAGTCCCTCTGCAGTTCGAGCCTTGTTGAGGCTCATCCGTTTTGAAAAACCCACTGTGGTCTTCCTCATGGAGACTAAGTTGAAAGCTACTGAGATGGAGAGTATTCGAATATAATGTGGTTTTGGAGCAAGTTTGTCTGTTGACTGCTCTGGAAATGGTAGAGAAAGAGCTGGTGGTTTGGCTCTCTTTTGGGCTGAGAATTGTATTGTTGATATTCAGTCTTACTCATTGAATCATATCCATGGAACTTGTGCGGATGATGAGAATAGTTCTCCTTGGCATCTTAGTGGGGTCTACAGGTTCTCCATTGATCATCTAAAATGGAAAACCTGGCAGCTTATCAGAACTCTTTCTTCCAATATTATTGGTAAGTGGATTTGTTTTGGAGACCTCAATGATATTATTGAGAGCAAAGACAGGATAAGAGGGAACACTGGAACTGATTCTCAGTTGAGTATTGGTAGAAGATGTTTGGATAGTTGCAACTTGATTGACTTGGGCTTTAAAGGCCACCCCTTCACATGGTCCAATGGAAGACAGGGGACTGAGAACATCCAATGTAGATTGGATAGAGCTTGTGGCAATGAGGAATTCATTAATAGATTTTCGCAAATTCATGTCATTCACCTTCCTCGGTTTGGGTCAGATCATGCTGCTGTTCTTATTCAACTGGAAGCCCCCTCCCACCGAGAAGCGAAGAAAGACCAAAATTTTCAGGTTTGAGGAAGTTTGGTCAGAGGATGAGAAGTGTAGTGCTTCGGTTCGCAGAAGATGGCAGACTGGTTTCACTAACTGTGTTGAGAAAATTGATGCTCTTAAGGGGTTGGATGGTGATTTTGATGAGTATAGAGTGGGTGGTTTGAAGAAAGAAATTTCTAGAGTGGAAAAGAAGCTCAAGGATTCCAACTGTTGGGATGGGACTGTTGAAGATATTGCTAGATATAAGGAGCTTGAAAGGTACCATGAAGAGCTTCTTAGAAATGAGGAAACTATGTGGAGACAAAGAAGCAGAGCTATGTGGCTCAAGGATGGGGATAAAAATACTAAGTTCTTTCATTGCAAGGCTAGCTGTCCTACCCTAATTTTGTCCGGCTAATTAAAAAAAAATCCAAAAAAAGTTTTTCGCGTATATTTGATTCCTAATCCCTCGAATAGGTCATTTTGCGCTAATTTACTAATTTTGCGTTGTTATTAGTTTTTTTAGTGGTTAAACAAAAATTTAAAAAATATGCTAACACAAAAAATTACATAGTAGATTTAATTTATTTTTCTTGTTACAATATTTTTAATTAAAAAACGAAAATAAAAAATAAAATAGATAAGAAATAATACAAATTACAAAAGAAAATAAAAAAGGGAGGTGCAATAAAAAATTATTATTACAAAAAAGGAGAATGTCCATGTACATGACTTGACCCAAGAATACCAAAGTTACAAAAATACAAAAATAAACCAAGTACCCAAAACTGCAGCTACTTTGCAAAGGTGATTTCTCTCTCTTCGGACATCATTTCGACGATCCGAACGGTGAAAGTGAAGATGAATGTCTCAAAAACCTTCTGGCAAAAAACGAAAACGATACAACGGTTAACGAATCCGGAATCACACTGTTACAGGGGCTGGTTTGAGGAAAACGGGAATGACTTTCTCTATCTTATTTTAGTCCCACATTGCTTGGGAGAAGCAAGAACTACCTAGCATTTTGGCTATAAAAGAGGTTGAGATGCAAAGACTATGGACATGGGTGATTGATGGGGTAAGTGATCTTTTGGGCTAGCATTGACAGATCACACAGTCCTAAAACCCTATATTAAAAAACACCAACCAACAAGCTTTTTCTACCCAAGAACTACGTAGCTTTGATTTCTCCATCGCACCTGGAGATACGTAGGAGCAGGGGCCCACTCCTGTCAAGCACAAAAAAACTAAAATTTTTATTAAGTCTTTTTCTTTCAATAAAAGGGTAAAAATTAACATTTTCAAAATTAATATTCTTTCCTACAACTAATTAGCAGGTAACCTTCCTTAGGAAGGATGTCGTGGGGTGCTAACACCTTCCCCATGCATAACCGACTTCCGAATCCTAATCTGGTCTCAAAGACCTTTATCCATTCCAAAAGGGATTTTCCAATGTTTGCCCTTAAACTAAACGTTGGTGGCGGCTTCATTTTTGAACCTTCGAGGAATCCTCACCCAGATTTTTCGGTCGCTACACTAGCCAAAGAAGGAAGGTCAATGAGATTAAAAAGGTCAAGGATGAGAATGGAGTGTGGTGGAGGAGTGAGGATCATGTGGAGAGGGTGTTCACATCCAATTTTGTTGAGCTGTTTGCTTCCTCTATTCCATCTGACATTGAAAATATTTGCCTTGTTGTAAAAGACAAGTTGAATCCTGAGATAAGAGATTGGTGCAGTTCTCCTTTCACTGGTGATGAGGTCCTCTCTGCTATTAATCAAATGCACCCTCTCAAGAGTCCTGGTCCTGATGGGCTTCCTGCCTTGTTTTTTCAAAAGTATTGGGGAATTGTGGGAAGGGATGTCACTGCTTTAGCCCTGGATATTCTGAACAATAATAGGTCCCTTGAAGATATAAACAAGACTTTTATTGTGCTCATTCCGAAGTGTAAGAATCCTTCCTCTCCTAAGCAGTATCGCCCCATTAGCCTCTGCAATGTTGTCATGAAGATTGTCATAAAGGTCATAGCAAACCGTATTAAACCCATTCTGCCTGATGTGATAGATAAAGAGCAGAGTGCTTTTATCCAAGGGAGGTTGATTACTGACAACGCCCTAATTGCCATGGAATGTTTCCATTGGTTAACGAAGAAAAAGAAGAGCAAAAAGGGGACTATGGCAGTGAAGTTGGATATGTCTAAGGCGTATGACCGGATCGAATGGAGCTTTGTGGAGGGTCTGCTATCATCTATGGGTAGGTCTAAGAGGACCATTTTCTCATTTTTCATTGACCGTGTTTGGAAGAAGCTGAAAGGGTGGAAAGAAAAGTGTTTATCTAGAGCAGGCAAGGAAACTCTCGTCAAATCTATAGCTCAAGCCATTCCAAATTATATCCTGAGCTGTTATAAGTTGCTTGAGAGTTGTTGTAAGGATATTGAGACCATGCTATCTAAGTTTTGGTGGGGATCTTAGGAGGGAGCGAGGAAGATTCACTGGCTCAGTTGGAATAACCTAGCTAAGAACAAGAAGAATGGGGGGGGCATGGGATTCAGAGAATTCAGTGAGTTCAACAAGGCATTGATTGGCAAGCATTGTTGGAGACTATTTTCTAAAGAGGGTTCCTTACTTGAGAAGATATTTAAAAGTAGGTATTATCCTAGAAACAATTTCCTTAAAGCTGGGGCTGGTTATCAACCAAGCTATGCTTGGAGAAGTATGCTTAGTGCCAGAGAGGTTATTCTCAAGGGTGGTAGGTGGCAGATAGGGAATGGTAGAAATGTTAAGATTTGGGGGGATAATTGGATCCCTACTCAATCGGACTTCAGAGTTTCTACCCCTGCCAGAATTTTGGAGCTTGATGCTTTGGTTTGTGAGTTGCTGGATGATAATTTGAAGAATTGGAATAGAGAATTGGTGCTCAATTGTTTCTCGATGTTTGATGCTCAACAGATTTTAAGCATTCCCATATCCTTTCGGTTCACAGAGGATAAGTTTATTTGGCATTGGGAGAAAGATGGGGAGTACTCGGTTAAGTCAGCTTATAGGGCTCTGTGTGAGGAAACATGTAGATATGTTGCTGGTTCTTCAAATTCTGACGCTGAGAAGCTCTGGTTTGTCATTTGGAAAGCCCCTATCTCCAATAAGATTCGTAACTTTCTTTGGAGATTAGCTAGAAATATCCTCCCATCTAGATGCAATCTCAAGAAGAAAGTGATTCAGCTTGATTCTAGCTGTCCCCTATCCAATGTTGGAGATGAAAATGCTGAACATATGCTCATGCATTGTAATTTTATGAAGCTGGCGCTTTTCTCTTCTCAGTTAGGTACTCACATTCCTCTTCACTTTCATCATCATGATTGGTTATTGCATTGGTTAACTAATAGTGAAGAAGTTGGGAATCAATTATTCTGTGATTCTTTGGAAAGTGTGGTATGCTAGGAATCAATTGATATTTAAGAATGTGTCTACTAAAATTTTCAACTATCTGAATCTGTCATGTCTTTTGTTACTGAGTTTATTGAGGCAAATCAAAAGCTGGGTGTTGAACCGAGTTTGCAACAGGCCGCCTCTGCTGCAACTCTTGACAGGTCTGGTTTTACTGCCCAAGTTGAAGCTGGCTGTTTTGAAAATGGCACAACTGGCGGGGGATTAACCATTAGAGACCATGTGGGACTGCTCATTTATGCTACTTGTTAATCAGAAAATATCTCTGTTGATCCTCTTCTGGTAGAAGCTCTTGGATTGCGTTGGAGCTTATCAGTGGTTCACAGTTTGGGCCTTTCTCAAGTGTGTTTTTTGACTGATGCTGCAACAGTTGTTAGCTGTATGAGGGACAGATTAGATAGAGCAGCAATTACCCCTATTATTTTGGATTGCAAAGACTTGTTTAGGCTCTCCAATGGTGCTAATATTCTCCATATCCGAAGATCTCAGAACACTGATGCTCACTATCTTGTGGGATTGTCAAAGTCTCTTGGTAACCAGGTTTGGGATCATGTTGATCATTTATCTAGTTTAACTTCCATGTGTAATATTCCTCTTTGTTGTAATGACTCTATTTCTCATTAATGCAATTTGAAGTTGACATCAAAAAAAAAATCTTGGTACACTAAGAAGGAAGGAACTTACTCCTTAGTTCTCATCGAAAATTTTCTTAGTTCTTGATCTTGCGTTTCTCAGCATGCTCTCACTTCTTTTTAAGATTTTGCCAGCATATAGAAGTATACTTATTTAACTTGACAATAATAATCTTTACATTGTCCTCTTTTGGTACCTCTTTGTACTTGAAAACTCGTTCAACATTAATTTGGCTGAAGTTTTCTTTCAAAATTAGGAATTTCGATCATGATGTTATCACTTCTAAATGATTATCAATGTGGACAATGTTTTCTAATTTGAAAAATCTCAACTAGATGTGTCACCATCTAATATTTGATGGTATTATCCAATACAACATTCACATTTTCTAGTAACTATCGAATTTTTCTTCCAAAAGTTTCAATTTCTATCTCATGTTGAGGTTGTCGTCTTAGAGGAACTTTTAAGGGTTAGATTGGATATTTCGAAAGGTTTTAGGTCAAATGACAAATTTTAAAAATTAAGGGGCCAAATTGCAATTATCAACAATCAATGTTGCATTGTAATTTCCAAATGTTTAAGTGCCAAAATATAAATACAGAAAAATTAGGGGGCTTGCTGCAACTTTTTAAAAATTGATTGACTGTTGACGTGGCAAGAGGTGGCATGTGGCATATGGTGGTGGTTGACCGAAAGAATGATTTGTCTAATGAGGTGGTAGGTGGCAAAAGGTGGTTGGCTCTGGTTATTATGTGGCAAATGACGTGGTAGCGATGACTGACTCGTAATAGAGCAATGACACTATACATCATTGTAGGATTTGAAGGTCGCTTCCTAAACATCTTCAAATTGCTTAGGCAGTTAAGCACAGTGGCAGACCCACCTACAGCTCAGAGGGTTCAGTTGAACCCCCTGAAAAAAAAATTGCACTTACCACCCTATATAAATAATCCAAATCACTTGAATTTTTTTTTTGAACCCCCTAAAAATTGTAAATTGCATAGTAGACCAAGTTTTGCATCTATTTGATACTGGCCTTAAAAAATTTGACACCCCTTACCCCGGGGTCCTGGGTTCGCCACTGGTTAAGCATAAGTCACTAGCGTAATTCTTTGTTAAAAAATAATAAATCAAACATCAAGGGAAATAGAAAAAACGAAACAAGGAAAGTTCAATCGCACATGAACTAGAATTCCAGCAAGTTTAGAAATTAGAATAGCAAAACCTGTAAATATTGTTTAGGGTGAACTTAAAAAGACCGAAATTCCAAACTTCTAGAAATCAAAATAAAGGTGATATGAATTATATGATAAAGAATCAAGGTGCAATCGTGGCTGAATGAGCGCAGGGAATTGAGTGGAGAACTTTAACTGATACATTGCAACAAGTTGGCCTGGCAATTGGCATATATACATGTACATAAAGATTTAAGTTAGGTGTCTAAAGCTAATAAAGTTTGAATAACTTGAAATCTTCACCAACCAAATTATTTGGTTCATTGGATAGTGTCGGCATCCATTTAAGTTCAAGAGCAATACAGAGTTTGATCTTATTAGAGATCGGTGTGAGTTTGACCTATTAGTTCATAAGATTTATTTCCTTTCATATGATGTATTATGTCAGAAGTATTGAATTTGATGACCATATATTGCAAAAATATTGACCAATTGATATTGTTTTGATGCAGGGGTGCAAGAAAACAATTCTGTGTGTGCAAGAATCAGAGGAACAGCCCAGAAGTCAGGCCCAAGCCACACTGATCAACTCAAACCAATGAGAACGGGTTGACATGGAACCCAGTGGAGCAGCACTGTTCATACATGCGGATCTGGCTTTTGTTCTTGTTTATATTGAGATATGCCTTGTAATTCTATTGCTTGTAATAATAGTAGGTGTAGTTAGAAACCTAGTCGAAATGGGCCAGTCGAATGAGCTAGTCGAAATTATGGGCATGGGCCTGTTTCATTGTATATATATACAGACGTCAGTAGCATGTAATTTGTAACCTACTTTTATGAAATTCAATGCAGCTTTTACTATTCATATTATATTGCCCTAATCATTCCTCTTGTCCCTTAGCGCCGCCACTTCCTTTTCTTCTCCTTTTCACGTGTTTATCCCCAACAAACTGGTATCAAGAGCTTGTTAGATCCTTACAAAATCTACCAAGATTCATGGCAGCGCGAGACAACTCTGGTGGAGGTATTCCGGGGAACCTCCCAATCTTCGACGGAAAGGATTATGAACGATGGTGTGCGCAGATGAAGGTGCTGTTTCGATATCAAGATGTCCTTGATGTCGTGAATGATGGTGTTCCACCCTTGGCAGCAAACGCCACTGAAGCGGTGAGGAACAACCACCATTCGATGAGGAAGAAAGATGGAAAAGGGCTATTTTTGATTCACCAATGCGTTGATTCCAATGTCCTGAACCTGATCATCGACAGTGAGTCAGCAAAGGCAGCTTGGGACATCCTCAAGAACTCGTATGGAGGAGCAGACAGACTGAAGAAGATACGCCTTCAGTCGCTCAGGAAACAGTACGAGGCCTTGAAGATGACAGATGGAGAATCGATTGGAGAATTCATTACGAGGTTAGTAGCGTTAACTAACCAAATGAAAGGTAATGGTGAAACTGTGACTGAAGTAAATAAAGTCGAAAAGGTGCTCAGATCCTTAACCCTGGAATTCGACTATGTTGTCACTGCTATTGAAGAATCCAAGGACCTAGATACGTTGAAGTTAGATGAACTTCAGGGTTCCTTAGAGGCGCATGAATTGAGAAAAAGTCAGAGAAGTTCAGAGAAAGAAACTGAACAAGCCTTGCTTTCATACCCCTCTAAGAGAAATTGGAAGGCAGGCAACAAGGAGAAGGGTAGAGAAAAGGGATCAAGCAGTAAGAAGAAAGAACAATGATCTTTCGACAAGAAGAAGGGAGACCTGTCGAAAGTTCAGTGTTATAACTGTCAGCAATTTGGGCATTATAGGAACAAGTGTCAAAACAAGAAAGTTCCTAGGGATAAAGATGCAGAAGCCAAGTTTGCTAATGATGGTGACTCAGACTCTGACTCAGAGGAGTTAATGCTGATGGCTGTCGAAGATGAGATTCGACTCGATGAAGGAATTGCTGAAAGTAGCGAGCAAAATAGTGGGAACACTTGTATAAGTGGATTCACTTGCGATGCTCAAAATACTTGTGCAATGTGTGTGTGGCAGGGCAGTGGAGACACTGGTGATGCCTCCAACATTGCCAGCAATGATGATGAAGAATTGTCATTCATGACAGCTACTGACCCAGAATTACAGTTGTTGAAGGCTGATACAAATTCGACTGAAGAAAAGTCTGTCGAATGGTATCTCGACACAGGGTGTTCAAATCACATGTGTTGTCACAAGGAGTGGTTTGTTGAACTGGAGCAGATAAGCAAAAAGATTAGGTTTGCAGATAACAGTAGAGTTACTGTTGAAGGAGTAGGCACCATAAAGTTCCTATCGAAAGATGGTAAGTGGTGCTACATCCAAGGGGTATTTTATGTACCAGATACGAGGAGCAATCTGCTAAGTATTGGGCAGATGATTGAGAAAAACTTCACCGTCGAAATGGGTGATAACAGTCTCAGCTTGTTCGATTCGACCAAGAAGATGATTTTGAAGGTGTCGATGCAGAGTAACAGAACCTTCAAGATCAAGCTGCAAGTAGTCGAAGAACATTGTCTCCAGACCACTGTCGAAGAGGAGCACTGGAGATGGCACAGGAGATTAGGCCACCTCAACTTCAAGAGCTTGAGTCAACTACATGAAAAGAATATGGTTCATGGGTTGCCTGCAGTAAAAGTACCTGTCGAAGTTTGCGAGAGTTGTTGCAAGTCGAAGCAACCTAGAAACTCGTTTAAATCAGAAGTACCTAGCAGAGCAGAGAAGAAGCTAGAGGTGATATTTTCTGATGTCTGTGGTCCTTTCGAAGTATGTTCCTTAGGAGGGAATAAGTACTTTGTCACCTTCATTGACGAATACACTAGAATGTCCTGGGTGTATTTGATCAAAAGGAAGAGTGAAGTACTAGAAATATTCAAGAAGTTTAAGGTAATGATTCAAAAGCAGAGTGAATGTGCAATCAAAACCCTTAGAAGCGATGGAGGTGGTGAGTACAATTCTCATGGATTTGTCGAATTCTGTGAGAAAGAAGGAATTGTGCATGAAGTCACTGCACCTTACACGCCTCAGCATAATGGTACTGCTGAGAGGAAAAACAGGACCATCCTCAACATGGTAAGAAGTATGTTGAAGGAGAAAAAGCTACCTCATAGTTTATGGGGAGAACTTGTAGCCACAGCAGTGTACATTCTGAACAAATGTCCCACAAAGAGATTGACTGGGAAGACACCTGAAGAAGCTTGGCTAGAAAGAAAGCCAAGTGTCAAACATCTCAGAATAATTGGCTCAGTATGCTATAGACATGTCCCTGAGCAACTAAGAAGCAAGCTGGATGATAGAGCACAACAGATGATCCTTGTTGGCTATCATTCGACAGGAGCATACAAACTGTATGATCCTGTGCAGAAGAAAATAGTGAAAAGCAGAGATGTCGTAGTGGACGAGTCGAAACATTGGAACTGGGAAGAAGGCTGTGAGAAACCTACAATGATGGACTTCGACGAAGTCTCTGATCGAGATAATCAGAATAAAGAGGTCGAAACTGAAGAGCCAGAAGAACCCATTGCTGTCGAACCTTTAAGAAGGTCGCAAAGGGAAAGGCAGAGATCAGTAAGACTAGAAGGATTCGACACTTACCCAGATTCTGCTATTACAGCAGAGGGAGACCTGACACACTTTGCACTAATGGCAGAAGCAGAACCAGTGAGCCTGGAGCAAGCCCTTAGTCACAAGCAGTGGAAGGAAGCAATGGTTGACGAGTTGAAGTCAATCGAGAAGAATGATACTTGGAAGCTAGTCGAACTTCCAAAAGAAAAGAAAGCCATAGGGGTGAAGTGGGTCTTCAAGACCAAGGTCAAGCCAAATGGAGAAGTGGCCAAGTACAAGGCCAGGCTAGTAGCCAAAGGGTTCCTGCAGAAACCTGGTTTGGATTTCAATGAGGTCTTTGCCCTAGTAGCCAGGATCGAAACCATAAGATTGGTAGCAGCATTGGCAAGTCATAAAGGCTGGCCCCTACATCAACTAGATGTAAAGTCAGCATTTCTGAATGGACCTCTGGAGGAGGAAGTATATGTTTGTCAACCACCTGGTTTTGAGTCGAAGGGTAAAGAAGACAAGGTTTATAAGCTAGAGAAGGCCCTGTATGGGCTCAAGCAAGCTCCAAGAGCGTGGAACAAGAGAATTGATGGATTTCTCTTGGCTCAGAAGTTCATGAGATGCACCAATGAACATGGAGTATATGTGAAGAAGAATGGAACTTCGACTCAGTTGTTGTTGTGCCTGTACGTAGATGATCTACTTGTAACTGGCAGCAATGAAGTCGAAATCGAAGCCTTCAAGAAAGTGATGATGTCAGAATTTGAAATGAGTGATCTGGGACATTTATCATATTTCTTGGGGATGGAGTTTACCAAGACAAGTAAGGGTATACTCCTGCACCAGTCGAAGTATGCAGCTGATATCCTGAAAAGATTCGACATGAGCAACTGCAAGGAAGTTTCGACACCATCAGACACTAGCAGCAAGCTGTCGAAAGATGACGAAGGGATTGAAGTAGATGCCACCTTGTTCAAACAGATCGTGGGCTCCCTAAGGTACTTGTGCAACACTCGACCTGACATTATGTTTAGTGTCGGAATGATCAGCAGATTCATGGAGAAGCCGAAAAGCTCTCATATGGTAGCTGCAAAAAGGGTACTAAGGTATGTAAAGGGAACACAAAGTTATGGTATTCTGTTTCCTAGCAAGAGTGTGTCGAAGAATGGTAATGAAGTGTTTGACTACACTGACTCTGACTGGAGTGGAGACAGGAGTGATCGAAAAAGCACAAGTGGGTATTCTGTTTCCATGCATGTTGAAGGAGAAGAAACTACCTCATAGTTTATGGGGAGAACTTGTAGCCACAACAGTATACATTCTGAACAAATGTCCCACAAAGAGATTGATTGGGAAGACACCTGAAGAAGCTTGGCTAGGAAGAAAGCCAAGTGTCAAGCATCTCAGAATAATTGGCTCATTATGCTATAGACATGTCCTTGAGCAACTAAGAAGCAAGCTGGATGATAGAGCACAACAAATGATTCTTGTTGGCTATCATTCGACAGGAGCATACAAACTGTATGATCCTGTGCAGAAGAAAATGGTGAAAAGCAGAGATGTCGTAGTAGATGAGTCGAAACATTGGAACTGGGAAGAAGGCTGTGAGAAACCTACAATGATGGACTTCGACGAAGTCTCTGATCGTGATGATCAGAATGAAGAGGTCGAAACTGAAGAGCCAGCAGAACCCATTGCTGTCGAACCTTTAAGAAGATCGCAAAGGGAAAGGCAGAGATCAGTAAGACTAGAAGGATTTGACACTTACCCAGATTCTGCTATTACAGCAGAGGGAGACCTGACGCACTTTGCATTAATGGCTGAAGAAGAATCAGTGAGTCTGGAAGAAGCTCTTAGTCACAAGCAGTGGAAGGAAGCAATGATTGATGAGCTGAAGTCAATCGAAAAGAATGGCACTTGGAAACTAGTCGAACTTCCAAGGCAAAAGAAAGCTATAGGCGTGAAATGGGTCTACAAGACCAAACTCAAGCCCAGTGGAGAAGTGGCCAAGTAGAAGGCCAGGCTAGTAGCCAAAGGTTTTCTGCAGAAACCTGGTTTGGATTTCAATGAGGTCTTTACCCCAGTAGCCAGGATCGAAACCATACGATTGGTAGTAGCATTGGCAAGTCATAGAGGCTGGCCCCTACATCAACTAGATGTAAAGTCAGCATTTCTTAATGGACCTATGGAGGAGGAAGTCTATGTTTGTCAACCACCTGGTTTTGAGTCGAAGGGTCAAGAAGACATGGTTTTTAAGCTTGAGAAAGCCCTATATGGACTCAAGCAAGCTCCAAGAGCGTGGAACAAGAGAATTGATGGATTTCTCTTGGCTCAGAAGTTCATGAGATGCACCAATGAACATGGAGTGTATGTGACGAAGAATGGAACTTCGACTCAGTTGTTGTTGTGCCTGTATGTAGATGATCTACTAGTAACTGGAAGCAACGAAGTCGAAGTCGAAGCCTTTAAGAAAGTGATGATGTCTGAGTTTGAAATGAGTGATCTAGGACATCTATCATATTTCTTAGGAATGGAATTCACAGAGTCGAAGAAGGGAATATTTCTGCATCAGTCGAAGTATGCAGCTGATATCCTGAAGAGATTCGACATGATCAACTGTCAGGAGGTTTCGACACCAGCAGACACAAGCAGCAAACTGTCGAAAGATGATGAAGGGATTGAAGTAGATGCCACCCTCTTCAAACAGATTGTGGGCTCCCTGAGGTACTTGTGCAACACTCGACCTGACATTATGTTTAGTGTCGGAATGATCAGCAGATTCATGGAGAAGCCGAAAAGCTCCCATCTAGTAACTGCGAAAAGAGTACTAAGGTATATAAAGGGAACACAAAGTTATGGTATTCTATTCCCTAGCAAGTCAGAGTCGAAGAATGATGCTGAAGTGTTTGGTTACACAGACTCCGACTGGAGTGGAGACAAGAGTGATCGAAAGAGCACAAGTGGGTATGTCTTCATGCATGGATCGACACCCATCTCTTGGTGCTCGAAGAAGCAAAGTATAGTTGCGTTATCCTCTTGTGAAGCAGAATATGTGGCTGCTTCGTTTGCAGCATGTCAAGCATCATGGCTGAGCATGCTATTGGTCGAAATTGGAGTGCACAGGGTCGAAGCAATGAAGTTGTTGATCGACAACAAGTCTGCGATAGATCTCGCCAAGAATCCTGTCGCACATGGTAGGTCGAAGCACATAGAGACCAGATATCACTTCCTGCGTGATCAAGTAAACAATGAGAAGCTGAATCTGGAATATTGCTGTTCGGAACTTCAAGTAGCTGATGCAATGACCAAGCCATTGCAAAAGGGAAGATTCGAAGAATTGAGAACAATGCTTGGGATATGTCACTCAGCAATGTGAATTAGGAGGGAATATTGAGATATGCCTTGTACTTCTATTGCTTGTAATAATAGTAGGTGTAGTTAGAAACCTAGTTGAAATGGGCCAGTCGAATGGGCTAGTCGAAATTATGGGTCTGGGCCTGTTTCATTGTATATATATATACAGACGTCAGTAGCATGTAATTTGTAACCTACTTTTATGAAATTCAGTGCAGCTTTTACTATTCATATTATATTGCCCTAATCATTCCTCTTGTCCCTTAGCGCCGCCACTTCCTTTTCTTCTCCTTTTCACGTGTTTATCCCCAACAGTTTACACGTGCCTGGATGTGTTCTTTGAAGAACACAATCAACACCAGAAGTTGTGGATCTCAGCCTTGAGACCAACAGGTAGAATTTCTTACCCTCCTCTCTATTTTCTTTTCTTTACTATGTTTTCTCTTTGTTTGCGAGACACCCTCAACCACCTGTTGAAGAAGTTGGACTCACAAAACTCTCAGAAGAACAAGATGAAGATGAACACTCAGAAGAAGAAAGTAGTACAACTAGGGTAAAGAAAAATGCATGTAAAATTCTTATTAACTTGTAATTTGTATATACACTGTATCTATTTATACAAAATGTTGTAGCGGCTAGTTTGATTTGTTAAGTTAGTTTTAGTTTATTAAAAGCAACCAGTTTGTTACTAACATAACAAACCCTTAGTTATTTGTAAAAAGACCTTAAGGACATTTAAGACCCCCAACGACTAGTTTAGTATAACTAAACTTTAGGTGTTTAAATTTTTGTAATTAAAAGGGTATGGTTTGGGTTTTTGATTAAAAACCAATAAAAAGATCAATAGAAACTACAAATCTAAAGTCAGTGGTAAGTCTATATGAAGAGAGAAAAACTCTGCATGTATAATATACTAAGCATGCTTCAATCCGATAGACACTTGTATATTTATGATATTAAATAGGCAGAATAGCACTTTTGGTCCTTTATGTTTGCTCCAGATTTCACTTTGGTCCTTTATCTTTTTTTTGGTCCGTTTTGGTCCCTCATGTTTCGTTTTCGTTTCATTTTGGTCTCTCACGTTAGTTTTGACTAACGGACGCCACGCTGGCAGTTAACTGCTGACGTGGCGTCCGTTTTTCATTAAATGACGTGGCATTTATCTTTTTTTTTAATTTTAAAAACATAATTAACAAACTAACACTTAACTAAAAACATTAAAATCTGAAAAATTAAATTAACAAAAAACTGAAAAATTAAAACTGAAAAATTAAATTAACAATCATCAATTCTCAGAACCATCAATTCTCAAAAAATAAAACATCCTTCAACCTTCATCATCATCACAGCGCCCCTCTCTTCTCAATTCTCAGAAAAAATAAAACAATCAGAACCATCCTTCAACCTTCATCATCATCACCATCATCAATTTTTCAGATCTGGGTTCTTCTTCTTCGTTTCAGATCTGGTCCCTCATGTTTTATTCCTAGATCTGGATTTCGTTTTGGTTTTAGCGAGATAAGAGTGAATGAGAACCAGATCGAGGAAGACGAAGAGAGAAGAAACATCCTTCTGTTTTTGTTTTCGTTTTTCACGCGACGGAGAGAGGAGGGCGAGGCACGACAGTGATGAACGAAGATCTGAGGAAGATGAACCAGATCTGTGTTCTTTCACGCGACGGAGAGAGGAGGACGGGGCGCGACGGTGAACGGTGGTTGCACGAGGAGATAGAGGGAGTGTGGTGGTCGTTTGGCCATGAGGGAGGAGTGATGGTGATGGTGACGGTGATGGTGGCTGACGGTGGTTGACAGGTGGTGTGTGGCGAGGGGAGAGAAACAGTGGTGGTGGTGGTTCATGATAAGTGGTGGTGGCTGTTTCTCTCTTTTTGTTTTTATTGTTTTTAATTATTTGTTAAATTATGTTTTATGTTTTTAAAATTTAAATAACATAAATAATGATGTGGTAATTATTTTAGAATTAAATAGGGACGCCATGTCAGCAGTTAACTGCCAGCGTGGCGTCCGTTAACAAAAACTAACGTGAGGGACCAAAATGAAACGAAAATGAAACATGAGGGACCAAAACGGACCAAAAAAAAGATAAAGGACCAAAGTGAAATCTGGAGCAAACATAAAGGACCAAAAGTGCTATTCTGCCTATTAAATAGGACTGATATTTTGACCTTTTCAAATTCATTGAATATATATAGTTTTTTTTTTGTATGATATGCAGTTTATTCTACTATGAACTACTACCCTACAAGATTATGCATGTAACAAAAGTTATGGTGGGTTGTCCATTGTGTTTTGTATTTCTAATTGCGTGATACCTTAATGTTTTTCATATATCTGAGGCGGACACAAAGATTTCTTTTTTCTGTCACTATCCATTTTTGTCAAGGATTTGAATCTAAGGCAAAGTGAATAGGTGCTGAAAGAATAAACATTCTCAAAAAGATATCACTTGTCTATCCAATATTAGAGAATTCTTGATTTGCATTCACTAACATTAAGAATTGATAACTTTGAGTTTTTTTAAAGAAAAAAATAAGATAAGATGAGAGAGAAAATTTAAATAAAAGAGAAAAAACAAAGCCACCAAAGTTACTAGTTCTCAAAGTAAGAGAAAATTCTTATGTGAATTTCAGGGATTTGAGTTGAGTACAGTGAGATGCAGTTAGTCTATTGGAGAATATTTTTTAGTTTAAAAAAGAACAAAGTTGGTATGATAGTCTGGTGATTTTATCTAACAAACAGGTGTTTAGTGTTTGATTGCACTGACTACACCAAAAATTGACTGCACTAGATCTAAATCTGGTTTAACACATTGTATTGGTTGTTGTGAAAATAAAATGAGGTTGAGGGCTCCAACCTATGGGAAAGGGAAATGCTAGAAAATAGGAAATTGGGGGAGAAGGGGTGGGGAGGGGGGGACCTTATTTGCTTTTAGTATTACTAGATTATTAGCTAGCAACTCTGTTTGGTACTTAGAGATGATAAGTGATGAGAACCCATGAAATATGAAGAACAAAATGAATAAACTCCTTGTATTAATTCAACAATCCTGAGGATCTCTCAGTATTGCATAAGATCAGATTACAAATATGAAGAAAATAGTAAAATGGCAACATAGAATTGCCAAGTCCCAAGTCCCAATTCCAATCCTAAAACCAGCCTGCCTTCTCTACTACTCCCCAACTCTATTTATTCTCTAACCCGACCTCTTTATTACTCTTCAACTTTGAACATTCATATTCCCCTACTACTACTTAATTATTAAACAGACCATTCATATTCCCCACTACTTAATTATTACTTAATAAACTAACCATTCTTATTCCCTCCACTACCTCTAATTTATTTTAGGATCCTATCGATAAGAAATTGACTACTGCCTGATTTATGCCTAGACTGTTGGGGATAAACACGTGAAAGAGAGAAGAAAAGGAAGTGGCGGCGCTAGAGGGACAAAAGGAATAAGTAGGGCAATATAAAATTAAGTAAAAGCTGCACTGAATTTCATAAAGATTGGATACTCAATTACATGCTACTGACGTCTATATTTATATACAATGAAACAGGCCCAGACCCATAATTTCGACTAGCCCATTCGACTGGCCTATTTCGACTAGGTTTCTAACTACACCTACTATAATTACAAGCAATAGAATTACAAGGCATATCTCAATATTCCCTCCTAATTCACATTGCTGAGCGACATCATCCCAAGCATTGTTCTCAATTCTTCGAATCTTCCCTTTTGCAATGGCTTGGTCATTGCATCAGCTATCTGAAGCTCCGAACAACAATATTCCAGATTCAGCTTCTCATTGTTGACTTGATCACGCAGGAAGTGATATCTGGTTTCTATGTGCTTCGACCTACCATGTGCAACAGGATTCTTGGCGAGATCTATCGCAGACTTGTTGTCGATCAACAACTTCATTGCTTCGACCCTGTGCACTCCAATTTCGACCAGTAGCATGCTCAGCCATGGTGCTTGACATGCTGCAAAGGAAGCAGCTACATACTCTGCTTCACAGGAGGACAACGCAACAATACTTTGCTTCTTCGAGCACCAAGAGATGGGTGTCGAACCATACATAAAGGCATACCCACTTGTGCTTTTTCGATCACTCCTGTCTCCACTCCAGTCAGAGTCAGTGTAGTCAAACACTTCATTACCATTCTTCGACACACTCTTGCTAGGAAACAGAATACCATAACTTTGTGTTCCCTTTACATACCTTAGTACCCTTTTTGCAGCTACCATATGAGAGCTTTTCGGCTTCTCCATGAATCTGCTGATCATTCCGACACTAAACATAATGTCAGGTCGAGTGTTGCACAAGTACCTTAGGGAGCCCACGATCTGTTTGAACAAGGTGGCATCTACTTCAATCCCTTCGTCATCTTTCGACAGCTTGCTGCTAGTGTCTGATGGTGTCGAAACTTCCTTGCAGTTGCTCATGTCGAATCTTTTCAGGATATCAGCTGCATACTTCGACTGGTGCAGGAGTATACCCTTACTTGTCTTGGTAAACTCCATCCCCAAGAAATATGATAAATGTCCCAGATCACTCATTTCAAATTCTGACATCATCACTTTCTTGAAGGCTTCGATTTCGACTTCATTGCTGCCAGTTACAAGTAGATCATCTACGTACAGGCACAACAACAACTGAGTCGAAGTTCCATTCTTCTTCACATATACTCCATGTTCATTGGTGCATCTCATGAACTTCTGAGCCAAGAGAAATCCATCAATTCTCTTGTTCCACGCTCTTGGAGCTTGCTTGAGCCCATACAGGGCCTTCTCTAGCTTATAAACCTTGTCTTCTTTACCCTTCGACTCAAAACCAGGTGGTTGACAAACATATACTTCCTCCTCCAGAGGTCCATTCAGAAATGCTGACTTTACATCTAGTTGATGTAGGGGCCAGCCTTTATGACTTGCCAATGCTGCTACCAATCTTATGGTTTCGATCCTGGCTACTAGGGCAAAGACCTCATTGAAATCCAAACCAGGTTTCTGCAGGAACCCTTTGGCTACTAGCCTGGCCTTGTACTTGGCCACTTCTCCATTTGGCTTGACCTTGGTCTTGAAGACCCACTTCACCCCTATGGCTTTCTTTTCTTTTGGAAGTTCGACTAGCTTCCAAGTATCATTCTTCTCGATTGACTTCAACTCGTCAACCATTGCTTCCTTCCACTGCTTGTGACTAAGGGCTTGCTCCAGGCTCACTGGTTCTGCTTCTGCCATTAGTGCAAAGTGTGTCAGGTCTCCCTCTGCTGTAATAGCAGAATCTGGGTAAGTGTCGAATCCTTCTAGTCTTACTGATCTCTGCCTTTCCCTTTGCGACCTTCTTAAAGGTTCGACAGCAATGGGTTCTTCTGGCTCTTCAGTTTCGACCTCTTTATTCTGATTATCTCGATCAGAGACTTCGTCGAAGTCCATCATTGTAGGTTTCTCACAGCCTTCTTCCCAGTTCCAATGTTTCGACTCGTCCACTACGACATCTCTGCTTTTCACTATTTTCTTCTGCACAGGATCATACAGTTTGTATGCTCCTGTCGAATGATAGCCAACAAGGATCATCTGTTGTGCTCTATCATCCAGCTTGCTTCTTAGTTGCTCAGGGACATGTCTATAGCATACTGAGCCAATTATTCTGAGATGTTTGACACTTGGCTTTCTTTCTAGCCAAGCTTCTTCAGGTGTCTTCCCAGTCAATCTCTTTGTGGGACATTTGTTCAGAATGTACACTGCTGTGGCTACAAGTTCTCCCCATAAACTATGAGGTAGCTTTTTCTCCTTCAACATACTTCTTACCATGTTGAGGATGGTCCTGTTTTTCCTCTCAGCAGTACCATTATGCTGAGGCGTGTAAGGTGCAGTGACTTCATGCACAATTCCTTCTTTCTCACAGAATTCGACAAATCCATGAGAATTGTACTCACCACCTCCATCGCTTCTAAGGGTTTTGATTGCACATTCACTCTGCTTTTCAATCATTACCTTAAACTTCTTGAATATTTCTAGTACTTCACTCTTCCTTTTGATCAAATACACCCAGGACATTCTAGTGTATTCGTCAATGAAGGTGACAAAGTACTTATTCCCTCCTAAGGAACATACTTCGAAAGGACCACAGACATCAGAAAATATCACCTCTAGCTTCTTCTCTGCTCTGCTAGGTACTTCTGATTTAAACGAGTTTCTTGCTTGCTTCGACTTGCAACAACTCTCGCAAACTTCGACAGGTACTTTTACTGCAGGCAACCCATGAACCATCTTCTTTTCATGTAGTTGACTCAAGCTCTTGAAGTTGAGGTGGCCATATCTTCTGTGCCACTTCCAGTGCTCCTCTTCGACAGTGGTCTGGAGACAATGTTCTTCGACTACTTGCAGTTTGATCTTGAAGGTTCTGTTACTCTGGATTAACACCTTCAGGATCAACTTCTTGGTCGAATCAAACAGGCTGAGACTGTTATCACCCATTTCGACGGTGAAGTTTTTCTCAATCATCTGCCCAATACTTAGCAGATTGCTCCTCATATCTGGTACATAAAATACCCCTTGGATGTAGCACCACTTACCATCTTTCGACAGGAACTTTATGGTACCTACTCCTTCAGCAGTAACTTTACTGTTATCTGCAAACCTTATCTTCTTACTTATCTGCTCCAGTTCGACAAACCACTCCTTGTGACAACACATGTGATTTGAACATCCTGTGTCGAGATACCATTCGACAGACTTCTCTTCAGTCGAATTTGTATCAGCCTTCAACAACAGTAATTCTGGGTCAGTAGCTGTCATGAATGACAATTCGTCATCATCATTGCTGGCAATGTTGGAGGCATCACCAGTGTTTCCACTGCCCTGCCACACACACATCGCACAAGTATTTTGAGCATCACAAGTGAATCCACTTATACAAGTGTTCCCACTATTTTACTCGCTACTTTCAGCAATTCCTTCATCGAGTCGAATCTCATCTTCGACAGCCATCAGCATTAACTCCTCTGAGTCAGAGTCTGAGTCATTATCATTAGCAAACTTGGCTTCTGCATCTTTATCCCTAGGAACTTTCTTGTTTTTACACTTGTTCCTATAATGCCCAAATTGCTGACAGTTATAACACTGAACTTTCGACAGGTCTCCCTTCTTCTTGTCGAAAGATCCTTGTTCTTTCTTCTTACTGCTTGATCCCTTTTCTCTACCCTTCTCCTTGTTGCCTGCCTTCCAATTTCTCTTAGAGGAGTGTGAAAGCAAGGCTTGTTCGATTTCTTTCTCTGAACTTCTCTGCCTTATTCTCAATTCATGAGCCTCTAAGGAACCCTGAAGTTCATCTAACTTCAATGTATCTAGGTCCTTGGATTCTTCGATAGCAGTAACAACATAGTCGAATTCCAGGGTTAAGGATCTGAGCACCTTTTCGACTTTATTTACTTCAGTCACAGTTTCACCATTACCTTTCATTTGATTAGTTAATGCTACTAACCTCGTAATGAAATCTCCAATCGATTCTCCATCTGTCATCTTCAAGCCCTCGTACTGCTTCCTGAGCGACTGTAGACGTATCTTCTTCAGCCTATCTGCTCCTCCATACGAGTTCTTTAGGATGTCCCAAGCTGCCTTTGCTGAATCACAGTCGATGATCAGGTTCAGGATGTTGGAATCAACGCATTGGTGAATCAAAAACAGCCCTTTTCCATCTTTCTTCCTCAGCGAATGGTGGTTGTTCCTTACTGCTTCAGTGGCGTTTGCTGCCAAGGGTGGAACACCATCATTCACGACATCAAGTACATCTTGATATCGAAACAGCACCTTCATCTGCGCACACCAACGTTCATAATCCTTTCCGTCAAAGATTGGGAGGTTCCCCGGAATACCTCCACCAGAGTTGTCTCGCGCTGCCATGAATCTTGATAGATTTTGTGGGGATCTAACAAACTCTTGATACCAGTTTGTTGGGGATAAACACGTGAAAGAGAGAAGAAAAGGAAGTGGCGGCGCTAGAGGGACAAAAGGAATAAGTAGGGCAATATAAAATTAGGTAAAAGCTGCACTGAATTTCATAAAGATTGGATACTCAATTACATGCTACTGACGTCTATATTTATATACAATGAAACAGGCCCAGACCCATAATTTCGACTAGCCCATTCGACTGGCCTATTTCGACTAGGTTTCTAACTACACCTACTATAATTACAAGCAATAGAATTACAAGGCATATCTCAATATAGACTAGTGAAGACTCTGAAGTTGGTTTAGGAGACAAAAGCTACAACAATTTATCTTAGTGAAAACTTAACTAACATTTTCAATATCTAACTCAACTTTGTCACCTAATCTAGCTAACACAGTCATTATGAATAAATAAAATTTTCACTTCAGAAAGAGAAAAGGTGAGGGTGGGGAAAGAGAGTGTTCATTTAAAGTACGGTGTTTTGGAAATTAACGTAGAATGATGCCATATGTGGTGGGGGCTAAAATAAGCACCCACAACGTCAAAAGAATTTTACCTAAGTTTTTTTTTTTTCCATTTTTAATTTCATGCTTTTCTTTTCTACTTAAAAGAAAGAACATCAAACTATCCGAGAGCACTTAAATGAGACGAATTGAGTCTCTTTCAGCTTAACCAAGGTCCTAAGTTCGATTCCAGTCTTGGGCGTGCAGAGAGCTTTTCCGCCCATTGTGGTCCTACCCGGCTTGACTAGTCTCTGCATTTGCGCGCAGATATATTGGTTTATACCAAAAAAAAAGAAAGAACATGAAACTGTGAAGTACCTAGAATTGGCTTCAATTATTAATTTTCAAGGCAGAGAAAGACTATCATTCAAGAGAGATATTTTTTTGGGAAAGGAAAAAAACGGTAAAGAAAGTTCCTCTACTGAGACCTCCAGTTCCTGATAATCTCATCTATGAGATCTCTAGAAGAATAAGCAGTATAATGTGGGTTTGTTCAAACCCCAAAAATATTATTTGAGATCAAATTTACTTTTCAAAAATATTTAGATATTTAAAACTTGAGTTTATCTTATAAATAAAATTATAAGTTACATATAACGGTGACAAATTTATCACAATATTCAGTAAAAAGTAAAAAATATCACTATGCAGCATGAGATATAGTTTGTAAGTTAAAGTAGGTAGGCAAAGTGTTTTTCTTACGCCAAAATAAGTACCTTCATTTCAATGCATTATTTGGCAAATCTCAAGTACCACATCGACTAAAGATAAGATCGAAAAAGAGTTTATAAAGATTCAACATTCTCCTACATACAAGCTGGTTTGTGGAATTGAGTTATTAGTCCACTCCTCATCTTGCAATCCGTTTTTTTTATTTGAGGGGGAATACAAATACATGCACATTTTCATATTGTACAATGAGGTAAAGATACATCAAATCCACCAACTGCATTAAGAAATCAAGAACAGCACACTTTTGATAAAGCCATTAATTCTACAATACTACATTTTTCTGAAATTTAAAAGCAGAATGGGTGTAGTAGTTTTCAGAAAACAGATATCTCTCTCTCTCTACACACAAATGGATGTGTTGATTTTTAGGTCATGCTATATTAGGACGTTGTAACTATAAAATAGTGACATCTATTAGTTGTATACATAACAGTAACACAAGACAGCATTTATTAATTGTTACATTAAATACATCGTTTACAAACCAAATATTGATCACCAAATCTTTGCATATTTATTTCCTCCCATATATGGAGTTTGTATGGTCAGAGGCAGAGCCATCTGATAATTTGAACAACTCAAACTCCAAGGAAGACAAATTACAAGATCCACATGAACCAAGTCTTGTACTGGATCTAAGCCTCCCTAGCAAATCTTCAGATTCATCAAAGGCAGAACTCAATCTCATATTCAACCGTTTCGAGTCCACGAACTTGCCTCGGATTTTCTCATGTAACTACTGCGAAAGAAAGTTTTATAGTTCGCAGGCACTTGGGGGACACCAGAATGCACACAAACGAGAAAGAACTTTGGTAAAAAGAGGACTCAGAGCTGGTGATTTTAGACAGTACAGGTATTCGAGTATGGCTTCTCTGCCTCTGCATGGCACATCATCATTTGGAATTCAAGTGCATTCTAGGATTAACAAACCCTCACACATTTTTGGTTTGTCTCAAAAGGGGTGGAACTGGAAGAAGCAGCAGAAGCAGCCTATGAGTATTATGTATTCACAAGCTGCAGCATCTGAGAATCATCATGTTGGGGCAAAAGCTGAATCAATATCGTTGGAAAACTTAGAGGGTTTTGGAGGTTACTGCTTGAAGACTAAACAAGAGGAGTTGCACAACCTTGACTTGTCCCTCAAACTCTAAGTCCTAGTCTGCTGCTACCCTTATTGATTAATGTGTCTTTTCAATGTTCACTTTACTTTTTATTCCTTTCATTGTCTTCATGGCTGCATCTCTCTATTCTACCAGCAGTAGTAGCTGTATTATAATGTAAATAAGCAGTTGCCAGAATGAATCTATTTTTTGCCAGAATGCATTTGATCCACTTGCCAAAATATATATTGGTGGAGCTTTATTTTGTTAAGTTTCAAATTTGAGATATCTAATACTGATATGTGGATTATTATAGAGGTATGCAATGCAATGAGGTTGTCTTTGATATTGGTTATAGTAGTATTTGACTGACAGTAGTGCACTTATTGTGAACCTGGGACTCACTGTCGCACGTATTGGGTGACAATGTGGTCTGGTCCACACTACATAGTTAGTGACTGTGATTATTTTCAATTCCTCTATATATATGCAAGATTGGTCCACCAAATTATGTACTAAAATTAAGTAAATAGTATATGGTTGTGAAATAGTCTCAGTAACTCCTACTTTGACCCACCTGCAGTTGGAGAAATAAACAATATTGATCTATTGGGTTTCGGACCAAACAAGTTGGTGAGCCACTGCAATCCATGCTAAAATTATATAAAAGGAAGCCACAACTCTCAACTCTCATGTTTTATTATATAATTTTTTTGATTTCTCATATATTACTTTTAGAACATTATATCAACATTAATTTTCGTGAGTGAGATGGTTTAAGTCTCTTCCAGCTTAACTAAGGTATTGAGTTCAAATCTAATCTTGGGAATGCAGTAGCGTTAAATCTATTAAGGGAGAGTTTTAGTACCCATTATGATCCTATCCGGGTCGAAGGATTAGTCTATGTAGTTATGTGCAAGGATATCCGATTCACGCCAAAAACAACAAAAATATATCAACATTTTTGTACTATATTTTTAAAAAGTGGGTGTGTGTGTGTGTGTGTATAATATGCCCGCCATTGTGTTGTGACACTCAACTCAGTTCTGCTTTCACATCATTTTAAAAGAAGTCTTTAATATTGAATCTTGATTGGGTTGATTTCTTACCTACAAGATATATATATCTGATTAAGGAGGACCCATGAATTTGTTTGTCCATATCTATCTGCCTGATGTTTACAACCTATTATATGATAGTATTAATCATAAAACATGGTCTGAGATAGAATTAAGAAACAAAAGTAACTGAAAACCTAGTCATTATAATATCATTGATGATATAATCTCACAGTACTACTACTACTACAACTAACAGAAACAGGGGATGTTTTCGGTTGGGCTGTCTATTTTGCTACTGGTGGAATGGAATGAACCAATGCATTGGTTTACATTAAACACGTGGACCTATCATTTCGCTAAGATCTTGACATCTTGTATCGATATTATTCTAGCTGATCGAGATTCTCAGTCATCCTCAATTAAAGTAGGCTAAGAAATCGGAGTTAGGCAAGTGAGAATGTGCTAGTTCTCCCCCCTACCTACCACCCCTAATCTTGTACCAAAACAATAAGTAGTCTCTAAAATTTATACAATTTGCTTAAAGTTTTATAAGTAACCAACCTATTATAGAAACTAATTAGATTGATTTTACAAACTATACATACAAAGATTAATAGAACGAATTTTTGAAACTCTCTAAGAACTAGTTATTATTTACATGTAATGTAATTTAAAGACCAAATAAGAAACAGTGTGTTCGTTTATTCTATGCCGCAGAACAGTGCATGATGCATGTATATAAAATATCAAAGGCAATGAATTGCCTGCCACGTGCAAATAAATGGAAGCAGAATGAACGGGGTCAAAACAATGACCACGAGTCCCGCTGATTCGCTATTATTAAAATTTTGATTATTTTTTATTAGCTGAATTGGTTAATTATAACAAAAGAAAATGAAAGAAAGAAAAGAGAGTTTGTTAGTGAACGAGTGGGAATGAGTGATTTTAGACTAAATTTACAATTACACACAGAATTGAATGGAGAAACTCAGTCACACACGCACCATAGAATGAATGATCACTAGTATTATATATTCTATATCTTCTCTTCCTTTCCTTTCCTTCAATGCATATATATTTATTTATTTATAGAGAAAACAAAGAGATCTACTTTCACAACTTGTTTTCCTAGTTATTAAACATTAAACTTCTCTCCTACTAATAATTTATTAAACAACAACATGGTGGGGGGCCTCGAAGAAATTAAGAAGGAGACAGTGGATCTCGTTAGTTTTTTCCTTTCTTTTCTTCTTCTTCTTCTTTGTGTGTTGTTCAATATTTGTTAATTGTTATTACAATACAATGCAATGTGCTTGCTTTTCAGGAAAGAATTCCCGTTGATGAAGTGTTCCGAGAATTGAATTGTACTAAAGAAGGTCTCAGTAATGAGGAAGGCCAAAAGAGGTTGCAAGTTTTTGGGCCTAACAAATTGGAAGAAAAAAAGGCAATCATTTATCTATTCACTAATTATGTTTACGTTACAAACTCACTTCATAATATAATATAATATCTTTTGATAATGACCGACTTGACTTGTTTTGCATTGAAACAGGAAAGCAAAGTGCTCAAATTCTTGGGCTTTATGTGGAACCCTCTATCATGGGTCATGGAAGCTGCTGCTATCATGGCTATTGCATTGGCAAATGGAGGGGTATGTTCTGTTCTGCATGCTTTCAAATAAATAGTACTATTTCCTCCTTATGTGTTTTTGCATTCTCTAATTGCCTAATTTTCTTTCAAAACATGCAGGGAGAGCCACCAGATTGGCAGGATTTTGTGGGAATAATGGTATTGCTAGTCATAAACTCAACCATTAGTTTTATAGAAGAAAACAATGCAGGCAATGCTGCTGCAGCACTTATGGCAGGTCTTGCTCCCAAAACCAAGGTATATATAACGATCACATATATAGGATAAAATGTTTCCAGCTAGCTAGCTTTAAGCTTCATATTTGTATTGGAATGGTTGACAGGTTCTGAGAGATGGAAGGTGGACTGAGCAGGAGGCTGCTATATTGGTACCAGGAGATATAGTGAGCATCAAATTAGGAGACATTGTACCAGCTGATGCTCGTCTTTTGGATGGAGACCCTCTCAAGATTGATCAGTCAGCACTCACCGGCGAGTCTTTGCCCGTTACTAAGCACCCCGGAGATGAAGTTTTCTCTGGTTCCACTGTAAAGCAAGGAGAGATTGAGGCTGTTGTCATTGCTACTGGAGTCCACACCTTCTTTGGTAAGGCTGCTCATTTGGTTGACAGTACTAACCAAGTTGGCCATTTCCAAAAGGTACTATACTATTGCTATTACTATCTCTTGTATTATGTTATCTTAATGTGATCTTGCTTTTGCCTTTTGTGGATCTTTACTTTTTTTTTATGGTTACTTATGATCAGGTGTTGACAGCAATTGGTAACTTCTGCATTTGCTCAATTGCTATAGGCATGGTCATTGAGATTGTTGTCATGTACCCAATTCAGCATCGCAAGTATAGGAGTGGAATTGACAATCTCTTGGTGCTTCTCATTGGAGGGATTCCTATTGCAATGCCAACTGTTTTATCAGTCACTATGGCTATTGGTTCTCATAGGTTGTCTGAACAAGGTGCCATCACAAAGAGGATGACAGCCATTGAGGAAATGGCTGGGATGGATGTTCTATGTAGTGACAAGACTGGCACTCTAACACTTAACAAACTTACTGTTGACAAGACTATGATTGAGGTCTGCAAAAGACATAATACAAAATAATTATTTAACTAATCATTTGTATATCATATATGAACATGAACATCAATTTAATATCACAACATTGCAGGTTTTCACAAAAGATACTGAGAAAGACATGGTAATTTTGCTGGGAGCCAGGGCCTCTAGGGTGGAGAACCAAGATGCTATCGATGCTTGCATTGTTGGAATGTTGGGTGATCCAAAGGAGGCTAGAGAAGGGCTTACAGAAGTACATTTCTTGCCCTTTAATCCAGTGGAGAAGCGTACAGCCATAACATACATAGACCCAGAAGGTAATTGGCACCGAGTAAGCAAAGGGGCACCAGAGCAAATTATCGAACTTTGCAATCTTAGAGAAGATGTGAAGAGGAAAGCCCTTTCCATTATTGATAAATTTGCCGAACGCGGTCTTCGTTCCCTTGCTGTGGCCAAACAAGTGAGATATAATTACTTCTTATTATGAGTCATTCATATTATGCATGGTTGAATTTATCAAATGTGTTTGTTTTTTTGTAAATGATATTTTCAGGAAGTGCCAGAAAAGAGCAAGGAGAGTCCAGGAGGACCATGGCAGTTTGTTGGTCTGTTGCCTCTCTTTGATCCACCTAGGCATGACAGTGCAGAGACCATAAGACGTGCTTTACATCTTGGAGTGAATGTTAAGATGATCACTGGTGATCAGCTAGCTATTGGGAAAGAAACTGGACGAAGGCTTGGCATGGGAAGCAACATGTACCCTTCATCCTCCCTCCTTGGAGAACACAAGGATGCCTCCATTGCTTCCCTCCCTGTCGATGAGCTTATTGAGAAGGCTGATGGCTTTGCTGGTGTCTTCCCTGGTAATAATTCATAATATTAATTTTCAATGAAGAAAGCCAAGAGAACAAGAGTACTGACTAATTGAATAATAATGTGAAATGAATGCAGAACATAAATATGAGATTGTAAAGAGACTTCAGGACAGGAAACATATATGCGGGATGACAGGAGATGGTGTGAATGATGCACCTGCATTGAAAAGAGCAGATATTGGAATTGCAGTGGCAGATGCAACGGACGCGGCTCGAGGTGCATCTGACATAGTCCTCACAGAACCTGGTTTGAGTGTGATCATAAGTGCAGTGTTGACAAGTAGGGCTATTTTTCAGAGAATGAAGAACTACACCATATATGCTGTTTCCATAACAATTCGAATCGTGCTTGGCTTTATGCTCCTTGCTCTTATTTGGAAATTTGATTTTTCTCCTTTTATGGTTTTGATCATTGCCATACTAAATGACGGCACAATCATGACCATTTCTAAGGATAGGGTGAAGCCATCTCCTATGCCTGATTCATGGAAGTTGAGAGAGATTTTTGCAACAGGAATAGTGCTTGGTGCCTACCTTGCTGTTATGACTGTTGTCTTTTTCTGGGCTGCTCATGCATCTGATTTCTTCTCAGTAAGAATAAAAAACAAAATGAAGATAATATTCATTGTTTATTAGAAGAAAGAAAATGAGGCTTAACAATTAATAAAATATATTTGCAGAAGCATTTTGGAGTGAGATCTATAAGGGAAAGCCACAATGAACTAACAGCAGCGATTTACCTTCAAGTGAGTATTGTAAGTCAGGCTCTGATATTTGTTACGCGGTCGAGGAGCTGGTCTTACCTTGAACGTCCTGGTTTCTATCTAATGATTGCCTTTCTCATAGCACAACTGGTGAGTTTGGTTTGGTGATATTAATATTAGTTAGCATAGCATTGTGTAATTTTATGAATGAAAATATATGGCTTGTTGTTGTTATATATGTATAGATTGCGACAGTAATAGCTGTGTATGCAAACTGGGAGTTTGCACACATGAAAGGAATTGGATGGGGTTGGGCAGGTGTGATTTGGCTCTACAGCATCGTTTTCTACATACCTTTGGATTTCCTCAAGTTCATCATACGTTATGCATTGAGTGGCAAGGCATGGAATAATATTACTGAGAATAGGGTAAACTGATCTCAATCTCAATGTTATATATAAGCCAAATATGCATGTGTGCATGTGTGCATGTGTGACCACCGACCATTTATTGTTTTTGTTGTGATGTAGACTGCTTTCACCACAAAGAAGGATTATGGAAGAGGGGAGAGAGAAGCACAATGGGCTACAGCTCAACGCACACTACATGGCTTGAATCCTCCTCACACAGATCAAATGTTGAATGAAAGTAACAACTATAGGGACTTGTCTGAACTTGCAGAACAAGCCAGGAAGCGTGCTGAAATTGCAAGGTAATTAAATTAATGTCGGCTAAAATGTTACTATTAAATGCTTATTTTGGTTTTTTTTTTTTACTTCAGCTTCAAAGCTGAATCCATCCAACGTGGTCCATTTGGTTCACAGGTTGAGGGAGCTCCACACACTTAAGGGGCATGTGGAGTCTGTTGTGAAACTCAAGGGACTTGACATCGAGACAATGCAGCAACACTATACTGTTTGAGCCACGGAAGAGAAGACAAATTAGATAGATAAGATAACTAGACAATTCAAACAATATATATTCTCCTTGTAATCTTAAATCTCATTTGGATTTTGAAAAATACAAGGGTTTTGAAATAATCCGACACTTGGAAATTGTACAACATAATCCAAGGTTGGGATGTAGACTAGAAAGAGATATCGGATTTTTTTTTTTTCCGGATGTATGTTACCATCAAATTTATCATAGCACTAGCACCATTTCATTCCATATTTAATTTAATGAAGGTTTCCTATCTCTTTGCCTGCTTTTTGCATTGCTAGTATTAATATTACGTTCTTTTATATTCAGTTTATATTCGGTTAATCCTTAAAAATAAATCGTATTTCTTTAATCAAACCAATGTATTTATTTCAAAGAAGTACTAGTACCTTCTTTTTTTTTGTGAATTTAGAGCATAGATGAATAAAAATTTACTAAAATAAATTAAAGAAGGAGAAACACGAAGCTCCCCATTCGAGTGAATTAAAAATTGGGTATCAAATTTAGGAGAAACAGGAAACCCTAAAAAGCAGTGACCATGTTCCACACTCAAGAACAGCCTTCTACAAATCCAATTCGAGTTGTAAACTTCTTCTCCGTTAAGGTAATAAACTCAATTTCCCTTTTTAAAAAAAAATACTAACATTTCTATGGGACAAAATCCTTACACTGTTTTGCAGGGTAAGGTGAAGAATTCAAGTAGCAGAGGTTCAGGTGCTAAATTTGTAATGAGAAAAGTTGCTGCTGTTGATGATAAATCTTCAATTTCATCTAACAAACAGACTGAGACTCAGACACGCTCTTCAGATGAAGGTAAACAACAAACAACAAAATTGCTTCTATTCTATGTTTAGATCTGATATGAATGGAGAAGAAGGGAAATTGAGTTTATTAGGTATTAGGTATCTTTTCTATTCTTTTTGTTATAGAAATATCTTTTCTATCGGAATTTAGAAATGTTCCTCATTTGATATTAGGTATGAAGAAGGGTTCTGGTAGGAGGAACTTGTATGAAATCTGTGCTGCAAACTATTGGAAGCCTCCTGTCTTTGAATGTTCCAAAGAGGAAGGACCATGTCATCACAGAATGTAAGTCTACTACCAAATGCTTCCAATTATCAAATGAAAAATACTAGTATTTATGTTCAAAATGACATTTTTTGTGTTGCCATTTTGACGGCTGAAATCTGTCATGCATTTCTATTCATTCATGCTCACAATATTCTTCCATTGCATGCTGGTACCAAGCTGTTGGAAAATCTGTCTTTGATCCAGTCATTTATTTATTTTATTAAAGTTGGAATAAACTCAATGCAAGTGGCCTTTATGATAGTTAATGCATGACATTCGGATTCGAACCGGTGGTTAGAAGGCTGGACTCCAAAGTCCAAACCGGCCAACCATCGGGAAAGCAGTATGCATGACATTCCTATTCTATTTTCCTGCCCTTTTTTATCATTCATAATGAAACTTGGGAAATACGGTAATAACTTTTCTTTGTGCTGTTTCTCAGCGACTAATTGATGTTTTTCTACAGGTTCACCTTCAAAGTTTCTGTTGAGATCGATGAAGGATCGGAAAACATTATAGAGTGCTTTGGTGCTCCTCATCCAAATAAGAAAACAGCAGCAGACCATGCAGCAGATGGCGTATTATGGTACTTAAACCATATAGGTCTTGTTATGAAAAACAAATAAATATACTATAATAAATTATTGTAAATTGTAAATGATCAACATACAAGGATTCCAGTGCCACCAACTTATTTCATTCTTCAGTGATACTATCTAGACTTGGTTGCCAATAGTCAGAAGACCATGCTTTCTTAGGAGGGCCTCTTTTTCCTGTCAAATCTCTGTTCCTTTTCCTTGTTGGTGGTGTATTGCTATCACAAACGCCGGTTCTGCTTGGAGATGCTCTTGTTTCTTTTGTCATGTCACTGACATTTGCTTTAGTTACGACTGCATTAAACAGGCCCCCAAACCAACTATCATGTGATAGACTTCCATTCTTATCATTAGCATCTTGACTCAGATTTGATCTGATTTCTGATTTCTTCCTCTCATTCTGTGAATGTTGCTTGTAGTTGTTACATTGCTTTGCAATACTTTTCTTCCTGAACATACAACAAGTAGGCATCATAACATCATCTTTCTCCTCTCTGCTGGATTGTGTGTTTCTAGTTTCATAAGCTGAAGGACTGGTTGTGATTTCACGAGAAGGAGAAGGCGAAGGAGAGTGCCTTGGGGAAAGATTCTGAAGCTTTCTTACCGTGCTTATTGGTACTACGTAGTATTTTTGTCCAAGCATGAGCATTGTGTCTGGTTCAACAATTGCCCATGGTTGCTGGAATACATATGGATACGCGACACAGCATCTTGGGTTAAGGCACATAATCTGAGCTGCAGTCACAGGTCTGTCATGGAGCTCAACATGACCGCCGGGATGGACAATCCGGAGAAGCATGGTCTTTGAATTATTAGCACAAATCCAGCTTGAAGATGGCATGGTTTCTATGTATTTGGGGAGCGCGGAGTGGGGCGAAGCGGGATCAAGCTTGTATTACCTCTTTGGGAAGATTTGAAGAGTATAAGTAGCTGATCAAGGTCAACCAAATAAAATAAAATTACAAGATACACGGTTTACATTGTCATCATCAAACACTCTTATTCGTTGTGTCTGTTTATGACCTCACTCATTGATACTATCGTAGTATTTGTTTCCAATCGAGGCATAGTAGGTTGAATTTGTTTGCGTGTTTTTCTCTTGTTTTCATTTACTAGAATTTACTAGAATGCATTTGTCTCCTACTAAGCACTTTTTCACCATGGAACTGTAGAAGTTTCATACTACACTCCTTTTTTCAAACTGACTGGCTGTTAACCTCTCCATTATATCAACTTTTTGTCTAAAATAAGGATATTTTAAGATGTACGTACTCTCTCCCTGTTTTTGAATAAGTAACAAAAAAATCATAGTTTGGTGGTCTAAAATATAGGTAAATTTTAACTAACATCACCCTATTTAGTGATATCTTACCTAAAATACCCCTTCAAATTTTTGGATATTACTTGCTAACAACTCTTTTATTTCCTCTAGAACAAGCTCCTATAAAGGGTAATTTTATGTAATTTCTTTTTTGATTACCTTAAGAAAATTAAAACTTACATAAGGTTAGTTATTTTTCTTAAAGGGTGTGAGGTAGTTTATTTTTTGCTTATCAGGGAGTATGTATTATTCTAGAACCTCTGAGGGACAATATCACGAGAACTGTGGGTGATTTACATTCTAGTGCATATTTTCTTAACTTCGATGATGAAAGTGACTAAAATTTATTTTTCATTACTAATTACCAATTCAGACAATCTATGTCCTATTACAAATATCCTTTTCATATCCATTTTACTAGTAGAAGCTATGGGGGATATGCTTAGGCTAACTAAGCAATTGATTGTTGGGAAGTGTTTAAATTTCCTTGAAGTTTTTTTTTTATAAGCAAATGTTAGTGGGGTGGGGGAATCCGGAAATGTTAGTTTCCGGGGTTTGAATCTTGGACCTTCTTCATGCAACTCATTCATGTCTCTTAACTCGCCAACTGAACTACCTTACTGGGACAATGCGTTGTTTTTTGGAAGCCTATTCCATCCTCCGTGTGATTGAATCCTGGTATATTTGTGACAGCCAGCATTATCCATTCTTGTTCTTGTTGTTTTCTCCTAGTTTAATCAAAAAAACAATTTTATATGTCCTGTCTGTCCTTATTAGATTGCTTGTTGTTAGTGAAAATGTCGAATTGGCTTTGTTTCAATGCCCCAAAATTGGAACAAATGTATTGGTCCTATCAGAGAGGGCCACTACAAAGCTCAAACATATGAGAAAGTATAAAAAATGGAACTGTTTTTATTTTTTTTTTAATTTCTACATAAATCACCATTATTTTCTATATGAATAGTTAGAAGTAACAACCATAATGAATATGAAATAATATGTTTTCGATAGTTGATGAAAAACAATATAATTAAAGCATTTTGGTAATTTACCCCCAAAGAGTACCTTTGTAAAGATGATATATATACCATGAATTACAACTAAAAAACCAAATCGAAATCAAGCATAGTTACATATAAGGCAGAATAAATAATAAATTGTTAAATAAAAAATGTGCACCAACACCACAGTAGAAAACACAATTTTCCAAAATCATTGAAAGTTGTCCGAGCAGATTGGTTCTGTAACTCTGAGTGACCCTCCAAGCTCAACAGGTACCAAAGGGATGAGAGAGTGGAGGACATCTGTTATAAGTGGCCTATAACTTGGTTCAGCTTGCACACATAGCACTGCCACTGCAGCAACCTGTTCAATGTAAACATGAAAGAAACTCAAGATATAGCAGCATTTATCACTAACCAATAAAATCTGTGATTACAGTGCTTCTATTCAATGAACCTGATATAAATGCTTCAAATCCATTGTGTTTTTGATAACAGGATCTAGAATGCTTGGAA
Source organism: Astragalus membranaceus (assembly GCA_039519185.1). Lineage (NCBI taxonomy): Eukaryota > Viridiplantae > Streptophyta > Magnoliopsida > Fabales > Fabaceae > Astragalus > Astragalus membranaceus. The sequence goes on along the minus strand of CM076846.1, from coordinate 227,321,441 downwards.
GCTTTGATCTGTCAGTCAGCTGAGGCATGGCCTGCAAGTTAAAAGTTTAACCATCAAGTACACCATATCAAGTTTTCACCCTATTATGATGTAAGAAAACAGAACACACCCATGAAACAAGAGATTGATACTGGTCTGAGGACGACATGTTCTCCATTGGTTTTCTTCCAGTTAGAAGTTCTAGAAGGACAACCCCAAAAGCATATACATCACTCTTATCAGTTAGTTTACCTGAAAAACTTAACATTGTTACATTCTTTTTTGAAGAAAAAAGAAAAAGATGAAAAAACATGTTCCATAAGAAAGGACTAATACTAAAAGTTATTTATAATACCATGTGATATGTATTCTGGCGCAACGTATCCCAAAGTTCCCGACATCTTCATGTTCTTGTGTTGCGTGCCAGATGCTACAGCAAGTCCAAAATCTGATAGCTGAATCACAAAACTCATTAAAGTGATAAGTGAAATCCAAAATAAGTAGTAATTGATCACATGTAAGCTTAATAGGTCATGCACAATCTAACCTTGGCATTGAAGTTAGAATCCAGAAGAACATTAGAAGATTTTAGGTCCCTATGAACCACAGGAGGATTGGAGTGCTCGTGGAGAAATTCCAATGCTCTAGCAGATGAAATATGTATAAGTCATTGTAGATAACACAAGGGATATTAACTATTTTTTAATACTAATACATATAAGGTTCACAAACTCACCTGGCAATATCAGTTGCGATTCTTAACCGGATATACCAAGTCAATGATGATCCATGATTAGGCCCTGCAATTACAATACCAATGAAAAACATACAATGCTTAAGCTCCAAATATACCATATTTTACTCTCTCTCTTATCTGAATCAACATTAATGGATATTATACCATGCAATTGAGTTTCCAGAGAACCATTCTCCATAAAATCATAAACAAGAAACCTGGATTCACCATGAATACAATATCCCAGGAGTTTGATGATATTCTGATACCGTATCTTACTCAACAAATTCACTTCATTCTGAAATAAAGTTCAACGACTAAAGGCAAATTTAGTATGCCAGGAGAGGAAATACAACATTCAAATCTAATTCTAAAGGGACCATCATTACCTCAAATTCTCTATCAGCATTACTATCTGCTTTCTTCACAGCTGCCAGGAAATTTTCATCAAAATTTGCTCTATAAACAATTCTAGAACCACTCTCTCCCATAATATTACTTGTGGAAAAGCTGTTTGTTGCAGCTTCTAGCAACTGAAAGTCGAAAATAGCAACTGAACTCTTCTTATCAGCCATTCTTGAGTAGTTAAGTTTAGCATTAACAGAACTTAAGGTTTCCTTTCCCTCTTTTGCAGCCTCTACAAATTCAACAAATAAATGAATCAAGGGTAGAAAGGGAGTTTACAATAACAAGAAGACACAAATTGAGGGATAATATAGTCATCATACCAACGGTTCCTTGGTTTTTACTAGTGGAGCTTGTTAAGTTTTGATGTCGACGGAAGAAGATATATACCAAGAATAAGAAGATTCCAGCAAGAAGAGAAGAACAGGCAATTAGTGCTACTAGAATTTTTTTGTTAAGATTCTGGTGGTGCACTATTCTAACCACTTGATTTCCTGTATCAACAAACACAAGACAGTACTGCAACTCATTAAACACTAATAACTGAATCAACCAATAAATGAATTGACATGACATAAAATAAAATGCTGATGTGAAATTAAATCTATGAACACATGGGTTGAGAGATCTCCAATTTCAAACACAACACAACATGTTAATGTCTGTTAAGTAAATCAAAATTGAGACTTTTTATCAGAAATTATGACTAGCAATGAAAGATTTGTGATTTTCCAGCCACCCAACCTAAACAGCAAATTGCAAGAATGCATTTTTATAGAAAATGGCCACAACCACCATAATGAAGGAAAGTAGAAATCAGTGAGCTTTTTGTTATATGGGGTTTCAAGTTTAGAACTTTTTACTGTTTGAAACCAGAATAAGGTTAGAAGTGAGGAATTGTTGAGAAAGTACCTGGAGATTCAGCTTGGGCATTGGCATGAAGAATTGTTGAAGAAAGAGAAATGCTAAGCACCCAAAAGGGCATGAACAGAAGACGAAGATTCATTTTGGGTTTCCTTATTCAATGAGACAGAGAGGGATTATATGTTGTGTATGTGTATTTGAGGGAAAGAGAGAGGGAGTGGAATAACTTGTGTAGAGAAGCTTCTTTTCTGTTGTTGTTTTTCAATTTTGAATGAATGGATTTTTGTCATGCAGAAATGGACAAAGGCTAGTTCTTTCAGGGAAACCGAGAAACCATTTTTTAATTCATGTGATTTGATTACATTACATCATGATTGATGAACGATGATGATTGTTAATGTTCATTCATTCATCATGTAGAGAGACCGGGACAGGGGCAATATGGAACATGAACACACGTGGCAGTTATTCAGAGGTGAGAGAGAGTTCAAAAGTTATTGGGAAGAAGGGACCTCATTGCACTCCATGTTCATGTGGGTCATCATCATTCATATACTACACCTAAATCTTTAATTGAAGCATCTAATCTAATCTATTGTGTTTTTCCCTTTCTCTTTTCCAAACCTTTCTCTTTACCTTTTTTTACCTCTTCTTTTTTTCAAATAATACACACTTTTCATCCATTAATTTATATTTCAATCTTTACTACTATTACTGCTTAATAATAATAAAAGTTGAAACTTGAAACCAAGCTCAGAAAATAGTAGTTCAAGTTATTAGTTATGACCATTTATGATTTAACAAAGATTGGCATGTTGTTCATCTAGGTGACAGGACAGCATTTAGATTGTCGCAATGTTACTTGTAATTTTCTTAAAAACAATCCAGCTCAGCTTATCAGGAAACCCACTGATGAAGAAAGGAGAAAACAACAAAGAAAAAGTGTATACAGAGGAAATAAAATAGAAAGTTTGTCATAAGTATAGTCATGCAATGCATATTGTATGATTACTTTTGTCTAGTAACTAGGATGATGATAAGGTTTGAGGGTCGCGTGACAAAAATCACAAATCTCACGTGAATTGCTGTACATATAAACCACCAAATCAAAAGGAGATAAAATAACAAATATTAAGAAGAATAGAGAACCAAACTGCCTGCCAGTTGGAGATTCAATTTTCGCTGGAGTACACGTATAAGTGCTTGTGTTTTTTGGGTAGGCGTATGCTTATATTGATCAAATGATAATCACTTTTGCTTTAGTTAATTAATTCATAGTCGACTTTATTACATCCTCAATAACCCACAGAATGTTCTCTATTTTTTTAAGTTTATGTGAGCTAGGTAGGCCTCGGGACTCACTTGTGTTAGAGAAAAAAACTTAAAAATTCAAAGAAAATTATAAATATACTTACGTATCATCTACCAACGAACTTCATATATTAGCAACAAGTTTTGAACCCCATTCTTACAGAATATAAGTCAAATCTTTATCAACTAAACTAACTTTCATTTATTACAAGTTTTGAATCCCATTCTCTTGTGCGACATGCCGTCAAATATGACTAGTTGTACAATTCTAAAATAAGTATGAATTATATCAAGACATTATCGGTTAAAGATAATTGCAAATTAAATGACGTACCTATTCATAGTTGTATTCCCAAAATGTGTCGCCCTATTAATCCATGCCAAAACAAATTTCTCCTTATGAGGAATCAACCATGTGTGATTCACGTAATTCACAAATATAGGTAAATTGACATGTGACTGCTCCAATACTTGCAACCGCTGATAGTACTAAATCTCGTCAGGTGAGTCAACAATACTGCACCAAAGATCCATCACCGAGTTTTGTCTATCCTTCATCACATACTGCTTACACTAGCACCCACGTTCTTTCTTATTTGAAACAGACAAAGTAAATTCAGAGTGGACGGAAACACGATATCAATGGCATTCATAAGTGTAATATCTCTATCGGTGATGGACACATGAGAAAGGAGACTGTCTACCACGAAAAAACCTCTCAGCGTCTGCAATGCCCATCTAAAATTGTCACAACGTTCTGCTGACAAATATGCAAACGCAACCGAGATTGTCAACTCGGGGAAGTGACACCAACAAATTCCAAAAGAGGTAGTTTGTACCGGTTGGTTTTGTATGTGATGTCCATAATCAAAACCCTAAGAAACATTCTCAATAACTTGATAGAATTGGGATGTGCCCACATGATATCACTGACAACATCCATGTTCTCAAGTCTTATACTCCAACACAAATATTGTTCACATTCTATTAGTCTCATGAGCTCCTTTATCTCAGTTCTAGGACCTCTCAGATTCAACCGGAACATGTTGTGTTGTCTATAAAGCTGGGAGATACTGGTCAAATTTTCCTTAAATTTGTCCTTCAATGCCCTCATAATGTTTCTTGGTGCAATATTTAATTTGGTGTGTTCAAAGCACCATAGACCGCTCATCCTTAGTTAACCGCCCAAAGAATGAGACGCCGATTAATGTTCTATGCAGCTCATGATTGTGGAGTCCACACCTAACCTTCATTCTCCAATCCCCAGCATCAATCAAAGTCGTAGCTCTCAGTTTGAGAGAACAACTACGCTTCTTTGAAGACCTCACACTACAACAATCCATCCCTATTTAAGTGTATTTTTCATTCTTTTCGCAACCAAAAATAATTTTATTTATCATTCCTCTTTTACCAGTTGCGTTATTGGTTTCATTGGGTTTCCCAACCTCACTAGTCCAATGTACAACATTGTCACGTATAGGAAATAACTAAAAGATAAACAATTTATTAATTTATTATAACAAATAATACTTTAAAACTTCGTAAAAAAATTTATTTAAAAGTACCTCTGAACGGAATCATGTATCCGTTTCATTTTGAAAAATAAAATGGTAAAATTGGAGAGGGGTAAAATGAAGTAAAATGTTATGGGTATAAAAAGAATAAAGATTAGTGGTACGAAATGCATAACAAACGAAGGCTAAAAAACATAACTCCTGTACACTAGCCTTCCCGTGTTGTGTGATTTGGGGTGCATTTCGTATGTTTCGTTTCGTACTAAATAGCATCCCTGGTATAAAAAATATCACCATTAATTCATTCTTTTTTTGTCAAATATCACCCTTAAAGGGGTATACTATAGTACTTTTTGAAAGATATTCCTATTAGAAACATAAACCCTGCTAAGGGAACATAACCTCTAAACCCTAGCAGAGCTTTCTAAGGGAACATACCCTTTTCTCCTCTTTAAATTGTCAAATATCACCCTTAATTCGGACAGCATGTTTCTTGCTGGGCCAAGTTTAATTTCGTTTCCTCTTGGGCCATTGGCCCTTATGTTAAAGAAAAAAAGAAAAAGAAAAAGAAAAAGAAAAGTGACCGTTACTTACCTTCAACGCCTGGAGCTGGACCTCATTCGAAGAAGCGTCCCTGTTACTCTCACTCTCAATACGACCTCTGAAAGAAAGAGAAAGCCCTAAATCATGAATCTAAAAATCAAGAGCCCCTTCCTCATCCACGAACGAGAATGATCATTGAAGGCAGGAGAATTGAAATTAGAAGGTAGAAGAATAAACCATTCACTTCACAATTCACACTCAGTTTCTTCTTCTCACCAACAGAACAGAACAGAGAGTCAAGCAAAGCCAACACGTCAGGTCAATAAGCTGTTTCTTGGATATCAAGAAACCATTGATGGAGAACTCTTGATATTCGCCCTCTGCTGTCCCTTATCTTGTCTTCTGCAAGGTTTGCTTCCCCCTCACCTCCTTCTGTTGGCATTTAGATCTTAATATGGAGATGAGTATGTATTGCACCTTAGGTATCCATCAATATCTGGCAGTTTTATTTGTGCTTCTTTAGGTTCTACTTTGCTTCTGCAAATAATTAAGGACACTTGCTTTTGGTTTATAAACGTAATTTACTGCAGCTTATCATTGAACATTTGCATTTTACTTATATTTTGTTGGTTGCTTCAGGATATATATGTATGATTTCATGGCTTTACACAGACCGTCTACTCCTCTAATAGATCGTGGTATTGCATATTTGACTTGTTTCTTGTCATTACTTATTTAGAGAATTTGACACTTTTAGCAGTTGTTGGATTTGATATTATGAAGTCAATGATAAAGTTGTTAAATGCTAATTTATTGTGTTTCTGTTCAGAGTGGATTGATTTTCCAAGGGGTGATCAACATCTTCCTACTGGTGTAGTTGGGAATAACAACTCTGCAATTACTACTTTTTATTCCCACTGTTTGTGGTTATAGTGTTTCAGTTAGTTGGGCAACTGCTTTGTGCTGAACTCTTTTTGGTCTTATTGCTGATGAATTTAAGTTTCTGTACATCTTGAAAATCTTGGTGCTAATTACGATCTAAATGTCAAAATAGCTTAATTAAAAACTCAAGTCTAATACATAATCTGCTAGTTAAGCTTGTATTTGCTGTTAGCAGTGTGTTTTAACACACATGTATTTTAGTTCAGACTTCAGAGTTAGTTAGAATGCTGACTCATTGCTGACTCAGCTCTGACTCATTAGTCAGTTAGTTGCTCTCCCTATCTATATAAGGGATTTGTGTAACCGTTTCAAAGCAATGAAATCAGAAATGATAGAAACAGTTTCTCAGTTAGTTGAGGAACATAGAGAATGTTTTTAAAATGCAAGGTACGATTAGGAGCATATATATGGTGAGGGTATACATTCCGAACTAATTGTACGATCACCGATGTTAGAAAAGTTTCCGATATGTAATTGTACGATGTTTTCTGAGATCAATTTGTTTTTTTAATCTTGGTCTTTGGATTCAAAAATGTTCTGTACCTTATTTTAAGATTGGAATCTGATGGAAGATACTTGGTAGATTGTTCTTGACCAACACGGACCTCGGAGGGGGGATTGTACCTGCAAAGACACTCTGACGCTCAGTAGAGTGAAGTCAATTGCAACTAAAAGTATAGAAGTGTGTGTACCTGGTAAACAGTGTTAGACACTTATTTATAGATGACTGAGTCATCTTAATTCACCGAATCGGAACCCTCCGATTCGTAACTGACTAATCATGGCCGTTGGATGTATAACAGTACATTAATGATATTGGGCCTCAATACCGCGGCCCATGACAATTTTGAGGATTCTAGCCCAATCCGTAACAGTTTCCCCCCAAGTCGGGTCGTTAAGAAGGACGATCCTGACTTGAATGAAAGCATGATCGGAAGCTCGCATAGTCGAGCCATTCACAATATTGGTCATATACCTTAGAAGGTTTTGCCCCCAATATCGGAATGTCGAACGGATGCTAAACAGTCAAATCATCCAATCATTTACAGTTCGAAATGATTGAGGTGTCTGGTAATAATGACGCGTCGTGGCAAAAAAACGATTTTAGTGTAAAAAAAAATTATATACCTAAATAATACACCTTGTGGGTTATATACCAAAATAGGACAATTTTTTTTTAGCACAGAAGTCGCCCCCCCGGGGGCGACTTCAGTACTAAATTTTGCAATTTTTTTTTTTAAAATCAGTTCAGAAGTCGAAGTCGCCCCCCTGGGTGACTTCTGAACTGTGTTTTTTTATTTTTTTTCTTTTATTAAATATTAAAATATAAATACCTAAATAAACTATAAATAAATTTATAAAAATTATTATACCTATTTATAATTTAATTACGTTAATATTTACGAAAAAAAATTAAGAGATTAAAAATTGGAACATAATATAATATAGAAAAAAGACTGAAATTAACAACAAAATTTGCAGAAATACAAGAAGAGGAAAATGTGATTGAAACTAACTCCTCCAAACATTTTACGCCGGAGGGAAAACCGGACGGATGATCTCATCGGCGGAAATTTTGGTTTCGACGCACAATTCGATAGGACTCCGAGTATGAGATTGAAACATCTCATGGTGCTGAAACATATGTCGAACGTCGTCGTCGCTCTTGATAGTGATTGGGCTCCACCAAATATGATTACGTTCGCCGATCCGGGGGAAGCGATAAACGATACGAGTGATTGTTTGCTCCTCACCCTCCAGCCGCGCCTTTTCCGTTAGTTTTTCATTCAGTTCGGCGAAGGTGATGTTGTTCTTAAGCCTGGAATAAATGGTGTTTGGACCACTAAAATACACACCATCTTCTTCTCTGTACAGAACATGGGCCTGACAGTGAAGTGTACAGTAGTGGTTGATGACTCTTTCCGGTATGATTTGTTGTGGTGGGGGTGGTCGCAGAAGATGCATGATTTCTTCCGGAGTGTGTATTGTGTCCACGTACAGCTCCAAGATACGACGTCCCATTGGAATGTTAACATGAGCTTCCATCATTGCGCGAACGTCAGCATCGCTTCGGATCTCCATGACAGAATACCCATATGTCCCGTCATCTCCACAATTGTACTTTCTGTAACTGATACGATCCACGTCTTTACGCCACCCTCCCTCTGGCTGTATCTTCCTCTCAGCCTTCTCCTTGAGTTGGGCAAATGTGACGTCCTTATTCATCCTACAGAAGATATGATTAGGACAACGAAAGACAAACAGTTTTTTTAGTGTTCTTTACGATTATAATACATGTTCAAATTAAATCTGTATGTCATATTTCATAACTCAACACGATAGTTTTATACCTCTTCTACACGGTAGATATTCTACACGGTAGATATTTTTTTTTCAAATAAAAAAATAAAAATATATGATTAAAACTGGTCAAAACATAGTAAAAAACTAATTTTTTGCACTACAAAACAAACAGTTTTTTTAGTGTTCTTTACGATTATAATACATGTTCAAATTAAATCTGTATGTCATATTTCATAACTCAACACGATAGTTTTATACCTCTTCTACACGGTAGATATTTTTTTTTAAATAAAAAAATAAAAATATATGATTAAAACTTGTCAAAACATAGTAAAAAACTAATTTTTTGCACTACAAAACAAACAGTTTTTTTAGTGTTCTTTACGATTATAATACATGTTCAAATTAAATCTGTATGTCATATTTCATAACTCAACACGATATTTTTATACCTCTTCTACACGGTAGATATATTTTTTAAATAAACAAATAAAAATATATGATTAAAACTGGTCAAAACATAGTAAAAAACTAATTTTTTGTGGGAAATTTCATTTTGAGTTTGAGTTCGTTTGGGTCTTCATTGCATAAAAGTTGGTTCCTGTCCATGGAATGGCCAAACTCTACATCATAAGGTTCTGGGTTATCAGCTGTGACGTTTTGAAAGTGTGGGACAGGCTCGCGGAATGCAACACCTATGTTGGGGTTAGCTTCAATTGGTTCCTCAGCGACGTCACGCTGGAGAATTTCATCTTCATCTTTGCTAAAGTCCCCAACGTCTTCATTATGGACACCAACAAACATACTAAACGGTGGGGTATTAGCTTGAGTATGTAGAGGGTGGCTTGTGTTAAGGTCAATGGGTGTGTTTGAGGATGATGGTGCAGAGTGATGGTGAGGTGTTGAAGGACTGTAATGCATGTCAGTTTGGGATGATGAAGGATTGAATTGAGGGTAAATAGGTGGAATGAAGTCAGTGTATGGTATTTCTGTTTCTTGAGAAAAACGTACGTTCAGTTGTGATGAAGATGAAATAGAGTGGGCGTGACTTACCTGGGTGTAGTTAGAAGGAGCCTCAACCAAATCTGCGTATATTTCTGGTGTACAGATACCAAGCTGTCTATCTTCTTTGAAATGCTCTATCATAAGTTCAACATCATCGTCGGAATTTATTTCGAATCCCCCATAAAAGGTATGGCCAGTACTGAGAGTTGTGGAGTACCGATATGTAAGACTAGCAACCATTTTTGAATGGTCAGGAGAGATTTTTTTTCAATGACTTGTTTAACTTGAGCGAGTTTGGATTTAGAGTTGAGTTTGACAAGGGTGTTGTTATGACACCTAAAAAAGATACGTTCAGTATTTGTTTTTTCAACATAACCATTGTAAAAGACCGTGATGAAAACATTCGTTGGAGCCATTGACGAAGTTGGGAGTAGGAGGGTGTGTTTGAGTTTCAGTTGGTAGTAGGAGAAACTATGGCACTTGGGTGTTTGAATGGTCTAGATTTCAACCATGGTTTTGAAGGCCAGGATTTCACCGACACTTTTAAAGGCCAGGATTGCACCGACACGTTTAAAGGCCAGGATTACACCGACACTTTCAATTATTCTGTTTTCTGTAATCATGACTTTTTGGTCAAGGTCTCATCATGGCAGACAAAGACCATCTCTGCTTTTGTTCCGCACCAGATCAATCATCACAAGCAGACAAAAGAATCTGCTTTCATCATTTCGCATCATGACAGATGTCAAGACATCAGCAAACAAGTCGTCAATCTAAACAGTCCAAGTCAGAAAACCCTCAGCAAACAAGTCGTCAATCTAAACAGTCCAAGTCAGAAAACCCTTGGATTCCAAACAGTTCAAGTCATTAGTGCACGGTGCAGGTCACCTAAATGCACAGTTCAAGTCATCAATCATAGGATTCTGAATAGTAGTCTGTTACTGTTTATACTGGTTAGTAACCGGTTACTATTCTTTCAATTTCTATATAAGCGTGCTTAGGCTATTGTTAGACACGCTTCATACACTCTTCAAACACACTTCAATTACTTCTCTCTCTAAGTCTAGTAAGAAGTCAGAGCTTGTAAGCCTACTTCTTCCTCTTCTTCAATCTTCAATCTGTAACTCATAGACAGTTCTCTGTCTTTTATGGAAGGCTTTGCCTCCTAATCTAACTGTCTTTTATTTATTTATTTGTTGCATTCCGTATGCTACCTACTTCTCCTCTGTCTCTTTTATATTTTTTATGGAAGGCTTTGCCTCCTAATCTATCTGTCTTTTATGGAAGGCTTTGCCTCCTAATCTAACTGTTCAAAAACTAATTATGTTGGTTACTTATCTGAGTTATGCTTTGCAGTTACTTATAATTTGTTCATAATCATATAAGTGCCAGTTACAGATATTATTTCTGAAGTTGATATTATTCTAAAAAATATTATACTATAGTGTACTCTTTGACTATAGCTAAACAGCCAAATGTGTACAGCAATACAGCTGTCAGGCAAGGGCAGTTGATCTGCTGTATTTACTCAGTTACACCTCTTGGAGGGCCCACCAATGTGGGTATGACCATGGGTTCTGAGTAATCCTATAGTCAATAAGTCTACCATTTTATGTTATATATATATATATATATATATATATATATATATATATATATATATATATATATATATATATATATATATATATATATATATATATCTCCAGAGGTTTATGGTTCATGACTAATGTCTTCCCTAAAAATCTCTTTCAGGCCAGTTTCTTCATTCAGACTTACTTAAACTGTCTTCCTTACTAAACGAAGAACCTCACATTTCCATGCTTCTCAAGGATGACCCAATGGAAGTTCATCACGCATTCAAGCTTCCCGAACTAGATGCCTCTATATTACCATTGATAGAAAGAGCTGGGTTTCGTGACATTGCTTCAATTGGCGCATTCAAAATAAATCCAACTTTGGTGGCAGCAATGGTCGAACGCTGGAGACCAGAAACACACACTTTTCATCTTCCAGTAGGGGAGTGCACAATAACTCTCCAAGACGTGGCGTTGCAGTTGGGGCTTCCCGTTGATGGAAATGCCGTTATTGGAAGTTGTCAACAAAATTGGGATCAAGTATGCAAACAACTTTTGGGTAAGCCTATCCTAGTAGATGGCATTGTAGGCAACCAAATTAAGTTCACTTGGCTACAACGTGAATTTAATAATGTTCCAAAGGGCGCTTCCGACAAAGTGCGAAGACAATATTGTAGGGCATACCTATTGCAGTTGATCGGGGGATACATACTCCCAGACAAATCATCAAACAGAGTCAACATAAAATACCTACCCCTATTGAAAATTTCGATGAAATTTCAAGTTACAGCTGGGGGTCAGCATGTCTAACGAACTTATACAGAATGCTGTGTAAGACAGCTACATGCTCCTCACGCACAATGGGTGGATGTACTCTTTTGTTACAGTCTTGGGTCTGGTACCGCATGCCGTTCCTAGCACCAGGCTGCAACAGTCCTTATCAATGGCCACTAGCAAAGAGGTAAAAATTTGACACAACTTATGAATACTAACAATTATATTTCTTCTTTATGTTAACAATTTATTTGTTTTACTAGATGGGTTCGCACGCCACTTAGCCACACTAAGTGTTCATCAAGCCTTGTTTTGTACTGATCAACAATAGACCGCATGACACGTGAAGAGTTTGAGTGGTTGCCATATCGGGAATTCAATTTGCCAAAAATAGCATTTCGGCACTACGGCATATGGACTACAAACACGGCTATGGTCTGTTTCCATATGGTAGAATGGCACCATGCGGATAGAGTGACCTTGCAATTTGGCCTCGTCCAAGACATACCATCAGCACCAAAAGATATGAGCCACATGCACAACATCACCATGCAGGGACAACCTGATGTCAATTGGGCTGTATATCACAGACAATCAATTGATTTATGGAATGATAGACAAAATACATGTGTTGTGGGTCGACCGTGCTTTGTTAAACCGACGCAGTCAGATAAATACATGTGTTGGTTTCTAAAAAAATCAAGGCCATACATTTCAGCAGACTAACATCTAAGGGATCCACGTGGTCTTGCAAATGTTGGTGATGTGGATGAAGAAGATGAACAAGACGTGCCAGCTCCCCCATCTACTCAAACCGAACGTCGAGAACGTAACCGTAATCGACATCGACGTGCACCACCAACTCAACAGAGGACCCAAGAAGATGTGCCTCACCGCCACTCTATCTCCCACACACCAACATTCCAAGAAGATGTGTCTCACCGCCACTCTATCTCCCACCCACCAACATTCCAAGAACATACTCCTTTTCAAGATACATATCGACATTCTACGACCGAAAGGGACGCCGATATGTTCTATGAGTGCTTTGGGGTCCAACCCGGCTCTGCGCATTCTATGGCGTTGCTACGTCAAATTGAGGAGCAGGCCGGCGGTGGTAGTTCTTCATCAGTTCCCTAATATTTTCCAGAGCCACCGCCCCCTGCCCCTACTGAGGAAGAACAACAACCACCACATCGGCAACAACGTCCACGGCGTGTCCCCAAACCTCGACAGTGTGGAACTGGGTCTCATCTTCTTCGTTAAATTTTTCTGTACTGTCTTTTTAAATTATCAGTGTGGAACTGTCTTTAGTTTAATTTATCAATTATTGTAATTTTAAGGGTCTAGATTTTGCCGACACTATTTAACGGTCTAGATTTTGCCGACACTGTTTAACGACCTAGATTTTTCGTAAATATTAACGTAATTAAATTATAAATAGGTATATTAATTTTTATAAATTTATTTATAGTTTATTTAGGTATTTATATTTTAATATATAATAAAAGAAAAAAAGTAAAAAAACTTAGTTCAGAAGTCACCCTGGAGAGGGGCGACTTTTGAACTGATTTTAAAAAAAAAATTGCAAAACACAGTACTGAAGTCGTCCCTGTCGCCCCCCCAGGGGCGACTTCTGTACTAAAAAAAAATTTGCCCTATTTTGGTATATAACCCACAATGTGTATTATTTAGGTATATAATTTTTTGGCTTAAAGGTACTTTTAGTCCCTGCAAATGTCACAATAATCCAGTTTAGTCCCTGCAATTCCAAAACTTTTAAAATAGACCCTGCAATTACTAAACGTTACTACTTTTAGTCCCTGCTGTTAGTTTAGGCTTAACACTGTTATCTTTTGATGATGTGGCACACCCCCCACCCCCCACCCCCCCCACCCCACCCCCCCACCCCACCCCCCACCCCACCCCCCCACCCCCCCACCCCACCCCCCTCTCCTCCCCTTCGCCCCTCCTCCCCTTCGCCCCCCCTCCCCTTCGCCCCCCTCCCCTTCGCTTCTCCTCCCCCCCTCCCCTTCGCTTCTCCTCCCCTCCTCCCCTTCGCCCCTCCTCCCCTTCGCCCCTCCTCCCCTTCTATCATGGTATCAGATTACATCCGTAAACGTTTCCGCCGCGTCATTTTCTCTCTCTGGCCATCTTCTTCGGCGAGCGTTCTTCGTCTCCTCTCTTCCATGGCCAGCGATCCAGTCACCTCTTCCCAAACAAGCCACGATGCTTCACAATCTGAAGCAACAGAGACCTTTCAATTCAAAAAGGATCCAAAGATTGGAATCAAGCGTTGTGAAGATGCACAAGCTCCAGCGCTATCTCGTATCGCCGATCGTCCCTCAACAATACGAATCAGAAGCCGGTCATATTTCCGGTAAGATCTCTGCCGCGTATGAACAGTGTCTTGTTCATGATCAAACGATCTTCTCCTGGTTGCTGACCACGCTCTCTGAGGGGGGCGAAGGGGAGGAGGGGAGGAGAAGCGAAGGGGAGGGGGGGCGAAGGGGAGGGGGGGCGAAGGGGAGGAGGGGCGAAGGGGAGGGGGGGCGAAGGGGAGGGGGGGCGAAGGGGAGGGGGGGCGAAGGGGAGGAGGGGCGAAGGGGAGGAGAGGGGGGTGGGGTGGGGGGGGTGGGGGGGTGGGGGGGGTGGGGTGGGGGGGGTGGGGTGGGGGGGGGTGGGGGGTGTGCCACATCATCAAAAGATAACAGTGTTAAGCCTAAACTAACAGCAGGGACTAAAAGTAGTAACGTTTAGTAATTGCAGGGTCTATTTTAAAAGTTTTGGAATTGCAGGGACTAAACTGGATTATTGTGACATTTGCAGGGACTAAAAGTACCTTTAAGCCTAATTTTTTTTACCCCAAAATCATTTTTTTGCCACGCCTTGTTAGTAGCCTGAGGCGTAGAGCGATGATGACGCCTCGTTGTCAATGCCTGCCATAAATGCCATTGATTAGACGCGTCGTTTCGACTTCGACCCAATCCCTTGCTTTTGGCCCACTATATATAGTGGTGGATCCTTCACTCATTTGTTTCGAAAAATCTTGATATTTTGCTCTGACTGCCGAGATTAAAACTCCGGCGAACAGACGTTAGAGCTCTGGTGACGATCTTGAAATTCGGGTTTTCTTAACCGTGGCGAGGATTTCACCATTTCAGTGGAGTGATCTTGATAAATCTCGGAAACGCAGTCCATTGAGCGCACCTGCTTCAACCCGAGGTATGTTTATAGAACTTCATCTCTTTTTATTTTCTTGTACGGCTGGGACTTCCCCCAGCCTGACCAAATTCATCCAGGATGGGGGTGGTCAGGTCAAGATCCGACCTGGTTGAGATCTCTATTAAAAGACCGATCCTGACCGCTTGCCCCCAATCCTGCAGGAGAGAACTGGCGAGGACGAAGCAAACACTTAGAGTTATAGTTGTAGATCACCCACCATTGGCTCAATTGGCAGCTTCCGGACCTGATACCCTAACCACTAATCAATTAAATGACGAGGCATCGTCTCCAGGCAGAGTTCAAACTCATGAACAACTTCGAAAAAAATTGGATAAAATGGTTGGACCCGAAACTGATTCTTCGGAAGCTACTAAGTCAGATAGCTCTTTAGAAAGGACCGCCAATGAAGAAGAGCAAGGAAAGAACGTGTATGCCGAGATTGAGGAAGAGGAAGAAAGTTTAGAGGAAGCTTCTGGGGAGGTTCCTGTGACCATTGGTCCATCTGCTGTCCGAGACTACTCCTGGGTTTCTGAAAGCCTAAGAGAGATCCGATTAGTATACACCGAGAATGCGGATCTGTCCAAGCATCGGCCTTTGGTTGGTAAGCGTAATCAAGTATGGCTTTTGGAAGGGGTTCCCAGAGATAGCTGAAATTTTCCATGTACCTGGTTACAATGAAAACCATGAATATTAAATCCCCTTTTACCCGCTTTCAAAAACAGGTTGAGGTTGCTGCAAGTCGCCCCCTCCCAATTGCATCCCAACGGGTGCGCCTTTGTTCGAGCCTTTGAACTTGTGATGATACATTTAGAACGAACAATATCAGCAGCCCTTTTCTTTCACATCCTTGAGGTAAACCGAAGACACGAGCTACATTCAGGCAATGCTCGTTACGAACATGTGAGTCTCCGATCTAAAAGAAAGTTGAAGATCTTCCGACCTTATACCGATTCTCTCAAATAAAATTGGAAAAAGCATTACTTTTTCGTCTCTCCAGTGAGTGCCGATGCTATTGAATTCGTGAGAAAATACGATGCGCAAGGGGATCTAGTGTCATTTCAACCGATCTTCCGGTTCTTATAATCTGAGTGAGAAGTCCTTGGACGATGAAGATAATGAGACTTTAACAATCTTATTGCGATGTGCCGAGCTTATTCCCTTTGACCATCCCAAAAACGTGGGTTTTGATACACAAGCCTTAGTTCATTGTCGAACCAAAACCGAGGTTCAAGAGGCTCTCGGGGAGATTGCTGACAAAGCTTGTACTCTCCCTGAGACTGCCTTTGAGGATGCTCTTGCCCAGGTCGCCGTCCTTTATCCGACCATCACTCTGGATGCTGAAGTTCTCAAACCTGATCATGTTGTCTGAGATGGAAAACTCATGAAGCTTGTGGAAGGAACGAAAGACTTTGAAGTCGTTGCCCCCTGCCCTTGAAAGATGATCGGAATACATTAATTCACTTAGCATTTTCCAGTTAGCTATAGTATTTGTGCAACTTTGCGACATTTCAAGTCCTGGGAATCAGTTTATTATTCATGGTTTCTAAATCAAAGGCACCACTACCGGTCTTTGACGTGACCCGGTATGGTTCTTCCCAATTAGGTGTCAGTTTGCCTTGAGCAGAATTCTTCAAACTGATGTCCGCTCGCCGAAGCACCAAATCTCCGACTTCAAAATCCCCCGGTACTACTTTAGCGTTGTACCGGGACGCAATCCTTTGTTTGATTATCGGTTCATTAAAAGAGGCTTGATCTCAGATTTCATCCACAAGATCGAGTTCTTCTCGCAGGGCATCCTCATTGTCTTTGGGCGACTTTGGGTGAGTTGTTCTCCAAGTTAATTCAGTGATTTCAACCGGGATGATAGCTTCACTACCATAGGAAAGTCATAAAGGTGTTTCTTCTGTAGTACTCTGAGGAGTGGTTCGGTATGCCCATAAGACAAAAGGCAATTCATCAACCCAATTACTCACTACTAGAAAAACAGGATTTTGCGGCGGGCAAAATCCGCCGGAAAAGCCATATTTCCGGCGCAAAATTGGACTTTGCGACGGATTTTTGCCGCCGGTAGCCAGGTCGCAGCAAACCGCCGGAAACTTGCGGCGGATTTCGTGGCGCCGATAAATCCGCCGCAAGTTTCCGGCGGATAATCCGCCGGAAATGACAAAAAATATTTGCCGCAAATTATCCGCCGCAAAGAGCATAAATCCGCCGGAAAATTAACCGCCGCAAGGACCATGATTCCGCCGCAAAGACCGGTTTTTTAAAACAAAATAAATAATATTTTTTTAAAAAAAATCGTTTTATTTAAAATTCCGCCGGAAAATACAAAAAATCTGCTGCAAAATCCTTTTTTTAAAAAAATAAATATTATTTTTTAAAAAAATCATTTAAATTAAAAAATTTATTTTTTTATTAAATTTTTTAATTATTGATAAAAAAATAAAATTCAATAATTAATTAATTTACTATAAAAATTGGAAAGAGTAGTAAAATATCATCACAAGAAAAATATCCATACAAAAAAATAAAATAATCTAAAGCTACTGGAGTGGCTGCTGGCCAATGTCATCAAAATTATAATATGTATCATCTTGAAGAATAGCAGAAAGCGATGCAATACTAATATTAAGATCAATGTTCTCGTGGGGTGACTGCTGCTGGGGGGCTGGTTTAGCTGGCGGGGTGACTGGCGCTGGGGCTGCTGGTGTGGCTGGACTGGCGCCTGGGGGTGCTGCTGGTTTGGCTGGCGGGGTGACTGATGCTGCTGCTGCTGCAAGTATGGCTGGAATGGCGCATGGGCCTGCTGGTGGTATGGCTGGGAATACTGAGGTGCGCCATACTGCTGGGGATACTGGGGTGCATACTACTAATGGGAATATTCGGGTGCATACTGCTGAAATGCACCGCTGTAATGCTGCGGCGGCGGCTGCGGGTAGGATGCTGATGAGGATGGCCTCCAGTGCTGAGACATCAACTGATCCTGTAAAAACTTAAAGCGCTCCTCCATGCGCTCCTCAGTTAGCTTAGCTTGCTCCGCAACTACCCTAGCCTGCTCCGTAGCTACCCTAGCCTGCTCCGCAGCTACCCTAGCCTGCTCCCGAAGTGTCTGCACTTCCCGATCACTTTGCTCCTGCCGCTCGACAAACTGTCGATGCTGAGCCCGCGTCATCAATTGCCTAACAGCATCCATCTCACCAGCATTGGGAACATAATTGCGACCAGTCGATGATCCAGAATATGAAGCTGATAGACTCGGAATAATGCTTGTTCGAAAAGGAGCCGGTCCAATACCACTTGATCCTACCAGACGATTAGACTTTTGGGGACCAACTGCTCTCTCCCAAATATCCCGAGCTACTCTAGCCTCCTCCACAGGATCAATATCTGCCCCACTGCTCTGCTGTGACTCATGGTACTCAGCCAGCCCGGCCTGGAAGCTCTCCTGAAAAAAATAACCCAACAAATAAATAACTAATTATTAATAATAATAATAATAATATATAATATAATTGTAAAAGTACGTAGTTTTACCTGAATACGCCTCGCCCGATCTGTAGCGTACTCACCAGTCTCCTCCACCATATGCATGTGGCAATGCAACTCAGGCAAAGTGATTGGCCTTTGTTCCCTCTCCACCTATATATGTACATATATATTATTAATTAAATTAATACACATATTAAAAATGGCTAGTTAATTATTATAAATAATTAACTAATCAAGTAATAAAGTAAAAAATTTACCATACGCATGTGATGCGTTGCAGTATTCACACTCCCCCCTGTGTGTGTGCAACCACCTTTTTCAGAAGCACGGTTCTTCTTGGCTTTCTCACAATACTCCTTAAATTCTGGTGTCTGCCAATACAACTTAAACTCAGCCCAAGTTGAGTCTCCAATATAAGATGATTTTCTATCAACATCGCGCGCTCTCTACAGCAATTCTGAATAGCGATGAGAACATCTCTTATGGAACACTCTCTCAACTTGGGCTTGCTCCCCTGGTAACCATGTACATTTTTCCTATTTAAGAAATTTACAATAATGTTGTTAATTATAAGACAAATTAATTAATCAAGTCAGTAAGATCATAATACATACCAAATTAATTATTTCATATTGAAACTTACCAAAAATGATCTTAACATCTTCTTAATTGCCACATCATCTTTTCTAACTTCCGACCACTTCTTCCAGCTATTGGTAAAATTCTCCTTGATTGTTTTTGTGATGGCGGTAGCTGAAGCCTTCGAAGGAAGAAAACTGCATTAAAAAAAGATGAATTTTGTTACACCAAATATATATAAGTTATATAAAAGGCAACAAAAATAAATTAATAAATAATATATATATATATATATATATATATATACTTACGAATCGCCAACAATCTGCAATATGATACCTCCATCAGGTGTACACCTCACCACATCAGTCCCATCAACGAATGTGCGTATCCCATCCGCATCAACATGTGTCGGGGCTAAGCCCTCAGGAATCGATGAGTCCCCTGCAGTACTAGTACTATCACCATCCTCAGACACATGTTGTGGCAAATATCTGCCAGCAGTAACAACAACACGCGCAGGCTGAACACGGCACCCTAGGCGAGTAGATCTCTTCCGTCTGCTAGTGCTGGCGGCATCGACAGGTGGAGGAACATGCGCCGTCATCGCGATCGGATCCTGAGTCATGAGATGCCATATCTGTATCTAGACATATATATACATTTAAACAAGCAACATCCTTTATTAAAAATAGAATTGTTTAACATAAATTACATCCTTGATATTGAAACATAATTAAATAACTAATTTGAATCCCATTCATTCTCAAAATCATCATCATCGGAGGAGTGAATTCTTGATACACCAATGTGGTCTGCTGCATCTTCATCAGCATCTTCTTCGTCATCAACTTCATCGCCGGTGTTTGGCTCATCACATAAACGACCAATGGGTTCAACTTCAATCACTTCATTTACATTAGACATCTCTTCCATTTGATATGGCACATCTTCCACTGTGTCATCATTTGTCTCAATGCGACCTCTTGGTTTTGTTTTAATTGCGACACACCAACCACGCCTATCAGTCTGCATTGATGGATAAGGGACATAATAGACTTGTCTCACATTTTGTGCAATGACGAACGGATCATACAGTCGATATCTACTACTCATTTTAATGTCCACTGTATTTGACTTTGGATTCACCTTTGTTCCTCGAGCAGACGGATCAAACCAATTACAATAAAAAACCACTACCTTTGGACTAAAATCTAGATGGGGGTACTCAAGTTCATATATGTGTTGAACCACACCATAAAAATCATCTTCACCTCCTCCAGTGACCCCGGCCTTCATGCACACTCCACTATTGACTGTCTCCCTGCCCTGTTTCCATTCATTGGTGTAAAATTTGTATCCATTGACAAAGTATGTGTGCCATTCTTTAACACATCTTCGAGGACCGTCTGATATGTTCCTCAAGTGTTGGTTGGTAGGATTTGGCGGGAGGGAATACACACATTGACTAAACCACATTGGAAAATGAGCATGAATATGAGCAGAAGATTGGTCTTCACGCACTGCCTCTAATGATAAGAACTCCCTAAAAAGAAATAATTTAATTGTTACACTTGTCTACTTGTCTACTTCAAAATCCAAATTTACTCCAACAGCGTCGGATACCATTCCCTAATACTCATCTAACGGTTGTATTCCCCATCCTTCAGATGTCGTAGTCGCTGGATAACTACTTGATGTGTGATCTACTACTTCAACCGGAACATTAACCGCAGGAACTGCAACTACCCCTGGTGCTACTTCCCCGTGACGACTCCATGTCCAATAATTTAGCCTAAACCCATTATTGTACAAATCAAGTCTAACTTCATGTTCATTTTTTATAGCTCCAAAGGAACATTTCAAGCACGGACATCTAATACTGCCTTGTCGCCCAAATTCTTCATGATCAATAGCTCCAAAGGCTGAATGTCTTTAAAGGGTTTTCATTTAAAGACTTTGTTTTCATCTAATACCGCCTTGTCGACTCCATGTTCATTTTTATAGCTCCAAAGGAAGTACGACTTAACTCTAGACATAGGGGAGTAATAGTTCATAAGGCAAATGTTGTAAGAGCTTAATATACAAGGGTAAAACTTATTTAGAGCCTAGACATAGGAGTCTTGTAACATAACCCTGACGATAGTGACTGAAAGGCACGCCACCAAGGCGCTACAGCGTCTACGGATTCTGAAGCGCTACAGCGCTTAACGCTACAGCGCTTAACGCTACAGCGTCTAATATTATAGAACACTATTCTTGGGAATTTACATAACTACTGAGCTATCCAACTCACTCTTAAATACTTTCAATTCATTACTGTTTTCACATCTTTACTTGTTTATTTACATTCATGTTAATCACAATGACAATACTTGTTGACAACTTGTATTTGTTACTTGTTTTTCTCTCTAGCTAAATTACTAACTTAAATATAGAAGTAAACTCAACAATCTCCGTGGGAACGATCTTTACTTATCATTATATTACTTGTTGCGATTGTGTATACTTGCACATCACCTTTTCGCACAACAGGTGCTGCCAGGTATTATTTCTAATTGTCAATCGACTTTTTTGTGCGGTATGCAGATTTTGGATGGTGTGGTGGTTGTTAACGAGGTTGTTGACCATGCTAAGAGAAATAAGGCTGAATGTTTATTTTTTAAGGTGGATTTCGAGAAAGCTCATGATTCAATATCATGGGATTTTTTATTTTATATGAAGCATAGGATGGGATTCCCGAGAAGATGGATCAATTGGTTGGAAGCGTGTGTTACTTCTAGTACTATGTCGGTGCTAGTTAATGGTAGCCCTTCTAGCGATTTCAAGGTAAAGAGGGGGTTGAGACAAGGGGATCCATTCTCTCCCTTTCTTTTTCTTATTGTGGCCGAAGGTTTGACGACTCTTGTGAATCAAGCAGTGGCGATTGGTTCTTTTCACGGTTATGCCGTTAATGATAATTTGAAGTTCTCTATTATGCAATTTGTGGATGACACAATGTTGATGGGAAAGGCTACAAGGGAGAATCTTTGGAGTATCAAGTCTATTTGGAGAGGTTTTGAACTAGTATCCAGTTTGAAGGTCAATTTCAATAAGAGTAAGCTCATCGGTATTAATGTGGTGGATGAGTTTCTATCAACGGCATCCACTTTTCTTCATTGTAGAACGGAATCCATTTCGTTTAAGTTTTTGGGGATCCCTGTTGGTGCTAATCCACGTAGGGCAGCCACTTGGAAGCCGGTGATTGACATGCTTCGGAAGAGACTTGCATCGTGGAAAGGTCGCTTTTTATCTATTGGAGGTCGGGTCACTCTTATCAATTCAGTTTTAAATAGCATTCCACTTTATTTCTTTTCTTTTTACAAAGCTCCAAAGTTGGTGTTGAATGCCATGGTCAAGATTCAAAGGTGTTTCTTATGGGGTATTAATGAAGGTGATAGAGGTATGTATTGGATTGCTTGGGATAAGGTTTGCCGGCCGAAGAAGGAGGGAGGCCTCGACATTAAAAACTTAGAGTTGTTCAACATGGCTCTATTATCCAAGTGGAAGTGGAGGATGTTAGTGGAAGAGGATGTGAGTTGGAGGGAGTTGTTACTGTTTAAATACAGTGATTTTTCTTTAGCTTTCGTTCATGGTTCGGAGGAGGCTCTTAATAGGGGGTCGGTTGGTTCTATTTGGTGGAGAGATTTGCTTAATTTGGAGAGTTTTCTTCCCAACCGTGGCTGGTTTCGTTTGAGTTTGAGAAGAAAGCTTGGCAACGGTGCATCCACTCGTTTTGGGGCGGACCATTGGATTGGAAATTCACCCCTTTGTGCTGTTTTTTCTAATCTTTTTGCAGGTTGTTCCTCCAAAACAGCCACGATTGATGACATTGGTTCACGGGTTGGTGACTATTGGCTTTGGGAGGAACCGTGGTTGCTTATTTAGGATCCAGTTTGTGCTGAAGAAGCTGCTGAATTACACAATATTTTACAAGATGTTTTTCCTTTAAGGGAGGGGCAGGATGCTTGGGTCTGGTTGCAGGAAGTCTCGAAGGTGTTTTCGCCCAGCTCGTGCTACAGGTTGTTGGCCGAAAGTGTTGCTGTCCTTGGCAACAAGGGTGTTGTCTCTGAATCCGAAGCAGATGGCAGCAATTTGAAGTGCTTTCTTGTGAAGCTTTGGAAAACAATCTCTCCGTCCAAAGTCACTATCTTCGGTTGGCGATTACTTCGTGATTCTTTGCCCACCAGAGATCTTCTTTTCCGCCGTCATGTCATTCAAACTGAAACAGAAGCTGATTGTCCGTTTTGCTTGGATCATCGCGAAGATATTCGTCATTTGTTCTTGAGTTGCAGCTTCGCTCACGACATTTGGTCTTGTGTTTGCGATTGGTTGGGGGTTCATCACTTAGAAGCAACATCTATTCTTAATCATATGCGTGCATTTGGAAAATTGTGCAAAGGGAGGAGATCAAGAAAAATAAAATACTTGATTTGGGTCACGACTTGTTGGTGTATTTGGCTGGCTCGCAACGGGCTTGCCTTTAGGAATGAGGAGTCTTCTATTGAATCCGTAGTGTGATCCGCATTAAGAGCTTCGCTTAGAGCTGGTTTGTGTATAGAGGGGGGTCTAGTTCAAGTTTGTCAATTTCCACGTGGTGGATTACTCCTTTAGATTGTCTAAACAATATGTAATTCAACTTGTTGTTTGGGTTTGAGCACCCCTAGTGCTCTTTGAATGAAATCTTTGCTTATCTAAAAAAATCATATGCATACAAATTATCTAAACTAGGTTTTTGAGAAGTAGCTTTTGAAACTTACTTTTAAGTACTCTTATAAATTGGTCTCCGAGTCTTTTTTTTTACGTCTTACTTTGAAAACAAATATTCTCAAAATCCTTGTTCTTATATTTTTTCGAACCTATTTTCATTTAGGAAACTACACATATGCATACAAATTGTCTCGACTAGGTTGTTGAGTAAAACTTTTTGAAACTTTTATGTACTCTTATAAACTTGTCTCTCAGACTTTTTTTCACGTCTTTGAAAACAAATTTTCACAAACTTTTATGTACCATTTTGAACATTAGATGTGTTATGGTAATTAGAATTTCTGCTATTTACACCTCCTGCAAGGCCCAATTATTTAGAGGCCCATTACATAAAAACAGGGTCCATTCATCAATGGCCAAAATCACTCTACAAGATCGGATGGCCCAAATCGACCAAAGCAAACACCACTCAAAATCTATAAATACAGCATTCAATGCTCATTAAATGGTAATCACTTTTTCCAACAAAATACTCATTCACTCAAATACTGACTTGAGTGTCGGAGTGTTATTGCAGGAACAACATCAGACATCTCAAGATCGAACAACATCGGACATCTCAAGATCGAACAACATCGAACATCCCAAGATCGAACAACATCGAACATCTCAAGATCGAACAACATCGAACATCCCAAGACCAGAAGATAGAAACAGAATCAAGGATAAAACATCTACTAACTGCATAATACCAATCACTAAGATCGGAAGCACAGTACAGAACAAGATGAAACATACTCACCCCCTTGCTTTTATGTGTTCTTGTTTGTACCATCCTTGTATGCAGGTAATTCTTAGGTCGAAATTGAGGAGTAGTTGCTAGATGACTTGTTTAGGAGGATGAAGTCGAGACGAGTGTCTTACCTATGCTATCGTTGTTGTCTAGTTCTAGACTTTCACATTCTTTACGTTATTTTGGGATTATCCGGCTCTGATATAGTGACACTGGGGTTGTAATATTACTATGTTATTTTTCAAAAAGAAAAAACTACTATTTTCAATTTATTCTCTTTATATGACATTATGGGGTGAAGGGTGTCCCAGAAAACGTCGGTGAAAGCAAAACTCCCAAGGAGATAGAGTCAAAGGCAAAACTCAAACATGTCACATCGACTATGGGTTCCAAAACTCGACAATGAGGGAAGAACTGTCACAAAGTCGTAACGCCCGAGGACTTGAAAGCCCGATTTATCCAAACATAAGCGGGCATATCTTGCAATAGAGTGACTTCTCACTCTATGCTTGCAGCTCGAGGGACTATGTTCATGATCGGACGGTCGCTACCTAGAATGCTCGGTCTCCAGCTTCACTCGCCGAAGATTCCCATTGCTCGGCCCTCATCAGCAGAAGAAGAGACCCATCTCGCTTCCCCAAACGATCGGCCTCCGGGCATTAAATGCAATCCCATAGAATCCGCATATCTGATCCATAAAAAGTAAAAACAAAGTCATTCAAATTATCGATCTATGTAATACCAAAATAAAAGTACCAATATACTTTTTTTTGGGTAAACCTGGGTATCCACCGCACAGACCGCAGTAACTAATAATTCGCTCATTGTAAGTGTCTCAAGAGACAGAACTGCTGGCCCAGAGTTTTAAGGCTGCTCCGTACCCAAGGCAGAGTTCGAACCCTACCATTGATTTGGTTGAGGGAACCGGAACGTTCAACCAATATACTTGTATGTTGATAAATGAGAGTGAGGAAAGACAATTGAAAATCACTTTTTTTCTTTTGAGACTTCACAAAATTTTTCATATTCTATCTTATCTTTCTTCTTGTATTTATATTTTTTATTTTTAAAAAATAAATTAGAGCAATGGTTTTTTCTTTGATATTTGTTCTGTCGTGATTTGATTATTTTTGTTGTTGTGATAATCAGTGAGGCCGTTCTTTGCGACCGTGCTAATGGAAAATGGAAATTTTTAATTTTTAATTAAAAAAGAAAGAGAAGAGAAGAAGCAGTTAGTGTGTGACACGTGCATGAAAAGGTGGGACCAGGTGGAATGATCCGCACAAAAACAACGGAGGGGGTTTCGGTCTCTTTCTGATTCTCAAAACAACATCATCTCATCTCATCCCATCATCCCTCTCTCTTTCTAGTAGTTGTTTTTCTATTGACTCATACACACACATCAAAGAATTAGAAACCTTTCACTCCTCATTCATTCCTTCATTTATTTTTTAATTCACTTAACATTTAATATTAACCACCGCCACCACATCTTATTGAGCACACCGGAGATGTGCGACGATGATTGGGTCAAGTTAGCCATGGCCAACGATTCCATCGTCGCCGACATCCTCCTTCGCCTCCACCGCCCTCTACCACCGCGATACCTTAACCTCCGCTGGGCCGTGCGTCATCCCCGGTCCAGGTCCATTCCGAAACAGGCCGCAAAACCGATGTCGACTCGGGCCAGTCCCACGACCCCGCTTTCCTGGAGCGGCGCCACGTCAGCAAGTGCCGGCGGTGCCGTTGATGGCTACGAGGAGTCAAGCCGTATAAACAAGCTCGTCGAAACCTCAAGATCTAAGGTATATTCCTTTATTTCTCTTTTTGCGTTTATGATTTTTCTAAGTAAATAAACGCGCGTCTGACGCATGCCGTTAAGGTGTCGTTGTGTTTGGGTTAAACAACGACGAGAGACGGAGAGAGAAACCGTAACTACGTAGACACTACACTACATCGTGACTCATGTGTAAGTAAGTGTGGCAGTTTGTTTTGGAATCTGGAATGGACGAAAATGCCACTTCACGCGAAGAGGTGCTTACAGCTTACTTGTACCAGAACCTCGATGGAATGAGTACCAATGGCTATGGCCGTTTCGGGAACAGCCACTTGTCTGCCAGAATTACAATTTTGCCCTCGTTGAACCGGTGCCTCTCCCCCCGGTCACCGAAGCCGCCGCGTCATCGCGTGCGTGTTTTTATTGTTACTTTATTTCACGTAGAAAGTTCAACTTCAATAGGACTAAGTAGGACCCTTTGTCATTAATTATTTATTTTAGTTGTTAATAAAATATAATTAATAATTAAGGTAAGAGTAGTGAGTTTGATTCCATATTTCCATTGAAGTCTCAACGCGTCAGAGCAGAGGATTGAATGATTCTTAACTAATTATCACGTTTTTTGCTCGCCACTTATCCCCAGCTCCGTGTTATGTGCTCCAATGACGGAAAAACCCTTCCGCCCGTGTAGGTAAGGAGGAAGTTTCAAGTGATTTTATTGTTTGGAGCGAAAGTGACACTAGTATGCGGTGTAGGGGTAAGTGAGTAAACTCTCAAGGGGGCCACACTTTAATATTTTCATGGTGGCGTGTTTTGGTGGCAAATGAATAAATAGCTTATCTACTCCGCTACTGCGCGTGTTGTTGTTTGGTGGGAAGTTGGTGTTTGCAATTGCACTTGTGCCTGTACTGCTGATTTTGCAGTGGGCGAATGGCCATCTTCGTTTCTCACGTGGGTGGGTCGAAACATCCTCACACAGCTTGAGAGCAACTCAATGTCAAATGTCAAGGTAATAATATAATCAGATCAGAAGGCAAAAGTCAAAAGTAGCACTGCGATTCTGGTGGTGGTGGTGAATAGGAATGCGAGTTTTAATCGGGAACTGTAGAATAAGAATAACAGCCTGTTATACACACTACTACTACTAGTCTTTCTTTCTTGTTGGTGGGGTGGATGGGGTAGGGTCCGAAAGATCTGGTTATTTTATTTGTGAATATATAAAAATAAACGAACTATGAGTTTTGGTGTAGTAAGTAATAGTAACCCGTATTTTATGTATATGTCCACTGTGTCCAAAATGAATAGAATAAAATAGAATAGAAAGTGAAGGAAGATGCCGAGAGGGAGCAAGAAAGCAAACCACCGCCATCCCCACATCCACCTCTTCAAAAAGACAACTGCTACCGATGAATACAGCAACCTAACTAGCTACCTATTTTGGTAGCTCCCAAATGATAACCGGGGACCACGTTTTCATTTATTCATTAATTCACATATATAGGAGTTTCAGGGTGTTATCAAAAAGTTTAGCACTACCCTTTTTTTTGTGTGTTTGGATGTGCATAGATTTAGTACTTATATATTTCTCTTACCCATCACCAACAATATCACCGTCCTTGCAAATAAAGATGCCACTTTCTCAACCACAAGTGGGATTCATTTACATTTACCTGATGACACCACACTGGACTGGAGGACCACAGCAGGGTAGGAAGGGAGACGGTGCCGTTTTTGTTCTTTCTTGCGTCCTCCCTTAAAAAGGATTACAGAAATTCTATACATTACACATTTGTTTTGCACCAAAGAGTATGAAATCTAGGTGTCTCTCTTGTTACCAATTGTTTGACTCCCACCACCACTCAAATTACTAACATGAAAGGGTCTAGATCCTATTATCCTAAGTAAAAATCAGCTTTGAAAAAATTAGTCAATGGGTCATCCTCAATTTTGTCCTTGATTTTCCTTGAAACGTATGATCATGTTATTTGACCCCTTATTTTTCGAGAATTTACTTTTATATTAAAAATTTCTCAAGACTCTAAATTCTCTCCTATTTGGTTTTTGCAGGTTGCTAATCTGAGGGAAACGGTCATTACCAAAAAGTCAAGAAAAAAGAAGGTGGGTATGAACTCTTTAATGGATGTATATATTCGGGGATCTTCACTAATTGGAACATTTGATAAATCCAATTTTTCAAGAATACCTAATTATATGAACCGTTACGGTGTTAGTTTGATAGGATCCCCTGGTGTGTGTTATTTAAGAATGATAAGAATGTGAATGAAAGATAGGAGGATAAGTAAATGGTTGTCTATGACCCTGTTTTGACAAGTTGGGCAGACTAAATCATAAACACATTATTACTTTATTAAATTATTATTTGAATCTGGGTGACACCTGATATTATTGATTTGTTCAGTCTACCCAACTTGTAGAAAGAGGATCTTTTCAAGTACTCGGATTTCTCACACTATATTTTCAATTTTCATATAGCAAAAGAAAAACGAAGGTGCGGGTGAGAGAAAGAGAAAGATAGAACCAATAATTGAGAGTGAAGGTTAAGGAAGATCTTAAAATTAAGTGATTTCTCCGAGCTGGGGTATTGCTATTGATTGATCAAACTAACTCTTACGGATTGGCCAATCCACAATAGTGAGACTCATAAGCAAAAGCAGATCCATTTACCAACGGCTAAGATCTAGGCCCTAGATCGGACGGCTCTGATTCATGAGGACAACACACTTTTACTCTATAAATAGACATTCTTTGCAATGCTCAAGACACACACTCTTTCCTACTCTTTAGCTCTAATCAGTTCCCTAGCTGACTTGAGCGTCGGAGTGTCCTCATAGGTACCACCTGCCCCGGATCAGAAGCGGAGCTCAGTTGATCAAGGCCAACCCCTACCAACTATTTCGGATCAGACCTTGTGTCTAAGATCGGATACAGGTCCAGAGATACGTTACCGAACATTGGCGACCACATTGGGAGGATCTTGTACTTTAGTTCCTCTCTCATCTCCTTGATTGACAATGGCTCCGACCTTACGTCATAGGACTATCCCGAATGTCGCTGAAGGACCGGTTCTGCAGCGGGTGACTCCGGAAGGAGTGACAGTCACCTTATCCTTTAGCCCGGCACATGCTCAAAGCTCGGCTACGGCTATGGTTCCTGGGAGCTCAGCCCGGAACCGACTTCCACCTCCCCCTCCGACCGTCCAGGTACCGGTCGATGCTGTTCAACAGCTCGTCCTATTCCTAAATCGGCAAGTCGAGGCCGACCGGCAGGAAAGCCAACGCTACACCCAGTTAGAAGCTCAGATTGCTGAGATCCGGGCTCGTAACATCCCGAATCGGGGTTCCTCTCTGCGCAACTCTTCAAGTGGAATGACTCATGGCCGCGGCCGCCACCGATCTCCGGCTTGGAGGAGATACCATCACCGCACTCCACCTCGTTGTAGAGGAGGGCGAGGATCGGAGACTCCCCCAAGTCGAACAACTGATGATTCTTATGGTCCTGAGGGTTCCCCTCGGCCTAGCTCGTTTCTGTTTCCCTCTCCTCTGAGGCGACGTACCAGAAGTCGGAAAAGGTCTCCGAGGCAGGAATGTCAGCGCCTTCGCTCGCGGGGATCCCCCGACAAGTGTGGCTACCGACGGTCTCCACCCCTTATGAGGTCGGCAAAGCATAAATGACCTTTCACAAGTAAGATCGACTACTTCCCGGTGCCAAAGCACCTAGAGAAACCTCCTGAGGGTTTGAAAATGCATGATGGGACGGGCGATCCGGATCGCCACCTCGACTATTTTGACACGGTTATGCAATACCGTAACGTTCCAGAAGAGATAAAGTGTTGAACCTTTCCCCTCACTCTAGAGAAGGCGGCCCTAGACTGGTTTAGGGCTCTTAAGCCAAATACGATCTCCCATTGGGATCAGTTAGCCAAGCTCTTTTCTGCACACTTCGCCCACTCGAAGATGAAGCCTAAATCTCGGAAGGTATTGCAGGCAATTCGGCAAGGAGAAAATGAGTTCATTCGGGACTACATAGAGAGATTCAATAGAGAAGCTGCTCAAGTTCGAAATCTCAACGGCTCCTTCCGTCTTTCCTTCATGGAGGCCGGTCTTCGTGAAGGAAGTCTATTTCAGATAGACGTCGGGGTCAATCCACAATAGTGAGACCCATAAGCAAAAGCAAATCCATTTACCAACGACTAAGATCTAGGCCCTAGATCGGACGGCTCTGATTCATTAGGACAACACACTTTTACTCTATAAATAGGCATTCTTTGCAATGCTCAAGACACACACTCTTTCCTACTCTTTAACTCTAATCAATTTCCTAGCTGACTTGAGCGTCGGAGTGTCCTCGCAGGTACCACCTGCCCCGGATCGGAAGCGGAGCTCGGTTGATCAAGACCAACCCCTACCAACTATTTCGGATCGGACCTTGTGTCTAAGATCGGATATAGGTCCAGAGGAACGGTACATAACACTAACGAACTAGCATTTTGAATGCTTTTATTGAGTATTTCGAAAGCAAAGTGTAATTGATTGGGATTTGAAACTTTGATTGAGCCAACAACTAAGAATTAGATGGATAATCTACATTATAGTAGTACTACATAGTAGCTTATACTAGTATTTGTACTTTTGCTTACAAGACAATTGTGTCAGTGTTTACAGCCACTCTTGCATTTAAAGACAGGAACTCAATTGGTTGTCTATATTTTAAAGTCTCCAAAAAAGATCTAGTACAATTTTGTCAATGTTTACAGCCACTCTTACATTAAAGACATTAACTCAATACTGTCTATAGGTTGTATGTCTTTTAGATGTCTCCAAAAAAGATCTCATTCTAGTGATTACTTTGTAGTTTAGTATATTATAGCTATAATATTAACTAACTCTCAATGCGGGTTGCTAATTTAAATGTTCATATGGAAGTTTTCATACTATCAACAAACACAATTGGAAAACGTAAACAACACTATAGCATCATGTGTTTGCTTTGCATGCTTTCCCTCTGTTTTTAGTTACGTGCTTAACACATCTTAAACTTATTGCTTATCTTGTTTGCAGACTTTAGCTGAGCTAAAGGAGGAGGAGAGTAGGTTATTGACAGAAAGGAGAAATTTGAAAAGTGTATGATCTGTAGTTCTTTATATATATATATATATATATATATATATATATATATAGCTTATTCTTGGTTGATGGTTTGTTTATTAATGTTGTTTGAATTTCTGAACAGGAACTGGCATCTTTGCGTCTTACTGTTGAGGAACAGAGAGCCACAAATGAAAGCTTAAAGAGAATGAAGGTGACCTTCCTTGTTTACATTTCACTGGCTCACTGTTGCATTCTATGTTTGAAATCTCTACTCTTAACTTATTAAATGATGAATAGATACGAATAGATATGGTGTATTAGAATCTAATATGCATTGGTCTTTTGTAACAGCTTGATTTGGAGTCACGACAGAACATTAAAACAGGTACAGCCTCTGAGGTGCCTGGGAAAATTATCTATAACTCATTACAATTTGTGGAGGCAGAATGTCTTCCATCTAATTCAATCTCCCCCAAAACTGTCACACATAAAGTTCCTGCTGATGATTCACATGTTCATCATGCTTCTTCCAAAGCACAAGAGATTGGTAACCATGAATCTCCATTTGTTCTCCCAGACCTAAACTTGCCTGTTGAGGAGGATTTAAGCTCCAATGCAGTGTGCATTGTATTAGCTACTAGAGGATCAGATAATCTCCAGTGACGCCCTCTCGCGGTATGCCCAAAAATATAAGCTATAACACGTCAGTCTAACTATTTAGGAATTGCTAATGTAATTGTTGACGCTTAATCATTCACTTTCCCCACTTTTGAATGTGACGGTACTGTGGTAGTCTAAAATTGCTAGCACTTAGGCTTAGTTTCAATTTTTATTCACACTTATAAACATTGTCCATAATTCTTTGTGGCAACCCTCATCTTCCGTCTTTATTAGAAATTTATACCGGTAAATCAGTAAATGTAATTACGTGTTCTATATATGGTTCAAGAATTTTGGTTCTTGTAGTGAGATTATCTGTCTCTTTTCTGATTCAGTTACTTGTTTTCCATGACTTGGATCTTTATCATGATTTGTTACTCGTTTCTCACTAATCATGGAATAGTAGAATAAGACATCAACCGGCTAATTACTACATTTCTGCGATCAAGAGATGTTAAAAACAAGCTTTATTGAGAATTGTTGGAACTTTGGTAGTTGTGAATTGAAAAAGTCCCACATTGGATAGAATAAACACTTTAAGAGTGTTTAGAAGTGTGGACTCCACACCTTGGATTGGAGACTAATGGGTATCCAATTTTGTAAAATGGAGAGAACACACATAAACTGACCACTACACACGTGTGAGCACCGCCATCAGTCCGATTGGCCCGGGCTTGGGCTGTGAGGTGTAATTTCTTTTTTGCGAAAATAATTAATTTATTTTATTTTCGAGCGTTGCTCGTCCAGATTCGTTGAACTGACCAGATACGATGAACTAACCGTTTCGCATCTGATAGAGCCATTATGGTCATTCTTATCCGCTGTTGACTTGAGGCGCAAGTTCTTCGTTCTTATCTGTTGAGGATTTTTCTCCAACGACTTACTTGTGCATCAAGTCCAATTCTCTCCTATAAACTGGAATAGACGTGCAGGGCCATAAACGCACAGGCTTTTGAGAATACACCTATGGAAGAGGTTGTGTGTGGTTTTGATGATTAGAGATAGAGTTCAAGACTACGAGTCACTCTTGTTGAATCTAAATCTAAACCGCTATGCAAAGGTTCAAGTCATATGACACCTCTGCTTAGGCACAATCTTACGGAGGCGTTTGACGCTACTTCTGGAACTTCTTTTTAAATTCAAGTGGGGGATTGTTGGACCTTTGGTAGTTGTGAATTGAAAAAGTCCCACATAGTTAATCCTAGTAATTCCAATGCTATTATTGTTTTATATTTTTATTTCTGTTAAAAAAGGCTTTATAAAAAATCTGTTTTAAAAAGGAGGTGAAAAATCTAATTGAAATTGAAATGTTAAAAATTGGAGAAAATTTTGTTCAAAAAAATTGCAAAAAAAAAACTAGGCGGGCGAGCCCGCCAGCCCGCCAGCCCGCCACTTGGCGGGGCGGACCAGTATGTTGAGCTCGCGGTTAATTGGCGGGCCAACCCGCCCCGCCCCTATTTTAGCGGGCTTTAGGCAACAGTTTTGACTGGGTTGTTTTATCCTGGGGATGTCGTGGTTGATAGCCTGCCTTGCACAATTTTGAGCAGTGCCACGAAACGTCTTAAAAAGAGCGACCTAGTCCGCGACTCAACCCAGTAATTTTTTCGGTAATTGATTTTCTGAAATACTTTCTGAAACTCAAAACCAACGAGAATTTTGCTACTGCAGATCAATTATGATTGACGAAATATAGTTCTTCCTTCGTTACATGCGAAAGAAGAATGTAATAATGCTATAGAAAAGAGAATGGTATAGATTATATAGACTTTGGAGCTTTTCCAAAGGTTCTAATTTCATATATGACAGGAAAATATAAATTAAAATCACATACTGCTAGAAACTCATTTATTTGATATAACAGGATGTACAAATTAATTACAATTTACAACAGATTAATCTCATATATGTGTAATATACAACATATAGAGAGAAGCATTGTGTGGATAGCCAAGACAAGACTGAATGCAAGGCCATGGACTTCACAGTGTCCATATAACAACCCAACAGGTTCAGTACATCCAAGATAAATCCTGCCTGAAAGACACAGTTTTTGCAGCTCCTTGGACACCTCTTTCAGAAATTTGAGGACAATCTTCAACGGCCAAGAAATCCAACTTGAATGATCCAACAAGTGGCTTTAATCCATCATCTGATATTCCCAAACACTTGCTCAGCCGTAAAATACATAATCGGGGAAATTGACTTACAAGCTGTACCCCCTCATCACTAATCTCTTGGCACCTAACAAGTTCAAGAGATTCAAGATATTCTGCACTGCAAAGAGCTTCCATTCCAACATCATTGAAGGAATAAACATGATCGAGGGAAAGCTTCCGAACCGGGCACTTTTGAATCAAGCAAAGTATTCCACTCAATGTGAATGACGAAGATGAGGGAAACTCCCCGTCAGAAAAAGATATCCTCACTGATTCCAACTTTGAGCAATTTTGAGCCAAGGCTTTCAAACTCTCATCTGTTAATCTCAACGGATTATTCACCAAGGAGGGAAGCGAAAAATCAGATGGAACTCTAAACGAAACCGATCGAAGGTCACTTGATCTTTGAGATAAACAAATAATGTCAAAATCTCTTACACCAACACACATGTCAAGGTGAATTTTTTCCAAGTTTTTACACTTTCCCAACACACAAGCAAGCCCTCTTGCAGGACTGATAATGCAATTCACCAAGCTTAATTCCAGCATATTTTCACACGGGACATGCTGCTTTTGCCACCTATCTACAGACAATCGATCATAAACTTTCATATATCGGTAATTCGCATCGACTTCAAATTGCAATCTTTTAAGCTTCTGCCAACCAAGGCCAAGCTTAATCAAGTCACCTTCACCAATGGCCCTGCAATTCTTAATGGAAAGGTCCTCAAGTGTTCCAAGCTTGCCAAGGTATTCAAGCCACTCGACACTGCTAACATTGAGACACCTAATAAGGTGAAGCCTAGAGAGATTCTTACAACCAACAACAAGAGATAATATTCCACAACCAGTGATTCTTGGAGTGAAATTCAACCTCAAAGATGAGAGTTTGGAAGAAGAAGCCAAGTAACGGAGACCCACATCAGTGATAAAAGTGCAGTAACTCAAGGAGAGATCAGAGAGTAAAGGGCAATGATTTGCAAGAATGAGAAGACCCTTATCATCCAATTGTTTTCCTAATTTGGACATCCAACCAGAGTATGTGATCTCAACTTTGGACAAGTTGAGAAACCTAGTACAAAGGCATGTCAAAGCTTCATCTGCAGGATCCATTCCACAACCAACCTTAAGAGATTGCCTCTGTGCATTATCTAAATGGTAAAGCCTTTTACAAGCAAGGGAAATAGAGTTTCTGTCACTGCATTTCTTTATCCTACTCAATATCTCCCATATGATATGATCTGGTATGCTATCCATCAAATTTTTCTCCTCTACAAAAAAAGTATATCAATATAAATTCCTCATCTCAGACTCATTCACCACACAAAAATACAAAAATAACCAAATCATAAATAACTCAACATAGGAATAGCAATTCATTTGCGTTTTGTTCCTCTAAACAATGCACACAGACACACAAAATAATAAATATTAATGAAATTAAATAACATAGAATAAAAAAACATGTATTGCAATAAATTAGACAGATCTGACTGAAATTTCGAAAAGGGCGGAGTAATGGTTAATTCAATTGGATTAGTGAAAGCATAGGGGTAGAAAATTTAACATGAGAGCGAAGATTATACTTATATGGTAAAATTATCAAACTGGGTAATTGAATGGTATCAGCATCAAGTGTGGTGTAATTGAGAAACAAGCCCTTTCAATTTTCTGGGGAGAAGAATAAGATGATATTGTTGTTAATGAAACAAGCGTGAGATGGCATGAGAAAAAAAAGGAAGTGAAGAAATCATCCATTACCTACTTGCTAATATGACGGATCAGAAAATGCTGCAATTGCGTGAAGAAGAAGATGAAGAAACAAAAATTACTATTTGCATTGATCGAATAAGTAATATGGATCTTGCAGCCCAAAGTAATACGTCGGCCGGGTTTGTAGTTTTCAAGCCCAAACTCAATTCAATTCCGGCCCACCAAGAGGTGGTAGTTGTTAGGGTCCCATTTTTTGTACCCCACCTTGATATATGATACCCCCCACAACCTCTATAAAATACCCAAAATACCCTCCAACCTTAACAAAAACTTAATTTTCTTTCTCATTCTTCACTTACTTCCGTTCTACACAAAAGTAAGTCCGAAATTTTTTCTAAACGGAAATACGTAAATCCGTCAAGTAGGAAGTATGCAAATTCGTTTTGAGTTTTTTTCCAAAACGGATTTACATACATCCGTATACATTTCTTATTTTTGGAAACGAATGTACATGAATCCGCAGTCAAAAAAGAATTTTTCAGACAGATTTATGTACATCCGTAGTTCATGATTTTCTGTAAAATGCCTAACGGATTTATGGTAAATCCGTCGTTCAAATTTTTCTAAAAATTAACTAACGGATTTACCATAAATCCGCAGTTCATTATTAATTTTTTTTCAATTTCTTTTATTTTTTATTTTCAGTGGTGCTTAGCAGAGGTAGAGGCAACAGAGTTATAGACTCGAGAAGGGATTTCGTGATGCAGAGTGGATCGTCACAGGCTGGTGGTATGGGTGAACCAGAAGAAACTCCGGTTAGTACACGCACAGGGATCAGGTTTGCCGGTCATGCTTCTCGACGACATAGACGTGTCCTGGAGCGATATAGATAGCAGGCTCCTCAGCGGGACATGGAGAGTAGGAGCAGACTGCTGGTCAGGACTACTACGATGGCCAGGCTGCTGGTCAGGGGGTTATGCGACGCTGATCATGGTACGATTATTTATTTGTTTATTTAACGAGTTTATTTTTTTTTTAGT
The DNA here is from genome assembly GCA_039519185.1 of Astragalus membranaceus. Classification (NCBI taxonomy): domain Eukaryota; kingdom Viridiplantae; phylum Streptophyta; class Magnoliopsida; order Fabales; family Fabaceae; genus Astragalus; species Astragalus membranaceus. The sequence goes on along the minus strand of CM076846.1, from coordinate 227,284,198 downwards.
GTTTTTTATTTTAATGATATTTTTTATTTGTTATTTCAGACATGGATATTTGAGTATTTTCCCAACATATGTGTGCTGACTACCACTGGGGAGGATGAGGGACCACGTTGTGGGTTTTGGAAGAGGAGGAAGACTGATGTTGGGAAGCTGGAGGAGTACCGTAGGAGGCTGGATGCATTGACCCATACTGATGTCATCTGGAGACCTTTTCAGAACCATAGACATCTGAGGCCGGAGGACCAGTTCTCATTATACAGGGGCTTACTTACCTGGGGGGACATCACTTTCCCCTACATGCCGGATAGGTGCTTACTTGCTAATATGAGAAAAAAAAAATGAAGTGAAGAAATCATCCATTACCTACTTACTAATACGACGGATCAGAAAATGCTGCAATTGCGTGAAGAAGAAGAAGAAGAAACAAAAATTACTATTTGCATTGATCGAATAAGTAATAAGTAAGGGTTTTTTTATACCCCCATCAACTACCTTCTACCTCCACACAATACCCTAATCCCGAAAATACCCCTGACATAAATAACAAAAATTGACTTTTGGAAGATTCTCTGGTGGGAGACCACTTGACCTGGTAATCGGATTTACCTAAATGCAAGGTAAATCCGATTAGCTTTAAATACGTAATAAATACACACGCATAAGTCAAATCGGATCTATCAAACTGATAGATAAATCCGATTTGACCATTTAATTCAGTATAGAAAGCGAAATTTTAATTAATCGGATTTAGCTAAATCTGATGCGCAATCAGATTTACGTAAAATCTTTTAATGAATCGGATTTACCTCGATGGGGGTATATCCGATTTTGAAAAATACAAAGCGAATTTACGTTTGGGGTACGTAAATCCGATTTTGTTTTTTTTTTAAATTACTTTTTGTATAACTGTTGTTCTATTTTGAAACAGATATTGTGCATATAGAGTCGCAGGTTATTCCTTTCGTGGTAGACACTACAGAGGCATTCTGGACGGAAATGGTATATTTTTCAAACTAATTTTCTTAATCAAAGCTTGGTAGATATTTAATTAATTAAGTACGTAACATTTATCTATTTTTTCTATTTTGTAGATATTTTCTACACGCGAGGATGTTGAAGAGTGGGCTAACGCGGTTGGGAGGCGTATTGGAGTTGCGGTTATCATTGTAAGATCTGACAAAGCTAGAGTTAAAAGGGGTTCTAGAGATAAGATTATTTTTGGTGCGAGAAGCAAGGGAAGTGGTCTAATGATTCTAGAGTTTTCGGGTCTAAGAAAATAAGCTGTCCGTTTACATTGAGAGCTACTTGTACAATACGTCATGGGGGTTGGCATGTGAATGTTAGGTGTGGTCTTCACACACATGAGTTGCTTACTACCCCGGTCGGGTCGACAACTTTTGGTCGTTTAACTAAGCCGCAGAAAGCTATTGTTAATGAGCACACTGATCTGAATGTTGCCCCGAAAGATTGTCTTACTGCTTTGAAGAATCATTATCCGGACAATGTCACTTCTCTTCCTCAAACATATAGGCAGCGTTACGCCTATAGGTCTTCTAAGAGGGGTTCTAGAACGGACATTCAGGAGCTTTTGAGATTGATTGAGTCGCAAAATTATTTATGTTGGAGCAGAAAAGTTGAGGGTTCCGATGTGGTCAGTGACATGATGTGGGCGCATCCAACTTCTATTAAGTTATTCCGGTTATTTCCAAAGGTTCTTATTCTTGACACCACCTACAAGACCAACAAATACAATCTACCTCTATTGGAGATTGTAGGAGTCACTTCAACGGAGTTAACTTTCTCGGTTGCTTTTGCCTATTTTTCACACGAGCTTGGAATTCATTTTACTTGGGCATTGCAGCAACTAAAAGAATTATTTGACTTGCACGGGCTTCAGCCTCAGGTATTCTTGACTGACAGAGATCTTGGTCTTATGTCCGGTATTCTTGATGTCTTTCCTTCGGCTACAAATTTGTTATGTCTTGGCACGTGACTAAAAATGTGAAAGCGAGGATTAAAGAGTTGGTGCACGTGGATAGGCAAAAGGACGTCCTCTCTCTTTGGCATAACATTATTGATTCACTTAACGAGTCAGAGTACTCAGCTCACTTGAAGATTTTTGAGGACTACTGCGTTGATTTGTCTGCTCTTATTAAGTATGTGCATGACACGTGGTTGACAAAACATAAGGAAAGATTTATCTTGGCATGGACAAACCAGATCCCACACTTCGAGAATCAGACCACCAATAGGTACTTTGACACGTGTTTAGTATTTTTATCATAGTTTAAATTTTTTTGACACGTGTTTAGTCTTTTTATCGTAGTTTAAATTTTTTTGACACATGTTTATTGTTATTATTTAAGAGTCGAGTCAGCTCATTGGACTTTGAAGAGACATTTGAGGACTTCTGGAGGTGACTTGTCTAAGTCTTTTAAATCTATGCATGAGATGCTTACTCTTCAATTTGATAAAGTCATCTGGTCTTTTCAAAGAAGCATAAACCGTATAGAAGTGGCTTCCAATACTCCTTTGTTTAAAAAGCTTCGCGGTGTTGTGTCTTTAAATTCTTTGGATCATATTGTTAAAGAGTTTTCAAAATCGACATCTGGGATTGGATATGACAAAGTTCGATGTGGGTGCATTATTAGAAAGACACATCTTCTTCCTTGTGCTTGTGAGCTAGGTGTGTACCATGTCTCCGGTACTCCTATTCCGTTGGATGTTGTAGACGACCATTGGAAAAACTTGAGTTTGGATTCTATAGATGATAAATTCTCTGCTGACTGTGATATTTCTTACCAAATGGAGATGATTTGGGCGAGATATAATCGTATGACTCCTGAGGAGAGATTTGTCCTCAAGAAACAACTTAATGAGCTTGCATTCCCTACCACTTCTTCAATGGTTGCACCACCATTTAAAGTTAAAACAAAAGGTGCACCAAAGAAGAAAAAGCAGAAATTATATGATGTCAAGCGTGATCCTTCTGGGCGGGAGCATGTGGATGAGAAGATGAAACTGACTCAAGAATCTGGGACTTCTTGTAAAAATTCATCACAACGGTCTTCTTGTATAAAATCATCACAGCGGTCTTCAAAGCTACCTCAGAGTGTTTCTAAAAAATTAACACATCAGGGTGAGACTAAATTCAATTTACCATCGGTTCCTCATCACGTGCACTCTTATGTGGAAAAAATTATTGATGTTGAAAGGGATGGTAATTGTGGGTTCCGAGCAGTGGCGGTTGGTCTCGATCTTGGGTGAGGATAGTTGCCCTATAATTAGGCAAGATTTAATCAAAGAAACAAAGGAGATGGGGCAACTATATACTTACATGTTTGGAAAGGACAGGCTTGCAGTGCTTAGAAAAGCGTTACCCATTGAATACCTCGGTTTTCAGAAGGAGGATAAGTGGTTGAGTTTGCTTAAGATGGGGTACTTTATAGCTACTAAGTATAATGTGGCCCTAGTTCAATTGTCTTTGGATATGAATTTTACTTATCTTCCTCTGAGAGGTAGTTATTCTTCTTCTAAGTATAAAATCATATCTATTGTGAACGTCAGGGATATCCATTGGATGCATATTTCGATCTCGCCTGTCTGTCTGTTGCCTCCAGTTGCTTTGATGTGGTCTCATAATCGATCAAAAGAATCTACTTCATGGTTGGATCCTTATACCGGCCGTTTTGCCCTTTGGCAGTCTACCGCTTTGAAGATGCCCCATCTCCCTCCCACTGATGCGCCGACGATTGATGCCTCGTCTCCCTCCCTACCACTGGGGAGGATGAGGGACCACGTTGTGGGTTTTGGAAGAGGAGGAAGACTGATGTTGTGAAGCTGAAGGAGTACCGTAGGTGGCTGGATGCATTGACCCATACTGATGTCCTCTGGAGACCTTTTCAAAACCATAGACATCTGAGGCCGGAGGACCAGTTCTCATTATACAGAGGCTTTCTTACCTGGGGGGACATCACAGTCCCCTACATGCCGGATAGGTGCCTTCGGTAATTTGGATACGTCCAGACCATCCCTCGTCCTCCGCTTGAGGGTCGCCCCTCTTATACAGACGTGGTGATGCGAGTGACCAGATGGACCGACAGCGTGCAAGAAGTTCTTAGCCCGACTACTGCAGCCAGAGATATCGATGAGCTTCATCCACCTTACTTGCCCTAGTACTTTAGGGTTTCAGTTCCCCGGCTTCTTCCACCACCAGTACCAGCAGCAGGACTAGCTGCACCAGCACCAGGAGTTATAGGACCTGAGGAGAGACTGATGCATATTAGTCAGCGGTTACGCATTTTGCTACAGTCCGGAGACATTCCTCGATGCTCTCTAGCGTATGCCACACTCTAGGGACTGGTTGATTATGCAGAGGGAGGCGACCCTGATCCTGGCTCCGATGAGTTTTTTGTATTGCTATTATATCCATTTGAACTATTCTGGATTTATCTATTTGTATTTAGTATTACTCCGTTAGTATTATACTCGTTAAATTTAAAATTTATTTTCATTAATGCAAAAGTAGATTACAACAACAACACAACCAAACATAAAAACCAAAGCATGATAGAACATAAAAGTTAAAACACAACAACAAATACAGTTCTTAAACTCCCGGTCCTCCAGCATAACAACTGCGTATAATCTCATTGACGCTCCGTTGAGTCTCCACGTACAGCTCCAATGACCTACGATTCTGAAGCATGTCATGGATGTTCAACATGCTTCGTACGTCATCATCAGTCTTGATCCTCATGGACGAGAAGTAAATGCTGCCATCATCTCGATGATCGGGTTTGCGATACGAATTACTAGTAACCTCACGGTCATCACCAATCACTTGAACTTTGATCTCCACTTTATCTTTCAAATCGTTGAAGGTGATGTCTTCGCGGAGCCTGCATAAAATAGGCTTTGGACATGAGAAGAAGATACCATCTTCTCTTATGGTGATTTGGCAGCCATGGTGAATAGCGGTAAGTCTTATCTCGCTTGAGTACTGAGTGGAACAAATGTTCATTTTGGAGTGAAATGTTGGTGTGAAAGAAATGAGGGTTTAGGGGGGTATTTATAGCAATGGTCACTGATTATCAACCATTGATAGTGTCAGTGCGAGCTACGCCATTGGAGCACAGTTACCAAGACGAACAAAAGTAAGCCGTTGATCAAAAGTGTCGGTGGAATCCTGGCCGTTTATTTTTTAAAATTTTTGTAACAACGGATTTATCTATTAAATAGATAAATTCGTTTTGAAAAAAACCAAAACGGATTTATCTATTTGTTAGATAAATCCGTTGTCAAAAATTAAGATAACAGATTTACCTACTTATTAGATAAATTCGTTATGGTTTTCTTCGAAACGGATTTGTCTGATGAATATATAAATCTGTTACAGTAAAATAACAAAACGGATTTAAGTTTCTCTGAGGTAAATCCGTCGTGTTAATTTTACTTAACGGATTTATGTTTTTTCCACGTAAATCCGTTGTACAGTTTTTTTAAAAATGGATTTATCTGATTAAATGATAAATCCGTTTTGGTTTTTTTTTTCAAAACGGATTTACCATTCAATTACATAAAAAAAATAACGTGGGGGTATCATGTATCAAGGTGGGGGTACAAAAAATGAGACCCTAGTTATTATCCTCCTACCTGCTTGTCATAACCCCGCGCATTTGCGCTGAAGGTACCAAATTATCCCTTCCCAACACTAAAAATAAAAGAGTTTATTTGCTACTCGACGTAAACCTTTTTACAATCACAACTAATAACAATTCATGGTATGGTTGACATATAAGGTGATTACTAATTGACTAATTTGTTTTCAGTAACGTGTCAACTTGTAATTAGTAGATGGTGTAAAACACTTATACACTTTTTTTTGACTGGACACTTGTACACTTTTTTTTGTTACCATGTCATTGGTGCATAGTTTCCATCGGCTTTGCCGGTGACGCCCCCTTCTACATTTAAATCTCCATTTTCCCCGTATTGGGACTATATTTTCCCAAAAATTTAAGAGAGCGAAATACAATAGTCACCCATTTACTTCTGACTATAAAACCAATATAAGTTAATTGACGCTTGTTCTAATGAATAATTGGTTCAAAGCTTGTCTACCAATCTATTCGGGGATGAGTGAAACATTGACTTACTACGTAAAGGTTCAAATCGTAAGATACCTTAGCCGAAAACATGTGATTTTCGGCATAATGAGATTTGGATTTATTTTGAAAATGGCAGGGGATTGTGGGGGATTTCCAAAATAATAGGAATCCAATAACATTAAAGTGAAAGAGAAACACAATGTTTCTTGTTCTAAAGGTGTGTCCTTTGGTGACTAGTAGTTGTGTTCTTTCATAAACATTTGTAGTGAAGAGACACCCTATCTTCACCAATTGGTATGAGTTGGTATATATATATATAGAACAACTTTACAAGTAGAAAGCATACACATAGAGATTGTCGACAAAACTTCACCAAATTCAATATTCCAAATCATTCTCTTTCTTCCTTTATGCGCAAATTGAAGTTAGGGAACTATTGTTCTGTAAAATACCGTTGACGATAGGCTTGGTGTGGGTATGCAAACCATGTCAAGAAACTCCATTGTATCCTGAAGGAGATTCGTCGTCTAATCTAGAATGATTGGGGGGGCGAATCGAACCTAAAACTCAGTGTTATACACGCCTTGGAGTCTTGCGCAATGATGAATTCACTTTCTCATTTGTTCTTTATTGTACATGATATTCACAATTATTTGAACTAATGATTTTATATGTTTGGTTGTTCTTCTTTGTCGCAGCATTATTCCCACGAACAAATGTTCTCACAGATTTTTATTACCAAAAAGATACTTTTGTAAGCCCTTTTAAGGTGTCTCAAGGAGGGATAAGAAAAAAATGAAGGGGAAAAAAGAATGAAAGATAGGATGAAAACAACAAATATTGGGTGTAGATAAAAAATAAGTTTTTTTTTACTCAAGATAAAAAATTAAGCTATTTCGTATTATCCTCTCATTTAATTTAATGTAAAAGAATCCAAAATAATTATGAAGGGACCCATAATTGTTTTTTTTTGACAATATACCCACATATTGTTTATTGAGTTTTTTTTGAAGCAAGTTGTTTATTGAGTTAGGATAATAAAAACATATATAAACTAGTTTTGTATTTTTCTCGTTTATATTGTGTGGTAATTAAAAAAATGAGGAAGTACCGGAGATCTAGCGATGAAAAATTTAATATTAAGATGTGGACGTGTCCTAATTTAATTGATAAATAGCAGTGGTCCCTAGTTATGTCGAAAAAGATAAACGGTAACCAACACAGTTCGCCTGGTGACTTAATCTACCTTGGGACACGAGAGCTCGACCCAGTGCTCTCGGATTTAATTCCCACGATAGACAAACTTGGTGTTGAGCAGTACAATATTTGATTTTAAGCACGAGGGAAGATTAATAAAAAAAAAAAATAAATAAAGGGTGAAAAGTACGTAAGTTTTGTTCCCATTGAAATTAAAAATAAACGTGCATTCGGCCCCCCAGCCCGAATTGTGTCTCCTTGTAAAGTCACTTTCCTCCATATCTATAAATGCATTTCATTTGGGCCAGCAAGCCAAGTCTTGTTGTTTTGTGCTGTACCTACCTAAAATTCCAGAAACAATGGAGGAGGAGGATGTGGCATGGCAGAATTTGTTCTCCGATTTGGTAACAAAATTAAAAGTATACTTTAATGTTTGTTTGTGATATTGGTATTGCTTGGTTAATTAATTAATTAATTAATTAATTGATTGATTTACCAGGAAATGGAAGATAGTGATTTCTTCAACCAGGCGCATCATCTACTACTACAGCAAAATATCTCTTTCGAGTTCGACGACGAAGAATTGATTCTTGGAGAGTTTGGCTTCTCCTCTATGTCGTCTTCTCATCAGGACACAGATGCTGCCATCCCCAACCACAATAGCAACAACCCTAACTGTTCCCAATCAGATAAAAGGAAAGAAAGAAACTCTCACAACATGCTGGAAAGAAAAAGAAGACTGGAACTCTCCCAGAGATTTAAAGCACTTTCAGACATTATTCCTGGCATCAATAAGGTTAGTTATTTTTAACTCTTAAAGATCATATTAAACATCACACAATTCGAACAACTATGAAAAATGTTTGGCCTAGCTAGCTAACAATATTGTATTTGTGGGTTGTGTTGGGCTTTATGATGTCTAGACTGACCAGGGCTCAATACTTAAAGAAGCAGTCGCTTATGTGAAACAACTTCAAACTCGAATAAGGGAGTTAGAAGAACAAAACGAAGGAATTGCCCCTTACAAAATAAACTCTGACGAACACTGCAACAAACTCCCTGAAGTGGAAGCAACAGTCATGGAAAAGGAAATACTCATCCGAATTCATTGCAAGAAAGACTATTGCATTTTGCTCAAAACGTTGTCCCATATTAGAAATCTTCATTTCACCATTGCAAGTCACACTGTCTTACCATTTGGCAAATTTTCATTAGCTGTTACCATTCATGCTAAGGTAAATAGTTCAAATTAAGAGATTCATTTCAATTATTCAAGTCTGTTAACATTGAGAAATTGTGATTGGTAATTACTTAATTAGATCAAAACTTATAATTTAATTTTGCAAATTGTTATACATATGTTGCAGGTGGTGGGTGACAAATGCAACATTGAAGTGAAGGATCTAGTGAATAGCCTAAAAAAAGCTCTCTTGGACTGACCTGATCACAAACAATACTGATGGATCAGTGCGCGACCGCCAAACTAATCACTACTCTCTTGGAGCTCTCTAGCTCTCTAATATGTGGATGGGAATGCCCAATACATTGGTTTCAATCAGCTTGTAATGCTCCTGCCAATGAATGGATTTTTTTTTTTGATAACCAAAAAACTTTTATTAAAGAAAGTACCGGTAAAGGGGGTACTCCAACCCGTAACATCAGGGACGGAGGGACAGGTATGGTTGGGATGGCTGGAGCCCCCCTATTCTTTCAGCAAAACACCCGACTTCTCTTCTCAGTCTTTCAGGTGCACTTTTCTATTATCTGTGATACTTTCCTCCGCTCTGCGTGTCTATTGACTTTTCCGTGGTTTAGAATTGATGACATCTGCCAATTGATAAAGAAATTCTATCCACTAGACTTTGCAGAATATAATATGTTACATTTGAGGACAGAATTTGAGCACTTTGATCATGTGAGACAACTTCCTGATTTTGGAGCATTAAAAACTACTTCTGATCTATGTCATTGGATGATAAAAGCTAGAAAAGCACTAGCTTACCCTCTTATATATAGGCAGGGTCATCCATGGGCCTGTGCGGGCTGTGCTACCGCACAGGGCTCCAGCCCATTACTAAATTTTTTGGGCCCAAAATTTGTGGGCGATAGAATTAATATATATACGTTTGACGTTGAAACTTGACACAAGTCGAAGTCTCTGTCCGAACGGTTAGGCGTGTGTTTTCTATCTACCGGATACCGAGTTCGAATCACACGGGAGGCCAAGTTTATCACTTTTGCATTTTTTTATTTTATTATTATAGCCCTGGCCGGCTGGCCCAAAAAATATTATAGGCCCCCCAAAAAAGTAATTCACCCTAGCAAATCCCTTAGCCTTTCCCTTACTATTAATCACCGCCTCCGCACATTGAATCATCACAGCACACAAACCATCAATTGCACATTAAATCATCACAGCAAACTGTTAATTCGGTTAGCAAACTGCTACAATCAAATAATATGCTTATTGATGTTGCTATGGAAAAAATAAAGGAGTTGATTTCATTTTTTGAGAGATATAGAGACACTGGTTTTTCCAATGCCTTGGATACTGCTTTGGACATTTAGCATCGGGTGTTTAAACACCCGACGCTAAATGTCCAAAGCAAATACATTTAGCGTCGGGTGTTTAAACACCTGACACTAAATATCTAACGCAACTACTTTTAGCATCGGTTGTTTAAACACCCGACACTAAAAGTAGGCGCGAAAAATTGAATCTTCCATTTAATTGCAAAAATGCCACCGGTCACACATTTAGCATCGGGTTTACAAGAAAGGCTTAATGGATTAGCATTGATAGCAATTGAGAATGATCTTTTGGAAACAATACAATATGAAGACTTGGTTGATGACTTTGCTTCAAAAAGTGTTAGAAGGATGACTCTTTTTAAGTAGTTAGAGTGTTTTTTTTGACAAAAGTTAGAAGGTTTATATTAGTTTAAAATTGTGTTGAGATGTTACTTACAATTTAAATAACGAAGTTTGAGTTTTATTGATTTATTTGATAAAAGTCTACTTAGGGCCCCACTTTTTAGATTCGAACAGGGCCTCCAAATTGTTTAGGACGGCCCTGTATATAGGGTGGTAACTCTTATTCTCACACTTCCTGTCACTACAGCTACTACTGAGCGGTCTTTTTCAGCAATGAGCATAGTAAAGACTATACTTCGCAACAAGATGGAAGATGAATTTTTGAGCGATTGTCTCTTAATATACTTTGAAAAGAGAATTGCTAAAAAGTTCACCGTAGATTCAATTATAGATGATTTTCGTGACATGCAAGAAAGACGCTCTGTGTTTTGATAAAATGTTAATGTAATTAATATATTTGGATTAAATTATTACGTTGTTATTCATGAAATATTTTTTGTGGAGATTTTAATTTTTTAGCTAGCCCCCCCAATAATCAAATCCTGGCTCCGTCCCTGCGTAACATTCAATTACATAGATTTAAAACATTCTATAGGATTGTTATTTGTTACACTACAACATTTTGGCCCTACGGCAATGCCTAAAATTGCTACTCTTAAAAAACCGTTGCCTTAGGTAGAAATGGCAACGGTTTTATGAAACCGTTGGTGTTTTAAATTTTTTTTTATTTTTATTTTCGGCAACGGCTAGGAACCGTTGCTTAAAGGTAAATAGCAACGGTTTTTTGTTTTTATCTTTAGCCAACGGTTTAAAACCGTTGCTTAAAGTTCAATACCAACGGTTTTTTGGTTTATCTTCAGCCAACGGTTTAAAACCGTTCCCGAATGGAAACGGCAACGGTTTTGTTACATCCACAGCCAACGGTTTAGAACCGTTCCCATATATATCAAATATTAAAAAAAACTGAAAAAATAGCGCTATATCATGGCGCGTATATTTCGCCTATTAAGTTAATTAACCTTTCTTTTAAAAAAAAAAAAACCAAAACCTACGCGTTGGCTGAACAAAAACAAAAACCTAAACAAAAACAAAAACAAAATCAGAGAGTAAACCTAAACAAAAACAAAATCAGAGAGCAAACCCATCGATTCACCTTCACCAGCGATTCACCTACGCGTTGGCCAGAGAGAGTAAAACAAAACCTAAACAAAAACAAAATCAGAGAGTGAACCTTCACCAGCGTTTCACGTTCACCCTTCACCAGCGATTCACCTTCACCTAAACCTAAACAAAACCCATCGTGATTCACCCCCACCGATTCACCTTCACCTTCACTTTCACTGATTCTAACCAGCGATTCAGAGAGAGTAAAGCACCCAATACGCGTGAAGAGTTCGATTTCATCACCGCAAGGGCGTTTTTCTTCACGTCCGAACCTTCTTCTTCTTCTCTGCATATCACACTGCAAGGGCGTTTTTCTTCATTTACTGGTGAGTTCTCTTCTACTGGATTTCAATTTGAATAAACCCTAGTTAGGTTCAGTTTTCAATTTCACATCATCTATTGGAATAGTTTGCGATTTCAAACCCTAGTTAATGCTTCTTTTATTTTTTTTAATATTCATTCATATATTTTAGTGTTCCAGTTAATATATACTGTACAGTTAGTATTGGAAGCATTGTATTGGAAGCATAGTTAATATATACCTCTGTTTGTCTTTTGATAATTTTCTTTCATGTTTGTAGCCTTAGTCTTAGAAAGTGAATGTTTTGTTCTAACAGCTACTTGATTTCTTCTCTGTGACAGAAAGTTATTTTAAAGGTGGAAATTAATGAAGACAAAATCAAGCAAAAAGCTACGAAAGTTATTTTGAAGGTATATATTCTGCTTGCTGGTAAACTATTCTGCTTGCTGTTAAACTATTCTGCTTGGTGGTAAACTTCTGTTGGTGATTGCATATGTTATGTCCAATTGTATGTGGGATTGATAAGTGAGTCTTCTGTTAGAATAGAAGATAAGGAGAAGTTAGTGTTAGTTAGAGACTTAGAAGATATAGGGATGGTTTTGGTGTTTGTTAGAAGTTGTAATCTGATCTAATCTAACTAACTTCAACTGAATTTCATTTATGTTAATTGATACACTGTCACAGTTTATGGGGATTGATCTGTTGTTCTTTTGTTCCTACACCACTCTTCACTTGAATCCGCTCTTGTTGATGCAAAACTACTCATTGATATGAAATGAACTTGTTTTGATGATGAGAAATTGACTTTAATAAATTAGAGCTTTCTAATTAAGCTTCTTTTTTGTAGGAAAAATACAATGTACCTGAGAAAGGAAAGAGGGTCGTGTATGCTATTATAGATGAAGCATGGAGGCGGCATAAGTGGGATATTAAAAAGAAACATTTTAGCCAATATAAAACCTTGCGCGAGCGGTTGAAGAATCGTCCCGATGACATACCAGAGGAACACTTTAAAGCATTGATGGAATATTGGAGCCTTAAGCCCGTTCAAGTAAGAAATAGTGATATTTGTGTTTTGTCTTACATTCATTTCTCAAATTTAATAAATTGCAATTTCCATTAATCAACTCAGGAAACCAGTCAGCAAAATGCTCAAAATATAGCTCAACAAAAATGCAGACATCGAGCTGGTCCTGTAAGCTTTGCTCGCATAAGGGAGACAATGGTAAATTAGCTTATTTCATGTTTCCTCCTAGTAAATCAATAATTCAGATTTTGCTATTGTGTTAATGAGCTTATTATCTTGGTAGTGTGCAAGTAGTGAAGATGGAGAGCCTCCTTCTCAACTTGAGTTGTTCATCGAAACACGCCAAAGTAAGAAAGGAAAGCAATTGAACGAAGAAACAAATGATACAATTGTAAGTTTTATCAAATGAATTTATCATTTGATTCATTTCAAATATAATAATGTATATCTTTAATTAAGTGTGATTGTTTTTTAAATATGGTAGATAAAACTTCAAGACTTCGTGAGTTCTGGTCATTCTCCTTCGGAAGCTTTTCAAAAGGTGGTTGGTAAAGAAAAACATGGGAGAGTACGTACCCATGGAAGAGCGGTAACACCTACTATGTTGAAGAGAAATGAAGAAGTTTTAGAAATGAAGAGAGCACATGCAAATGAGATGGAAAAACTAAGAAAAGAAAATGCCGATAAGATGAATGAACTTGAAGAGAAACTACAAGAGAAACTACAAGAGAATCAGAAGGGCATGGAGAAAAAGTTTCAGCTTCTAGTAAAGACCGTATTAGATCAAAATAACTCAGGGTTGAATGTGGAGGCTTTGGCAGCTATGTTTTCAACTCCGCCGGATGCTACTAGTGCTCCACGTTCTTCGACATCAACACATGCCCCGGAAGCTCATAGAGTAAGTATCTAACACCAGCTGTTTGAGTTATACTTTGAAAGTTATACTTTGAAAAGAAAACTGAATATGTTAGAATATGTGAGAAAACTGAATACTGTGAGAATTAAAACTGAATACTGAATACTGTCTTGCAATACTGTGAGAAAACTGAATACTGAATACTGTGAGAAAACTGAAAACTGAATACTGTCAAGACTTCGTGGGATTGTTTTTTAAGTGTGATTGTTTCTTCTAAGGCATGATGTCTCTCCTGGTTCTAATCTTGTAATATTATAATTTTGATCAATATAAACTGATTAAACAATTTATTGAAGTCAGAATATGTTATGTCCAATTGTATGTGGGATTGGTAAACTATTCTGCTTGTTGGTAAACTTCTCTTGGTGATTGCATATGTGGATTGATAAGTAAGTCTTCTGTTAGAATAGAAGATAAGGAGAAGTTAGTGTTAGTTAGAGACTTAGTGAATACTGTGAGAAAACTGAAAACTGAATACTGTTACGAAGCCATTGCAAAAAGATTGCCTGAAAACTGAAAACTGAAAACTGAAACTGAAAACTGAAAACTGAAACTGAAAACTGTTAAACTTCTTGTTTGTTTTTTTGCCATGTGCATACTGTTACGAAGCCATTGCAAAAAGATTGCCTGAATGATAGTTGTCTTATTTGCTGACTTGGCAAAAAAAAACAGAAGCTGGATAGTTGTCCTGTTACGAAGCTGGATAGTTGTCCTGTTACGAAGCCATTGCATACTGTTACGAAGCTGGATAGTTGTCCTGTTACGAATCCATTTCTTGTTTGTTTTTTTGCCATGTGCCTGAATGAATTTTTTACTCAAGTTTTTCATCCATTTCTTGTTTGTTTTTTTACTCAACATAATTAAGAGAGAAACAAACAGATTGCCTGAATACTAAGTCTTTAAGTATTCCAAAGCTGTCCCTATATCTCAATACTAAGTCTTTAAGTATAAAGATTGCCTGAATTCTAAGTTAATCCCATTGTTTTTACATGTTTAAAAAAACAGAAGGATAAATTCTATTCTGTAACTGAAAACTGAAAATATTGCAAAAAGATTGCCTGAAAACTATAAAGATTGCAAAAAGATTGCCTGAAAACTGAAAACTGAAACTGAAAACTATAAAGATTGCAATTGATGATCCATATTCTTTTCCTTCAACACTTGTTTTGGTGATTTTATGGCATTAATCAAATTTTGTTACTTTTGTAGGAAAATAATGAAGGTATAAATCTTGGTCTTGATGGCTTGGACTTGGATGATGAAGAGTTTGAAGACATGTGTTGAAGACATGTGTTGAAGACTTGAATGGCTTTATTTTGGAAATGGAACATGTTTTTTGTACTATTATTTTGTCAACACATTAATTATGTTGAAGACTTGTAAGATATTAATCTTTGTCTGTTAAATTATTACATGTTTGATATGTGATTGATAGCAATATTGTTGGCAACATTGAAGTAGCAATATAATTTTGTTCAACATACATTAATTATATGTTTGAAGTAGCAATATATATAGTATGTGATTGATAGCATTTTTGTATGTTAAATTGTTACACGTTTGATATGTGATTGATAGTAATGGATGTGATTGAATTAGCAATATAATTATGTGATTCAAGTAGCAAAATAAACAGGGAATGGTCAATGTTTGATGTGATTGCATTATTTGGATTTATGGCAACGGTTTGTACGTGTTGCCATAGATGGCAACGGTTCTAAAGTGTTGCCATACAACGGTTTTGGTTTCCACTTTATGGCAACGGTTTTTATGTGTTGCCATAGCCTGGCAACGGTTCTAAAGTGTTGCCATATCATGGCAACGGTTTTGATTTCTACATGTTGCCATACATGGCAACGGTTTTGGTTTCCACTTTATGGCAACGGTTTCCACGTGTTGCCATACCTGGCAACGGTTTCAAAGTGTTGCCGTATCTAACAACGGTTTTCAACCGTTGCCATAGAGTGTAAACTAAAACCGTTGCGTTCCATCTATCATTGGCAACGGTTTTCAGCTTCCGTTGCCTTTGGGGACAAATAACCGTTGCCTAAAGCTAAGACAACGCCCGAAGGTACAACGGTTTGATAACCGTTGCCGTAGCTTTTGGCAACGGTTTTATGGCTTTATGCAACGTTTTTCGACCGTTGCCGTAGGGTCAAAATGTTGTAGTGTTACACAGATCAAAAGAAGAATAACTAGATTTCCTTCCCTTCTTAGCCAAGAACCAAACCCATGAAATATATTTAATCCGGCTTACTCACTTCAGCCAATGAATGAAAGTTGTTTAATCGGAGAAAACAATCACGAAAAGTGGCACACTAGTACAAGATTGACTTTAGAAAGCACCATTTAGCATCGGTTGTTTGAACAGTCAATGCTAAATGTAGACGCAGTGGCAATTTTGCAATTAAATGAAAGTTTTCAATTTTCGCGCCTACATTTAGCATCGGTTGTTTAAACAACCGACGTTAAAAGTGCTTGCATCAAACATTTAGCATCGGTTGTTTATACAACCGATGTTAAATGTGTATGGCTAACACAATTAGCATCGGTTGTACGCGTTCTCCTATACTAACTCTCTGAACTCTCGTTCTCTCACTCTCCACTAGTGGAAAAAAGACATTTAGCGTCGGTTATCGCCCGACGCTAAATCGACCGATGCTAAATGTCAGACATTTAGCATCGGTTATTAAACCGACACTGTCACATTTAGCATCGGGTGTTCATAAACCCGATGCTAAATGTCACATTAAAAACTATTCCAGATGGCTAAAAATGACATTTAGCATCGGTTGTTTGAAACAACTGATGCTAAATGTATCAAAGGGGACATTTAGCGTCAGTTGTTTGAAACAACCGATGCTAAAAGTCCTCAAACAACCGACGCTAAAAGTCCTCAAAACTGACATTTAGCATCAGTTGTTTGAAACAATCGATGCTAAATGTATCAAAGGGGACATTTAGGGTCGGTTGTTTGAAACAACCGATGCTAAAAGTCCTCAAAATTGATATTTAGCATCGGTTGTTTGAAACAACCGACGCTAAAAGTCTCTAAACGTCATTTGATAATGACATTTAGCATCGGTTGTTTCAAACAACCGATGCTAAATGTCATTTTACACATTTTGGTTTCATCATTTTTGATCCATACGAACCCTGTTGTTTAGCATACACAATAGAAACCATACAGCATTGTTCAGAATTGTTCAGAAACAGCAACCATGCATATATACAAACAGCAACCATACAAATGACCAATTCACATAAATGACCATTAATTCACATAAATGACCAATCCACATAAACATCAACCATGCATATATACAAACAGCTCATAATTTAGTTCAAATATACAAACAGCAACCATGCATATACAACAGCAACCATATACAGCATTGTTCAGAATTACAAAATGTTCAGAATCAGAAAGTGTTAAAAAGTGTATCCTTTTGCTCATTCCGAATCTTCATAAAGAATTCTGACCAAAGGAGACGAACCTCAAAAATCTCCTCTTCGGTGTATGCTTTTGAGTTATTAAATACCTACAAGTTTAAAAATTACTCAAACAAATTATATTCAATCACGTTCTAATTAATTCTAAATAAATGTGTAAAGTATAATTGTAACCAAAAATTTATACCAGCACCCAATTTTCAACAACACCAGCTTTCACAATGGTCATCATAAACTTCATCACATAATAGCCACAATGATAACCATTCTGTTGTATTGGCATCTACACAAATGAATTAACAAAGTTAACCAAATTAAACAGAATATAAAACCATAAATGACCAATATTTTAAATTACGTACTTACCGTAGGGAACAACCACGTGGGGGCAGAGGTAGAATAACCTTTGACAGCTCTAATAAAATAATATAAAAGTATTATCAAATTTCAACCCAACTTAAGTTCAAATACTACAATCTAAACCATGATAAAAATTAAAAACTTACTTGCTAAACATGGCTTTGATTTCTTTGTTTGGTTTGCGGCTTAAGGAACACATCCAGACCACAGTATTTTGATTTGGGATTAAGATAATTAGTTGCCAATGATTGCTGCAACATTGATAAACTTAAAATTAAGCAACACACAAAGAAAAATGAATTACCAATTAGTTGAAATATTTTGCTGTTACGTACCTATGGCAAAATGGAACAATATATAATGCCTTAGTGGTGGTCATCAATTTCTCTTGAACATCTTGAAAGACAACATCCATGGAATAATGCTTCAAGCTAAGCTTGTATGGACACACAAATCCATATATGTCCTCAATACCTCTTTCAAGACAATCACGGTCGGAGAAAACAATCACGAAAAGTGGCACACTAGTACAAAATTGACTTTAGAAAGCACCATTTAGCATCGGTTGTTTGGACAGCCAATGCTAAATGTAGATGCGGTGGCAATTTTGCAATTAAATGAAAGTTTTCAATTTTCGCGCCTACATTTAGCATCGGTTGTTTAAACAACCGATGTTAAAAGTGCTTGCATCAGACATTTAGCATCGGTTGTTTATACAACCGATGTTAAATGTGTATGGCTAACACATTTAGCATCAGTTGTATAAACAACTGATGCTAAAGGTCCCTTTTATTTCTAATGTCGCGCGTTCTTCTATACTAACTCTCTGAACTCTCGTTCTCTCACTCTCGTCACTCTTACATTACACTTGGGGAAGAGACGAAAAGTAATCTTTTCTAGGTTCATGGAAAGTCCAAGTTCTCATATAGTTTCATTGTTCATGCAGGTACTTGTTTACCATGAATATGAAGCTAGAGTTCTTTCCTCAGCATCATTATCATCATTCAAAGATTGTAGTAACTGTGGTGCTAAGATTGAGAGAGCCATTGGAGGAAACTTTCAATCTTCAACTAAGTTTAGGTAGCTACTCATCCATGAAATAGTTGTGAGACTTACACGTGCTAAAGTTGGTATGATGCATAGTCAAATCTGTAGTGACTTCGGTATGCATTAAAATCATCATTTCTGTTGTTGTTTTGATAATAAGCAGACTGTTGATGAAGCTGCTCGGATTGTTGCAGCAAAAGCTATTACTGAGGCTGGAATTGGCTGTGATAGGGCATGTAGAGATTACTCCACAAGCCGTTAGTGTTTTAGGGGGATTTAGACCTCAAGGAAGAAATGTTGCTAGTACTGTGAAGGTCTATCTACATCTCTCTAATTCATGATGCAACTATTTTGCATTTGAACAACTTTTTTAATGTCTTTCTAAATAGAATGAGTCTTCGTAGGTTGTGGAGACGGCATTGGCGTTGCAACAACAGCTGTCCTTCATATTCCTTCTAGGGTGTTTTGCTGCAAGTGCTGATAAATTGTGTGTACTGGTAAAAATTCAAACACACATTATTTTATAGATGGTGTTTGTGGTTATTTTAATTTCTGCTCTACAGGTTGCTGCCAATTTTTATTCTCCAAATATGAATGTTGGAAATGAAAACTTCATCCCACTTCTCAAAAGGCTTGATGAATGCATCTCGTGAGTAAAAAAACCACTTCCATTCTATGTTGTGCCGTTGGGATGCTCAGTGTATAACATGTCAATAAGTGATTTTGACTCTGGCTTTTTCTTATACTATGATGAACAATAATGGAAATGGTATTATTACTAGTGTTAGCTTTTAGTGTTAATTGACTGTTCTTAGCTTTAATTTGTGTAATTATGTTGTGCATTTTGGTCAAGAAGTGGAAAATTTGATATTTGTTTAAGTTAAGATTATAATGTTGAATTTTGATGTAATCTGTGTATGAATAATTTGTTCAAGTTAAGATTATAATGTTGAATTTTAGTTAAGTTTTACTTGAAGTTTAAAAACTTAACAACTGAGGAAAAGCTGAAGTTTTGTTTGTTATCTTTGTTTTTGTTTTTAAAGTTTGTTATGTGTGTCGTGGCTCTAAGATTGATAATTGTAAAAGCAGATTGATATTGAACCAAATTGTGTGAATCATGCAGCTTGTTCGTTGGGACTTGTTGCGCCCGAAAAAGTCCCCGAGGGAGAACCTTCCTCGTTCACAACTTTTCCTAAGACAATGAAGCCGCCACCAATATTTATTAAGGAAAATATTAGGAAAACCTTTTTTGAAAGCGATTGGTCTTTGAAAACTGAGAGTTTTGGGTTCGGGGGTCGGTTACGCGCGAGGAAGGTATTAGCACCTCACACGTCCTCTCTACTGAGAGGGAACCTTTAATTAAATGTGTGGTTTTAAGTGTTGATTTGAAAAATATCTAATTTGCCTCTTTATGTCTTATTGACGGGACATGGCCCGCTCCTACGTATCTCCCGGTGCGATGGAGAATTCAAAGCTACGTAGTTCTTGGTTCTTTTGAAAATAATTGTTTGAAACTTATTGTGAAAATGATTTTTATTTGTTATGCTTGACGGGAGTGACCCGCTCCTACGTATCTCCCGGTGCGATGGAGAATTCAAAGCTACGTAGTTCTTCTTTGTTTGGAAAACGTTTTTTTGTTTTTTTTATCTTGTTTAATTTTGAAAATCAAGCTTTCATGGTGATCAATTGAGCAAGGGCTCCAAGTGATCACCACTAGCACTTCATTGTTAATAATCATGCAAGCAAAGGCTTCGCAAGACTACTAACAAAGTTTTTGATTTAGTGAAAATCTTTAGAAAAATTAGGCATTCATGATGATCAATTGAGCAAAGGCTCCAAGTGATCACCACTAGTACCTCGTTGTTAATAATCCTGCAAGCAAAGGCTTCACAAGACTATTAACAAAGTTTTTGATTTATGAGAAATTATTTTGGCTTGAAGAGAATTAAATTAAAAAAAACGAGAAAAAAGGGGGGTGAAATGGTAAAATAGTGTATGATTAGAAGCAGGGGGTTGTATTTTTTAAAACCGGGGTGAAATGAATAAATAGGGGTGTAAAATACAAAGGGTGGTATTTTGATAATGGAAGGTGCGAAAAGTAAGCCCAGTACCTTTTTGTTTGGTAGCCCACGCATCCTGGATCCTCAAAAGGGGGGGGGGGGGGGGCGTTATTAAAAGCCTTGGTGTAAGTAGAAATCCACAAACAACAAAAGAGAAACAAAACCCAACACACTATATCAGGCATCCTAATTTTGGGCTAAACCTAATTTTCATTCCTCCACCTTTCCAGGCGCCGCACCAGCAATTAGAGGAAAGAGAGAGAAAAAATTTTGAAAAAAGAAAGGGGAGAGATTTGCGCTGAGAGGGAGAAGAGGATGGCTTCACGGAGAAAGAGAGGGAGGACGCGGTGTTCGCGAGGAGATGTCGGCGGAGCTCCGATGCGGAGGTGCGAACGGAGGTGATGGTGGAAGGGAGAGGGGCGACAGCGAGCTCGTCTCCGGCGAAAGCGATTGCACCGACGGTAACGTTACAACGGCGACTAGATGGTGACCCGCGGAGGTGCGAAGAGGATGATGACGTTGCGTGGTACGACGACCATGCGATGGTGGGGGGAGGCTCTTCACTGGAGGAAAAAGATGACGATCGGAGACGGTGGTATGCCGGCGGCGGGGTAACCGGACACGGCGCTCCGAAGCATGCAACGGCAGTGATAGTTGAAGCGCGAATGGGGGAGTTCGTCGCGGAGGGGATGGTGGCGTTCGCCGGAAACGAAGGATTTTCCGGAGACCACTATTCACCGTGGTTGGACGTGAGTTGTCTCTTGGTTTCCACTTATCATTATTGCTCATTCTTTGAAATTAATTGGTTTCCACTAAAGAAAATGTCTATCATAATTCATTGTATTTTAAAAACCATGTTCAGTTTACCCCTTCTTTAGTTATGATTTTAGAACAAAACATATGTTGCTAACAGAGTATAATACAAATAATGAGTTATTTACTGAAGTAAGCAAAACAAACTAACTGAGCATGCATAATATTCATTCACGTTTCAGAGTTTAAAGAAGAGGTGTGGAAAAAAAAACCAACTTGGCTTTCGTGTTTCTGGAAAATTGACCTTTAATCTGCGTCTTTGTTATTTCCTTGATTCTGAAAAACGCTCTTTACTTCCTGTCACCAGATTGGCATCTTTGACACCGCTCCCTTCACTGGTGTTTGGAACTTTTCGTGATTAGGGTTTCTATTCAGAACCTCTAAAATTTTTCAACTAGTGGTAAACCTTTTCTTTCCTTCTTTTGCTGTGGACTGACTGTTTATTTATATTAAAAGCTTAGGTCTTGGCATTAATTGCTTTTGACCGGGCTTTGACTTATTTTTCAGGTTTTGGAGCGGATCGACCTAGGCCCAGCAGCTTGGGGAGCAGCTGCTGGAAACCCTAAATCTGCTGCTGCTGCCTATTATTATTTGCATTTTCGGATTTGTATTTTTTGGTATTTTTAGTATTATCATTTTTTGTATTTTTGGACTTTTGGACATCTTAGACACTATTAAATCGTAAATGAAATAAAATTTGATTTTTTTGACATTTTTAGACTCAACAAATTAAATAGACAAAATAAAAATAAAAGAAGTTGAGCCAAATATAAAAGCGAAATCGGGCTCAACTAGACAAATGCGCTAGAACGAGGCTCAAATAGAACAAATTGGCCCGCTAACACTAAAAATTAACTAGGAACCACGTTCGTGGGCCCGACTCAAAATGATAAGCCCAATAGTGAGAAAAGCTACTTAAATAAGCCCGCTTAGGTTCAACTAGGCCCAAATATCAAGATTAAACTGAAGAATGCGCGAAAAGATCAATCATTCGCACGCATGCCTAGCTTAAGTAACGGTATTTCGGCTTAATTAAACGGATAATTGAAATTGGCTTAAATTAAAAAAGGACGCTATTCTAACTACTCAAAATACAAATTAAGTAAAACAAGTGACTAGAAGAAGGCGGACAAAATTGGGGTATGACAGGACTTCAACAAATAAGGACATTAGATGTTACCTTAGTCCAGAATCCGGACCATGTGAGGAATGTGAGCAAAAGGAAATACAAATAAGCACACTCACAAGTTTCCTTATTTCTGAAACCACCCTAGACCTTGATAAAACTTGGAAACATTTTTTTCTTCATTTTTCTACTATTTCACATTTGTTTCCTTTGTTGTTAGTTGTTACAGAATTGAGCTATTGTTTGTAAAGAATTTGGCAGGTCTGCTACAAAGTGGGAAGAATTATAGTTAAAGATGATTGAGCTTGAAAATATTGGATTAAAAATGAACAAAATATAAAAAGAAACTAGACATTTAGTATCGGTTGTTTCAAACAAGTGATGCTAAATGTCATTTTTTTTATCAAGAAAATGACATTTAGCATCGGTTGTTTCAAACACAACAAGAAAAGTTGGTTTTTTCGGCGGGCAAAATCCGCCGCAAAAGTCAAAAATCCGTCGAAAAATTGGACTTTCTGGCGGATTTTTAGCGCCGGTAGCCAGCTCGCAGCAAACGGTTTCCGGCAGATTATCCGCCGGAAATCCCGCCGAAATATCCGCCGGAAATGCCGTTAAATCCGCCGGTAAAAACTTTTTTTTCTAAAAAAAAAATAAAAAATCCGCCGGAAAAACTTTTTTTTTTTGGAAAAAAAATCCGCCGAAAAACCCGTTAAATCAGCTGGTAATTAATTTTCGTTTTATTTAAAAAATTAATATTATTTTATTAAAAATTTTAATTATTGTTAAAAAAATAAAAGTTAATAATTAATTTAACTATTATTGTTAAAAAAATAAAAGTTAAAAAAAATTCAAATTTATTTATTTTAAATTAATAATTAATTTAAAAACTTTAATTATTGATAGAAAAATAAAAATTAATAATTAATTTAATTATTAATTGAATTATTTATTAAAAAAATAAAAATTAGGAATGAAAATTAATAATTAATTTAATATAGTAATTAATTTTAAATAATTAATTTAATTAATTAAAAAAAATTAAATTTTTTTTAAATAAAAAATAATAATTAAAATTAATAATATCGATCTAAATAATATTCGAAATGAAAAACAATAATAGGTTTGAACTGAAGACGCTTTAATTTAATTAAAATTTAAAATCGAGCAAAGTACTCAAATATCTATAACAAATACAAATGAAAACTTAAATATCCATACAACCGTGGTTATATTGCTTTTGCAGGTTAGAAATTGATGATGATGCATTCGAAGTTAAAATGACAAGCAGGCTAGGTTTTGATGATGATGCATATTTTTAAGCTATTAATCGATTCCTACTTACTCTTTGAAAGCAATCAATCGATCACTACTCCTATTTTTAAGATAAGAATCGATTTACCATCCTAAGCTTTTTATGTAATGAAACGATTCCTAAAATCATTCAGCGGTCATATTTCTCCTAAGTCTATAAATAGGGACTTAGTGTTTCTCAGAAAATACAACCCATTTTTACGCTTACGCTGAAACGCAAAACTAAACCCTAGCACACACACCTCTGTTCTTCAAGTATTTTCATCTGTCAGAGCTGATTTCTCTCAAGGGTTAGGTTGGGTTGGTGATCTTCAAGTTGTTGTAATCTGCCTTCATAAGAGGTATTTTGGTTTTTCAATTTGTAATTTGTTTTTACGTAGTATTTGGTACTAGAGAGTGGGGTATCTCTCTAGGGTTGCTGTTTGTACTAGGGAGTGGGGTATCTCTCTAGGGTTGTTGGTTGTAACAAGGGTGGGGTATCTCTTGTTGTTGGTGTGGTAGATTTGAGGGCTCTTCATATATAGGTGGGGTATCCTAGGAGAAGAGTGCCTGAGTCTGTAAAGGTTTCCAAAGCACCTGTAAGCTTTGTTGTGTTAGTGGAAAATCTCACAAGGGTGTGAGAACTGGACGTAGGTCACTAGGAGGTGACCGAACCAGTATAAAAATCTGTGTTCTTTACTGCTATATTTTCAGTTTTCGTTTCTCGTTAATTCGTTCCATAAACCTGCGTGAAAAATCAATCAAGTCGTTAAAGGGGACTTAAACAACAACAAAATAAAACAATTCAAAGCTACTGGGGTGGCTGCTGGTCTGACTCATCATCATGATAATAGGTATCATCTGATGCAAGAAAAACACTAATCGCATCGATATTAAGATCGATGTTTGAGTTGGGCTGGTGGGGTGACTGCTGCTGGGGGTGCTGGTATGGCTGGTATGGTTGCTGCTGGCGATGCTGAACCTGCTGCGGTGGATACTGCTGGGAATACCGGGGTGCATACTGCTGGGAATACTGGGGCTGAGGCCACGGATGAAATGCACCGCCGAAATGCTGCTGCGATAGGTAGGATGGCATATGTGATGATGATGGCCTCGAGTGCTGAGACATCAGCTGATCCTGCAAAAGCTTAAAACGCTCCTCATTTATCCTAACCTGCTTCGTCGATATCCTAGCCTGCTCCTCCATCCGCTCCTCAGCTATCCTAGCTTTCTCCCGAAGCGCCTGCACTTCCCGTTCATTTTGCTCCTGCCACTCGGCAATCTGACGATGGGACTCGCTCAGTTGCTGGGTCAATTGCGTAACAACATTCAACTCACTAGAATTAGGAACATAAGAGCGACCAGTACTCTCTGATCCAGAATGTGAAGAAGATAGACTCGGAATAATGCTTGTTCTGAAAGCAGCCGGTCCAATACCACCAGATCCTACCATACGATTACTCTTTTGGAGACCAACTGCTCTCTCCACAGGATCGATATCTGTCCCACTGCTCTGTGTGACTCATGGTACTTAGTCAGCCCATCCTGGAAGCTCTCCTGAAATAAATAACCCAACAAAGAAATAAATAACTAATTATTGATAATAATAATAATAATATATAATATAATAAAAACAATATATATATAAAGATAAATATAAATAATAAACATTAATATATAATTGTAAATGTAGTTTTACCTGAATATTCCTCGCCCGATCTGTAGCAAACTCACCAGTGTCCTCTCGCATATGAAGGTAGCGATGCAACTCAGGCAAAGTGATTGTCCTTTGATGCATCGCCTCCTATATATATACATATATATAGTGTTATTAATTAATACACATGAAAATGACTAGTTAATTATAAATAATTAATTAATCAAGTAATAAAGTAATAAATTTACCAAACGTTTGTGATGGGTTGCAGCATTAACACTCCCCCTGTGTGTATGCAGCCACCTTTTTCAGAGGCACGGTTCTTCTTGGCTTTCTCACAATAATTCTTAAATTCTGGTGTCTCCCAATACTCTCTGAAAGAAGCCCAAGTTGAGTCTCCCATATAAGATGGCTTCACATTCTTATTGCGCGCATCCCGTAGTAATTCAGAATAGCGATGGGAACATCTCTTATGGAGCACTCTCTCAACTTCTTTTTGCTGCTCTGGTAACCATGTACATTTTTCCTATTTAAGAAATTTACAATAATGTTGTTATTAAGACAAATTAATTAATCAAGTCAATAAGATAATACACCAAATTAATTATTTCGTAGAACAACTTACCAAGAATGATCCTAACATCTTCGCAATTGCCTCTTTATCTTTTCTAACCACCGTCCAATTCTTCCAGCTGCCGGTGAAATTCTCCTTAATTGTTTTTGTGATGGCGGTAGCTGTAGCCTTCGAAGGAAGAAACCTGTATTACATTCAAAAAAGATGAATTTTATTACACCAAGTTATATAAGTTATATAAAAGGCAACAAAAATAAATTAATAAATAATAATATATACTTACGAATCGCCAGCAGTCTCCAATATGATACGACCATCAGCTGTATACCTCACCACCTCCTGGTTAACAGTAAATGTGCGTACCCCATCTGCCACCAGCACTCTCAGACACAGGTGGTGGCAAATATCTGCCACCAGAAACAACAACACGAGCAGGCTGACGACGACGCTCTAGGCGAGTAGAAGTCTTCCACCTGCTAGTGCTGGCGCCATCACCCGTGACAGGTGGAGGAACATATGTGTCGTCATGATCGGATCCTGAGTGAGACGATGCCATGACCGTATCTAGACCTATACATTTAAACAAACAAACATATACTAAACAAGGTTAACATAAACATACTAAACAAAAATATATAAACATACTAATTAAACAAACATAAATTACATCCTTGATTAAAAATAGGTTAACATATATTGTTGAAACATAAAATAACTAATTGGAATCCCATTCATTCTCAAAATCATCATCATTATCATCAGATGAGTGAATTCTTGATACACCAATGTGGTCTGTTGCATCTTCATCAGCATGTTCTTCGTCATCAACTTCATTGCCGGTGTTTGGCTCATCACATAAACAAGTAATGGGTTCAACTTGAATCACTTCATTTACATTAGACATCTCTTCCATTTGATATGACACATCTTCCACCGTGTCAGCATTTGTCTCAATGCGGCCTCTTGGTTTTGTTTTAATTGCGACACACCAACCACGCCTATCAGTCCGCGTTGATGGATAAGGGACATAATAGACTTGTCTCACATTTTGTGCAATGACGAAAGGATCATACAGTCGATATCTACTATTCATTTTAATGTCCACTGTATTTGACTTTGGATTCACCTTTGTTCCTCGAGTAGACGGATCAAACCAATTACAATAAAAAACCACTACCTTCTGACTAAAATCTAGATGCGCGTACGAAAGTTCATATATGTGTTGAACCACACCATAAAAATCATCTTCACCTCCTCCAATGACACCCTTCATGCAAACTCCACTATTGACTGTTTCTCTGCCCTGTGTCCATTCATTGGTGTGAGATTTGTATCCATTGACAAAGTATGTGTGCCATTCTTTAACACATCTTCGAGGACCGTCTGATATGTTCCTCAAGTGTTGGTTGGTAGGAGTTGGTGGGAGGGCATAAACATGTTGCCTAAACCACGTTGGGAAATGTGCATTAATATGAGCAGAAGATTGTTGCTCACTTACGTCCTCTGATGACAAGAATTCTCTAAAAAGAAATAATTAATTGTTACACATTGGTCTACTTTATATTAACTAATTAAGATCGATAGTTAAGGTTGAGGAACATACTCAATAAATGGTTGCACCTCAGTACAGTTTATCAACACATGAACATATGCTGAACTTAACTCTTCATCTGTTAGCCAGTGAATTGACTCCTTCCCAGATGGACGACCGGGTAGACAAAAGACAGACAAAGCTAAATGATGTCTAGGATATTCAGTATCCATTTCATTTCGACTACTTCCAGGAGCAAACTCATTCTTGAAATAATAAGAACAAAAATGGGTTGTTTCACGGTGTAAGCAAGAAGAACATATCGATCCTTCAACTCTAGCTTTGTTTTTCACCGATCTTTTTGAATCACCCATGAACCTAGAAAAAATGATATTAATTAACATAATAATCATATATTTTAAACTTGTTTCTTATATTATAAAAATTAAGTGACCTTTCAAACGGATACATCCATCTGTATTGGACAGGTCCGCCAAGTTTAGCTTCATATGCGAGATGCACCGGTAGATACTCCATAGAATCAAAGAAACCAGACGGAAATACTCTCTCCAACTTGCATAAGATAAGTGGGATGTCTTGTTCCATTTATGAAAGGTCATCAGTTTTTAGTGTTGCAGAACACAAATTCTTAAAGTATTGACTTATTTCAATGAGCGGATTCAAAACGTGTGTTGGCAACGAACTAAAAGCGATAGGAAGTAAGCACTCCAAGAATACATGCCAATCATGGCTCTTCATCCCATGTGTCATACCCTAATTTTGTCCGACTAATTGAAAAAAAATCCAAAAAAAGTTTTTTTTTTATTATTCTCGTCGCTTTAATCGTGCGCGTGTCTTTAACGCTCAACGTGTGACGTTTATTTTGATACTCGTCTTTTTTTGTTGATATTGCTTTATTATCATAAAATATAAAAATAAATAAAATGTAATACAAAATCAGCTGAATAGCCAAAGTTTTTATTATTACATAACCAAGTTTTACATATGGACAAAAACAAAAGGGCAAATAGTACAAAAATTAAAATGAATTCAAATAGAGGGGGAGGAGGGCGCAGCTCCCATGCTGGCTGCCCTAGCTGAGAAACATTTTGGGAATGGTCCAATTGGCTTTCCCCCCTATCCTTTTGCTTTTCCCATTTCAAGTAAAATAGTGCAGCACCTTTGCTGTTGTCCTCCCCCAACGCCAGCTGTTGTCCTTTTGTTTTTTTCTCTCTCTTCAAAGGCTGTACTTCCCTCAGTACCCATTACCTAGTTGTCCCGCTGCCAGCACCCCTCACCCAGCTGCTGTCCTTTTGATTTCTCAGCACCTCACCTACATCACACCAATCTACCTATAAATACTGTACAGTAATACACACTGATGGGGACAATAACGAGAAATACTGATATCATGAAAAGTTAAGAACAGTAGCAATGAGACAGAACCAAAAGGAGGGAAAACAAGGGAGAGGGAAATCTGAGAAAACGAGAGAGGAGAAAGAAAAGAGTGAGCCACAGCAATCACCATTGTCAACCCCCTCTGACCACCACAACTCCTCTCTTTCTACTGCCACACCACACTCTCATTTTCCAAATCTCCAATTTTTCTCAAATCTCTAATTTTTCTCTCTCAAACTTCACTCACACTTTGACTCACTAAAATTTCACTCCCTCACAATCCCCCAATCAACTCCCATCTCACTCCCTCTCTGAATCGATCTCCCTCTCCCGGTCTTTCCCTTTCAGCTCCGTCGCATTCGTATCCAGCGCTCTTAAGGGAAGGAGCGCAGCATGCAGAGTTGAGCCCCCAACACCCTAGGTTGTCTCTCTCGACTCTCTCAGTCTCCCCGCCGGTTGCGCAGCCGTTGTCTGCCTCCGTGAGCAACCTGTAGCCTTGTTTCGTCCCCAGAACAAACCCACGCCGTCCTCACCATCTCGCTCGTCGTTGTGTCCTCCTCCTCTCACAATCGCCGCCATTGTCCCGTCCACGTCGTCGCAGCGCACCACCGTAACTCTATCCCTCTCTCAGTTCCATTTTCTCTCTCTCTCACCATTGGAGGCACAGGACCCGCCACCATTGCCGGAAACAGTGCACCATCGCTCTCCCTTTCGTTTCCTCTTCCTTCCTCTCTCACCTTCGTAAGACACACTCTATCTCTCTCTCTCTCTGTGTGTGTGTAATCTCCTTCTCTTCTCTCTCCTAAAAATTCGAATGTCACTTTCTCTCTCTTCAAACCAGAGAGAGCGACGCTACACAAGAAGTAAAGAGTAGGGTTTGTGGAAACCCTCTGATACTCTCTCTCGTTTATTTCTTTTGTGTTTTTTGTATGTTTTCCTTAAAAAAGATTATTAAAACAGTTTACTTATTGCACCCCATCTTTCAATAACTTTGCCCTCTGAAAGCCCATGAATCTGTGGGCTGACACAAGTGAAACTGGACTACTGCTGCTTACACCATCTGATTACTAATATAACCCCTCTGTTATTAATTATACCTCTGCGTTTAATCATACAGTACCCCCTGGATGAGCCCAACTCGCAGGCCGTTTTTTTTGAACTCAAAACGTGAACCGGGCTGCACTACTAGTTGCACCCATCTTTTAATAATACTACACTCCACAACTAATTACGCCTCCCTCGTTTCTATTTTACAACTTACAATGTTTTTCCCCTTTTTGTCGAATCAAAATCATTTTCATTTTCTAATAAATAAAAAAAATTCTCAACACACAAATATTTTCTACCAAGAACTACGTGTGATTGATTCTCTACCAGGAGATACGTAGGAGCAGAGGGCAGTCGATCTCTGTCAATTGCATTAATAAAAAACTTTTTTTTTTCTTGTAATTCATTTCTCTCCTATTTCTCAAAAAGTACAAAAAATAACTAGTCGTTTATCGACCAACAACAAATCCTTTCGTCTACAGTAATGATCTATATCCTTCCTGGATTTCTCATTGTCTTTAGTTTTGCCTTTAGCATCGGTTGTTTTAAATAACCAATGCTAAATGTCATTTTCAGGCATCAAAAACAGTGATGAAATGGACATTTAGCATCGGCTAGCATCGACAAAAACCGATGCTAAATGTCCAAAATAACCGATGCTAAATGTCTTTTCTGCACTACTGGCATTGCTTGCCTGTGCGATATCACTTTTAGATCATTTTCATTTGTATAACTAACTATTGTGGTGGCCCTGAGTTATGAGTACATTTGGGTGGTGAAATTGCATAAGACACCATTTTTAGGCGCACCAAATTTTTTGTTTTTACTTAATACATATATACAATTAAAAAAATTATAAAAAAAAAAAGAATTTATGTCCAAAATTTGACGATGCGTATGGCTCAAGTCTTTCAAAGTCCACACCGAGAAAGAACCACTTTATTAACCATTGTTTTTCTGGATGCGTATTCGTTGAGGTTAGAGGGAGCACTCCACTCCACTTTTTTTCGATAATTAAAAACTCTATTGATAATCTAAGGATGTTGTAAATAGTAGATTTGTAGATTTATTTATATGTATTTGGCCCGGGTCCGTTAGGTTTTCTCAGAGAAAAGCCTATTTAAACGCTTTAGTGTTTGTACTCAAGGGGGAGAGACACAATCAATAAAACGGAACTACAGCTACTTCGTAGTCGCACGTTCGTGGATCTTGCTCCTGCTTGTTCGTGGATCTTGCTTTCTCCTGGTTGGGATTTCGTTTGAGGATCTTGCTCTTGCGGTGACTTCACCATCTCTGTTCAGTTCTTGTTTGCGATCCCTGCTCCTTCTCGTTCGCGGTTCCGTTCTCTGGGTTCTTGTAGTTCGCGACTTCTTGGTTCTCGTTGATCTTGGTTGGGTTCTTGATTTTGGTGAATTCCTGTTCGCAACTGTTCTCCTGGGTTTTCCGTTCTTGCAATCTTTTCTTCCTGCGATTTCCGTTCGCAACTGTTCCTGGGTTTTCCGTTCTGCCTGCGATTTCCGTTTTCGCATCACTGTGTTCGCAACGTTCGTGGTGTGGATTTTTCGCGTTTATGCTTCACGCTCCATTGCGAGGTGCTTGATCTTGTTCATGGGTATTTGGCCACGTTTCTGCAAACAACTCGTTGCTGACTTTACTGGAAATTGAATTGTTAAGGTGTCTGCTACAGTAACTTTATTGAATTGTTTGCTACAGTAACTTGCATTTGTTTTTTTCTGGATATCATGACAACTCCAGAGAAAGATAATTTTTGTATCCGCTTTACCGGCAAAAATTATGCAGCTTGGGAATTTCAGTTCAAGATGTATGTCAAAGGGAAAGGATTATGGAGTCACCTTGATGGGATTTCTAAGGCACTGGAAGATAAAACTGTCTTTGATGCATGGGAAGTTAAAGATGCTCAAATTATTTATTGGATCCTCAGTACTATTTATCCTCAGATGATCAATAATTTGCGAGCATTTTCAACTGCTCAAGAAATGTGGAATTATTTGCAGCGTATTTACAACCAGGACAATACAGCAGAGCGTTTTCAATTGGAGTTAGAGATCTCCAATTACAAACAAGGTAATTTGTCAATTCAAGAATATTATTCTGGTTTTCTGAATTTATGGACAGAACACTCTGCTATTATCTATGCTGCTGTTCCCAAGCCATCACTGTCGGCTGTTCGTGATGTTTATGATACTAGTAAACGGAATCAATTTCTCATGAAACTTCACCCGGAATTTGAGGTTGTTCGAGGTGCTTTGCTGAATAGGAACCCTGTTCCTTCCTTGGATATCTGTGTTGGTGAACTACTCCGGGAAGAACAACGTCTTAATACTCAGGGAACCATGTTTAATGATCCCGTCCATTCTGAACCTGTGACAGTTGCATATGCTGCGCAAAATAGAGGCGTGGGCCGTGATATGCGACAAACTCAGTGCTTCTCTTGTAAACAATTTGGACATGTTGCTCGTAGTTGTCCTAAGAAATTTTGTAATTACTGCAGGCAGCAGGGTCATATCATATCTGCATGTCCTACGCGTCCTCCACGACCGACTAAGCGTCCGGTACAGGCATTTCATGCCACTACTAGCTCTACAGCTAGTCCTTCCACCACTGGTATATCTAGCTCTGCCGCTGGTCCTTCCACCACTGGTGCATCTGATGGTGGTGCTCTACAGCCTGAATTAATTCAACAAATGGTACTATCTGCTCTTTCTGCCTTGGGCATTATTGGTATGTCTTCTTTCATATCTTGGTTACTTGACTCTGGTGCATCGAATCACATAACGGGTTCCTCTAAACTCCTGCACAATTTACGTTTTTATATTGGTAATCAGAAAATTCAAATTGCTAATGGCGGTACCCTTCCTATAACTAATGTTGGTGACATAAATTTTAATTTTCGAAATGTACTGTTAGCACTTGGGCTTGCCTCAAATTTATTGTCTGCTGGTCAATTAGTGGATGAAGGTTGTGATGTTAATCTTACTCCGGATGGTTGTTTTGTGCAGGATCGGGTGTCGGGGAAGGTGATCGCGAAGGGGCCTAAAGTTGGAAGAGTGTTTCCACTCCAGTTTATTTCAAATCATTTATTTCTTGCTTGTAATAGTGTTTTGAATGCATGAGAGGATTGGCATAGGAAATTGGGTCATCCAAACTCTGTTGTTTTGTCTCACTTATTTAAGACTGGCTTGTTAGGTACTAAACTGATGATTTCTAGTACATCTATTTCATGTTTTGTTTGCAAATTAGCTAAAAGTAAAACACATCCTTTTCCGTCTGGTGCCCATCGTGCTTCTACTTGTTTTGAGTTGATTCATAGTGATGTTTGGGGAATCTCTCCCGTCACTTCTCATGCTCACTATAAATATTTTGTCAACTTTATCGATGATTTTAGCCGTTTTACTTTGATTTATTTTCTTAAATCTAAATCTGAAGTGTTTTGTATGTTTAACAAATTTCTGATGTATGTTGAAAATCAATTTCAAACCAGTATTAGAATTCTTCGGTCTGATTCTGGTGGTGAGTATATGTCTCATGAGTTCAGGAGTTCTTACAGTAAAAAGGTATACTGTCTCAACGATCTTGTCTCAATACCCCTCAGTAAAATGGTGTTGCAGAACGTAAGAATCGTCACTTGTTAGATGTGACACGTACCTTACTTCTCCAGGCTTCTGTTCCATCCAAATTTTGGGTGGAGGCACTTTACACAGCTGTCTTTTTGATCAACTGTCTTCCTTCCACGGTGATTGGGTTTGATTCTCCCTACTTTCACCTTTTTAAAACTCAGCCTGATTACAGTAGTTTACATACTTTTGGGTGTGTATGTTTTGTTCACCTCCCATCCACTGAAAGACATAAGCTTGGAGCACAATCTGTCCAATGTGCATTTATGGCACATCTATTCCTACTTGTTACTCGCAGGTTGTTAAAGACGTGTCTTGGGTAAATGCCATGAATGAGGAACTCCAGGCCCTTCAGGACAACTTCACTTGGGATATTGTTCCTTGCCCTCCTGGTATCAAACCCATAGGCTGTAAATGGGTTTATTCTGTGAAATTGAATTCTGATGGATCTCTCAATCGGTACAAGGCTCGATTGGTTGCTTTAGGCAACAAGCAGGAATATGATATTGATTATGATGAGACATTTGCACCAGTTGCTAAAATGACTACTGTTAGAATGGTGCTCTCTATAGCTGCTTCTAATGGGTGGTCTCTCCACCAAATGGATGTCAAGAATGCATTTCTTCATGGCGACCTGACTGAAGATATTTATATGACTCCCCCCACAGGGCCTATTCTCTTCATCTAAGGGGGTGTGCAAGCTCAAGCGCTCTCTATATGGTTTGAAACAGGCGCCTAGAGCATGGTATGCGAAATTTCGTTCCACTCTACTTAGGTTCTCTTTTACTCAAAGTCAGTATGATTCATTTTTGTTCATTCACCGCACATCTACGGGCATTGTTCTACTCCTTCTTTATGTTGATGATATGATCATTATGGGTTCTGATGCAGCATCCATACAGGAATTTAAACAAAAGCTTCAAGCCTCATTTCAAATGAAAGACCTTGGTCTTTTACATTATTTTCTTGGACTCGAGGTTCATTCTACCTCTAAGGGTATATTTATCCATCAGCATAAGTATGCCACCGACCTTATTGCTATGGCTGGCCTCCAATCCGCTAATCCTGTGAATACTCCTCTTGAAGTTAATGTTAAATACAACCGTGACGAGGGTGAACTTTTGACTAATCCTTTATTGTATCGACAGCTCGTAGGTAGTCTTAACTACTTGACCATTACACGACCCGACATTTCATTTGCTGTCCAGCAAGTAAGTCAGTTCATGCATTCTCCTCGTCATCTTCACTTGGCAGCGGTTTGTCGTATACTTCGCTACTTGAAAGGTACCTCTCAACGGGGTTTGTTCTTTCCTAGTAGGACCCCTCTTAAGTTGATTGCCTACAGTGATGCTGATTGGGCTGGGTGTCCTGGCACTCGCCGCTCTGTCACTGGTTGGTGCATGTTTCTTGGTTCTTCGTTGATCTCATGGAAAAGTAAGAAGCAAACAAGAGTCTCTAAGTCCTCAACCGAATCGGAGTATCGTGCTATCTCTACGGCATGCTCCGAAATACTTTGGCTTCGTGGTCTTTTGGGTGAACTTGGATTTCCTCAAACCGAACCAACATCTCTCTATGCTGACAATACAAGTGTCATTCAGATTGTTGCCAATCCGGTTTTTCATGAGCGTACTAAGCATATCGAAGTTGATTGTGATGCTATTCGTGAAGCCTATGATAATCACGTTATATCCATTCCTCATATCAATACTCAATTTCAAGTTGCAGACATTTTGAACAAAGTTGTTCCTTCTCCACGCCATCAGTTTCTTGTCAGCAAATTGATGCTTCTTGATGACCCGCATCAATTTGAGGGATGAGGGAAGGAAATAAGGATATTGTAAACAGTAGATTTGTAGATTTATTTATATGTATTTGGCCCTGGCCCGTTAGGTTTTCTCAGAGAAAAGCCTATTTAAACGTTTTAGTGTTTGTACTCAAGGGGGAGAGACACAATCAATAAAACGGAACTACAGCTACTCTGTAGTCGCAGACGTCGGCAAAGTTTGGCCGAACTGCGTAAACAATATCGTGTGTCCTGTTTTGACAGTTTCCCATTCAAGCGTTCTGCTCCAGAAAAGCTTCCATGCTGAATGGGGAAGCTGCCACAAAATACCCAATCAAATAAACACGAACAAAATCGAACTGAAACATGAACAAAATACCCAATCAAATAAAATGCCCAATTGAACAAAATACCCAATCGAAGATCTCAGTTTTCGTTTAAATTCGTTTTGGATTTCTTTTCATTTTTGATCGAAGATCTCAGTTTCTGTTTGAAGAAGATGAAGACATGAAAATGTTTGAAGAAGATGAACGGTAACCAATTTGTTTTATTTTTGATTAAAAATAATTAAAGAATAATGAATCAGCCGACACATGAGCATAAATAATTGACACCTAGGCATTCTAAGATCTACATTGACATTTTTGTAACGGAGTCAAACAAAAACTGTTAAAATGGGTGACGACAATAATTTAAAAACTTAAGGGAACTAATCATTACAAAAAAATGTTAAGTGACTTATTCGTTATCTGAAAATAAGTTAATGGACCTCAGGAGATATTTTGCTGAATTTTTAAAAGCAAGAGAGTACTCATCAAATCAAACCAAGTTTTTTGTATAAAGATATCCGGTTTACGATTTATATGAAAAAAACCGGTTTGTATTGGACCAATCAATCGTCAGATTTTCTCGTGTCAATAGAAAAAATCGTGTATGATGAAGTGCTGCTGTCAACCTTAGAATTTAGAATGATGCCAACTTTGTTACGTCATGTTATATTACACACCCACACAGAATGGAAAACGCAATTGTGGCACGTGATAATAAAGAGAACTGAATGCTTGATAACTCACATGTGGTGTGTTTTAACTTTTATAATAAGGCCACGTGCTTGATAAGTACATATACTTCTTTTTTTTTTAAAAGTCTTCATTCTTTTTTTTTGACCAACAAAAAAAATCTTCATCCTTAAAACTTTCGTAAAGACTTTTTTCACAAAAGAGAAAAAAACTTTTTTAAAGACTAGTTGTGCAGAATAAAAAATAATTATATAATCCCAAGTAGGTAGCTCAGTTTGCGAGCTAAGGGATATCGAAGGAGTGCACTAAAAAAAGTGGAAGAAGGAGGTCCCGGGTTCAAACCCCGGAAACTATCATCCCTCCACCCCCACTAACATTGCTTATCAATATATATATATATATATATAAACTATATTCAAATTTATTTTATTCGGTGAGATAAAAACTTTAGTTACTATTCCATTAAAAAGTAAAATAAAATACCGATATAAAATAAAAAATTAATATAATGTAAAAAAAATTGTTTAAATAGTGAGAGAAACATAATAACTAAAGTTTTTCTTCTATTTTCTTACTTAGACGAAGACGATCAATAGAAAATGAAAGAAAAATATGCATGTTTTGATAAAATACGGAAGCAGAAATGTTTAAACGTTTATGTTTGTGCGGAGGATTTGGAAGGGCTTTGGAGGGACGGGCTTTTGGAGGTCTTGATCTATATTTTAATATCTATTTGAGATTTTAAAAAATTGAAAGAATAATATGATAGATATTAAACAGTATCACTTAGTTAGTTTTTCTGTTATTAGTTGCAGTTTGTTTGTTACTGCAGTTAGCATTTTCTGTTAAGAGTTTCTGTTAAGACAGTTAGTAAACTAACTGATTTCAATTGTATTCATCTCATAGGGTCTGAGCTATAAATACTCACCCTTGTAATCTCTTTCTCAATCAATCAAAAATACAATTCATTCTCTTACTTTCAATATGAGTTCTTACAGTTTCTAAAACTTCTACATGGTATCTAGAGCTGTGTAAAACCACCACCGTGGTTCTCTTTCTTTCCTCCTCCGCTCGCTTTCTCTTTCTTCGCCTCTCATGGCGTCTCCCTGCCCAATTGTGGCTCCTCCGGTGACTCAAAATGCACCTTTATCCACTTTCAATTACAAGATTTCAGTCAAGCTTGATGAACAAAATTACCTTGTATGGTTGCAGCAAGTTGAACCCGTCCTAAGGGCTCATCGTTTACATCGCTACTGTGTTTCCCCTCAGATTCCCCCGCAATATCTTTCTGAAGAAGATCGTATGAACAATTCTGAGAACCCAGCATGCATCGCTTGGGAATTGCAAGATCAGCTCTTGCTGGCGTGGTTGCAGGCGTCGCTTTCACCGGCGATTCTTCCATCTATAATCGGTTGCAAGCATACGTTCCAGTTATGGGATACAATTCACCAGTCTTTTCAATCGAAAACGAAGGCCCAGGCGAGACAACTACGAACTCAGTTGCGCACGACGAAGAAAGGTAACTCCTCAATCGCTGATTTCCTAGCAACGATCAAACATTTGGCTGATTCTTTAACTTCGATTGGGGAAAGTGTATCGATTCAAGACCAAGTCGATGTTATCTTGGAAGGTCTCACCACCGATTATGATTCTTTGGTAACCCTAATCAATTCCAAAATTGATTGGTTTGATTTAGAAGAGATCAAGTCGCTTCTTCTTGCTCAAGAGAAACGCCTTGAAAAATTGAAATCTGTTGATGAGATTGCAACTCTCAACCTCACGCAATCAAACCCTAATTCGAATTCCGATCCCAAATCGATACCGCAGGCCAATTACACTGCCAATGCTTCGCACAACAGTGAGAACGTCAATACCGGGTCGGGTTATCAGCGTAACACCAATAACAGCAACAATCGCGGCCGTTGGGGTCGCGGTGGACGCGGTTCTGGTCGGAGTAACATCACGTGTCAGGTATGCAACCGCCCTGGACACGATGCATCATACTGTTATCACCGTTTCAATGCCGCGTATGGACCCTCTCAAAATGCTCCAATTCCAAGGGGAAATCCATACCAGTACCTTCGTCCAACTGTTTCTGGTACTCCTTCATGGCCACAGCAGCAATCTGTTCCTCCACCTCAAGCCAACTTCACTAGCTACTATGGTGGTAACCCTCTACAAAACAACTTCATGGACACAGCTGCCAACACAAATGTCACCAGTATTCCTGCACCTCCTGGAGCAGCACCTCCACCATCTCATTTGGAGAATATCTTTTTAGGGAACGGTCAAGGTTTGCTGGTTCAATCCCTAAGTTCTTACTTTTTTCCTTCTCCAATTAATCCCAATTACACCTTACACTTAAAAGATGTTCTTCATGTTCCCTCTTTAAACAAGAATCTCACTAGTGTGCACAAATTTGCTTTTGATAATAATTGTTATGTACAGTTTCACCCATTCCATTACCTTGTGAAATCACAGGTCAATGACCAAGTTTTGCTCCAAGGAAAGCTGAATTCTGCAGGGCTTTATCCTCTTCCTTATGATGTTCAATCTAATGTTTCTTTACCTTCTGTGAATTCCATTGTATCTCACACACCCACAGCTTATTTTACTTGGCCCAATCGCCTAGGTCATCCTAGTGTAGACACATTGAATCATGTATTGAAATCTTGTAACTTGTCTACTTTTCAAAAGAATAATGAATCTTTTTGTGTATCTTGTTGTTTAGCCAAGTCTCACAAATTACCTTCCTCACCTTCTGATACAGTTTACAATAGTCCTCTTGAACTTGTCTTTTGTGATCTTTGGGGCCCGGCTCCAATGACATCATCTATGGGTTACAAATATTACATTTCCTTTGTTGATGCTTTTAGTCGGTTTACATGGATTTACTTTCTACATGATAAATCTGAATCTCTTACCATTTTTAGACAGTTCAAAGCATTGGTGGAACTTCAATTGAACCACAAAATTAAAGTCATCCAATCAGACT
The DNA here is from genome assembly GCA_039519185.1 of Astragalus membranaceus. Classification (NCBI taxonomy): domain Eukaryota; kingdom Viridiplantae; phylum Streptophyta; class Magnoliopsida; order Fabales; family Fabaceae; genus Astragalus; species Astragalus membranaceus. Next base: position 227,244,824 of record CM076846.1, on the reverse strand, counting down.
GGGGAGGTGAATTCAGGCCCTTTAAACAATACCTTGCTGACCTAGGGATTGAGCACCGAATAATTTGCCCACACACTCATCATCAAAATGGAGTTGTAGAAAGCAAACATAGACACATCACCGAAATGGGATTGGCCCTCCTTACCATACCACTTTTGGGACCATGCCTTCCATACCGCTGTGTATCTTATCAATAGACTACCATCCTCTCATTCTAAACACATTCCCTTTCAAACCATTTACCAAAAGCCCCCGGACTACACCTTTTTACGTGCCTTTGGGTGTGCATGCTACCCACTCTTACGACCCTACAATAACCCCAAATTTCAATACAAGTCCACTCAATGTCCCTTTCTAGGTTACTCATCCTCACACCGTGGTTATAAATGCTTAGATCCATCTGGGAGACTTTACATTTCCAAGGATGTGATTTTCAATGAAAATCACTTTCCATATCAAACCCTCAAACCCTCCATATCAAACAGCTTACCTCCTATACAATCTACCACATCCCCTCTTAGTGTAGTTTCACCTCTCAATCCACCTCAACCTCCCTCACCAACCATACATCAGAATTCCACACCAACCACACCTCATACCCCTCCCATTTCACCTTCTATAGACCCACCATCAGCTCAAGGCTCACCTCTATCCCCACCTATGTCTTTACCAGCCACTGCCTCACCCACTATTGACCCTCAGTTTTCTCCCTCAACACAAGCCTCCTCTCCACCTTCTATCACCAATGCTCATCCTATGCTTACTAGGTCTAAAACGGGCTCTCTCAAACCACCTCTGTTTCCCTCTGCTAATGTCACTACTACTGAACCCTTTTCTGTTGAACAAGCTCTTGCTACCCCTTGTTGGGCTCAAGCAATGCAAGCTGAATTTAATGCTTTACAGGATAACAAAACATGGGAACTGGTGCATCTTCCTCCTGGCAAACGTGCTATTGGTTGCAAATGGGTGTTTCGAATTAAAGAGAACCCAGATGGATCAATACAAAGATATAAAGCTCGCTTAGTGGCCAAAGGGTTCAATCAAAGATATGGGACAGATTACACTGATACTTTTTCTCCTGTTGTACGGCCTGTCACTGTTAGAACAATCCTTACTATTGCTCTCACTCTCAAGTGGTCCATCAAGCAACTCGATGTTAACAACGCCTTCCTAAATGGCACTCTACATGAAGATGTTTACATGCAACAACCCCCAGGGTTTGCTATTGGAGACAAGTCTGTTGTATGCAAGCTGCAAAAGGCCATCTATGGGCTCAAACAAGCCCCTCGGGCTTGGTATGAGAGTCTTACAAAAGCTCTCTACTCCTTTGGTTTTATTCAGTCAAAATGTGACCCCTCACTGCTCCTATTCAACAACTGTGGCTGCCACATCTATCTCTTCATCTATGTTGATGATATCCTTATCACCGGAAACTCCTCCACTGCTGTCCAGCTGGTGATTAACAAGCTTAATGCTTATTTCTCCTTAAAACAACTTGGAGATCTTGATTACTTTCTCGGCATTGAGTGTATTAGAACTTCTAATGGAGGTTTGTTACTTTCTCAAGCTAAATACATACGTGATTTACTCCATAGAGATGGCATGGATAGCTGCAAACCGATATCTACTCTCCTCCCTGCTAATTTGAAGCTATCTAGATCTGGGGCAGATTTCTTTGAAGATCCATTACTATATAGAAGCATTGTTGGAGCATTACAATATGTTACTGTCACTCGTCCTGAACTTGGGTACTCCGTCAACAAAGTTTGTCAGTTCATGTCTCAACCTCTCATCTCTCATTGGTCTGCTGTAAAGAGGATACTTAGATACCTCAAGGGCACTATGGACCTTGGCTTGACCATTCAACCAGCCACCAGTGCCTATCCTTTCAGCATCCGTGCCTTTTGTGATGCTGACTGGGCCTCCGATGTTGATGATAGACGCTCCACTTCGGGTGCTTGCATTTACTTTGGTCCTTATTTGATTTCCTGGTGGTCTAAAAAGCAGACATTGGTTGCCAAATCATCAGCAGAGGCAGAATATCGCAGTCTTGCCCTCGCTGCCACAGAAGTTCTTTGGGTGCAGTCTTTACTTCATGAGCTCAAAATATCCATACCTGCCCCTGTTATTTTTTGTGACAATCAAAGCACCATTGCTCTCAGTCATAACCCGGTTTTACACAATAGAACCAAGCATATGGAGCTCGATATCTTTTTTGTCCGAGAAAAGGTTCTTAATAAATCTCTGGTTGTCTCTTATGTTCCTACCCAAGCTCAGGTGGCTGACATACTTACAAAACCTCTCAACAAAAATACTTTATGCTTCTTCCGAGACAAGCTCAGAGTGCTGAAGCCCACTGATCTTGCAGGGGGAGTATTAGACAGTATCACTTAGTTAGTTTTTCTGTTATTAGTTGCAGTTTGTTTGTTACTGCAGTTAGCATTTTCTGTTAAGAGTTTCTGTTAAGACAGTTAGTAAACTAACTGATTTCAATTGTATTCATCTCATAGGGTCTGAGCTATAAATACTCACCCTTGTAATCTCTTTCTCAATCAATCAAAAATACAATTCATTCTCTTACTTTCAATATGAGTTCTTACAGTTTCTAAAACTTCTACAATAGATAATGATGAAACATGTTAATCACGTTTCATTTTGTTTAGAAGCATTTTATAGCTTCCTCAATTTAGAACTGAAAATCAAGCCCTAAACCCTCCATCGAACATACCCTTAAAATTTCAATGTAAAACAATGTCATTTTTTTACAATCTCTTTACCTCACTCTTAAGAATGATTCTTCCTAATGCAATAAATGTTACCCGAACATATTTTTTTTAAAACAAATTATACTCCTTTGAAACTAGAGAAAAATAAAGGGAGAAAGCAAAAATATTTTCTCTTATTTAATAACGCTGGAAAACGACTGAAAGGATAAAAAAGGAGTTTAATTTATATACACATACAATTAATGTATAGGTTTTTACAACCACAATCAATCACATCTAATGAAAGAAAAATATGATTATTAGCGAAGGTACCCTTGGTGGAGGAAGAGGGGTTTAGTTGGTTAGGTGTAGTCAAAAAAGTTATGTGAAAGACCTCAATCCCATCAAAGATTTTGACTTTTGGTTGGAGACTTCTCAATGCATCTTTGTCGGTCCTGACTTGTTATTAAAACGCCATGTGGTTCATTCGAAGAAATCAGCTTTATGTCCTTTTTGCAACGAAAACAGAGAAGATATTCAACAATTGTTCATTGAGTGCAATTTTTCTAATAGGTTGTGGCATGATGTTGAGAGGTGGTTGGACATTCTGACGCCTACTTCATATATTCTTTCTCAACATTGTCTATAGTTTGGTGATTTGTGCAAAGGTAAAAAGGCAAAGAGAGTTACATTTTTACTATGGTTGGCAACTTGCTGGTGCATTTGGTTAGCTCGAAATAGAGCTATTTTTAAGGGAGAAGAGGTCAAGCTTGAATCGACTGTGAACCACATTATTTGTATCTCTTGGAGCTGGTTTGTGTATGAGGTGAGAAGAGACTATAGGTTTGCTTTATCTTCTTGGCGGAATAATGTCTTCACTATTGAGATATGCTTTGTAATTCAATTGCTTGTAAATATAGGTAGGCGTTAGTAATACATATAGGTGTAGTAAGTAAGCCTATTATGGGCCTAGTCGAAAGTGTGGGCCTGGTCGAAATCATGGGCCTGGCTTATATATATATATATATATATATATATATACGTAGTAGCATGTACAGTTACATATCTTTGTGAAGAACGATTTTACATAATACAGTTTTACTGCATCATTGTCTTGCCCTACCTTTCTCTTCTCCCTAGCGCTTTCGCTCCTTTCCCTCACTCCTTGCGCCGTTTTTCCCCAACAAACTGGTATCAAGAGCTTTAAAGATCCTTCAAGATCCTTCAAGACTCATGGCAACGCGTGGTAACTCTGGTGGGATGTCCTCAAGAACTCGTATGGAGGAGCAGATAGACTGAAGAAGATACACCTACAGTCGCTCAGAAAACAGTACGAGGCCTTGAAGATGAAAGATGGAGAATCAATTGGAGAATTCATTACGAGGTTAGTAGTTTTAACTAATCAAATGAAAGGCAATGGTAAAACTGTGTCGGAAACAAGTAAAGTCGAAAAGGTGCTTAGATCCTTAACCCAGGAATTCGACTATGTTGTTACTGCTATTGAAGAATCCAAGAACCTAGATGAATTGAAGTTAGATGAACTTCAAGGTTCCTTAGAGCCTCATGAATTGAGAATAAGGCAGAGAAGTTCAGAGAAAGAAACTGAACAAGCCTTGTTATCATACTCCTCTAAGAAAAACTGGAAAACAAACAATAAGAAAGAGATGGGTAAAGAAAAGGGATCAAGCAGCAAGAAGAAAGAACTAGGATCTTTCGACAAGAAGATGCAAGATCTGTCGAAAGTGCAGTGTTATAACTGTCGGTAATTTGGGCATTATAGGAACAAATGCAAGAACAAGAAGGTTCCTAGAGATAAAGATGCTGAAGCCAAATTTGCAAGTGATGGAGACACAGATTCTGACTCTGACTCAGAAGGGTTAATGCTAATGGCATTCGAAGATGAGATTGAAGAAGACATTCATCTCAATGAAGAAATTGCTGGAAGTAGCGAGCAAAACAGTAGGAACACTGGTGAATGTGGAAACACTTGTGATGCTCAAAATGCTTGTGCTATGTGTGTGTGGCAGGGCAGTGGTAACACTGGTGATGCCTCCAACATAGCCAGCAATGATGATGAAGAATTATCCCTCATGACAGCTACTGACCCAGAATTACTGTTGTTGAAGGCAGATACAAATTCGGCTGAAGAGAAGTTTGTCGAATGGTATCTCGACACAGGATGTTCGAACCACATGTGCTGCCACAAGGAATGGTTTGTCGAATTAAAGCAGATAAGCAAAAGAATTAGATTTGCAGACAACAGCAGAGTCACTGCAGAAGGAATTGGTACCATAAAGTTCCTGTCGAAATATGGTAAGTGGTGCTATATTCAAGAGGTATTTTATGTACCAATGATGAAGAGCAATCTGCTAAGTATTGAGCAGATGATTGAGAAGAAATTCTCTGTCGAGATGGATAATAACTGTCTCATCTTGTTTGATTCAAACAAGAAGATGATCCTGAAGGTGTCGATGTAGAGTAACAGAACCTTCAAGATCAAGTTGCAAGTAGTCGAAGAGAAATGCCTCAAAACTACTGTCGAAGAGGAGCACTCGAAGTGGCACAGAAGATTTGGCCACCTAAACTTCAAGAGCTTGAGTCAACTACATGAAAAGAATATGGTTCATGGGTTGCCTGCAGTAAAGGTACCTGTCGAAGTATGTGAGTGTTGCTGCAAGTCGAAGCAACCAAGAAACTCCTTCAAGTCAGAGGTGCCAAGCAGAGAAGAGAAGAAGTTGGAGGTGATATTTTCTGATGTTTGTGGTCCATTTGAGATAAGTTCATTAGGAGGGAACAAGTACTTTGTCACCTTCATTGACGAATACACTAGAATGACATGGGTGTACTTGATTAAAAGGAAGAGTGAAGTACTGGGAGTGTTCAGAAACTTCAAGGTAATGATTGAGAAGCAAAGTGAATGTGCAATCAAAACCCTTAGAACTGATGGAGGTGGTGAGTACAACTCACATGAATTTGTAAAATTCTGTGAAAATGAAGGAATTGTACATGAAGTCACTTCACCTTACACACTTCAGCATAATGGAACTGCTGAGAGGAAAAGCAGAACTATCCTCGACATGGTGAGAAGCACGATGAAAGAAAAGAAGCTTCCTCACAGTCTATGGGGAGAACTTGTAGCCACAGCAGTGTATATTCTGAATAAGTGCCCTACAAAGAGATTGATTGGGAGGACACCTGAAGAAGCTTGGCTAGGAAGAAAGCCAAGTGTCAAGCATCTCAGAATAATTGGCTCATATATGTTACAGACATGTCCTTGGGCAACAAAGAAGCAAGCTAGATGATAGAGCACAACAAATGATCCTTGTTGGCTACCATTCGACAGGAGCATACAAACTGTATGATCCTGTGTCGAAGAAAATGGTCAGAAGCAGGGATGTCATAGTAGATGAGTCGAAGCATTGGAACTGGGAAGAAGACTATGAAAAACCTACAGTGATGGACTTCAACGAAGTTCAGGATCTAGATGATCAGAATGAAGTCACTGAAACCGAAGAACCTGAAGAACCCATTGCTGTTGAACCTATCAGAAGGTCACAGAGGGAAAGGCAGAGATCAGTAAGGCTAGAAGGATTCGACACGTTCCCAGATTCTGCTATTACAGCAGAGGGAGACATGACACACTTCGCATTGAAGGCTGAAGCAGAACCAGTGAACCTGGAGCAAGCCTTGAATCACAAACAGTGGAAGGAAGCCATGATTGACGAGTTGAAGTCAATAGAGAAAAATGGTACTTGGAAGCTAGTCGAACTTCCAAAGCAGAAAAATGAAATAGGTGTGAAATGGGTCTACAAGACCAAAGTCAAACCTAATGGAGAAGTGGCCAAGTATAAGGCAGGTTAGTAGCCAAAGGTTTCCTACAGAAACCTGGTTTGGATTTCAATGAAGTCTTTGCCCCTGTAGCCAGAATCGAAACAATAAGATTGGTAGTGGCATTGGCAAGTCACAGAGGCTGGCCCCTACATCAACTTGATGTAAAGTCAGCATTTCTAGTGGACCTCTGGAGGAGGAAGTCTATGTTTACCAACCACCTGGTTTTGAGTCGAAGGGACAAGAAGACAAGGTATTCAAGCTTGAGAAGGCCCTATATGGACTCATGCAAGCACCAAGGGCATGGAACAAGAGAATTGATTGTTTTCTCTTAGCTCAGAAGTTCATTAGATGCACCAATGAACATGGTGTATATGTTAAGAAGAATGGAACTTCGACTCAATTGCTACTGTGCCTGTATGTAGATGATCTACTAGTAATTGGCAGCAATGAGGTCGAAGTCGAAGTCTTTAAGAAAGTGATGATGTCTGAGTTCGAAATGAGTGATCTAGGACATTTATCATATTTCTTAGGAATGGAATTTACAGAGTCGAAGAAGGGAATATTTCTGCATCAGACGAAGTATGCAGCTGATATCCTGAAGAGATTTGACATGATCAACTGTAAGGAGGTTTCGACACCAACTGACACAAGCAACAAGCTGTCGAAAGATGATGAAGGGATTGAAGTAGATGCCACCCTCTACAAACAGATTGTGGGATCCCTGAGGTACCTGTGCAACACTTGACCTGACATTATGTTTAGTGTCGGAATGATCAGCAGATTCATGGAGAAGCCGAAAAGCTCCCATCTAGTAGCTGCAAAAAGAGTGCTAAGGTATATAAAGGGAACACAAAGTTATGGTATTCTCTTCCCTAGCAAGTCTGAGTCGAAGAATAGCGCTGAAGTGTTTGGTTACACAGACTCCGACTGGAGTGGAGACAAGAGTGATCGATAGAGCACAAGTGGGTATGTCTTCATGCATGGAACGACACCCATCTCTTGGTGCTCGAAGAAGCAAAGTATAGTTGCGTTATCCTCTTGTGAAGCAGAGTATGTGGCTGCTTCCTTTGCAGCATGTCAAGCATCATAGCTGAGCATGTTATTGGTCGAAACTGGGCTGCACAGGGTCGAAACAATGAAGTTGTTGATCGACAACAAGTCTGCGATAGATCTCGCTAAGAACCTTATCGCACATGGTAGGTCAAAGCACATAGAGACCAGATATCACTTCCTGCGTGATCAAGTCAACAATGAGAAGCTGAATCTGGAGTATTGTTGTTCGGAACTTCAAGTAGCTGATGCAATGACCAAGCCATTGCAAAAGGAAGATTCGAAGAACTGAGAACTATGCTTGGAATGATGTCACTTAGCAATGTGAATTAAGAGGGAATATTGAGATATTCTTTGTAATTCAATTGCTTGTAAATATAGGTAGGCGCTAGTAATACAGATAGGTGTAGTAAGTAAGCCTATTATGGGCCTAGTCGAAAGGTTGGGCCTGGTCGAGATCATGGGCCTGGCTTATATATATATATATATATATATATATACGTAGTAGCATGTACAATTACATATCTTTGTGAAGAACGATTTTACATAATACAGTTTTACTGCATCATTGTCTTGCCCTACCTTTCTCTTCTCCCTAGCGCTTTCGCTCCTTTCCCTCACTCCTTGCGCCGTTTTCCCCCAACATTCACATGTATTAACAATTTCTGATTCTGCTTTGTATGTTTAGGATTGAGCTTTAGGGGTGCTCTTTCCAATGAATCAATTGCTTATAAAAAAAAACTTTCATAGAATATTTGGTTACCAATTGACTAATTGGTAGTTACCGATTGACTAATTTATCTTTAATGATGCGTCAACCTTTAATTGTTAGATAGTGTAAAACACTTATACACCTATTATGTATATAAATTAAAGGTTTAAATAGTTATTACCCCCCTGCAAATATAGCCATTATCCAGTTACCCCCCTGCAAAAAAAAAACATTTAAAACAAACCTTGCAAAATGTAAAGTTATCCAGTTACCCCCCTGCCGTTAAATTTTCTGTTAAAATATGTAAAATGTCACATATCCAGTTACCCCCTGCCACGTGTCACCTTATTATTGGGTCTCTGTGACACGTGGCACTGACATGCCACGTCAGCTCCTATGTCACCACTGCCACGTGGCACTGACATGTGCCACGTCAGCAGCCAATGGATGGCTGCCATGTGGCACTGACTTGGCATTGGGTGAATAGTGTGTTACTAAAAATAATACAAGTTTTGGAAAACATGGGATTTGAACCCTTGACCCCTCACTGATGCAAACGAATTAATACCACTAAGCCACATTCACATTTGTGAAACTAATTCCAGCAACAAATATATATTAGATATTTAGTTATTATTTTGAACAAATCTTCATCTTCATCATCAAATCTTCATCAGATCTGGAAACGAAACCCAGAATTTGAAATCAAAACGAAATCTGTAATCAAAACGAGATCTGCATGATGATGATTTTCGTTTGGCTTGAAGAAATCAAAACGAAATCTGTAAAATCAATTTCGAAACGAATCCCTTTTATGTCCTCTCCTTCCAGATCTGAAACGAATCCCTTTCCTTCAATTTCGATTTCGGTTTTTCTCTCCTTCAATCTCGTTTTGATTACAGATTTCGTTTTGATGAAATGTCAAAATAATTTTCGCATTGGTTAGGAATTTTACCCTGGAACATGATTGGAAAACACTATTTATAAATCAAAGGACCCCTGGTTGTTCGATCCTCTGGTAGTTTTAAGCAATGTTTTGCCATTTGACATATTTTGTGCTTTTCACTTCAGATATTTTGATTTCTTTTTGTGTTGTATAGATGAATAGATGAATTCTACCGAGCTTTCTCCATCTGATGATTTTCATGAATTTCGTTTGTTTCAATTTTCGTTTTCATGATTTCCGTTTGTTTCAATTTTCGTTTTCATGATTTGAGATGATTTTCGTTTTCTGGGTTTTGTTTCAGGAAGAATATGAAGATTTGAAGAAGAAGAAGAGTTAATTAATGTAATATATATTGGTAGTTGTGTTAAAATACACAGATTATGTTGTGGTGTAGTGGTAATTGAGAATGAGTTTGATGTTGAGGTCGTGGGTTCCATCCCCAATTGTGCCAAAATCTAATTTTTTTTAGTAACACACTATTCTCTTCATTGCCAAGTCAGTGCCACGTGGCAGCCATCCATTGGCTACTGACGTGGCACATGTCAGTGCCACGTGGCAGTGGTGACATAGGAGCTGACGTGGCATGTCAGTGCCACGTGTCACAGAGGCCCAATAATAAGGTGACACGTGGTAGGGGGTAACTGGATATGTGACATTTTACATATTTTAACAGAAAATTTAACGGCAGGGGGGTAACTGGATAACTTTACATTTTGCAAGGTTTGTTTTAAATGTTTTTTTTTGCAGAGGGGTAACTGGATAATGACTATATTTGCAGGGGGTAATAAATATTTAAACCTAAATTAAATTCTAAAAAGAGACCGTATGGGAGAAGATGATACGGATAAAATATATATACCCAGAATGATTGCAGGGGGTATTATCCAAAATGTGGGAGAAGATAATACGGATAATACAATTGGATAAGCTAGATTTGGATTCTCGTCATCAACTTACATTTTGGCTGATTTCTCTTTTGATAATAACGTGTGGGTGAATTTGTTTTCATTATCTTTATTATATTCTATTTTTATTAAAGTTTTAATGTCATTTAGTCAGAATTACTCGGTTTGTCGTTTATTTTAGTTTGTCAGTTTCTAGTTAGCTCTTTCTTTAAGTTTATTAAGAAACTTTATTCCATTCCCACCCAAACAAAAATTTAGTCATTCTTGTTCAAAAATTTTATTTTTGAGACAAACTTTTTTCTTTTAAGGTAAATGTTAGTGACTAATTATTATACTAGTGGGTGTGGTAAGAAATATAATTTAAATCCTTAAGTCCTTTTTGTTGGATTTTAATCAAAATCCTAAACCATCCTTTTACTAAGTATAACAGTTATTTTTCTAAAAACTAGCCGTTGGAATAAGCTGTAATAATGTCCATAGAGTCCTATTACAAACTGTTAATTAAGAGTTGGTTTCTAACTAACCGTTTGTTAGAAACAATTCAAGTTTGTTTCTAACAAACTCCCTAACAACTAGACAATCAGTTACATTTCATGTATATAAGCTAGCTATACTTTGTACAGAATTTACAACGCATGTGAATAATAAAATTTTACATTAAATTCTTCAGTTTTCTCTAAGTCGTGTTGTTGTTGTGCGTATTCTGGGTTCTTCACACAATCATTCTCCTGCGTCAAGTAGAGAGTACCTCGCAGAGAAGAACAAAACAAGTTCGGTTTTGTTCATACAGGGTGAAAACAAGTAAGAAAAGATCAACAAAATAAGAAAGAGAGATTTCTACCTTGAAGTAAGTAATTGTGTACGAATTCTCAACTGGTAAACTTTCTGTTGAGTACTCAAGCTCCATTTGTGTACATGCAAACAGAAAGAACAAGCGGAAATTAGGGTTTGTAAGGAAACCAGAGATACGAAAGAAGAAAAGCAAGAGAGAGTTGCGGTTTTACTTTCGTAGTGATCTCCGTTTCAAACCCTCACAGCTGCGTACCTGCAAAAACACAAGAGCTGAGAATAGGGTTTCTGCAACAGTGACGTTAAAGCAAAATTGAAACAAATCAAAGGGATTCTTGTGATTACGTAGCTTGTTGTGTAAATCATTGAACCAGCTTCAAGATTTACTCACAAATCAGAAGAAATTCACAAGTTTCAGTGTTGATCTATGTAAACCCTAGCAGAGGATGAAGAGAGGTTACAAGAAAGCAAAGAAGAAGGTAGAGAAAGTGTTTCAGCAAATGAGCTGCTGAAACCCTAATTTTCGCTTTTATACTCTAGTGACTCGGGTAAAATTAACCCGCGTGTTCTACCGGTGAAAACGGGTTCAATTCCTGCACGAACCCGCTTGACCAAACTGAGTGTTTAGTTATTGGACCAAGTGGTTTTTTGTGTGATTGGATTGGGCTTACTGGGCTGGATTGTTGCTATTTGCACCTCCCTATTCTCTGAGTGCAAATTCCTACATGGTATCATTGAGCTTAAGGTCAGAGCTGGCAAAATGGGTCGGGCCCGCCGGGCCGGGTTAGCCCGAAAAATGGGAGGGCTTGGACCGAAGGAATTGAGCCCGTTTTTTACATCCGGGCTTTTTAGCCCGGTCCGCAAAAGCCCGAGCCCGCGACGGGCTAGCCCAACCGGGCCATGGGTAGCCCGTGAATAAAAAAATTGGAATTACATTAGATATATTGATATTTCTTTGATAAATTTTATAGGAGATTATATAGTGCCTTCTTGCTATGTTAATTTACATGCAAAAGTTTAATACAAAATTTTGTACCAGTGTTGAGGAAATTTCCTCTAGTGCAAAGCCTTTGTTTAAACAACTCCAGAAAATCCCTAAGAAAGTTAAGAAAATCATTGCATCATTACCTCATCAAGAGGTTTGTTTTTCTTCATTCCTTCCCTTTAGTCTTGTGCTCAATTTTATAAATTTTATCTGACTGTGTAAAATTTCTATCCTAGGTGAATGAGGAAGAAGCCTCCCTCTTTGACATGCTCTAGCTATTACTTGCAAGTGTTATATTTGTGCCAATATTCCAAAAAATCCCTGAAGGTAACTCAATTACCATGTTTTTTGAGAATTGAGTTGAACAAAGTATGACTATGTTGCTCGTCTAGGACTCTAGATGTTTTAGTCAGAATGTGATTAGGCATCAAACTCCATGTCTGCTTAAATAAAACACTGGTGTATATAGTATCAGTGTGAAATAAGCAGTAACTTCTAAAAAATCGAGCATAATGCGGGCTAGCCCGAAAAGCCCGCAGCCCGCATAGGGCCGGGCTTGGGCCTTAAAGGGTGAGCCCGAGCCCGTAGCAGACCGGCCCGATATGGGCCGGGTAGCCCGTTTTGCCAGCTCTACTTAAGGTCCTAGGGGCCTTGTATTCATTTCTAAACCTATATCTATAGTTCTTTAACTAATCTTGTACTTTCTTTAAGGTTTTCTTTCTGTTTTACCTATACAGTGAATGGCTGTGTGGGTGTGGTATTTTTGACAGTTTCAGTGTTTTGTGAAACAGGAATTAGAAGGTGCTAATCAAAGTTGCAAAACAGGATGTCAAATGTAAATCTATCAACCTAGGTTCCCAAACTAATTGAGAAAAACTGGCCCAGATGATCTTTGCAAATGGAAGCCATATTTGGCTTCCATGGAGTGCTAAGGATCGTAAACAATGGTTTTGATCAACTGGGTGAAAACCCAACTGAAGCCCAGATTGCTACGTACATTCAATGAGAATGAGCAAAAGGACTGAAAACCCAACTGAAGCCCAGATTGCTACATACCTTTAGTCCTTTCACTCATTGATGTTTATTTAGTTCACTACTTGGACTACCTAATTAGGATAATTTTGAGACAAATTAACTAATTGACTATTTATAATGAACAAAATACAAATGCCAACATGCACGTCCCAAGTAGGTAGCTCAGACGTTGGCGAGCTAAGTGACATAAAAAATTGTAAAAAGGAGGTTTAAGGTTCAAATCTTGGAAACTAGCATTTCTCCCACCCCTAACTAACTAGTAACATTTTCCTATAAAAAAATTGGCAACATGCACAATCTAAAATTAGGCCATGAAACAGAACACATAAACTAGAGTAAAAAAACATGTCAATTAGTTAGATTAACATATTAACATTTTAAAACACGTCAGGCTTGTTTAAACTAAAAAAACATAAATGATGGACATGAAATTGAAAATTAAGATGAAAGAACAATGGAATTATTTTGTCAAATAAGATATTTATGTTTATAAAACGTTGAGATAAGAGGATGGATAATATGATTCATAGTCACGAAAGTACAATTAATGATAATATGAGTAAGTACTGTGTGGATATAAATTAAGAGTGCAATTCTAATCCACAACACTAGTTTTTGTCTTCTCCCGCTAGTTGCATTAGCAATTTTAATGACACGGGGATGCCGCCTTTTAGATTTGAACCGGGACATGACTGTCTGACCGTGCGCGCAGTGGCGGAGCTTGCCTAAAATTTTAGGGGGAGCGACAACATTTAATTGAAATTCACAAAGAATCATTTATAATTTTTCAAAGACTCAAAATAAAATTAACACAAAATAAAAATAAAATATATAAAAAAAGAGATGTACCTAGAATTAAATTGCAGTCATTTATTCTTTTAAAGACTTGAAATTAATCATCGAATCATAGCTAAAATTCAACTATTTCTTTTTCAATTTAAATCATTGTTTATTTAAGATATTTTTTTGGACAATTTCAAATCAGATTAATTACATTTTAGCCATCATTCAAATCAGTTTACAATATTTGACCAAAATTTTCATTTGGAAATTCTTTTCCCATCTTAGTTTTCTTTCGGTAATAATAAACAAAAACCAATTTCAGTAATTACTCTTGTCAAAAAATAAGTAATTACTATATCCAATTAATTAACCAATGAAATTTAGCGTAAACACAGTTAATTGAAATAATCAATATGCAAAAGAATAATGAACCATACATAGTGTTATGGTAATTAGAATTTTTACTTTTTACACCTCCTCCAAGACCCAATTGTTTAAAGGCCCATTCAAATCCTTAAAGTCTATTCTTCAATGGCCAAATCACTCTACAAGATCGGACGGCCCAATCGATCACAGCAGACACCACTCAAAATCTATAAATACAGCATTCAATGCTCATTAAATGGTAAGCACTTTTTCCAACAAAATACTCATTTACTCAAATACTGACTTGAGCGGCGAAGTGTTATTGCAGGGACAACATCGGACATCTCAAGATCGAACGACATCGGACATCTCAAGATCGAACAAGATCGGACATCTCAAGATCGAACAACATCGAACATCTCAAGATCGAACGAGATTGAAACATATCAAGACCTAAAGATAGAAACATAATCAAGAATAAAACATCTACTAACTGTATAATACCAATCACTAAGATCGGAAGCACAATACCGAACACGTAGCAAATTAATAAAGGAGCAGAAAGTAGAAAGCGTTTCAAATGGATAAGAGACCATCCATTGTGGCCATCAATTTTCAATAGAAAAAATAAAGAAAACAAAATAAATGCAAACAAAGTGTTATATGGCTATTAATATTATTATTATTATCTCTACTTATAAAAAAAAGTGTTATATACGTGGAAGGAAACGTGGACAGGAACAGAGAGAAGAAGGACGAAAAATAGCCAAGAATGCATGAGTGGGCCGAATGGAATAATAGTATGCTAAAAAACAAGTCGGTATTTTGAGAGGCATTGTGGTCACCCTTCACTTCCAATAAGCTCCATCATTGCGTGTGAGTATGGTATTTATTTATTATTTCATCTTAGCCGAAAAAAAACACTGTTTATTTACGAATTAGTGCGAAATGAAATGCACGGCAGCAAATATTGGATTAGTTTTCTCCCCTTTTTGTTCACGCAACCATATCATTATTCAATTTATTCTTATAATTCGTACAAATGACAAAAGAAAAAACAATAATAGATAGGCGACGAAAGTGGAGACAACAGAAGGAAAATACACCGATTTATCATGCCACTTTTGAGGAATAGGTGTGAACTCAAAATGAAGCATGTGATAAATGATAATTTGAGGGACCATATCGGTGTCTGGTACGTCATGCATGTTTCATCGGCATTGCTCACGGTGACACGGATGATGAAAATGATTTTTTTTGGTTTTGAGGTCTTTGACTCCTCCGGTGTCCAGAGGAAATAAACCCTGAATAATTTAGAGTTCGACCGGTAGGCAAGTAAAATCTAACTCCAATTTGTTTTATTGTCGAAGATCAGACCCGGGTACTAGCTGGGTCCGTCCTTAAGATAGAATGCATTAACCACTTGCACCCAAACTTAGAGTTTTTATTTGAATAAGTTTTTGAGGTGTTTTTATTTTTTAAGTGTGTTAAAGTAACTTTACCTTCAATAAAAAAAAGTAATTAACCTTCTAAAATCAATTCTCTCTTTTTTTAAGAATCTACCTGCCTAGCTCAATTAATTATGTTTTCCCTTTTCTTGAAAAGATTTTTCAACTCATTTTTGTTGGAATTTTTTTTCTAAGACTTATAATTGAATTTAGTTCTTTGTTGCTATTGACTGAAGAGAAAAATAAATGGTAAGAGAATGTTTAAAAAAATAAATTTAATTACTTATAATTTATTGTGTGTAGAAGACAATTAATATGGTCTGGCATATTTTATAATTGAATTTGATTTCTTGGTACTCTAGAGTGAAGAGAAAAATAAAGGGTATGAAAATATTCATAAAATAAATTTATTTCCTATAATTTATTGTGCGTAGAATACAATTAAAATTGATATAATTTATTTGATTAAATATCTTAAAATTTTATAATTTAAACATTTATGTCTTATATTTATAAAAAAAACATATATTTTGTAAAAAAAAATGAAATATTAACATGTATGTCTTATTTTTTAATAAAATAAAATTATGCCTTATTTTTACTTATTATATTTTTAAAATTTTATGAAATTAAATAATTTCATCAATCAATCAAAGGTTCTTGTTCTGTACCGTGCTTCCGATCTTGAGGATCGATATTATGCAGTTGGTAGATATTTTGTCCTTGATTCTATCTTTGTCTTCGGGCTTTGAGAGGAAGGTTTTGTTCGACCTGGAGATGTTCGACCTTGAGAGGCGATGTTGAGGCGTTCGATCTTGAGATGTTCGATCTTGGAGGACGTGGTTGTACCTGCAATGATACTCCGACGCTTAAGTCAGTATTTGAGAGAATAAGTGTTTGGTTAAAAAAGTGCTTCCCATTAATGAGCATTGAATGGGGTATTTATAGAGTTTGGATGTGTTTGTGTTGGCGTTTTTGGGCCGTCCGATCTTGCGGGCTGATCTTGGCCATTGAAGATTGGACTCTCTTGATTACAATTGGGCTTTTCATCAATTGGGCTTTTGGAGAAGGGGTGCAAATAGAAGTTACTGTAATTACCATAACAGTGGTCCCCCAAGTCTGGTCGCTACGAGGAGCGATCTTGACTTTGAGTGGAGGTTCTATCCGTTTATCGAGCTTATGTTGGGGCCGGGGTTTCTCGAGCGATGCTAGCTGTCCGTCGAGCTTTCGAGCGACGTGGGCAGTTTTTCGAAACTCAGTGCTGCTTTGGAATCAGTGCTGCTTTGGAATCAGTGCCACTTTTATTGTTTCTGACAAGGCGTCTCTTCGTAGTGGCGGCGCATGATGGTGACGTTTTATTTTTCAGCGTGCGGATTTTAATGGACCATGGGTTGGATGTGACGCTTCGACTTCCAGGCCCAGGCCCATTGGATTTGCTATAAATAAAGGGTCTCACCAATTCATTTGTTGTTTGTTGTTCATTTGTTCTGATTTGCCGATCTTTCGAGAGCTCCCGAGTTTCTTTAGAGTGAACGTGTTTGAAGTACCTTTAAGGTCGGTTTCTGAGGATCGACAACCGTTTATTTCCAGACATCATCAGCTTGCGACATAGTTTCGAGGTTAGTCTACTTTTTGGTTTTTTCTTTACTTTTTATTTGTGCCTGGACCTTCCCCCGTCCCCTTTGATCTCAGAATGGGGGTCGTCAGGTCGGGTTCCGACTTGCTCGCGGACCCATTTTTCGATCTTTATTCCTGACATTTCGTCCCCCATTCCTGTAGATTCGATCTGGCGAGAACGAAACAAACTCGGAGAGACGTCACTCAGTACCGGAAAGAGTTTGCGAGTGCGATGGCTTCTGGTGGTGAAATCCCTGAGGTCCGTGCCGAGCCTTCGGAAGTCGCCGCCCCGGACGTGCAAGAGCACTCTGCTTCCGCCCCTGTGAGTGATAAGGCGGAAGATAATTTTGAGAGCGAAAGTTCTTCTCCTGCGACCGATGCTAATGAGCCGAATGACGATACTCCCGAAGATGTGGAGGAGGATTGCTTGGTGGATGTGATGGCTGTTACTTCCGAGTCTGATGAGGAAATTCCAGTGGAGGAATCAGAGGGTTCCGAGGTCGATCTTGGGTCGAGTTCCGACTCTGCTGATGAGTCCGATAGAGAGGGTGTTGAAGAACAAGTTGAATCTCGCCCTAAGAGCCAACCGGAGTCCAGCCGAGCTTCTGCCGTTTCTCTGGATGAGTACTCTAGTACTGGTTGTGGGGACCTTGACGTACCGGTGCGAGAGGTCTCCCAATATGATTGGGTTTCCAGAAATATTTTGGAGATCGAATCGTTGTACCAGCATGGGTTTAATTTGGAGAGGGTCGGGAGGAAAGCTTCGGGTCGCTCGAAGCGAATTTGGAGAGTTGAGGGAATGAAAAAGGGAGAGCATGTGGCTTTGTGGCCAGGAGAGCTCAAGTTTACTTTGTATCATATGCTGATAAACGAGATGAATATCAGGCCTCCTTTCACTTGGTTCGAGCAGACGGTCTTGGCGACTTTGGATGTTGCGCCTTCTCAGTTGCATCCAAACGCGTGGGCTTTTGTTCGAGCTTTCGAGCTAATGTGTCTTCATCTGGAGAGGCCGGTCTCGCCGTTGCTCTTTTTTCATTTGTTTGAGATCAATCGGAATAGTAGTGAGAATAAGTCCGGTCGCGAACACGTCAGTCTTCGTTCGAGGCGAGGTGCCAAGATTTTTAAAGCCTATGCGGACTCGTTGAAGGGGAATTGGAAGGAGTTATTTTATTGGGTCGAACCGGTGACCGACGAAGCGATTGAGAGAGTGGGAAAGTTTTCAGAGGATGGTCGGACTTTGGTGTCCACCAAGTTTCCCATTGGTTGGAGTCAGGCCCATTTTGAACGATCCACCAATTCCTTTTCGGTTGGTCAGAATCGTTTGAACGCTGCCGATCTTCTTACCAAGAGGATCCTGATGTTTATTTCTGAGAACATTCCGTTTTCAAAACATAAGTATCGGGGTATCCCTTCGGCTAAGATAGTTCAGGCCGGGAAGCGAAGACGAGTGCAAATTGTCTTAGGTAGCCTTGTTTTTCTTGCTATTGATATTTGCATATTTTTGACCGTAGTTTGTATGACCGATTTATGTTTCTTTTCCAGATACCATGGCCCCAAAGAAGCTCGCCGAAATGAAGGCGCTGGCGATGAGGAGCGTTGAGATATCTGGAGATGCTGAGGGGGTTGGTGTTCCGCTTCCGACTTCTCCCCAGGCCGAGACTGCTGTTGGGACGGTTACTGCTGCTTCTCCGATAAATATCGTTACCCAGGAGGACCTTGCCTATGAGGCTATGGTCGATCTTGTTTCCAGTTCTCCTCCCCCGACTGCTCCCGAAGTTGGTGCGGGTACCTCGGGAAAAAGGGTGCGCACCGAGGCAAGTGGCGAGCAGAGGCCAGAAAAAAGGAGTAAGACTTCGAGGAGACCGAAGCATAAGAGTAAGGCCGTACCCTTGGAGGAGGGTTTTTTGGAGCAGAATTACGCCCAATGGCGGGAGGATCCTGTCGGGGCGTCTGTCAAATTGTTGGCGAATTTGGCCGATGTTCATAGGATCGAGAAAGAAAAATACGAGCAGCGGGCTAAGGGTAAATGACATCATTTCTTTTTATATTCATAAAAACATCTCTTTCTTCATAAACTGATTTCCCTCATTTTTCGATTTTGCAGCTTCTCTGGAGCTTGAGAAGTCAAAAATAGTGAAGCTCGTGGAAGACGTGGCTTTAAAATCGAAAGAGCTTGCTCGGACAAAGCAAGAACTTCTGGTTCTGAAGGAAAGCCAAGGGGAGGTTGTACGTCGGGCGGAGTTTGCGGAGAATCGTGTCAAGGAGCTTGAAGAAAGGGAAAAAGTTTTGGAGGGGCAACTTGCCGAGGCCAACGAGAAGATCAAAGGTTTGGAGTTTCGTGTAGCTGGTTTGGAAGAGGATTTGAAGAAAGCATCTGAGGCACGGGTCGGTACGAGCGGCGATGCGGAGGCTCGAATTGCAGAGCTTGAGGCAGCCCTTCAGCAAAGCAGAAGAAATGCTAAAGAGGCTACAAAACTTGCAAATGAGGCTAGGAGGGAGGCTCGGGAAGCTGCTAATTCTGCAATTGAGCTGTACAAGGAGGGTTTTGAGTCCGCCCAGGAGCAAATTACTTTGGTCCATCCTTCTATAATTTTGGATCGGTCGATTATTGACGCCGACCATGAGGTAGAAGGGGGTCAGATCTTTAAGATCGATGCTCAGACGCAGACGAAGAGTGTGATATTCCCGACCTCCACTGCCTGATGTTTTAACAGCGTTTCTTTTGCAGAAGTTCCTGGTGTATGCTTTTACTTATGTATTTTTTGTATAGATCCGGAACTTCTGTTTGGTCTAGCTGGAGATATTTGTAACCTCTTTTTGGAATATGCCTATAAGGCCTTTACGAGCTTTAATGAATGCTTTTCGAATTTCGCATGTCATGTATGTCGTTTTTGCGAGTTTTTAACGAGTGCTTTTTAAATTCTGCACGTCGCGTGTGACGTAAAAACGTCGGTAATCGAGGAACTCGATTTACCGGCTTTGAACCTATAGGACAGTTTACTAGGACTCGGCCCAGATTTAACTCGCCCCATAGGGGTATCGGCAGCTGCGGCCGATGGTCGTTCGTAGGACGTTTCGATCCTTGAAGACCCGGTCTCTTTGAGATAGTTTGCCAAGACTCGGCTCGGATTTAACTGTTTTCTCAAAGAGTTTTTGACCTTTGGGTGGTCGCTTTTGGGGAGATCTTTTAAGATCGGTCCCAGTTGATTCCTGTTGGGGGGAATTAGGTCCCTTCATTCTTTTTTGATGAAAATCAAGAATGTGTGGCGACTTGAAAAAACTTTTGAGAAGTATTGAAAGCGTTTGAAAGAAATGTCAAGCTTCTTTATTGATAGCTTATTTCGAGTTTACATAAGATCGGTGTGAGTGATTTCTTTCTAAGGATAATAACTTTTCAGTTTTGTTGCGTTCCAAGTTCTCTCAATCTTTCTTCCTTGGAGGGTCTCCAATTTAAAGGCTCCCGTGCCGGTTTTAGATAAAATTCGGTAGGGGCCTTCCCAGTTTGGGGCGAGCTTTCCTTGGGAGGCGTTTTTCTGACCGACGTCAGCCCTTCTGAGTACCAGATCGCCAGGATTGAAATCTCTGTGAACGACCTTGGTGTTGTATCTGGTTGCCACCTTTTGTTTGATGATCGCTTCTCGGAGCGAGGCTCGACCTCGTATTTCATCGATGAGGTCGAGTTCTTCTCTTAGGGCTTGATCGTTATTGCTTTGTGTTTTGGGATTTGCCGTTCTCCAACTAAGTTCGCCGATTTCGACGGGGATGACCGCCTCGCTGCCGTAGGAGAGCCTAAAAGGTGTTTCCCCAGTGGAGCTTTGGGGGGTCGTCCGGTATCCCCAGAGGACGTAAGGCAATTCTTCTACCCAATTTCCTTTAGCATCGTCCAAACGTCGTTTCAGCCCGTTTAGTATTACTTTGTTTGCAGCCTCTGCTTGACCGTTGGTTTGAGGGTGCTCTACTGAAGTGAAATGGTGTTTAATTTTAAGCTCGAACATTAGTTTGCGGAATCCCGTGTCTGTGAATTGCGTTCCGTTGTCTGTTACTACTACCTCGGGGATCCCGAACCTGCTCATAATGCTTTTTTTGAAGAATTTTATGCAGTTTTTTGCAGTGATGGTTGCCAGGGGTTCCGCTTCTATCCATTTACTGAAGTAGTCTACGGCGACGATCAAGAATTTGACTTGTCCTGGTGCTTTTGCGAAAGGTCCGAGCAAGTCCATTCCCCACCATGCGAAGGGCCATGTGGAGGATAAACTCGTGAGGTCTGTGGGGGGAGCTATGTGCACATTGGCGTGGATTTGACATTTCTTGCACTTCTTCACGTGATCACTAGCATCGCCGATCATGCTCGGCCAGTAGTAGCCGGCTCGAAGGGTTTTTCGTGCTAAAGATCGAGCTCCCATGTGCTGGCCGCAGATCCCCTCATGAATTTCTGTCAACACATAGGCCGCTTCCTCTCCCTCGATGCATTTAATTAACGGGGAAGAGAGGCTTCGTTTATAGAGCGTCCCGTTGATGGCTGAAAAAGCCGAGGCTCTTCTCCTGATATATTTGGCGTCGTTTCTGTCTGGGGGTTCCGTTCCTGAGACGATGTACTCTAAAATTGGGGTTATCCAGCTGTCTGCCTCTTCAAGTACGTAGATGGTCGGGTTAAACAGCGGCTCGATAGATACACTGGGATTGTGTAGTGTTTCTTGGATGGTCGTCCTTTGGTTACCCGGGGTTTTTGTGCTTGCGAGTTTGGCGAGGATATCAGCTCGTTGGTTTTCCGTTCTTGGGACATGAATTATCTCGCTTGCTTCAAATTTAGCTATTAGCGATCGTACCTGAAGTAGGTATTTTTGTAGGATCGGTTCTTTGGTCTCGTATTTGCTTTCGATCTGGGAGACCACCAAGAGAGAGTCGGTATGGAGTTTAATTTTTTGGACTTGGAGGTCAATTGCCAGGCGAAGTCCGGCAATGCAAGCTTCGTACTCTGCTTGGTTGTTCGAGGTGGGAAAACCGAATGCAAGGGAAACTTCGATGATGACCCCAGTCGGGCTTTCTAGCATAATCCCAGCACCACTCCCTTTTGGATTTGAGGAACCATCGACGTAGAGGATCCATATGTCAGAGCCGGTGTTAGCAGGTGTCATCTCGGCGATGAAGTCGACTAAAACTTGTGCTTTAAGTGTAGTTCGAGCTTCATATTTGATACCGAACTCTGAGAGTTCTACGGCCCATTTGATCATCCTTCCAGCTAGATCGGGTCTGTGGAGTATCTGTCTGATTGGGTAGTTAGTGCGGACGACTACCTGGTGGGCGACGAAATAAGCTCGAAAACGTCGAGCCGCAACAATGAGGGCCAAGGCGATTTTCTCGATTTTCTGATAACGACTTTCAGCCCCGTGCAGAGCCTTGCTTGCGAAGTAGATGGGACTTTGCCCGGTTTCGAGTTCGCGTACTAAAACGGCAGCTAATGCCTCTTCCGAGACTGCTAGATATAGGTATAATGTTTCTCCTTCATTTGGGCGAGTTAAAATTGGAGGCTCGGAGAGAGATTTTTTAAGTTGCTTCAAAGCTTCGTCTTGCTCGGGTGTCCATTTGAAATCTCTTTCTTCTTTTTTGAGGATTTTGAAAAGTGGAAGAGATTTGAATGCTGCATTCGATATGAAACGAGATAGAGCAGCTATCATTCCATTGAGTTTTTGTACTTCTCTTTTGGACGTCGGAGTTCGCATTTCTGTGACGGATCGACATTTGTCTGGGTTTGCCTCGATACCTCGTTCTGTTAAGAAGAAACCTAAGAATTTCCCAGCTCGAACCCCGAAAGTGCATTTTTCTGGGTTTAATCTCATTCTGTTTTTTCGTACCTCAGAGAAAATTGCTTTCAGATCGCTTACATGGTCGGCATCACTTTTGCTTTTGGCGATCATATCGTCGAGGTAAACCTCTACGCTTTTACCGATCTGGTTCTGGAAAACTTTGTTCATCATTCTTTGATAAGTTGCTCCAGCGTTTTTTAAACCAAAGGGCATAACACGGTACGCGAAGTTTCCTCGGTCAGTGATGAAGGCGGTTTTTGCTTGATCTGGTGGAAACATGGCGATTTGGTTGTACCCGGAGTATGCGTCCATGAAAGATAACAACTGGAAACCGGAAGCGCTGTCGACCAAACGATCGATACTGGGGACCGGAAAGGCGTCTTTTGGGCAAGCTTTATTAAGATCGGTGTAGTCGACACACATACGCCATTTTCCGTTAGACTTCTTCACCAGGACAGGGTTTGATAACCAAGTTGTGTATTTAACCTCAGATATAAAGTTGGCTCGGATGAGGTCGTCTACTGCTAAGGTGGCAGCAATGGCTTTTTCTCTGCTTTGGGCCCGCTTTCTTTGGGCGATCCATTTTGCTTCTGGGTTTATTGCGAGCCGATGGCAGGCAATCTCTGGCGGTATCCCAGGCATGTCTTCGGCCGACCAAGCAAAGATGTCTTTGAAATCTTTAAGACATTGGGTTAATTCGGTCTTGATCTTTTCTGGAAGGTCGATCCCTATTTTGATTTTTTGGGAGGGGTCTGAACCGAGTTGTGTTTCGACGAACTTTCCATCAGGCTCTGGTCTTCTGATTTTGCGTTTGAGCTCTTTTGTTAGCTCGTCGACATCTATCTGTTTTTCGACCTCCGGACCGCAGTTGGTTCCTACGTTAGTGGCGGTGTTAACTTCAGTCGATCTTCCTTTTGGCATTTTGGGAGTCGCCAGTTCTTCCGAAGGGGGAACCCCTTCATGCTCCGAAGCTTTTCTTTCGTTCTTAGTCCATAGGAAAAAACACCTGGAGGCCGACTCTAAGTCAGAGTTTAAAGTGATAACTCTGTCGCAAAGAGAGTGGAACTTCATCTTTAAGTGAGTGGTGGATGTAACCGCCCCGAGCCTGCCGAGGGTCGGTCTTCCTATAATGCCGTTGTATATGGATTCACAAGGCAAGACGAGGAATTTGGTTCTGACGGTTCGGACCATTGGTTCGGTTCCGTAGGTGACCATTAGCTCCAGATGTCCAAGGGGTTTCGTTCGAGATCCGTTAAAACCGGACAAAGCCGTCCCTCTATAAGGGGTGAGTTCCTCTTTATCGATCCCCATTTTGCTCAGAAGATCGATAAAGATGATGTCTGATGAGCTCCCCTGATCGACCAGGATTCTACGTACCTCCTTGTTGGCTATGATTGCCGATATCAAGAGAGGTACGTGTTTGTTAGCTTTTCCGTCAATAAGGTCGTTGTCACTAAAAGATAATGGAGGTCGGTTAGTCTTGATCGGGGTCGTTGACGTTGAGGCCACGCACAACAATTCCTTCCATTTTCTCTTCATGGATTTTCCCGATCCTTCATGATCGAATCCCCCAGTTATCATCATGATAACCGAGCGTTTTTTATCCAGCTCTTCGCGGTCTGGGTCGGTCATTTCTTTTCCTTTTGCCCTGAGGTTTTCATTTCTTTCTCTTCCGAAGTTGTCAGACCGTTCTCCCTCCCTTTTGACGTAAGAAGATAGTTTTCCCCGTTTTATTAAATCTTCTATGTCATCCTTTAGGGCGTTGCAATGGTTTGTGTCATGGCCATTGCTTCTGTGGTATCGGCAGTATTTGTTGGCCTTCTGCCCAGGTCGGATAGGTAAGGGCCTGGGAGGCTTGACGTCCCTGAATTCGACGTTCCAACATTCCCCTAGTAACTGGGCGTTGGAGACGTTGAGTTCGGTGTATACCTGGTGACGATTTTTCCTACCGATGTTCCAGGAGTTTTTTCGAGGGTCGACCTCGATGTGGCGTTTCGACGATTCTGCCTGTGACGACGTTTTGTCGATCTTGGAATTTTCTTCTTCGTTAATGAAGCACTGGGATAGTTCGAGGAATTCTTGAAGGGTGTTAGGTTCCCAGGTGTTGATGTGCTTTCGGAACGAGCTTCCAGGGAGCAGACCTTGGGCCATGAAGAAAATTCGAAAGGCGTCGTCTAACCGCCGAACCTGAAGAGCTTCGATGTTGAATCGCTCTATATATTCCCTCAGGGGTTCATTTGCTTTCTGGACAATAGATGCTAGAACATTTTTGTTTTTGGGTTTGCTCTTGGAATGGGCAAAGTGCACCGAGAAGTGTTTTGCTAACTGGTCCCATGAGGAAATGGTATTCGACCTTAACGTCCGAAACCATTCGGAAGCCATTTTGTCTAGGGTCAAAGGGAATATTCGACATTTCATTTCCATGGGTACATTTCGATACTGCATGGTTGTGTCAAATTGGTCTAGATGTCTGTCGGGGTCGCCCGTCCCGTCGTAAGTCTTCAATCCTCCAGGTGGTTTTTCGAGATACCGGGGGACCCGGAAGTTGTCGATCGACTTTGTGAAAGGACCTTTTCGCCCAGGTCGATTTGCTCGTGACAGTGGTTGGCGTCTGTGGTGGACCTTTTGAATGATGTCGTGGCTTCTCGATCGTCTCCGTGACGAGGTCGAGCCTTCAATTTGTCGAGCCAGAGGAGAACGGGAACCATTCCCTCGGTGGCGGCGTGGAGGAGAATGAGGATCATCTAGATCGTCGTATTGTCGAGCTGACGGAGAACGGGAATGAGCCTCGTGTTGTCGAGCCAGAGGAGAACGGGAACCATTCCCTCGTTGACGGCGTGCGGGGGAGCGATGAGTGAGCTTTCTCCGTGGGGGTGATCGATGAAAAAGTCTTCTTCGAGTTGGGCGTCGTTCCTCCAGTGAGCTCTGCCCGGATGATTGTTGGTCCAGGACGTTCCGACCTTGCAGTCTCGCTACTTCGGATTCGAGGTTGGCGAAACGGTTGTTTCTTTCTTCATTTACCGCTTCTTGCCGGGCCAATAGCTGAACGAGATGTTGAACCGCGTCCGTCAAGGCCGGGAGTAGTTGAGGGGGAGATGGTAGGCTCGTCTCATCCGCGCCTGATTGTGCTCGGGAAGGTCCCGTGTTGGGATGTCGGCTTCGAGTTTGCGACGAATTCGTGAGTTCCTGGACGTGGCCTTCAGGAGTTCGCTGAGGGCCGAGGTCAGGTTCGGCCATGAGACTAGTCGGTATTGAGCGGTGTGTTGGTGCCATTCAATAAGTTCAAGGAGATGGTGAGAAAAATCGGGTATTGGTTCCTCCCACTGTGGTCGCCAATGTTCTGTACCGTGCTTCCGATCTTGAGGATCGATATTATGCAGTTGGTAGATATTTTGTCCTTGATTCTATCTTTGTCTTCGGGCTTTGAGAGGAAGGTTTTGTTCGACCTGGAGATGTTCGACCTTGAGAGGCGATGTTGAGGCGTTCGATCTTGAGATGTTCGATCTTGGAGGACGTGGTTGTACCTGCAATGATACTCCGATGCTTAAGTCAGTATTTGAGAGAATAAGTGTTTGGTTAAAAAAGTGCTTCCCATTAATGAGCATTGAATGGGGTATTTATAGAGTTTGGATGTGTTTGTGTTGGCGTTTTTGGGCCGTCCGATCTTGCGGGCTGATCTTGGCCATTGAAGATTGGACTCTCTTGATTACAATTGGGCTTTTCATCAATTGGGCTTTTGGAGAAGGGGTGCAAATAGAAGTTACTGTAATTACCATAACAGTTCTAAATACTACTACCTTAAAAAAATTGTAAATACGCCACTGGTTATATCAAAAACGCAAATAAATGAGTTCAAACACTATGTTGGACTGAAGTGAAAGAACAGAAAAAAAAAGTACCGGCCAAAACAAAAATGGGGACTGAGTGAGTTCAAACACTATGTTTGTCTTGTGTTGTGTCCACACTCCACCGTCCACTAGAGGTGTCAATTTGGCCCAAGCCCCCAAGCCCAGCTCCATTGGCCCCCAATCAAGCCCCATAAAATTGAAGCCCCTTATTAATGGGGCTTTTTTTAACCCCAGCCAGGGGTGTGCAAAGTAACCAATATATTAGAACCGTTCCAAATACCATATTGGACCATTAATAAAAGTCCATACCTTTTGTAAAAAAATCCAACCCAGTTTTTTAAGTAAAAATATTGGAACAACAGTATCCCTCTTTTTAAAACTGGTAAAAAACCTTTTCCATTTGACTGAAAGAAAAGTGTTTCACGTCTCCTTCTTTATCGTCTCTTACAACTCTCCTTCACCTACCAGCACCACCGCTACTAGAACCACAACCATTAACCTCTGCGGGAACCTATTTCAAACCATTTGCCTCACGTGTCTCCTTCCGCCGTCGGCACCACCATGTCACATCTCTCCTTCCGTCGCCGGCACCACCGCCTCACATCTCTCCTCCCGCCGTCGGCACCACCACCTCGCGTTTCTCCTCCCGCCGCCAGAACAGGCTGTTGCTTGCAACTGGTGATGGTGCTTGCACTTGCTTCTATTCTAGTCACCATCTATCTCTCTTCTCTACTTATTTTCCATCTTCAAGTTCCAGATCTCTTATATCTCTAAGAAAAAAAAAGAAAAAATGTGTTGCTTATCTCCTGGGTCACCCTTTCTTTACTGCATTCTCATTTTGGTTGAATGCAAGTACTATTTAGTTACTTTACTTTAGCTTTTTTTCCATTTTTTTTTCTACATTTAATTTTTAAGCCTAATGTGCAAGGGTTGCTTAATGCTTCTGAGAACTAAGAAACATTTTTAATTTTTCCTTGTTCTAGTTGTAATTCAAGTAGAGTGAAAATTTGGGATGCTGAGCTAGTTGTTAGTGCCTTACCAGACCGACGGTTTGTACTCCTATATGCTTATACTGAAAACCGGTTTTGGCAGTGAAAACCATTTTTCGGAAATGGTAAACCGTTTTTTGGAACTGAAAACCGGTTTTGAAATGGTAAATGGTTTGAGACTAAACCGGTTTCAAACTGGTTATATACCGGTTTAGAACCGGTTTATAGATACATACCGGTTTTTTGAAAACTGGTGAACCCAAACTGGATTTGAAAGAGGTATGGTGTGGTGTGGTATGGTTTTTGTACCATGCACACCCCTAGCCCCAGCCCACACTTTTAAATTTTTTAGTGGGTTGGGGCCAGGGCTTTGTGGCCTGGCCCCCAAATTTTATTCTCATTTTTTTCCCACTATTTACACCTCTACTTTCATTCTTTCACCCCCATTCCTCTTCTCCCTCCCTCTTACCACCACATTCTTCTCCCTCTCACCACAACCACCACCATCTCCCACTCACCACCACCACCTCATTTTCCCTCCCACCACCACCACCACCTCCTTATCCCTCTCGCCACCACCACCCCACCTCTTTTCCCACTATTTATACCTCTACTTTCATTCTTTCACCCACTTCCTCTTCTCTCTCACTCCCACCACCACCACCACCACCACCACCACCATCTTCTACTCACCACCACCACCTCATTTTCCCTCTCACCACCATCACCTTCATTTTCCTCTCACTACCACCACCACCACCACCACCTATTTTCCCACTATTTACACATCTACTTTCATTCTTTCACCCTCTTCCTCTTCTCTTTCACTCTCACCACAACCTCCTTTTCCCTTTCACCACAACCACCACCACCATCTTCGACTCACCACCACCTTCTTTTCTCTCTCACCACCACCACCACCACCACCTCCTTTTCCATCTCACCATCATCACACAACAACCACCACCTCCTTTTTCCTCTCACCAATCACCACCACCACCACCACCACCACCACTTATTTTTCCACTATTTACACATCCACTTTCATTCTTTCACCCCCTTCCTCTTCTCCCTCACTCACCACCACCTCCTTCTCCCTCTCACCACAACCACCATCATCACTATCTCACACTCACCACCACCACCACCACCAAGAGTGGGTCATTATTTGCAAAATAAATATTCAATGCCCATGGGCTAAACTAGGCCATCAAAGTTGAGTGGGTCATTTTTTGCAAAATAAATATTCAGGGCCTATGGGCGGGGCTGGGCCCACATGGGCCTTATGGGCTTGGGGCCTATGTGGGGCCTTAGGATGGTGGGCTTTTTGGCCCATGGGCTTTTTGACCCATGGGCTTTTTGGCCCATGGGCCATGTGGGCCAAGGGTGGGCTGGCCCACGTGGGCCAAATTGACAGCTCTACCGTCCACCATCTGGATGCGACTGAATGCTACCAATTTTTTCTGAAATTTCCTTCTGTGGTCCGTCCCTGAGGATTTTGTACTGTTCCATAGGGACTGAATGATGCGAGTAAATGAGCTATCTTAGCTTATCTAGCTGATTAGCTCCTTTGGGACTTAAGTCATTAGGTGTTCTATTATCTATGTTTTCACACCACCATGTCAATCTAACCTACTAGATATAGTGTCCTAATACAACTCATTTTTTTTTAAATTAAGGTATCTTCCTCGATGACTGTGTAGATTAATTCCTCAAGGTATCAGAGATGCATTTAAGAGGTTGATCTCTCCCAATAAATGTTTTTCCATATAGACCGACCAGGAATCGAATCCAAGACCAAATGGTCAATGAACCCAAATATCTACTACTTGTGTTATATTATATTGATTCGACAACTCTGATTTTAGTAGTGTATCTTTCCTATCTTACTTCACATGACCATTAATTTCTAAGGCTAACCAATTAACTCATCTTTGCTTTCCCCACCAAACCATTTTTAGGGTTCTAACCTATTACTCCCCAGTTCCAAAACTTTAGTACTTTTTTTTGGTGAGAAAGAAGGGGTTTAGAACCCTACCAAGCACAACAATTACAAAGTAATCAACCCCTCTTAACCGTCCTGAGGGACCAAGTGGATGAAGGAGGGTGCAAAATCGTAAAACATAAAATTATAACTTAAAGATAAACTATTTTTAGCTAAATAGCCAGCAACCCTATTATTATCCTTAGGAAATTTTGACCAGCTAACCTCAACCTCTTCCCCGATAATGTTATGGATATCATCAATGATATGAGAGTGAGAGGGAGAGGGAGAGAGAGAGAGAGAAGGTGAGCACCCAATTTTGGGTTTGCATGTTCCGTTTCCTATATTAAGACTAGCCTCTAACCACTTTCTCCAATTGTTAGTTTGGAAGAACTCCCCCCAGGCCATGGATTTGAAGACACTTCCACAGGAGTTGAATCTGGTTGCAATCCCAAAAAGTGTGAAGGAGAGTCTCTTCATTGCCAGCGCAAATAGGGAACGGATCATCATTGAAATGGTGGCGTCTAGTTTGCTCATAGTTTTTAAGGAGAATACCAAGAAAAGCCTCGAGAGGAACAGACGCACCCTCTCAGGGCCAGACCATTTCCAAACAAGTTCGAAATTACCAGAAGCAGGGGAAGGAACAATCTGCTCCACAGCCAGATAAGTAGATTTCGTGGAGAAAGTACCATCAACACTATGCTTCTAGGTGAAGGCATCATCGGTGTCACTAATTCTTGGAGGAGGCAAGCTCAAGATTTTTTCCACATCCTCGTCAGGTAAGAATTCTCTCAGCACAGCTTGATCCCAGTTACCATGCATTACCATTAACGAACTCACTAAATTTTGACCTTTTATTTTTGTCCCAAAGCAATAGTACTTTTAAGGCTAAAGTGCTCCCGGGATCCCTTATCTTTATTTAAAGTAACGAATTAGTCCTTTACGTTTTTTTTGTCCCAAATAAGTCCTTTATCTTTCAAATTTTTGACACATAAATCCTTTTCCGTTAACAGTGCTGATTTATGTGTCAAAAAAAAGGATTTATGTGTTAAAAATTTGAAACATAAAGGACTGATTTGGGACAGAAAAGGATTTATGTGTCAAAAATTTAAAACATAAATGACTGATTTGGGACAAAAAAAAGATAAAGGACCAAATCGTTACTTTAAATAAAGATAAGGGACCCCGGGAGCACTTTTGCCTACTTTTAAAAACCTAATGTACAATTCACCAAAAAAATTCGAATATACCCTTTACATTTATTAAGTCTGTTAAAGTCCCAAAGTATGAATTAATTGCACAAAGACTCTCTTATTTTGACTTCAATTATTCGATGACAACTAGAAATGAGATATTTTAGTACTTAACTAACACAAATTAATGGTACCTTAATTTGTGTGTAACAAACCAAAAGTGTTAAAGTTAATTTTGGAACGTAGGGAGTAGTATTGAAAGGCTAATTAGTTAATTACTTCATGTTGGTTCCTGTCATATGCTTAGATTGATTTTAAGGGGAGCTAATCCTCAAAAAAGAGGTTTATAATGTTCCTAATTAGAGCTGTCAATTTGGCCCACGTGGGCCAACCCACCCTTGGCCCACATGGCCCATGGGGCAAAAAGCCCACCATCCTAAGGCCCCACATAGGCCCCAAGCCCATAAGGCCCATGTGGGCCCAGCCCCGCCCATAGGCCCTGAATATTTATTTTGCAAAAAATGACCCACTCAACTTTGATGGCCTAGTTTAGCCCATGGGCACTGAATATTTATTTTGCAAATAATGACCCACTCTTGGTGGTGGTGGTGGTGGTGAGTGTGAGATAGTGATGATGGTGGTTGTGGTGAGAGGGAGAAGGAGGTGGTGGTGAGTGAGGGAGAAGAGGAAGGGGGTGAAAGAATGAAAGTGGATGTGTAAATAGTGGAAAAATAGGTGGTGGTGGTGGTGGTGGTTGGTGAGAGGAAAAAGGAGGTGGTGGTTGTTGTGTGATGATGGTGAGATGGAAAAGGAGGTGGTGGTGGTGGTGAGAGAGAAAAGAAGGTGGTGGTGAGTCGAAGATGGTGGTGGTGGTTGTGGTGAAAGGGAAAAGGAGGTTGTGGTGAGAGTGAAAGAGAAGAGGAAGAGGGTGAAAGAATGAAAGTAGATGTGTAAATAGTGGGAAAATAGGTGGTGGTGGTGGTGGTGGTAGTGAGAGGAAAATGAAGGTGATGGTGGTGAGAGGGAAAATGAGGTGGTGGTGGTGAGTAGAAGATGGTGGTGGTGGTGGTGGTGGTGGGAGTGAGAGAGAAGAGGAAGTGAGTGAAAGAATGAAAGTAGAGGTATAAATAGTGGGAAAAGAGGTGGGGTGGTGGTGGCGAGAGGGATAAGGAGGTGGTGGTGGTGGGAGGGAAAATGAGGTGGTGGTGGTGAGTGGGAGATGGTGGTGGTGGTTGTGGTGAGAGGGAGAAGAATGTGGTGGTAAGAGGGAGGGAGAAGAGGAATGGGGGTGAAAGAATGAAAGTAGAGGTGTAAATAGTGGGAAAAAAATGAGAATAAAATTTGGGGGCCAGCCCACAAAGCCCTGGCCCCAACCCACTAAAAAATTTAAAAGTGTGGGCTGAGGTTAAAAAAAGCCCCATTAATAGGGGGCTTTAATTTTATGGGGCTTGATTGGGGGCCAATGGGGCTGGACTTGGGGGCTTGGGCCAAATTGACACCTCTATTCGTAATACGCTTAAAACAACTTAGACTTTACTCTTAACTCTTTCCCTTGGGTCTTGGTTTTTGCTCTTCGTGATTTTGCATCCACACCCCTTGGAATATAGGGTGTGCTTTGGGCTAATTATTCTCTTGAGCTCTTTTACTTTGGGTTGATTTTTTTACCCCCACCACTAAACATCATACCCCACAATATAATTTTATTCCAATTTTACCCTTTAGCAAAAATACAAAACAAATATATCATTTTAATATATAAACCTATTTAAATTTTTTTAAAACCGGATTTATCTATTAAAAGATAAATCTGTTTTGTTAAAAAAATGCAAAATGGATTTATCATTTTAATAGATAAATCCGTTTTGAACTTTTTAAAAAACAGATTTATCGAATAAAATGATAAATTCGTTTTGTATTAAAAAATAAAATTTTTTTTATTTAAATTTAAAAAAAACTTATAAAAACACCACAAAAAACCCGTCGTTAAAAAATGAAAACTAATCTAAAATTTATAAAAACACCACTAAAAGTTTAATAAACCCAAAATAAGGTTATGCAATTTTTTTTAGATTTTTTGGAGATTATGAAAAATTCAAAAAATTAATAAAAAATAGTAAACGATGGAATTTGAGATTTTGAACCCTGCAGTCCTTATATTATTGGGGAGTAATGATCCCTGATTTTTTTTTGGAGTTAATGACTGTGGTTTCGGGACAATCAGAGTAGGTTGTCCGAAAGCCGATTTTTTAGGCTAGACTATCTAGCCGGCGTACAACATCGTTCCGTGTAACGAATATCTACACACCGAACAGAACCAAAAGATCACTGATATCCATATCTATTTTTTTTTTAAAAAAATTAATTATAATTTTTTAACAAATTTATCTATTTTATTTTAAAAATAGATTTATCTATTAAATAGATAAATCCGTTTTGAAAAAATTGCAAAACAGATTTATCAATTAAATAGATAAATCCGATTTTGAAAAATATGTGTGAGGGTATAGTGTCCTGATGGTGGGGTAAAAAAAACGCAATCCTTTTACATTTACATGACCTTTTTTGTAGGATAGGTATTAAGATTTCCTTTCACCATGTTTAAGCGTGATTTTCTTTAGTGGCTGAACGTTGCTCCTTTGTAACTCGACCCCACACCCCAGTAGTTGGGCGTTCTCCGAGCTTTCCAACTCGAATAAACGCTATCGGCTCTTTTGCTTTTTCAAACTGTAATTTGGGAAGAAAATGAAGTGGTTCTCTTTTGAATAAAATAACAGTCGATATATGCTCGAGTTATTCAAAAACTCGTATAAAGAATGGACGCCCAATCTCTTCAAGGTCATGGTTAGACCCGAAGACTACTTATTTTTTCTGAAAATGAGGGACCCTTATTTCTTTTGTAGTACACCTTTAATCCCCACCCACCCCTTCAAAGACGTCGACAAGTCCTAGTTCTCAATGAAAAACCAAATCATTATAAATTACATTAAATAGTTGTCGTATTTGAGTACGGCACTGCAATAGTCGTTGGTAGTTTCTCCCAGTTGTTAACAAAGAAGATAGACAATGTGTTCACATCGTAAAGTAATAGCTAAAACTCAATCAGATTCTTCCACAAATTAACTAATTTTTGTTTCATTAACCAATGAATTAATCAGAATTAGTAAAATAATTAAAAATAAAATAAATGCTTATTCCTAACCTTATACTTCGGCAACCCTTATATTCCTAATCTATATTGATTCAACCATGTCCCGAGAACACATCCTAGTGGCAAAAACACAAATACGTATTAGGTGGACAATGGGAGCCCATGTTGGGGAGAGGGAGGGAGGGGGAGAGAGAGAGAGAGAGAGAGACAGAGCGAGCAGGGGGGACGGAGGCAGTGGCATATTTAGGACCCTGGTCCATGGTGGTCAAACAATTTAATTTAACAATTACTATATGGACTGGGCCAGAGAATTAGAGCTCGGCCCAACACAAGATCAGCCGAGATCTTGCACACACGGGAAGTTAACTGCCAAGGAGTTACCAAGGCCAGGTGTCGCAGGAAAGAGAAGACGTGGGAACTCATATGAAGAGAGTGGGAGTAACCGCTAGGGGCAGACCTCCGAAGATAACCGCCGAGAAGCCTTGGAGAGCTATATATAGAACTCTAGGCCAGAGAACATGGGGGAGCCCATTTTTCCTTTTCTTCATATTTGTAACAAGCCGAGTTGATGTAAAGACACTAACACATTTTTCCTGTAATAGCCGAGTTGATCATAAATACTCTAGAACATTTGGCGCCACCGTGGGGCCCGGTAAATCTAATCCCGGCCACACCTTCAATTTTTCCCAGCCGTGGTAACTACCCGCCGCGGA
Organism: Astragalus membranaceus; assembly: GCA_039519185.1. Classification (NCBI taxonomy): domain Eukaryota; kingdom Viridiplantae; phylum Streptophyta; class Magnoliopsida; order Fabales; family Fabaceae; genus Astragalus; species Astragalus membranaceus. The sequence goes on along the minus strand of CM076846.1, from coordinate 227,209,973 downwards.
CGCCGGCGTCAACCGCCGCTATCCCCCCCTCGCAGAACTCAAGCTTCGCAAGCCGAACCACACACGCCGAATCCTGCCACACCGGAGACAATTCCAATACCAGTTGCTCAACCAGCCAACGCTGCAACCACCCAAACAGTTACGGGAGAACAACAAGCAATCCTTCAACCAAATCAGGCCGCGATGCCTGATCACCCACTCATGGTTGGCGTCAACGCAGTCCTTGATGAACTACAGAAGCAGAACCAATCCCTGCAACAGCAAGTTGACGACATGAAGCAAGAAAGAGATCCTAACTCGCTTGATAGAGTCCAACTGGAAAAACCCCAACCATTCACAGACGCCATCATGAACGACTTAGTTCCCCAAAACTTCAAGCCGCCACCCTTGGAACCATACGATGGTCGCAGGGATCCTCAGGAGCACCTAACCGCATTTGACACGCAGATGGCCATCATTGGTGCGCACGAAACCCTCAAGTGTAAACTTTTCTCCGGCACCATGAAAGACGCGGCGTTACGATGGTTCATGAGTCTTCCTCGGCAGTCCGTTGTCTCTTATGCAGATTTCACCAAGAAGTTCCTCAGACACTTTTCAGACAGAAGACACAAAAAAACCTCCACTGCTACATTGTTTAACACCCGACAACGCCCAACCGAAACTCTCCGTGAATATCTGGGGAGATTCAGTGACATCACCGTCGACGTGGAGCACCCTGACCAGAGGCAATTTGCAGACGCGTTCACAAATGGTTTGCGTGGAGGACAGTTCAACGAGTCACTAGCAAACAGACCTGCAACCAATATGCAAGAAATCTTAGCTCGAGCAGAGGCCTACATGAAAGGAGAGGAAAGTAATGCCGAGAAGCGGCACCGGGATGAGCGCGAAAGGCAGCCCGATAAAGGATACGAACGTCGTAGCAGGTACGACGACTATAGCCGAAATGTTTCTCAACGGCGCGATCCTCCGCCACCACCTCGGAGAAGATCTCCCCCACCTCCTCGGCGAAGCAGCCCTGTCAGAGGAGCTTTAACACCTCTGAATCAAAGGCGTGCAACGATTTTGAAGGAGGTCCTGCACACAAGGTTAATCCCTGAATTAACCCCAGCAAGAAGAGTCCTGGGCAGAGACAGTGATAGTTGGTGCGAATACCACCGAGGTCGAGGACATGATACCGAGAACTGCTTTGCCCTAAAAAATGAAATCGAGAAACTAATCCGACGTGGCTTATTGAAGCAATATGTGAAAGACGACCCAGGAAACTCACGTACCAGGACACCGGAGCAACCGAAGCCCAAGTTGCAGTCCCAAGTGGTAACGTTGGCAGAACATGTAGAGGAAGTTCCACTTGTGCAACATACTCTCAACACCATTTCCGGGGGGTTCGCGGGAGGAGGAGAAACAAGCTCGGCTCGCCGCAGATATGTACGCCAAGTCATGCACATCAGCAATCCATCCGATAGTTCCATGATACCCAGCACCCCTGATCTCACTTTCTCTCCCAAAGACTCCGCAGGAATCTCTCCACACGAAGATGATCCTCTGGTTATAATAGTTCAAGTCCTCAACTACAACGTCAGACGCGTACTGATTGATCCCGGATCCTCAGCAGACATCATCTATTGGGAAGCCTTCAAAGGTATGAACTTATCTAATGACCACTTGCAACCTTACCACGGTACACTAGTTGGTTTTTCAGGGGAACAGGTGCAGATAAAAGGATACATTACCCTCAGCACCACATTTGGCGTGGGCCACAATGCCAAAACAATCAAGGTCAGATACTTGGTGATTGATGCTGAATCGTCTTATAATATTATAATGGGAAGGCCAGCGCTCAATATCCTCGGCGCCGCCTTGTCAACCCGATATCTCACAATGAAGTATCCCCTTGACGACGAACGAGTTGGAGTCCTTAAAGCAGATCAGGAGGCAGCAAGAAAATGTTACCTAGAAAGCTTGAAAACGAAGAAGAAAAACACCGTAGACTCGACGGTAAAGGCCACATCTTTCAACATTAATTTTGCCGACTTAGACCCCAGGGAAGACTTCAGTGATCACCGATTGAAACCAACAGAAGATCTCAAGCAAATTCAGATCGGTTCAAGTCCTGAACAGACAACAAACATTGGAGGTGCCCTCCTAATAGACGAAGAGGTAGCAATAGTTGAGCTGCTAAGAAAGAATATTGATCTCTTCGCGTGGACCCCAGCAGATATGCCAGGGATTGACCCCTCCTTCATTTGTCACAAACTGTCGTTAGTTCCAGCTGCAAAACCAATCTCACAAAGAAAGAGGAAGCTCGGACCTGAGCGCAAGGTAGCGGTCGCAGAGGAAACCCAGAAATTACTCGAAGCCGGTTTCATTAAAGAAATTCAATACCCAACCTGGCTTTCCAACGTGGTGCTGGTGAAGAAGTCTAATGGAAAGTGGCGTATGTGCGTGGATTTCACAGACTTGAACGCTGCCTGCCCAAAAGACCCCTACCCTCTGCCCAGCATTGATGCACTGATAGATGGGGCCTCCGGATATCACATCCTAAGCTTCATGGACGCATATTCCGGCTACAACCAGATCAAAATGGACCCCGATGATGCCGACAAAACAGCATTCATGACTGATACCTGCAATTATCACTACACTGTCATGCCCTTTGGCCTCAAAAACGCAGGTGCGACATATCAGCGTCTAATGGACAGCGTGTTCCGAGGCCAAATCGGAAGAAACCTTGAGGTGTACGTCGACGACATGGTGGTCAAGACCGAGGAAAACCATAGTCATGTCACTGACTTAGAAGAAACCTTCAATTCCCTCAGAAAACATGAAATGCGGCTCAACCCGGCAAAGTGCTCCTTCGGAGTACAAGCTGGAAAATTCTTGAGATTCATGTTGACCAATAGAGGCATAGAAGCAAATCCTGACAAATGCAGAGCAATACTGGAGATGCCAAGCCCATCAAATCCCAAAGAAGTTCAGCAACTAACGGGACGCCTAGCAGCATTATCACGCTTCCTATCTTGCGCAGGTGAAAACATCTTTATAAATGTTTCACTCCCTCAACCAAATCCCATTGACAACGCGAATTCGCAACTTGGCTCACTACTTTTTCTCATACTGTTTCCATTTTTTCTTTGTAATTAACTATGAGCAGGTGACAAAGCCTTCCATTTCTTTGCTTCTTTGAAGAAAAAGGGCTGTTTCGACTGGACAGATGAATGTCAAGAAGCTTTTCAAGCGATTAAAACGTTCCTATCCTCCCCTCCCATCTTGGTGAAACCAAAAGTAGGAGCGCCGTTGTTGCTTTACTTAGCAATTTCAGAAAGAGCCATGAGTTCGGTCTTAGTATCGGAAGAAGGGAAGCAACAAAGACCAATATATTTCTGCAGCAAAGTCTTCAAAGGAGCCGAGATCCGATACCAGAAAATAGAGAAATTAGCTCTGGCTTTAATCACTTCAGCACGTCGACTTCGACCTTACTTCCAAAGTCACCGAATAATTGTGAAGACAGACCATCCTATTAAGCAGGTCTTACGTAAACCGGACCTCGCAGGTCGAATGGTTGCCTGGTCAGTTGAACTTTCCGAATACGACGTGGTCTTTCACCCAAGGGATGGTATAAAGGCCCAGGTTCTAGCAGATTTTGCTGTGGAGTTAACACCACCATCGTCAGAACCAGGCGTTTCCCCCTGGACCCTCTCGGTAGATGGAGCATCAAACTTAAAAGGAATTGGCGCAGGCATCACACTTGAAAGTCCTGAGGGCCTCCTCATCGAACAATCATTAAGGTTCGACTTCAAAGCTAGTAACAATCAAGCAGAATATGAAGCTCTAATCGCAGGAATGAATCTTGCAAAGGAGGTCGGAGTCCAACATCTCAAAGTGCAGAGCGACTCCCAACTCGTAACTTCCCAGGTCTCTGGCCAATTTCAAACAAGGGATCCACAACTCGGCAAGTACCTCAAGAAAGTTAAACTACTCTCTGCCGGTTTTCCCTCCTTTGAATTGCTATACGTCCCCAGAGAACAGAATATCCGAGCTGATATCCTATCCAAGTTGGCAAGCACAAAGAAACCTGGCAACAATCACACTGTGATCCAAGAGACACTCCCACTGCCAAGCATTGAAACAAAAGAGATTCATTCAGTAGAGCTGTCAACCAACTGGACTACTCCAATAATAGCCTTTCTGCAACACGACATCCTGCCTCACGAGGAAGATGAAGCCAAAAAGATGCGGCGCAACGCAGCAAAATATGTCATCCTCGCAGGCAAGCTATATAGAAGGGGCTTGGCAGCACCACTCCTACGGTGTCTGACACCCACTGAAACCGAATACGTGATGAAAGAGATTCATGAGGGCATATGCGTCAGTCACATCGGGGGACGATCATTGTCAAATAAGGTCATAAGAGCAGGATATTATTGGCCCCAGCTGGACAAGGACTGCGTAGATTTTGTGAAGAAATGCGATAAATGCCAACGGCATGCCGACCTTCACCATGCCCCTGCAACAACGCTGCAATCAATTACAACCCCTTGGCCTTTCTACAAATGGGGGGCTGACATCTTGGGCCCATTCCCAGTAGGACCTGGTCAGGTGAAATTCTTACTCGTTGCCGTCGAATACTTCTCCAAGTGGATAGAGGCAGAGCCTGTAGCAACCATCACAGCAGCTCGGGTCAAGAAATTCTATTGGAAGAATATTATCTGCAGATTCGGTATGCCAGCAGAAATAGTGTCAGATAATGGTACACAATTTGCCAGCTCCCTTGTCACAGACTTTTGCACCGGACTCGGAATCAAGAACAAATTCACGTCGGTTGAGCACCCTCAGGCAAATGGCCAAGCCGAGTCAGCAAATAAAGTCATATTATCCGGTCTGAAAAAGAAGCTTGATGAACACAAAGGGGCCTGGGCAGATCAGTTATGTCAAGTGCTGTGGTCATATCACACAACTCCACATTCTTCAACGGGTGAAACCCCTTTTAAACTCACATATGGTGCGGACGCTATGATACCCGTAGAGTTGGGTGAGCCTAGCTTCAGGCGAGAGAACACAAGGGAGGACACGAACACAATCAACATGGTAGTAAACCTAGACCTCCTGGAGGAAATCAGAGAAGCTGCTCATCTACGAGAATACGCAGTGAAGCAACGCGCAGCTCGGAAATATGATTCTAAGGTCCTCCCTCGGGAGATGAAGCAAGGCGACCTCGTTTTAAGGAAAGTTTCGGGAACAGACGCAAAAGGAAAACTTTCACCCAACTGGGAAGGCCCATATAAGATCATGGAGAAGTTGAGCGCCGGAGCCTACAAGTTAGAAACGCTAACGGGACACCCAATACCGAGGAGTTGGAACTCGGCAAATCTCCGCTTCTACTTCAGTTAAGCTCTTTCAAGTTATTTCAGTAGCAATAAAGGTGCACTCTTTTCTCCCACTGGGAGTTTTTAATGAGGCACCCCCCTGTTTTTCACTTTCATGTATTCATTTCCTGTTTTCACACTAGACAAAGGTTGATTATGTATGTACTTTTTTCTAACGCCAATGAATAAAAACCTGGCAAGTACTCTTTTCTCCCACCGGGAGTTTTTAACGAGACTTGCCAGTTGAAAAAGTGGTGTCAAAATTTCTTACACTTTTTTGCCGCTAAATCTTTGCTGAGCACAAATCGACACGACTCAGTTAAACAAAGCGAAACAATTTACAACTCACCTCTGCAAAGATCAAGACAAGTGATTTGTTTAAAATCCCATACAACAATGGTTGGAGATCCATGACCTAACAAATATAAAGGTTAAACCAATCTGGGATGATGTCGGGTTAAAACTCTTAAGAGAAAGAGATACTCCCTCTTGCCGAGATAAGGTAAGAAAAAAGCAACTATTGGAATGAACAAGTGGATCAAGTTCTACTCCATAGTTGCTCCTCGTGGTCTTCGTAAACTCGAGGTTCACCCACGGAAGCCCTTATAGGCTAAAACAACTCAATCAAGCTACTATTTTCTGGCATATTCAAAAATCCGGCGAAGCCTCTATAAACTTTATAAACACACAAAGCTTTGCACACACCCAGACAGTTTTGCGAAATTAGAACAGAGCTGAAAGAAATTGCGAAAATATAAACTTCATTCATAATCTGATGGTACAAAGGTAACATACAACAAAACAACAAGCAAAGCCGAAGAGAGAAAAGTAGATCAAACAACTTCATCGAATCCCTTCATCTCAACATCCTCTTCCTCAGGCGATGGCAACGACACCAATTTGCCATCCACAACCTCCTTCAGTGGATCAAGTCCACCCACATCTCAAGTGGGGTGGAGCACCAAGACCTGCCCTTTAGCCTTCTCAAAACCCTTCAAGAGAGCTACAGCATTTTCAATATGCAATTCCTCGATCTCAGCTTCCTTGGCAACACGCAAATCCGATAGTTGGGATTTCACCTCGGCCAAAGACACCGTAAGTCCGGTATTCTCAACCCTCAACCCAGCAATAGTAGATTCATGAGAAGAAACCTTGCCTTCTTGCTCCTTCAGCGTAGTTCGAACTTCCTTTATCTTGGCCTCCCACTGAGCCTCCGTCTCTTCAAGCTGCTTACGCACGAACCTCTCCTTTTCCTCAAACAGCTTTACCTGCTCGGCTAACTTGGATTTCAACGCTTCATTTTCCTCCGCTAATCCGGCATGAGCAGCAGTGGCCTTCCCGGCGGCTTCAACATCTTTTCGCCCCTGACGTTCTCGGTTCCTAAGTCTGACAAACTCATCGCAAACCACATGACCAAGAGCAGCAGATTTCAACGCATAAGACTGCATTGCCAAGAAAGCTTGTTCCATCCCCAAACTCCGGATGCGATCACCATCATCAGCAGTAGTAATATGTTCCCTCACAAAATGCTTCAAAGGGAAACGCTTGTCCCACAAGGGCGCGATCTCCCCTTGACCCTCAAAATCCTGCAGAAACTCCATCCAAGAAATCTCGCCCTCGGAACTCTTGAACTTCTTCTTAGAAGGAGAACCTTCCCGCATAAAAGGCCGCTTGGCAGGAGGAGGAATCGCAGCAGCAGTCTCTTCAACCTCTTTCACAACTGCACCCCCTTTATCCTCCTTTAACACCTCAGAAGAATCTCTGGAAATGGCTTTCAAAGGAACAGCCGCGATGGGAGTAGTGCCAAGATTCATTCCAACAATAGTCGTTCGCCCAATATTCTTGGCAATTTTCACCAAGCCTTGGTCGGAGCTCTCCGTCGCAGAGGTCCCACCTTGATTTTGGGCACTCAGTTTCTCCTTCGCTAACCTCTCTTGAGCCTTCTTGATGTAATTTTTGATGTCCTTCTCCTTCAAACCCATCCTAACTGCACAGCGAAATAAAAGGAAACATTAGAAGCGGTTACAAAATATCAAAAATAAGGCGGGAAGAAAAACTTACTCAATAAATTTTGAAGACCTTTGTCATCCCCCTCCAAACTAATCACCTCCTTACAAGTCATGGCATACAACCTTTGCAGCATTGCTGCGTCCTCAAGAAGCTCGGGATTTAAGCCATCCGAAATAACTCCAGTCACACCAAAAACCTCACTCTGCCAATACAAAGGGAAGTGGGGCGCTCCTGTCTTATTTATGAGGAGCTCGGGAAATGAAGGAGGAGCTCGAACTCGGAAGAACTTCGCCTTAAAATTCTTGTACGAAGTGGTGAATAGACTAAAAAGGGGGCGAGGAGAATGGCTATGAAAAGATATCCACTTTCCCAAACCTTCACCCTTAGTCCGAAAAAACGGGAAGAACACCCCTACATTTGGAGTCATACCCAAAGCTCCACAGATTATCTCATAGGCGCGTATGAATCCCCAGCTATTCGGATGAAGCTGCGTTGGAGCAACGTTGAGGAGCTGCAGCACGTGGTTTTCAAAGCGGGTGAAGGGCATTTTCACCTTCAAGTCTTCAAAAAGACAGGCGTACATATAAGTACTCTCTTCCACCACTCCCTTAGGCCGCATCATACATACAGGCTCGTTATGCCTACAACATTCCAGAATCACATCTTCTTCATTTCCAGTAGAGGACACGACGTTCTTTTGCCGAAAAGCTATTAAATCTTCTGGCTTTGTAAACATGGTGAATAAATCCCACGCTTCAAAGTTAGGAACGGACTCGACGCTCTGTTTCGATGCCATCAGCACCTTGATTTCACGCGCAGGAGTAGAAGGAAGAGCCAAGAGCCCCACCTCTTCTCGTCTAGAATCTGAAAGGGCCACAGTGTTTTCGAAATGAATCTTGGTCCCTGGGAAAAGAGGAGAAGCAAAGTCAGCGTCCTCACCATCTGAAAAACCGGAATCTGAAGAACTAAAATCAGGGAGACTTGAGAGGGTCTCGGAAATGGATGATTCGAGGCGCCTCCACTTCTCCTTTATCCTTTGCCAACGAGGCCGAGATTCATCCAAAATCACTCGATACGCTGAAGGTACCTCACTCACCTCATTTCCACTCTCATCAACTTCCCAAATTTCCACCATTTTAACTAAGGTACAAGAGAAAAAGGAAGAAGAAGGATAGAGAAGTATACCTCAGCACAAGCAAGCGAAACGCTGAAGGAAGACGAAACTCCACAGCAAACAATCTTCGGCAGAAGAGCGAGCAGAAATCAAAAGAGTGGATGAAAACAACGAAGTTCTCACATCCCCCGCGCGCCTTTTAAACCATATCGAAACGTTTCCACTTCAACGCACGCGCCCATTCAAGCGTGAAGTAGGTGAAACGTTTCCACTGGAACGTCACCTCAGTCAGATGGAACGTTTCCCCCAGCCACGACACGCTTTCCCAAGTCAACGGTCACTTCAATCGCCAAAACGAATCAACATAAGTTCAAACCTCTTCGCCGAGCTCACTCAGCTCGAGCTTGGGGGGCTGTGGACTGGGCCAGAGAACTAGAGCTCGGCCCAACACAAGATCAGCCGAGATCTTGCACACACGGGAAGTTAACTGCCAAGGAGTTACCAAGGCCAGGTGTTGCAGGAAAGAGAAGACGTGGGAACTCATATGAAGAGAGTGGGAGTAGCCGCTAAGGGCAGACCTCCGAAGATAACCGCCGAGAAGCCTTGGAGAGCTATATATAGAACTCTAGGCCAGAGAACATGGGGGAGCCCATTTTTCCTTTTCTTCATATTTGTAACAAGCCGAGTTGATGTAAAGACACTAACACATTTTTCCTGTAATAGCCGAGTTGATCATAAATACTCTAGAACACTATATATTGTCTTGTAGAAATTTTTTTACAACATCAGTCAATTACGAAACAACACATTATAAAAAAGAGAAATTAAGATTAAACGCTGATTCACAACTTGCTTGATACACTAGTAAGGATGAGTATTTCTAATCGTCCTATTCATAAGCATTCTCCGTAGGGTTTCTACTAGATCATTCACTGCCATTCTATATGATTCCGCCATCTGCAACACATCAAACTATATATCAAATGAAGTGCACTCATTAAGCAAATATTCTAATTTCAGGAGAAACGTTAACAACACTCTCACTCTCTGGTATATTAGTAACATGTTATCAAACCAAACCCATCTCATAACTTGTTTATTAAACAAATAATTAAAATAAAATTTTTTCAACGCATACCTGAGCGATAATAGTAATGCCAAAAGTTGAATTACCAAAGGGCAATACACTGCTGCCAGTGACAAACAGATGAAGATTTTCAAGCAGGTCAAATATTTTGAGCTCAATGCCATTTTCCTTCTCACAGTGGATCTCAATGAGTACCTCGTTCTCCAACATTTTTGCTTTGACAACTGGGAGCAATTCACAGCAATCCTCAGAATTTGTTTCACTTGAGGTGGTGTCTTCATTTCCACACAAATCAGTCTTCTTGTTGAGGATTACTGTTGATTTTTTACCCCTCTTGTTTCGTTTCTCTAGCTCCCTCACACGTTCTTGAAGTATTTTCACATAGCTGATAGCTTCGCGAAGTATAGACGTCTTATCCATCTATTAATTATTAATTTAATTGTTAAAAATCATATAATTATATATAACTTTAGGATAAAAATTAATGATTCACAACTAAATCACTAATTTGAGTGGCACTTACCAACTCGTCTGCAACCCAAAAAAAAATCTTATTACAAACTTGCGGTACAAGCCCAATAGGAACAGTGTTGTATAGTGGGTTGTAATTTAAAGTTGCATTTATCTTATTATTATTAATAATAATAATAATAATAATAAATACAATATTTTTGCCTAGTTAGTCCTTTAAGTATTAAAAAGCGTACCTATTTATTTTAGAATAGATTATGATAGAATTTATTTGAAATAAATTAATGCTAAAAGTTGATTTAAAAAAATTAATTTTTATTTAGTAAAAATATTTTATAGTGAATTTGTAAAAATTGATCCCATCTACCTGATATAGTATAATAAGCCCTTTTAAGGAGTTAAGCCATTAAAATACATATTATCTTTTAGGAGTTTAATTTTACTTTTTTGTAAAAATATATTAAACTATTGATTAAAAAATAAAAATACAAGTGCAAGCAAAAAAGGAATTTTTTTTTCTAGGAGATAAAAGTTGAATGAAAGTAAAAGTGGTTAACTGACCTTCTTCAATCCAGGAATAGTGGCTGAAAGTGCTATGAACTTCTGAGAGAGTTGCTGTCTCCTCTTTCTTTCAGCCATTATGTGATCTACAATCTGAGAATCACTTCTTGTTTTCTTTTCTCCTTGATTGCTGCCCAGTTGTTTTGATTCCAAGTTCCTCTTCTTTGATTTGGAAGAGGGTGTAGCAACTTCAGGTGGTGGCAAAGGTTCTTGCGTAGCTGGTATTATTGTGGACTTATCGAAAGACAGAATGTATCTCCTAGGGCGAACCCTTTTCCCTGACCTAACAGATCCTTCCATCTCATTGGAAGACAAACTATTGCTTCCACTTTTCTGCACCAAAGATTGACTCTCATCACTTTCAAAAGACACGGTACTTGGTTGCTGAAGAATATTTCTCAGGAACTCTTCATCGTCAATAATAGTGTTGCACTGCTTTGCCAGATCCTTCTCATCATCACCCACTTCCTATAAAAGTTCAATTCAAAACAAATATCATATATAATTTGTTGATTCATATTTGTGTGAATTAATGTTAGAAAATATATATTAATCAATATGAATATTATTATTATTATTATTATGTACCGCATTAAGAGGCCAATTATCCCATGATGAGTGCTCCATGAGAGGGAGATCTGGGTAATTTATCTGATGGATGATGTTGGGAAACAAGAGTCAGAGGACTAAGGATAAGAGATATAGAAGCATAGCAACAAACGATACCAAGGATATCTAATATTAATGATTTTTTTTTTGTGAGAAAAAGGGTGAAAGGCCCAAAACTAAACACTAGTTCTAATATTAATGATGATAAGTACAAACCAAAAATTGTGTAAGAAAAAAGTAAGTATTTTTTTTTCCACGGGTCTTTGACCCCGCTTCGGTGTCTAGGAGAAATGAGTACTAAATAATCCTGAGTTTAGCTGAAAAGTAAGTAAAGCCTGATCTCAAATTATTTCATCGCTGGAGACCAAATCGGGGTACTAGCCGAGTCCGCCAGGTTAGATAGAAGAGAGTGGATTAAATAATTCAAGCCAAACCTTAAAAAAAAGTACAACATACTTCACCTTTTCTGTTTTTTGTATTTTAATGATTATATATTTTGGTTGCCCAATAAGTGGCCCGAATTACCTCACGTGAATCACGAGACTTGTGGTCTGCTTGAAACCGGATCCTAATCTATTGCATACAGCCATAAAAATGGGTTCTGGTTTCTGTCAGTTGGATTGCAAAAATCACTTTACGCGTAATACTTTTTGCGTTTAAAGTAGAGATTTCGAGCGCATAATAGCAGCAATTCAGATGACTTTTAATAAAGGTAGACATAATTTTTGGTTTGAGGGTCCTTTTCAATTGGTGGTTTTAGACTTTTAGCTGTTAAAGATCATTCTATTGTTTCCTCAAGGCTGAGAAACAGATAAATTAGTTGCTTCATCATGAGTAAGGATGAGCATCACTCAACCTAACTCGAAAACTCATCTCGTTTCGTTTCATTTGACCCATACAGTATTAGTTTTGTTCGGAATTAGGGACAAGTTGGGATCTAAATAATTGATGCATCCCTCACTAAGCCTTAATCGCTAGTTCTATTCTATTTATGATTAGACTTTTATAAACAGAGCATTGAAGTAGTAATCCAGAGTAGTTTAGTTAGTAATGTGTGCTAATGTAAGAGTTATGTTTTTGGGTTCTGATGCACGATTTATGTTATAATTGAATGTTTGCCTTATAATTGTTTTTGAGTTAACTTTTGGGTCAATCTACTCTTGTTCTTAAGTAGACTTAATCTTAATTTGACCCAAGAACTTTTGATAAAAAAAACTTGACCCACCAACATTGAGTTTGTTCGAGGTCTAAGGACATGTATAAGTATAAATATTATCACGTTAAAACTTTAGGTCAAATTGGGGTGGTAATCTTTCCCTTGCTCACCCTTAATCGTGAGTCGAACTATTGAATCCACATGCTAAGGTGAGTTACCCTCGAATCGAGGCTGGCCAGCCCACCCTTTTTAAAAAGTCTATTTTTTTCCATAAAATATCTTCATTCTTAATTATTTGGCTTTTATTACTTAACTTGTATTTTTTCCATTGCACAATTTATTAAAGCTCTTGTTTGTAGAGGACCACTTAATTCTAGAAGTGGAGGAAGAAGATATTGAAATTTTTGCCAAAGAAGTTGATACGCCACTCGAGGAAGGACCATGAAAATCTCTTGCCAAGAAAATACATTACAGATTTAATTATTTAATTGACAAATTCATAATGTATTTTCAAATTACGGATTTATCACTTAAATAGATAAATTCGTAAAAAAATTTAAAAATTGTATACTGAATTTATATATTAATGGTAAATCCAAAATTTTTCCCAAACACTATAAATGAGAGGGGTAGGAAAATCAATGTTCTAAAAGCAAATGGAGAGACAAGATACGATATGCAACAAGAGGGAGCGCTAATGGCACAATGGGCTGAGGCCCAATCAAACCCTTCGGGCCCAAATAGCATTAGAATAGCGTATTCATTAAAAGTTTTTTGAAAGGCTTATGCGGGAACACTCAACTATATAAAAAAGAAATCTTCTGAAATCAATTCATTGCAATTAGAGAGCATAATATGAAAACAAAACAGTGAAACCGCAACAACATAAGCATACCTAGATTTGTATCTAACTTAAACCGTTTCCTTTTAGTCCATATATTTATTTATTTATTCCCTACAATTGGAACTAGAACTTGTTTGATACACTAGCATGGATCACTCACATGATCGAGTTGGCATTGCATGTCATATAACTTCAAAAGATCCTCTCTCAAAATTTTCACCAATACTTCCTCTGTCACGCTGTATTCTTCACCCATCTGCCAAATATATGTTATCATTAACATTTTAGACCTTCGAAAAATCAAACAACTATTCCAAATAGAAACAAAATTTGCATTTTACAAGGATGATTTATATAATTAGTCATTGTTTTACCTGAGCAATAATGGTAATGTTGAGAGTATTTTTGCCAAATGGAAGTACGCTGCTACTGGCAATAGTGAGATGCATATTTTCAAGTAAAACCAAAAGTTTGAACAAGATGTCCTTACGTTTCTCACAGTGGATTCTAATAAGTAGTAATTCCTTCTCTGTCTCTATGCTTATGGCCTCCACTTCAGGAACCACTTTATTGGATTCCAAATAATCAATGGGATGATGATGAGATTGTGATTTCCCAATAGAGATTATGGACATGGAAGTTGCACTTTGCCTCTTACTCTCTTGCTCCATCTCCATCTCCAGCACTGCTATGCGTTCTTTAAGTTGTTTCATGTAATTAATTGCTTCACCAAGTATAGAGGCCTTGTCTATCTATACTTGTGTATATATTGACCCAGAGGTAAAACAGCCAATAATGTAAAATATTAAATGGAGATAGTACTAGCTAGTTTTTTAATCAAATGAATAGGATGAACAAAAGATAGTACAACTATAAAACTTGAAACCGTTATATTGTTTTGTACCCCATGCCTCATATTCACTTCACCACTGAGCACACAACAGATAATAGAGTTTTTCTTTTCTCTCTAAGAAAGAACCGACAGTGCCTTATATTATTTTTTTTGGAACTTGTGAAATTTTAAATTTGCATTAATATTTTTAAGTTTGCACCAAATTGCACTCAAAACACAATGTTGGATTCGCAGATCCTGGGTCCTGAATCCGCCATATAAGAGTAAATAGAGTTTTTTTTTTCTAGGGGTTAAGTGAACCCCTCACTACAACACAGGTCTGTCCCTAATGTAACACAAGAGCACCAAACAAAATTTAATTATAAAATATGTCAGTCACTTGACCTAAATAAGGGAGAAAATGTTCCTTTTGGTTTGCTTTCTCAATATTTAATTTCATTTTATTTTTGAATGACTTATCACAAAATTTGCAAATAAAGAAAAAAAAAGTAAAATATTGTCTCAAACAAGTTAAAATACAAGTGAATAAAATACAACATAAAAAAGGGTGGAAAAAATTGCGATGTGTGAGAATGAACCAAATACGAAATGACTTGAACTAAAGAGAGATACCGTATGTGTGTAAAAAAAATAGAATGTACGATAATTAAAATGAGGCAGATGCTTATATAGCAATTTTGTGTATACTATAAGAGTATTCGTCAAATATTAAGAACTTGAATTTATTCATCACTTCACAAGAAAAATTGGGTGATGGATTAATTTAAATAATTTTAATTACTACGTTAATCAGAGTAGTGAGCGACTATGCACTGTATTCGTGAGAAAAACTTAATTACAAATATAGTTTATTTGATTAGCCTAACGTATTAAAACATGTATGCCTTTATTTTTATATTATTATGATTACGATTATAAAATTTTATGAAAGCTTGGCCCATTAACCTAGGGTCCCAAATACGAAGCTGACCCTGCTCCTTACAAATATATGAGCATATTTAAGATCCATTAAGCTACCCACAATTGTTTAATAATGAATACACCCATTCCTACTCGCGAGAGAGGTATGTTTAACTCCAACCTTGAGCATAAATGGTTAATACACTCTATTTAAAGGGGCAGACTCGACTAGTATCCGAGTTTGATCCCCAGCGATATCAGCTAGACCGACCTTTGTTGGCTAGTCAATCTTTTATCTTCTCTCTATTACAATTATTTTCCATAAAAATCTTTTATATTCGTGTTTATTTTATAACCAAAAGGGCCAAAGGCCCACAGAACAAACAGACTACACAGCTACTGGGCCAACACCAGCAGGGTTAAAATAAATACAAATTTTAGAAAATAATTAAACAAAATATTTTTAGAAATCAAAAAGTAGCTAAATAACGTTCCTTTAACAAATACAAAATCATTTCATTTTTTTCTTTTAATTACTTTTTCTTAACTCATTTCCATAATTTTCAACCGCCGTTTCCTTTAAGCCAAAATTTATAAAGAATTTCAAACCATTAAACAATGCAAGCTGGAAATTAACAAAATCAACATGCCATCAATTCACTCCTACTTTTCAGTTTGTTTGAGTAGCTAATTTTCTAATGTTGAATCAAAATTGATGAATAGAATGGTGCATAATTGGGAGATGATATATGAAGAAGAAGTTAACATGCACACTGACCTTCTTCAAGCCAGGTATAAGAGCAGAAAGTGCTATGAATTTCTCAGCCATGTCTTGTCTCCTTTTTCTCTCAGACATTATGTGATCACGTGCCTCCCAACAGCTTCTGCTCCTCTTTTTTCCTTGACTGGCCTTTCCTTCAATGTTCAGCGAAGACTGGAACAACGTTGGTTGCGGTCTCTTATGCTCTCCATTAATGTTTGCATACGAATTTGTTTGGCATTGAGTGAAGGAGTTATCGCCCTTCATATTCTACCAACAGAATCAGATGATTATATATAGATCCAGATACTATGAGAAGAATTAATAAATAATATTATCAAATGGATAATTACCAAATCAGAGAACCAATTCTCCCACCAATCCTCCATGCTAGAGACTGAAGTATGTTTTTCTGATCGGGTTATTCTGTGGTCAAGGAACAAGATTACTACCTAATCGGATTTTCTCTGTTTTTTTCTTAATTTTATTTTTCAAGGAGAGTGAGAGAGGCAACTGGAGGAGAGAGAGACGACCGGACAATATATGATTGTACGTTTCTTTTCATTGATATCCAATACAGTATTACTACTCATTATGTTTCTTAAACAGTATGTACCGTACTAGTTTTCACTATAGTCTCCTCCATGAGTCAAAAATATCTAGTGTGTAACTTCTTTTAATGTTTTGTAGGATGAAATTCACTAATAGAAGACATGTTTTATGAACAAATTGATTAATAAGGGACTAATTTTTGGATTTTTTTTTGTAATTTTGATATATTGGGAGACTATAGAACAATATTTCACCCACTCCTCCGAGACCAAATTTGGTTCTTTACTTTTTACCCTTATAGTGAATATGGAAGAAATATGTATTTCGGATATGATATAAAGAAGAAAATTAAATTATATATTTTTCCATTTATGTTTGTTTTAGCTGGGTTTGGTTTGCTCTCTTATATATTAAAATTCCAAATTGATTCCTATGTGTGAAATTTATACTAATGGTTTCTCTTGTTTTATTTTGTTTCAAAGTAGTTGCCTATGCTAAAAACAAAATATACCAATGTGATCCCTCTGCATGAAGATCATGTAATACCTTTCCAAAAAAAGTTGACCAGTTAAACCTTTGTTTTTTTGGGTTTTTTTTTAGCCCCATCAACCCCCATCATCCCTGTGAAAATACCAAAATACCCTTAAAATTTTGACAAAATTACAAAACATTTACCATTTCTCACTTGCATCCGTTTGACCAGAAATTTACCAGGGATAATCGGATTTACCATTCAGAGCTATATCCGATTTCCAGTTCGGATTTACGCATCGGATCTACGTACTTCCGATTCCCCAAGAGACAGCGCAAACAGCAAGTCGGATTTAGCTAAATCCGATTCCCATCGTATTTACCTATATCCGATTTCCCATCGTATTTAGGTAGATCCGCTTTGTTTTTTTTTTAAATTTGTTTTTTTGCAGTGTCTAACAGGTATCGAGGGGAGTCCTCGTCTCGGGCATCGCCATCTGCTCCGAGTACACGCACCCGCCACAGGATTGCGGGACATGCGTCTGCCCGCCATAGGCGACAACAGCAGTATCAGCAGGTGGAGGAGGCCCCTGACTATCAGTATGAGGAGGGCCAGCAGGGGCATCCTCTTGATGAGGATTCTATGTCTGAGGGCCATTCAATTTTATGCCTGAGCAGGAGTATTATCAGCAGCAGTATCAGCAGCAGCAGCAGTATGAGGAGCAGCATGAGGAGCAGTCTCCTCTATTCAGTGGGCTAGGATCTCATGTCTGTTCCATTATATTGAGAGACCTGGTAAGTTTAATTTATTTACGTAGCCTTCTTAGTTTAATTTATTTACATAGCCTTATTTTTTTATTTTTTTATAATGCAGACATATCAGCGTAAATTGAAGGTTACCAACCATGGTAACAAGTTGGCTCAGACACTGCTTGGGTTTTCCCAAAACCACCGGTTGTGGGCCTTTATCACAGGTTCCGGATTAGCCCCCCTCGTCCCCACCGGACATACAAAGGTGGACCATGAGCTAATGTCTGCTTTTGTTGAGAGGTGGCACTCAGAGACATCGTCATTTCACCTACCATTTGTTGAAATGACGATAGTAACACCCCATTTCTACCCGGTAAAATAATGCAAAATCAGAGTTCATAAAATCTTTTTCAACAAACAATGGAGTGCCACATTTGCTTCGTAAAAACAATAGACGGGTTAATTCGCTTTTGAAAACAGATACATACCGCTTTCAGATGAACCGATAAAACAACATTTTAGTCTTCAAAATAATTCCTCTTTAATTACTACGCAGCGGATTCATAACAAGTTAATTCAAATAGACGTGGCGTTTTAACAACTCAAGACAGCTCAAAAACAACGACGTAACAACTTAAAGTTTCAACAACGAAATAACATAGCAACAATATTAAAACGTGTGTTCATTCCCCCCGAGTGTTACATATCAGAGCGACGACACCGACTCGATCAAACGAAGGTGAACAGCCTTCATTCGTGATTACCTGCACGTTACCAACATCGGGGTAACATTCAAACAGAAGGGGTGAGATATCGCACTATATAATCAGACATATGAAAGACAATATGTAATTCAGGTCATAGCATCAATTCATCATTTAACAGCAGTCAACATCATCTCAATCACATAGGTATGCAACATGGATGCGGAATGTGACTCAACTCAGGGCCACCGCCCTATAATGCATGTGGTACCATAATCCAGCCAATAAATAGAGGCATCAACATCATAACATCATTTCATCATAATTTGCCAGTCCAGGCCATCGTGTTTTGAGCATAGCTCCATCGTAAAAATCTGCTATGTATGCGACGCTATGTAAATGCACAACCAATAAACAACGATTACATAGCAACGCAACAACATCGGAAATCATCGTTGGCCATAGGCCTACAACATACCACCTGCCAATAAATAGAGGCAATTCAACTTGGTACACCATCATCAACAATAATTAGCAACTTAGCAACTTTCAACATTTTTGGCAACACATCAACAACTTAGCAGCTTTCAACATTTTTGGCAACACATCAACAATTTAGCAACTTTCAACATTTTGGCAACCTTGGGCCTAATTACATATTCAACATCAACACATCATTCCAAGAATCAAATGTGAAATTCACGTTTGGGCAGCCAAACTGGTGCCCCTTGGCGCCCAGCAACACGATCGGGCAGCCAAACTGGCGCCCATGGCGCCCAACCACAAAACACGCGACACAGGCAGCCCCATTGGCGCCCTTGGCGCCCACAGCGCCAAAACACTACACAGCAACAAGGCAGCCAGGTTTTGGCGCCCATGGCGCCCCTGCGCCAGACACAGTGACAAGGCAGCCAGATTTTGGCGCCCATGGCGCCCCTGCGCCAGAACACAGCAAGCAACAACAGAAATCGGGCAGCCAATCTTGGCGCCCAGAACCAGCAACGGGCAGCCAGACATGGTGCCCTTGGCGCCCATGCGCCAGGAACACAGCAACATCACGATTGGCGCCCATGGCGCCCAGGACAGAACAACAACCGGACGGCCAGATTTTGGCGCCCTTGGCGCCCATGCGCCAGAAACCTGCAAGACAGCCGCAACACGCTGTAGCGACCGAAAAATCCGGGTGAGGATTCCTCGAAGGTTCAAAAATGAAGCCGCCACCAAAGTTTAGTTTAAGGGAAAATATTGGAAAATCCCTTTTGGAATGGATAAGGGTCTTTGAGACCAGATTAGGGTTCGGGAGTCGGTTATGCGTGGGGAAGGTGTTAGCACCCCACGACATCCTTCCTAAGGAAGGTTACCTGCTAATTAGTTGTAGAAAAAAAATGTTAATTTTGACAATGTTAATTTTTACCCTTTTATTGAAAGAAAAAGACTTACTAAAAAGTTTTAGTTTTTTGTGCTTGACAGGAGTGGGCCCCTGCTCCTACGTATCTCCAGGTGCGATGGAGAAATCAAAGCTACGTAGTTCTTGGATTAGAAAATGTTTGTTGGTTGGTGTTTTTTAATATAGGGGTTTTAGGATTGTGTGATCTGTGTTGAAGGACCACTGGGGGTCTGAAGGAGCGCTGGGGCTCTGAAGGGCCGTTGAGGGCTGAAGGAGCGCTGGGGCTCGGAAGGACCACAGTTCACTTATCCTAAAACGATGACTAACCCGGCCGTACGACCGACTTAATCCCCTACTTTGAAAATAAGATTTTTTGATTTTTGAAACGAAAGAGATGTGTTTGTATTTTTTTAATTTAGAAATTATTTATTTTAAATAGGGATTTTAGGACCTGATCCGTAACGGTTCATTAGTGGCCTAAAAAGCAGACTAACCCGACTGTACAGTCGACTTAATCCCCTATTTATATTTTGAAAATGAAATATTCATCTATTTATTTTTATAGGTTTCTGTAAAAAATGAATTAAGAAAGAAAGGTAATGGAAATTGTTTATTTTTGCGCTTGACAGGGGCGTGGCCCTGCTCCTACGTATCTCCGGGTGGAGAATCAAAGGCTACGTAGTTCTGGGGTTAAAAAAAAGATTGTTTTTATTTAGGGATTTTAGGACATGATCCGTAACGGTTCATTTGTGGTCCTAAAAAGCTGACTAATCTGACTGTACAGTCGACTTAATCCCCTATTTGTGAAAATAAGATTTTGATTTTTTGGAAGAAAATTATTTGTGTATGGAGTGATTTGATTTTATTTAAATAGGTATTTTACGACTCTTGAGCCGTACGGCCCGTTCATCCTAAGATGATGACTAACCCGGCCATGCGGCCGACTTAGTCCCCTATTTTGAGAATTTGGTTCGGGGAAAGAAGTATGTTTGTATTTATTTTAATTTAGAAATTGTTTGTTTTAAATAGGGATTTTAG
Source organism: Astragalus membranaceus (assembly GCA_039519185.1). Lineage (NCBI taxonomy): Eukaryota > Viridiplantae > Streptophyta > Magnoliopsida > Fabales > Fabaceae > Astragalus > Astragalus membranaceus. Next base: position 227,189,343 of record CM076846.1, on the reverse strand, counting down.
GACATGATCCGTAACGGTTCATTTGTGGTCCTAAAAAGCTGACTAATCCGACTGTACAATCGACTTAATCCCCTATTTATATTTTTGAAATTTTTATAAAATAATTTGCGTATTTAAAAAATTAATGACGTTACTAACAATTAATAAAGCATAAAGTTGATAAATAAATAACTATACATATAAATAAATAAATGAATAAATAATAAATAATTATTTACGTAGATAAATAAACAATATAAATAATAAATAAGTATGTACATAAATAAACAGTATACATAATAAATAAATATATACAAAAATAAATAAATAAATTAAATAAATAAATGCAAAACTAACCTCCAGCTGATCAATGCGATCAACGCCGAAACAGACCGAGCAATCTGACCATATCAACCGCAAACCGGACTCCTATCTGGTCCGTTTTCAACCGAAAACCACCAAGTAAAGGACCTCAACGGCCATCAAAAAAATAACTAAAGACGGGCTTTTAATCTAATGGACTGCAAATTAAAGCTAGTCCAAAAGAATTAAAGACAGACTTTTAATCTAATGGACTGCAAATGCTAGCCCAAAAGATCACTTACCCCATCAATCACCCATGTCCATAGCCTTTGCATCTCCATCTCTTTTATAGCCAAAGGCTAGGTAGTTCTTGTTTCTCCCAAACAATGTGGGACTAAAACAACATAGAAAAGCAATTTTCGTTTTTCTCAAACCGGGCTCTGTAAAAGTGTGATTTCGGATCTTTTAACCGTTGGATCATCTTGGTTTTTTGACACAAGGTTCGTGAGACATATATCTTCAATTTCACCGTTCAGATCGTTGAAAAAAGGTCTGAGAAGAGAGAAATTGCATTTTGAATGTAGCTAAAAACTAATCCCGTTTTTTCTCAAACCAGCCATATTGAGAATGAGATTCCGGATTCGTTAACCGTTGGATCATCGTTGTTTTTTGACACCAGGTTCATGAGACATCCATCTTCACTTCTACCGTTCGGATCGTCGAAACGAGGTCTGAGGAGAGAGAAATTTCCTTCGCAAAAGTAGAAAAAACAACTCCCGTTTTTCTCAAACCAGCCACCGTACAAGTGCGATTCTGGATTCGTTAACCGTTGGATCATCGTTGTTTTTTGACACCAAGTTCATGAGACATCCATCTTCACTTTCACCGGTCGGATCGTCGAAATAACGTCCGAAGAGAGAGAAATCACCTTTGCAAAGTAGCTGCAGTTTTGGGTACTTGGTTTATTTTTGTATTTTTGTAACTTTGGCATTCTTGGGCCAAGTCATGTACATGGACATTCTCCTTTTTTGTAATAATAATCTTTTATTGCACCTCCCCTTTTTTATTTTCTTTTGTAATTTGTATTATTTCTTATCTATTTTATTTTTTATTTTCGTTTTTTAATTAAAGATATTGTAACAAGAAAAATAAATTAAATCTACTATGTAATTTTTTGTGTTAGCATATTTTTTTAATTTTTGTTTAACCACTAAAAAAAGTAATAACAACGCAAAATTAGTAAATTAGCGCAAAATGACCTATTCGAGGGATTAGGAATCAAATATACGCGGAAAACTTTTTTTTGGATTTTTTTTAATTAGCCGGACAAAATTAGGGTATGACAGCTGCCCCTCTTTATTTATATTCCGTAGATAAATTGAAAGGTTTTCATAGTAGGAATAGAAATAAAGATAAGACAAATGCTAATTTTGTCCTCTTAGTAGAAAAGTGTAGAGTTTGAGAATTAACAGAGAACGGTTAACACTCGGGGCACCGACGAGAAAGGAATAAAGAAGGAGCACTGGGGCTCTGAAGGAGCACTGGGGCTCTGAAGGACCGCTGGGGGTCTGAAGGAGCACTGGGGCTCTGAAGGACCACTGCGGGTCTGAAGGATCGATACCCTGAAGTATCGGCATAATGATCTGAGGGTCTAATTCGCAGTCGATGCTTGGCGCATTGATTTGAATTAAACTGAAGGACCGGTGGGTCTGAAGGGCTGCCTGGGCCTGATGGACCAAAATGGTCTGATGGACTGCAACTAGCTATGGTACTAATAAAACAGTCTAAGGGTGACCTACGTCGATGCGGCCGTGAGGGTCAAGATCAGATCTAGAACTGATATGTTGACCACGAAGGATGTCCACTATGTCTTAGGCAGACACAGCTAATCTGAAGGACCTCTGGGGGTCTGAAGGATCCGCCGCGCTCAGTGGCGACGTCAAGATCTGATGGTAGAGTTCGAAGCCGTCGTTTTGACGTGTTAATTCGAACTGAACTGAAGGACCAAACTGGTCTGAAGGATCTATGCTAGACTCTGTGCTAACACCGCGATCTGGTGTTTGATATAAGATTCAACGCTTGTCGTATTGACTTAAGAAGTGGAAGTATATAGGGATCGACACTTGAAGCAATAGATGTTATGTATATGACATGCATGTAATGTATGCACATGCAATGATTGATGTTTGTTAAGATAGTGAATGAGATGTGGTGGATAATGGATGCTGAAGTTGCTGGAATAATAAAGTTGATACACTGTGTATGCGTATGCAGATAAGATGCAATTGTAATGCTTAGATGTAAGTGTTGCGATGAAATGCATGTAATATTTGCGCATGCAATTATCAATACTTTGGTGGGGGTAATGAATGCAATGTGGATGATTTTTGCCTCTGTTTACTTTCTTTTTTTTCTTTTTTTTTTAATACATGATGTAGGTATATGAATGAATGAATGTGCAAATGTAATGCTTAGATGCAAAAGTTGTGGTAGATGCATGGCTTGATGTTGGAATAAAATGTATGGTATGATTTATTGATGATGCATTTTTGCGGTTTTTGAGATGAGAAAAAGATTTTTTTTTTATGCGAGAAATTGAGAGGTGGATGTTTTGAAATCACCACTTATTGGATGCATGGTTGTATGGCGGGATGATTTATGCTATGATTTTATTGATGATGCAGAAAGATTTCTGTAATGATGAGAGATGAGGCTTTTGATGCAGAAGTGAATATTTTGCGATTATCGTTCCTTGGAAAAAAAATTGGATTTTATTTGAATTCAAGCTTTGTCAGTCTCAAGGTTGTTATTTACAGTCACTGATGTGCGACCGTACTTGACTGTATTTACATATTCGTTCACGTTGTTCTTCCCTTACGGTGTCCCATGATTGATTGAATTTTAGGTCCACAAAGTTAACAGAGTGAGTGTTCAACGTGACATTATTAACTTGTGTTCTCTCTCTTTGAAGCATTGTTTAGTAGACATGTAGAGCAGTGCAAATACGGATGACTGAATCAGTTGACTTGGTAAGACAGATATGAGACGTGATGGGATGAATGGTAGGTTTTCCCCAAAGTCATGAAAGGTATGTTTTTCCCAGCTCAAGAAATGTGGAGCTGCCCCGATTTAGACTACCAGTGAAGGTTATCGAATAGTCTGCCCCTGTATAGTGATGACAACAGCAAGGGGTGTAGAGGAAACAATTAGTTGGGAATACCATGACTTTGGAATGTAGGGTGGCAAACGAGGGATTTTATCTCAACCCATGACGTTTGGTATTGCCCCAATCTTGACGAGAGCAATGTTTCCCCGACTAGAGTAACATTGTGAAGGGACGTATTTAGGATAATGGGTTGAGAAGATGCCTCGACATGGTTGTGTGGATGTGGATATGACAAGGGGATGAGATGGGTGTAGAGCGAATTTCCCCGACTTTAGGTGAAGTGAAGAGTGATGGGATTGTTCCACTTTGGAATGATATTTAAATGATTGCTTTTAGTGGGGTTATGAAAGGTAACTGAGTTAGGGTCATGGGTATTTGGAATTGGTCGTATGGATTGGATGGGGTATATGAATGGGATGGATGCCAGACATTTTCCAAGTTCAAGAAGCATGAAAGGTGGAAGATATGCCCCACTTTGGGATCTAGGTGATGGTCCTAGTATAAACTTTTGGTTTTCTTTTAGGTGAATCCCAAAGACTGTGACAGTCTTGAGTTTTTTTATTTGATGAGAATTTCAATCGGTGATCACTATACTTTGTCTTGATATCAGTGCGATTTGAATGAACATGGAGTGCAAGCCTTTTGAGTTTTTTTTCTTTTTTTTTTTGAATTTTTTCAGCTTTCTTTTTTTTGAGAATTTTTTTTGCAAATATATTGTAAATAAATATACTTACTTGTCCTAAAATTAAATCTTTGAGAAAACGAAAACAACCAATCATTGATCAGCATGGACTCGTTAGGGTTGTAACATGGCCAGTGGTTAGGGGTTTATGAAAGAAGGGTTTGTGATGTGGTTACATGTTATGGGTAATGTGGTCAATGGTTATGGGTTTGTGGAGCATATATAGGCTCAAATGGGCTCAGAGAGGTGTTTGATGGTTTATTGATACAACGACCTTTTAAAAAATAAGTAGGTTCAGAGAAGTGTTAACTTGAGGTCAATGATTTGGGTTTTGTGGAAGAAATGATAATTCGGCCTAAGGAGGTGTTTGTGGGTTTATTCGGACAAGGATATCTTCTGTGTTTGGTGATATTATGTATCAGCTCACAATTTCTACTGTTTTGCTTTTTTCTTTTTGAGGATTTCTTTTTCAATCCTCTTTTTTGAATTTCACATTTTTTTGTGATCTTTTTTTTTGAGTAGAGTGAGCTGATAAACGTGACACACCATTTTTGATGTGGAATTGATCCTTGTCTAGGGTGACTGAAAGATTTTTGATTTTTTTTCCAAGGGGTAGTAAAGAACCTCTTTTTTTAGGGTACGGGAAGACGACCAAACTTCATTTCAAAATCATGATTGCTTGTTTTTCTCAAAAATTAATTCAAGGACAAAAATTATTTATTTTTATATATCCGCTCTTTTTCTCTTTATTTCTGTTATTTGCCCTAATTTTTTGCTTAGGCTGCTCTTGCGAGTTTTCAACCTAACAGGCTTATTTGTTTTTTTTTGTAAATGACTTGCACCAAGGGAATACAATGTTGACAAGATATCTAGTGATCACAAATTTGCCCCAGCATGGGGACCTAAAGTGTTAGTTTATGAAATTTCATCATTGGGAACCAACCAAATAGTTGACTAGGTACTTGTGGAGAATATGCACCTTATGGGATGGTCGGGGTGGGACTGGATATGAACAATGGATGGTGATGGGAAAGATACGGACACTAACTGACTCAAACAAGAGTAAATGCGTGTTGCATACAAGTTCACTATACGAATGCTTCACAGAGAGTTAACATAGTTAGCGACATGATAGAAGAAATTTTTGATAACACATTGGTTAACAAAATGGACCATTTTGATCGTTTATCATGGGACCGATGAGATGCATCGTTTTGCTGGTAGAAATTTGTGAACGAGCTGCAAAATTTTGAAAATTGAGTGTCTCGAAAACACCTTGAGTTTGCAACTGAGTTTGACCGTGTTTTGTACAGCTAAAACTTTTCCAAAGAAAAATAAACAATTTCGTCTCATCTCTCATCCATTTTTGAAGAAGCAATGCTCATGTTTTTTTTATGTATGGATGAACACATGATCTTGTATATGCGTGATGAAAATGCAAATGCATGAAACACGTGAATCCACGATCATTTGGAACTAAACCAATGATTCTAGATGATCTTTGAAGGCAATGCAACCCGTGAAGGATGCAAAGTCACAAATTCTCATTTTTATTGGATGCCCAATGATGCATGAAAAAGAGTGATGATATATTTTTGTTTTTTGTTTTGTTTTAGAACACGATGATGGATATGTACGATGAAAATGCAAATGTATGAAGTGCATGGAGGAACTGATCACTTGAAAAGACCAACGATTTTATTCCTATTATGAATGCATGATGATTTTCTCTAGTCAAAAGATTAACTATACTCATGCAACGATGATAAATAAATTACACGCCCCTTGTGTCCTAATGCATGAATAAACACATGGTGATAGATATGCATGATGAAAATGCAGATGCAAATGCATGAAATGCGCGCATGAATGATCACTTGGAAAGACCAATTATTCTAAATGATTTTTTTGGGGGCAATACAGCATGTGGCTGATGCAGGGCCTCATTTATGTATAAAAAATAATGACATAATTTTTGTGAAATGATGCATGCTGAAACGGGGAATGAAATGACGTATGAATGATCGATGAAACAGCGGTTATTTATTTATTTATTTATTAGGATGAGTGAAATGATGTATGAATGATATGCTTTTACATGCATCTCATGATGTTGCAAATGATGAAATGTCTACATTATTTGATGATGGCTTTTTGTGAATGGAAGTGCATGCTAAATGAGATATTCCAATGTTTATCACAATTTTTTAATTGTGCTCGTGGTTTTTTCTATTATCTCTTTTTTAGAAAAAGAAGAAAAAAAAAGGCATGAATGAACAGATGATGTTGCATGATGCAGATGCATGAGATGTGAATGATCACTTGAAAAGATTGACTATCCAAAAATGATTTTTCGGAGGCATTGCAATATGCTGATGAATAATGCAAGAAAGTGGCATTATTTTTTATTTTCTTTTATTTGGAAATGATGCATGCGAGATGACTAATGCATTCGAGGTGGTTAAGAATGAAGAGCTTTTGTTTTTATTTTCATATTTTTTTGCACGAAGAGGAGTAATGAATATAGTATATTTTTTCTATATGAGTATGCAAGATGATGCAGGTTGGGCAAATATGTAGTGTCTTTGTTTTTTTTGGATGTTGATGATGATATGCCATGAGAACGAGATGTATATGAAAACAAGTGATTCGTCTCTATGGTGATTTTTTATTTTCTAGCAAAAATATAATGCCCCTGATGACGGATATGTATGGAAAACGCAAATGCGTGTATGCATGAAGAAATAAATGTTTGATCCTAATGCAATATTTTTATTTTTCAAGAGGTAGTGCAACATGTATGCAGACTCTTATTTTTGATTTGTTCGATGATGAATGATACAATTATAATGAAATGATTTTTTTGTTTTATTTGGGAAAATGATACACGAACATGGAGTGGATGCATTTAAACTAGGATGGCAACATGGGGGAAAATGATGTATGAATGATATGTTTTTTTTCGAAATGTAATTCATGACTTTACAAATGATGTGATGCCTACGCTATGTGATAATGATTTTGAATGACTATGTATGAATGTCAGTGCATGCTCATGTTATATGACTAAAAATTACTCTTTTTGTGCGAGGAAATAAAATGCATGACACTAGCAGTGATTTTTTTTATGCATAGAAAGGAAAGAAAACATGATGCTTGACATGATTTTTGAATATTTTTGTTGTTTTTGGAACGGGAAGACAGATGCATGAGTATTGATGAACCAGTTCGCCTTTGAATGAACGAATATGCGTGAGATGTGAATGTATGGTTTTATTCATCTCGTCGGGGAATCCAAAACTTTTTACTAAAGTATGATTCTAGGGTCCGACTTTCAAACGGTTTTTTATTTTACTTTCATCCCCCTTTTTTTAAAAGTTTTGTAATCCCTCGGCGGTCATTGAAATGTATGGAAAACGATATATTTAGAGATTTGTTTTTATTATATGCAAAATAAAATAAGAATGCATGAGACATGTTTCAAGAAAAGAAAATAGCTAGAACAAATGAAATATGATTTTTGGTTTTTTTTTTCAAAAAAAATGGGAAGGAAATACATCTATGCTTGTTTGAATGCGACGGGATGAAGCTCCTTTGTGTCCTAAAAAGTGTTCCTTTGAGAATAGATCTAAGATTCTTTCTACTGAGTGAACCTTTCAAAGGGTAGCTCCACAAGGTCCTAATAAGGTTCCTAGAGCCAACGACCCCGTTTGAGAACGCTAGCCACAACAATAGGCAAGCTATTAGAAGTGATAGCACCCTCGAAGGGACCAAACTCTAGGTGAGACTTTCGTAACCACCGAGCTGGACGTACATCCAGAGGGCCATTACTACGCAGTCTCGTTCTAACTTAGTTTATGCTCCAGCCCGGGTATAGGACTATTCTCACGTGTGTGTGCAAAAGTGTGATAGTGGAGTGTGTGAAGGAGCAAAATATCAGGAATAACCCCCAAGCTGCAAAACAAACAAACACACATACAACAATAATAGTCTTCTACCCTAGGGTTTATATACATAAAATAATATAATTGGCAATAAAATAAAAGAATAATCACATATACAAACATAATGGTCTTCTATCCTAAGGTTTACATATCATATGAAAATAATATAATATACAAGAATAAAAGACAAAAGGATAGGGTAAAAATAAACATTAAATTAACAACTACTCCTACAACTAATTAAGCTAGGTTTGACTCTCTAAAAAAATGTCCCCAGTGGAGTCGCCAGCTGTAGCGACCGAAAAATTCGGGTGAGGATTCCTCGAAATGTTCAAAAATGAAGCCGCCACCAAAGTTTAGTTTAAGGGAAAATATTGGAAAATCCCTTTTGGAATGGATAAGGGTCTTTGAGACCAGATTAGGGTTCGGGAGTCGGTTATGCGTGGGGAAGGTGTTAGCACCCCACGACATCCTTCCTAAGGAAGGTTACCTGCTAATTAGTTGTAGAAAAAAAATGTTAATTTTGACAATGTTAATTTTTACCCTTTTATTGAAAGAAAAAGACTTAATAAAAATTTTAGTTTTTTGTGCTTGACAGGAGTGGGCCCCCGCTCCTACGTATCTCCAGGTGCGATGGAGAAATCAAACCTATGTAGTTCTTTGTTTAGAAAATGTTTGTTGGTTGGTGTTTTTTAATATAGGGGTTTTAGGATTGTGTGATCTGTGTTGAAGGACCATAGGGAGTCTGAAGGAGCGCTGGGGCTCTGAAGGGCCGCTGAGGGCTGAAGGAGCGCTGGGGCTCTGAAGGACCACAGTTCACTTATCCTAAAACGATGACTAACCCGGTCGTACGACCGACTTAATCCCCTACTTTGAAAATAAGATTTTTTGATTTTTGAAACGAAAGAGATGTGTTTGTATTTTTTTTAATTTAGAAATTATTTATTTTAAATAGGGATTTTAGGACCTGATCCGTAACGGTTCATTAGTGGCCTAAAAAGCAGACTAACCCGACTGTACAGTCGACTTAATCCCCTATTTATATATTGAAAATGAAATATTCATCTATTTATTTTTATAGGTTTCTGTAAAAAATGAATTAAGAAAGAAAGGTAATGGAAATTGTTTATTTTTGCGCTTGACAGGGGCGTGGCCCTGCTCCTACGTATCTCCGGGTGGAGAATTAAAGGCTACGTAGTTCTAAGGTTAAAAAAAGATTGTTTTTATTTAGGGATTTTAGGACCCTGATCCGTAACGGTTCATTCCGGTCCTAAAACGCTGACTAACCCGGCCTGTACAGGCCGACTTAATCACCTGTTTGTGAAAATAAGATTTTGATTTTTTGGAAGAAAATTATTTGTGTATGGAGTGATTTGATTTTATTTAAATAGGTATTTTAGGACTCTTGAGCCGTACGTCCCGTTCATCCTAAGATGATGACTAACCCGGCCATGCGACCGACTTAGTCCCCTATTTTGAGAATTTGGTTCGGGGAAAGAAGTATGTTTGTATTTATTTTAATTTAGAAATTATTTGTTTTAAATAGGGATTTTTCGGACATGATCTGTAACGGTTCATTTGTAGTCCTAAAAAGCTGACTAATCCGACTGTACAGTCGACTTAATCCCCTATTTATATTTTTGAAATTTTTATAAAATAATTTGTGTATTAAAAAAAATTAATGACGACACTAACAATTAATAAAGCGTAAAGTTAATAAATAAATAACTATACATATAAATAAATAAATGAATAAATAATAAATAATTATTTACATAGATAAATAAACAATATAAATAATAAATAAACAGTATACATAATAAATAAATATATACAAAAATAAATAAATTAATTAAATAAATGCAAAACTAACCTCTAGCTGATCAATGCGATCAACGCCGAAACGGACCTAGCAATCTGACCATATCAACCGCGAACCGGACTCCTATCTGGTCCGTTTTCACCCGAAAACCACCAAGTAAAGGACCTCAACGGCCATCCCAAAAATAACTAAAGACGGGCTTCTAATCTAACGGACTGCAAAAGCTAGTCCAAAAGAATTAAAGACAGGCTTTTAATCTAATGGGCTGTAAATGCTAGCCCAAAAGATCACTTACCCCATCAATCACCCATGTCCATAGCCTTTGCATCTCCATCTCTTTTATAGCCAAAGGCTAGGTAGTTCTTGTTTCTCCCAAGCAATGTGGGACTAAAACAACATAGAAAAGCAATTTTCGTTTTTCTCAAACCGGCCTCTGTAAAAGTGTGATTTCAGATTTTTTAACCGTTGGATCAGCTTTGTTTTTTGACACAAGGTTCGTGAGACATATATCTTCAATTTCACCGTTCGGATCGTTGAAAAAAGGTCTGAGAAGAGAGAAATTGCATTTTGAAAGTAGCTAAAAACTAATCCCGTTTTTTCTCAAACCAGCCATATTGACAATGCGATTCTGGATTCGTTAACCGTTGGATCATCGTTGTTTTTTGACACCAGGTTCATGAGACATCCATCTTCACTTCTACCGTTCAGATCGTCGAAACGATGTCTGAGGAGAGAGAAATTGCCTTCGCAAAAGTAGAAAAAACAACTCCCGTTTTTCTCAAACCAGCCACCGTACAAGTGCGATTCTGGATTCGTTAACCGTTGGATCATAGTTGTTTTTTGACACCAAGTTCATGAGACATCCATCTTCACTTTCACCGGTCGGATCGTCGAAATGATGTCCGAAGAGAGAGAAATCACCTTTGCAAAGTAGCTGCAGTTTTGGGTACTTGGTTTATTTTTGTATTTTTGTAACATTGGCATTGTTGGGCCAAGTCATGTACATGGACATTCTCCTTTTTTGTAATAATAATCTTTTATTGCACCTCCCCTTTTTTATTTTCTTTTGTAATTTGTATTATTTCTTATCTATTTTATTTTTTATTTTCGTTTTTTAATTAAAGATATTGTAACAAGAAAAATAAATTAAATCTACTATGTAATTTTTTGTGTTAGCATATTTTTTAAATTTTTGTTTAACCACTAAAAAAAGTAATAACAACGCAAAATTAGTAAATTAGCGCAAAATGACCTATTCGAGGGATTAGGAATCAAATATACGCGGAAAACTTTTTTTGGATTTTTTTTAATTAGCCGGACAAAATTAGGGTATGACACACACAAACAGCAAGATGACGCCCATGGCGCCCAGCAATATTTCAGGAAGGGCGCCCATGCGCCCAGGCAACAGAACACGCACAGAATGGCGCCCAGGAAGGCGCCCAGCAACATCAAACACGGGACGGCGCCCATGGCGCCCTGCGGCAGAATCAAAAACGGCGCCCATGCACAGAATTTTTGGTTCCAAAACATCAACGAGCATGATCACACATCGTCAAATGGCAACAATCATCATCAATCGAAATTAACATCATCGTTTAAAGTTCAATACCTACAACTAGGGTTTTCTAAACTTAATAACACCTAGAGTTCCATAACCTTCCTACATAGAGCCATTCATACACCCAATTATAGAGATAGAACCCCACCATTACCTTAGCCTTGACGAATTCGAAGTCTTTGGCTTGCCCTAGCTCTCTCTCCTTCTTCGCGCCGTCCTCTCTCTTCTCTTCTCTCTAATACTTATTTTTTGTTCCTTCTAAATGAGCAAAACCCTAAATAATGCCTATTATACTTTAGTTAATTTTATGGGCTTTTTCCTTAGCGAATTCGAATTACATCATGAGCCTCCCTAACACTTCTCATTTTAGTACTCCCAACCCTAACAATAGGCCCACATATACTAGCATTATTATTATTTTATTATTTTTCTACCAATTAAATTCTCAAACAATTCAATTAAATAATTAATTAAATTTTGGGGCGTTACAACTCTCCCCCACTTAGAATATTTTCGTCCTCGAAAATTTACCTGATTCGAACAACTCTGGATAAGACTCCCACATCTTGCTTTCCAGCTCCCACGTCATGCTTTCTCCGGCAGCTCCCAACCAGACTACTTTCACCAAAGCGATCTCCTTGCCTCTTAGAGTCTTCACCTCATGATCCTCGATACGCACAGGCATCGTCTCCACAGTGAGATTATCCCGTACTCGCACATCATCCATATGAATTAAATGAGATGGATCTGAAATATACTTTCGAAGTTGCGACACATGAAACACATCATGCAAATTCGAAAGACTGGGCGGTAAGGCCACCCTATAAGCAACATTTCCAACTCTTTCCGAAATCTGATACGGACCGATAAAACGAGGCGTGAGCTTCTTAGACTTCAAAGCGCGTCCCACACCGGTCACCGGAGCGACTCTCAAAAACACATGCTCACCTGCTTGAAATTCTAAATTCTTTCTCCGCTTATCATGGTAACTCTTCTGTCTACTTTGCGAAGCTTTCATCTTCTCCTGAATCAATCTCACCTTCTCAGTAGTCTCTCGAACAATTTCAGGTCCAAGTACTACACTTTCTCCAGATTCATACCAACATAAAGGAGTCCTACATCTCCGACCATACAACGCTTCAAAAGGTGCCATCCCAATACTAGAATGGTAACTGTTATTATAAGTGAACTCTATCAACGAAAGGTATGCATCCCACGAACCTCCTTGCTCCAGAACACAAGCCCTCAACAAATCCTCCAACGACTGGATAGTCCTCTTTGACTGACCATCCGTCTGAGGGTGATACGCCGAACTCAATCTCAACTTAGAACCTAACTCCGTTTGCAAACTCTTCCAAAAATCAGACGTAAACCTCGAATCCCTATTCGAAACGACACATAGAGGAACACCATGCAGCTTTACAATCTCTCGGATATAAATCTCTGCCAACTTCGGTACTGGATACGTGATGTTAATAGGAACAAAATGAGTCGACTTCGTTAGCCTATCAACAATCACCCAAATCGGATCATGAGCTCTTGCGGTATTAGGCAATCCCGTCACAAAGTCCATTGAAATACTATCCCATTTCCATTCTGGAACCTCTAACGGTTGCATCAACCCTGCAGGCTTCTGATGTTCAACTTTCGACTTCTGACAAGTTAAACACGCATACACAAACTGTGCTACATCACGCTTCATCCCTTGCCACTAAAACAACTTCTTCAAGTCCTGATACATCTTAGTAGCTCCCGGATGAATACTCAACTTACTCCTATGACTCTCTTCAAGAATCGCTTTCCTCATCTCTGCATTATCAGGAATAGAAATCCTATTACGGAACCTCAACACACCTTGCGCATCCAGCTTGAAATCATTATTCTCCGACTGATCGATCCTAACCATCAAATCCACCAGTTTAACATCCAATTTTGAGCTTCTCTAATACTGTCCAAAAAGTCATTATTAATCTTTAACATTCGCAACCTGACACTCTGCGGTGTCACTTCACAGACCAAACTCATATCTCTGAATTGCTCAATTAATTCCAACTCCTTAACCATCATTGCTGACATGTGTAAGGTCTTTCGACTTAATGCATCAGCCACGACAATAGCTTTTCCTGGGTGATAATTCAACCCGAAATCATAATCCTTCAATAACTCCAACCACCGTTGTTGCCTCATATTCAATTCCTTTTGATCAAACAAATACTTCAGACTCTTATGGCCACTAAATACTTCAAATCTAGAACCATAAAGATAATGCCTCCAAATTTTCAGCACAAAAACAACTGCAGCAAGCTCTAAGTCATGCGTAGGATAATTCTTTTCATGAGTCCTCAACTGCCTTGACGTATAAGCAACTACCTTCCCATTCTGCGTAAGCACACCTCCTAAACCCATCTTGGAAGCATCACAATACACCACAAAAGACTCTCCCGGATTGGGCAACGACAAGATAGGAGACGTCGTCAATCTCTTCTTTAATTCGGCGAAACTCTCTTCCAACGAGCGTCCCACACAAAAGCTTTACCTTTGCAAGTCAGCTGAGTTAGCGGAAGTGCTAACTTAGAAAATCCTTCGATGAACCTCCTATAATAACCAGCTAACCCCAAAAATCTTCTAATCTCGGTAGCCGACTTTGGGGCTTCCCACTGCAACACAGCATCTACTTTAGACGGATCCACCGCAATGCCACTACCTGAAATGACGTGACCAAGGAAACTCACTTCCTTCAACCAGAATTCACATTTAGACAGCTTTGCATATAACTTCTTCTCTTTCGGGACTTCCAACACTAATCTCAAATGCTCTGCATGCTCTTCTTTCGACTTAGAGTAGACCAGAATATCATCGATGAATACCACCACAAACTGATCCAAGCAAGTATGGAAAATACGGTTCATATATTCCATAAATACCCCTGGCGCGTTAGTAACACTAAAAGGCATCACCGAATACTCATAATGCCCATAACGCGTTCTAAAAGCCGTCTTCTGAATATCCTCATTTTTCACTTTAATCTGATGATAGCCCGGCTGCAAATCAATCTTACTAAACACTTGAGCACCCACCAGCTGATCCATCAAATCATCTATCCTTGGAAGTGGATACTTGTTCTTAACCGTTACCTTATTCAACTGTCTATAATCAACAGAGCCTCATACTTCCATCTTTCTTCTTTACTAGCAACACAGGAGCTCCCCACGGCGACACACTTGGTCTCACAAACTTCTTTTCGAGCAACTCCTCAAGCTACTTCTTCAATTCGGACAATTCAGATACCGACATCCTGTACGGTGCCATAGAAACAGGTCTGGTACCAGGTACAAGATCAATAGCGAATTCCACTTCTCTCTCTGGCGGCACACCTGGAATCTCATCAGGGAAAACTTCAGGAAATTCACATACTACCCGCAGCTCTTCAATCACGGCTCGGTTCTCGACAGACATTGACGCCATCAGCGAGAATAACTGGACTTCCTCCCGCATCAACTTCCGCAACTGACCAGCAGACAACAAACCAGCTTCCTCCTCTTCCGGAGTGGAGAAAATCACTGACTTACTACGACAGTTAATATGCACATGGTTATGCTCTAACCAGTTCATACCTAAGATCACATCCAATCCACTTAACGGCAAACAAATCAGGTCAACAACAAAGTCTCTGTCGAAAGTCGACAAAGGAAATTGAGAGCATACAAGAGAAGTAGTCACCGATCCCTTAGCTGGAGTGTCGACGACCATCTCTCCATTCATAGAAGACAACGCAAGGCCCAATCTTTCAACACAATCAGCAGCAATAAAACAATGAGTAGCATAGAGGAATATTATTAATGAAGCATGTACCTCTAATAAGTCCATCTTCTTCGGAAGTCTCTGTCCCTGCCAAAGCGAACACTTTTCCACTAGCCCGCTCCTTCTTCGGTTTCTGACACTGACTACTGATGTGTCCTCCTTCGCCACAGTTGAAACAAACCACTTCCTTATGCTCACACCCGGACACCTCATGCCCGATCTTACCGCAACGGAAACACCTCTTCGTCTCAGCTTTGCACGCATTACTCTTATGACCAGCTTTGCCACATTTGAAACACACAATACCAGTAGGAGCATCTCCCCCATTAGTCCTCTTGCCCTCAGCGGCTTTCGGTTTACCTTTACCAGCAGGAGCATCATACGGCTTACCACGACTCGGATTCTTGCTCCTCTTTTCATTAATGATCTTATAATGAGCATTTTTATCTTCTTCATAGATCCTGCAGCTATCAATCAAATCGGAAAAGACACGGATTTTCTGATACCCAATTGCCTTCTTGATCTCTGGTCGCAACCCGTTCTCAAACTTGATGCACTTCGAGAACTCAGCAGTTGCTTCACTGTAGTGCGGATAAAACTTAGCCAACTCCACAAACTTAGCAGCATACTCAGTAACCGACAGGTTTCCTTGCTTCAGCTCAAGGAACTCAATTTCCTTCTTACCCCGAACATCCTCCGGATAGTACTTCCTCATAAATTCCCTACGGAACAAACCCAAGTGACCTCTTCACCTGCAGCTACCAACCTTTGACTAGTCTCTAACCACCAGTCATCAGCTTTTTCTGCAAACATATGAGTACCACAACGAACCTTCTGCGCTGGAGTGCAGTCCATCACACGGAAGATCCTCTCCATCTCCTTCAGCCAAGCCAACGCTCCATCAGGATTATACTTGGCTTTGAAAGTAGGCGGAATCTCCCTTAGAAAGGTTACCAAACTACGAGACCCATCATTTTCACCAATGTTTTGCTGACCTTCCACGGCCCGAGCCATAGCAGCCAAAGCAGCAGCGATAGCAGCATCGTTCCTTCCAGCCATCTCAACTAATCACTTCAACATAAACAACAGTTAGAACTAATTGACAATACTTGATCGTCAATGACACAATAACTTGACAACTTGGCCGAACAGACCGAAACTGCTCTGATACCACTAACGTAACACCCCATTTCTACCCGGTAAAATAATGCAAAATCAGAGTTCATAAAAATCTTTTTCAACAAACAATGGAGTGCCACATTTGCTTCGTGAAAACAATAGACGGGTTAATTCGCTTTTGAAAACAGATACATAGCGCTTTCGGATGAACCGATAAAACAACCTTTTAGTCTTCAAAATAATTCCTCTTTAATTACTACGCAGCGGATTCATAACAAGTTAATTCAAATTGACGTGGCGTCTTAACAACTCAAGACAGCTCAAAAACAACGACGTAACAACTTAAAGTTTCAACAACGAAATAACATAGCAACAATATTAAAACGTGTGTTCATTCCACCCGAGTGTTACATATCAGAGCGACGACACCGACTCGATCAAACGAAGGTGAACAGCCTTCATTCGTGATTACCTGCACGTTACCAACATTGGGGTAACATTCAAACAGAAGGGGTGAGATATCGCACTATATAATCAGACATATGAAAGACAATATGTAATTCAGGTCATAGCATCAATTCATCATTTAACAGCAGTCAACATCATCTCAATCACAGAGGTATGCAACATGGATGCGGAATGTGACTCAACTCAGGGCCACCGCCCTATAATGCATGTGGTACCATAATCCAGCCAATAAATAGAGGCATCAACATCGTAACATCATTTCATCATAATTTGCCAGTCCAGGCCATCGTGTTTTGAGCATAGCTCCATCGTAAAAATATGCTATGTATGCGACGCTATGTAAATGCACAACCAATAAACAACGATTACATAGCAACGCAACAACATCGGAAATCATCGTTGGCCATAGGCCTACAACATACCACCTGCCAATAAATAGAGGCAATTCAACTTGGTACACCATCATCAACAATAATTAGCAACTTAGCAACTTTCAACATTTTTGGCAACACATCAACAACTTAGCAGCTTTCAACATTTTTGGCAACACATCAACAATTTAGCAACTTTCAACATTTTGGCAACCTTGGGCATAATTACATATTCAACATCAACACATCATTCCAAGCATCAAATGTGAAATTCACGTTTGGCAGTCAAGGCAGTCAGGTTTTGGCGCCCATGGCGCCCCTGCGCCAAACACAGCGACAAGACAGCCAGATTTTGGCGCCCATGGCGCCCCTGCGCCAGAACACAGCAAGCAACAACAGAAATCGGGCAGCCAATCTTGGCGCCCTTAGTGCCCATGCGCCCAGAACCAGCAACGGGCAGCCAGACATGGCGCCCTTGGCGCCCATGCGCAAGGAACACAGCAACATCACGATTGGCGCCCATGGCGCCCAGGACAGAACAACAACCGGGCGGCCTGGTTTTGGCGCCCGTGGCGCCCATGCGCCAGGAACCTGCAAGACAGCAACACACAAACAACAAGATGGAACCCATGGTGCCCAGCAATATTTCAGGAACGACGCCCATGCACCCAGGCAACAGAACACACACAGAATGGCGCCCAGAAACATCAAACACGGGACGGCGCCCATGGCGCCCTGCGGCAGAATAAAAAACGGCGGCCATGCACAGAATTTTTGGTTCCAAAACATCAACGAGCATGATCACACATCGTCAAATGGCAACAATCATCATCAATCGAAATTAACATCATCATTTAAAGTTCAATACCTACAACTAGAGTTTTCTAAACTTAATAACACCCAGGGTTCCATAACCTTCCTACATAGAGCCATTCATACACCCAATTATAGAGATAGAACCCCACCCTTACCTTAGCCTTGAAGAATTCGAAGTCTTTGGCTTGCCCTAGCTCTCTCTCCTTCTTCGCGCCGTCCTCTCTCTTCTCTTCTCTTCTCTCTACTTCTTATTTTTTGTTCCTTCTAAATGAGCAAAACCCTAAATAATGCCTATTTATACTTTAGTTAATTTTATGGGCTTTTTCCTTAGCTAATTCGAATTACATCATGGGCCTCCCTAACACTTCGCATTTTACTACTCCCAACCCTAACAATAGGCCCACATATACTAGCATTGTTATTTTATTATTTTTCTACCAATTAAATTCCCAAACAATTCAATTAAATAATTAATTAAATTTTGGGGTGTTACAACGATTACTTTGGATGATGTCTCTTGTTTGCTGCATCTACCCATTACGGGGAACTACTACAGAGTCCCACCTACTTCGGTCACCACTGATCAGGTCATCCACCTAGCACATGTTTATCTAGGTGTGACTATAGAGGAGGTGGGGCTGGAGTGTCAAGCTTCATCTGGCCCATATTACCGTTTTGAGTGGCTGCAGGAGATTGTTACTAGAGGGTCCATAGAGAATGAACACGTGTCAAAAAAATTTAAACTACGATAAAAATACTAAACACCTGTCAAAAAAATTTAAACTACGATAAAAATACTAAACACGTGTCAAAAAAATTTAAACTACGATAAAAATACCTATTGGTGATCTGATTCCCGAAGTGTGGGATCTGGTTTGTCCATGCCATGATAAATCTTTCCTTATGCTTTGTCCACCATGTGTCATGCACATACTTAATAAGAACGAGAAAATCAACGCAGGAGTCCTCAAAAATCTTCAAGTGAGCTGAGTACTCTGACTCGTCAAGTGAATCAATAATGTTATGCCAAAGAGAGAGTACGTCCTTTTGTCTATCCACGTGCACCAACTCTTTAATCTTCACTTTCACATTATTAGTCACGTGCCAAGAACATAACAAATTTGTAGCCGAAGGAAAGACATCAACAATACCGGACATAAGACCAAGATCTCTGTCAATCAACAACACCTGAGGCTGAAGCCCGTGGAAGTCAAATAATTCTTTCAGTTGCTGCAATGCCCAAGTAAAATGAATTCCAAGCTCGTGTGAAATATAGGCAAAAGCAACCGAGAATGTAAACTCCGTTGAAGTGACACCTACAATGTCCATTAGAGGTAGATTGAATTTGTTGGTCTTGTAGGTGGTGTCAAGAATACGAACCTTTGGAAACAACCGGAATAACTTAATAGAAGTAGGATGCGCCCACATGATGTCACTGACAACATCAGAACCCTCAACTTTTCTGCTCCAACATAAATAATTTTGCGACTCAATCAATCTCAAAAGCTCCTGAATGTCCGTTCTAGGAGCCCTCTTAGAAGACCTATAGGCGTAACGCTGCCTATATATTTGAGGAAGAGAAGTGACTTGTCTGGATAATGGTTCTTCAAAGCAGTAAGACAATCTTTCAGAGAAACATTTAGATCAGTGTGCTCATTAACAATTGTTTTCTGCGGCTTAGCTAAACGACCAAAAGCTGCCGACCCGACCGGGGTAGTAAGCAACTCATCCAGCTTTGTCAGATCTTACGATGATAACCACAACTCCAATACGCCTCCCAACCGCGTTAGCCCACTCTTCAACCTGCTGACGTGTAGAAAAAATCTACAAAATAGAAAAAATAGATAAATGTTGCGTACTTAATTAATTAAATATCTACCAAACTTTCATTAAGAAAATTGGTTTGAAAAATATACTCTCTCCGTCCAGGATGCCTCTGTAGTGTCTACCACGAAAGGAACAACCTGCGACTCTGTATGCACAATATCTGTTTCAAAATAGAACAATAGTTATACATAAAATAATTTTTAAAAAAAACAAAGCGGATTTACGTGCCTCAAATGTAAATCCGCTTTGTATTTTTTACAAATCGGATATACCCCCATCCAGGTATATCTGATTCATTAAAAGATACAAGCGAATTTAGGTAAATCCGATTGCGCATCGGATTTAGCTAAATCCGATTTATTAAAATTTCGCTTTCTGTCCTGAATTAAATGGTCAAATCGGATTTATCTGTCAGTTTGATAGATCCGATTTGACTTATGCGTGTGAATTTAAGTATTTAAAGCTAATCGGATTTACCTTCCATTTAGGTAAATCCGATTTCCAGATTAAGTGGTCCCCCACCAGAGAATCTTCCAAAAGTCAATATTTGTAATTTATGTCAGGGGTATTTTCGGGATTACAGTATTGGGTGGGGGTAGATGGGAGTTGATGGGGGTATAAAAAAAACCCTTGTTTTTTTTGTTCGAAGAATGTATGATTCATTAATCGGGAAAAGGCCCAAACCATACAAACAAACTGTTTGGCCCAACATACACAGCTGGTCCACAAAGGAGCAACAAACAAAGACTTACCCGGCCCAAAAGCGCCCCAATCCAAAAAACAAATTGGATCTCTGTGCCACTGTATTTCCTTCTCGGCTTACCCAAACCCAAGCAAACCCACACATCTGAAAATTTGATTTTAGGAAATGGATTTCTCTAATCTCTTTTTTACCCGACATACTTCAATTAGGGTTAAGTTGTGTAACAAAAAGGCCATTACTTTCCCCACACCCCCTCCTACTCTTTCACACCCCCTAACTTCTAAAAACCCTAAAATACCCTCAACTTAAAAAAAAAAAACACACACACCCACACCCCCACACCCCTCACTCCTCTCACTTTCCCTTTCACTCTCCCTTTCATTCGAACCCTACCCTTCACTCTCCCTCTCACTCAACTTCTCACAACTCACTCAATCTCACCCAATCTCCCACTCAATCTTCTCCACAAACACCCTCAAGACCACCTGGGTTTTGTTCGCCTCCTCTCACTCTCTCTAATCGTTCCATTTTCATTCAGGTAACCCTCTCTCCCTTCTGTACATTTGGTTTTTTTTTTCTGTGCATCTGCTGTGTTCGCATGACCTCATGCGAACACGTGAAAACGAAGGTGTTCGAATGAGGTCATGCGAACACCGTTCGAATGAGGCCATGCGAACACCTGTTCGAATGGGGTTGTTCGAACAGGTGCGAATGATTCTGTTCGAACAGGTGCGAATGATGCTGTTCGAACAGGTGTGACAGTATTGTTTCTGTTATTTTGCTGGTTATGTTGCTTAATTGGTTTAATGGTTGTTGTCCAGATATGGTGAGGCATCGTGGCGGTAGTTCGCAACAGCCGGAGCGTAGGCCACCCCCGACGGCTTCCGAACGCAAACGGAGGCAAGATGGAGCTGAACCTTCCCGGAGGGGTAGGCGTAGGGACAGATTAGACGTCCCTCCTCCCCCACCGGAGGTTGATGATATTGGCCGGGATATTGAGCGTGATGGTCAATTTCCGGCATATGAGCTGGTCGGCCCTTCTGGTCATGCACATGAGGAGGTTGGTGCTCAACATGAGGAGGATGTTGAGCCTCAGGAGCCTGCTGCTGCTCCTAGGGCTACATTCCCATTCCCTGGTGGACCTGTTGATGGTTCTGTCTTGCCCACATACGGGTCTCATATTTTGACTGAGTTCTATGCTGGCCGGGTAAGTTATTGTTATATAATAGCGTGTTGTCAATTTTGTTTCTTATTTTGTTGAACATATTGGCTTATTGTGCCTGTGTCATGTGCCTGTAATCAAGACGGTTGTACTTTCGGTAACGTATACGCTCCACGTCTTTACGTCACGCTCCCTCTGGACGAATCTTCCTCTCAGCCTTTTCCTTCAGTTGGGCGAAGGTGATGTCCTTACTCATCCTGCAGAATACATGGTTAGGACAACGAAACACAACACCATGTTCGTCGGTGGTGACAGTCCCATGGTGATGAAGGGTCGTTAGGAATTTGTCGTTTGAGTACTGGGTTGAGCACAATTGCCATTCCATTTCAGCTTGGTTGTAGCTGCCAAGAGGGAGATTAGGGTTTGGTGAAGAAGGTCTGAGGATGTGAACCCCCTTTTATAATAGGCATGGTGAAATGTCAGCCGTTGATTTCATTTTTAGATCACAAATCTGAGCCGTTTAAATTCTATCCGTTCAGACACATTTTCCAAAGGGATTGACATCCACTCCTTTATCTGACACACATTTGACTGATTGTAAGCCGTTGATCAAAACTGTCGGTGGAATCTGAGACGTCCAATATCTGTCGCTCTGCAACACTGGTTCGAACAGCATCATGCGAACCTATTCGCATGACCCCATTCGAACAGGTGAAAAACACCCAAGAGGGTATGTCCCCATATTTAACACACGCGAATGGCCTCGTGCGAACCTGTTCGAAGGCCCGTGTTCGAACAGGTGAAAATTCGTGAAAAAAAAGAGGTTTGGCCTGGCCTTTTGGTCATTTCACACCCTTATGGGGTGTGTTTTGAGTAGGAGGGGGTGTGGGAAAAGCAAACGCCAACAAAAAAACAAGACATTGTTTATTTATTTCTGCTAGTTTTATTTATAACGAAGAAATATTTCTACAAATAAATAGATAATGTATATATACACATCTGTTTATCAGGGGCGGGCAATTTTTTTTAATGGGGGTAGTCTTGGCTACCCAAAAAAATTGAATAACTAGTTTTATTATATATTTAGTCATCTCAATAATATATTATTTAGTTATCGCAACTAAGTTTATTAGTCTGTTTGTCAAAAAAAACTTTATTAGTCTAATAAGATAAAAAAGCAACAATAAATTCCATTGTTTAAGTATATTAGTCTATTATATTTAGCCCAAACAAATATGAATCATGAACAATTATTATATTAAAAATAATAATATTGTACAACTTTATTATTTTTTTAAACTCATGCACACAAGGAAATGAAACACGCAACGGTAGATGATTAACACAAAGAGCATTGCTATCTAATAGCAGAATGCTATTTAGTAGCAGAATGAACCCACGCCATTGCAGAGAATGAGTCAACTCCTTACCAACTGCGTCAATCTTCATTGGCAGCTTTCCAAAATATTAAAACTCTATTTGAAAATTAATATTGGTCTCTATAATTCAATAAAAAAAAATATTGGTCTCTATAATTATCAATTCTATTTTTGGTCTCTCAAAATCAAGAATATATATTTGCTTTTTTGATTCCTAAAAACCTTGAGTTTTGGGAAAATAAGAGACTACACGATCCTTGATTTAACGAGACAAACAGTGCAATGAAAAAATAGAGACCATAATTGCCTAATTGAGAAATTTGGAGAATAGAATCTCAAAAATAAAATAGAGAACCCAAACTCCTCAAATGGAGAAAGTCGACTAACAAAAAAAATAATCAAACATTTATATTTAATCGACTCATAAAACTTAGGTTAACTTGGCTCTAATATTTTATAGGCTAAATAGCACTTTTGGTCCTCTATCTTTGCTCCAGATTTCACTTTGGTCCTTTATCTTTTTTTTGATCCGTTTTGGTCTTTTATCTTTCATTTTCGTTTCACTTTGGTCCTTTATCTTTTTTTTGTCCGTTTTGGTCCTTTATGTTTCATTTCGTTTCATTTTGGTCCCTCACGTTATTATTTAATTCAATTAAAACATTAAAACAATTAAAACAATTAATTCAATTAAAACAATTAAATAAATAAAACATAAACCCCTCCCCCCCGTCCACCACCACCCACCACTGTCAACCACCACCCACCACTGTCAACCACCACCCACCACCACCACCTCCCACCACCACCCACCATTCTGAAAAAAAAAACTCAAATTCGTCATCTTCTTCCCTCAGCACAAACGCACGCAGAGGGAGAAAATCTCTAATGGTTTTCTTCCTCTAATCCATTCTTCCTCCCTACACCACATTCAACCCCAAAACTAAATAAACCTACATGAAATCGTCCCAATTAAAAGAAACCGTAACAAAAACCAAAATCATCTATGTTTGTAGATCCCAATTAAAATGAACCCTAAATCCCCAAATCTGCAAAATTTTGTTAATCTGTAAAATGTTTAGTCTTAAGATCGAAGAGGAGAGAACGACGAGGAGCACGAAGCTAAACTCTTTCAACACAAGAGAGCGAAATGCACAAGAGAGCGATTTGAGTGAAAAATAGGGGTTTGAGATGAAAAATGGGGATCTGCTACTTACATGGGAAGGAAGGTTGAGAGGAAATTTGGGGATCTACTACCTACATGGGAACGAAGGGGATTTTATGAAGTAGAGGAGATTTTAGGGTGAGAGGAAATTTGAGGGTTTGAATGGAATTGGGGTTTTCTGGGAACGAAGGAACACAGTGTTTTTGGTGGTGGTGGGAGGTGGTGGTGGTGGGTGGTGGTGGACGGTGGGGGGTGGTGGTGGACGGTGGGGGGGGTTATGTTTTATTTATTTAATTGTTTTAATTGAATTAATTGTTTTAATTGTTTTAATGTTTTAATTGAATTAAATAATAACGTGAGGGACCAAAATGAAACGAAATGAAACATAAGGGACCAAAACGGACAAAAAAAAAGATAAAGGACCAAAGTGAAACGAAAATGAAAGATAAAGAACCAAAACGGACCAAAAAAAAGATAAAAGATCAAAGTGAAATCTGGAGCAAAGATAAAGGACCAAAAGTGCTATTTAGCCTATTTTATACATATATCTATCGATATAAAAGGTTATATAAATGAGTCAAAAAAAAGGGTTATATAAATATAATATTATATTTATTTAGAAAAAAGTTAAAGAAATTATTGGAGACACCTCACCTGTTGATAAAATTAAATAATGTTATTGGAGACACCTCACCTGTTGATAAAATTAAAAATCTTGAATTGTGAGAGTAGTACAGCAGTCTGGATGAGTGTGACTATACACTAGTCGTACGTAACATATGAAAAAAGCATTGGCGGAAGGAAGGAAGGGCAGTGCTGCTTTGTACCAAGTTGAGTACTTCCGCTACCGAATTTCTAGGTGACAATAAGCCTTTCAGTTAATGTCACTACTGTTGTTACTGTACTCTCATTTCATTGACAGGAATCAGTGAAGAAATCTGAGTGTATTGAACATGCCACAGTTCAATGATTCACGACGGTACATGTACTTCAATCAATTGGAATTTTACATTACTCCATCAGATGTTGGGAAAGTTATCATTTCAGGCTGTGGATTGCCAATGCCAGCTATATCTAGTTGTCTGTCTAGGTGCAATCAACACCACTCCAAGCTTCTCTTTGGTACTCCATTTCTCTCAATTTAATTGTTTTCTTTGCTAATTTTTTGTTTAAAATTATTTGTCACTTTAAATCGAGATAGAGGGAGTAATAAGAATATTTTGAAATCGATAAGTACTTTCTAAGAATATGACACTCTGAAGTAGCATTTAAAACCCTAGTTAAAATAGTATTTGAGCTTATAGCTATACTGGATCGGACTTAAAGAGCTCCTCAGTGTACCAAGCTTAATAAGCCATCATCCCCAAAGTTCATGTAACAACCACAACGTGAACGATTGCGATGCACGGGGCAACAACTTCAGTTAATACGAAATTCCTGTATTGTTAAAATTTGTTTTTAAAATTGTGAAAAAGTTTCATTTGTTGATTCTTTAAATGCTAAAGTACCCAAAACACGCTGCTTAGAATTGCACTTTACATATTTGTCACGAATTTATTATTTTTTTACCAAATCGGTTATTGAGGAATGAACTTTGAGTATTATATTATCTATCTATACTATTAAGCTACTACCAAAATATCAATATTATCATTTTCTCAACTAAACAATTCTAGGATATTTATGTAGTTTCACTTTTTCACTTTTGTAAACTTTTTCATTCACATATTTTTCAAACTTTATCACTCTCTCTCTCTCTCTCTCTCTCTCTCTCTCACTTTTTTCAATCTTTCTCACACATTTTTTTCACTCTCTCCTTCTCTTTCTTCCTCTAACTCTATCTCATTTTTCTATTTTTCACAATATATCTACTTTAATTTCATCTACATGTTCTTTCATTTTTAAGATTCAATTTTTTTCTATCAATAAGTTTTATTTAGTCTCTACGGAAAATATTACAATTTGTAAAATTTGAAACTTTACTACAAATTTACTTTCTAATCTCTACAGGAAATATTACTTATCACCCTCTCATATATTTTTTCAATCTTTCTCACACATTTTTTCACTCTCTCCTCTTTCTTCCTCTAAGTTTATCTCATTTTTCTATTTTTTACAATATATCTACTTTAATTTCATCTACATGTCTCCTTCATTTTTAATATTCCATTTTTCTCTATCAATAAGTTTTATTTAGTCTCTACAGAAAATATTACAATTTGAAAATTTTGAAACTTTAATACAATTTTGTTTTTTATTCTCTACAGGAAATATTAGATATTACTGGTAAATATTCACGGAGTAATATTCGAACTAACTCAATTACAATTTAAATTTTTTTGTTTATTTACTTCAAATTAGTCTTGATTTTCACCAGGTAATTTTCAGACTAATTAAATACTATCTAAACCAATTAATACAAATAAAACGAAAACACCCGTGCGCATAGATATACTACCGGTATATGTATATATTCCTGTCAAAAAGTATTTTTTTATTCGAAACAAGAAGATTCAGACTTGAGAGCTACCAATTATGGGGCCTACAGTTGGTAAGCCCACAAGCAAATAACCCAAAGATTTTACATCGTAGGACAAACTTAAGACCCAAAATAAGGATATACCAAAAAAATGTGAGACCCAAAAAGATAAAATTAAACGTACGCTCCTGTGTTGGTCTGTTAATCTGTTAAAGTAAAAAGCTGCATACTTGCAGATTGTTTGAACCACTGTAAAGTTAGATTCTTCATTTGAATAGCTGAAAACGCTTTCTTGATTCTTTCTTTCTGATAGACGAATACGAAAGAAACCCGAATTATTTTTACAAAATTAATTTTAATTAAAAATAAGTTGATTTATTTTAGGATAAATTTACATTAAGACTTTTTTTGGCGTGTCGCATCCGCTAGCGGATAGCGGATAAGACTAGCATATTTGATTAGTGAGTGTTGACTATATGTGTTTGTTAGCACTAGCGTTTAGTGTTTTTCGAGTAGTGTTTAACATTTTGAATTTGATGACTTTATCGATTAATACCTTTGGCTTCTTGTTTCGTTTTTTCTAAGGTACTCTTTTTCTTTTTTGGGTCTTTTGTCATAGGGTTTTGGCCCAAAAAAGTTTTAATTAGACCCCTTATATGTGTAAGGGTTGGAGTACCTAGAGCTGGCAAAATGGGCTGGGCCCGCCGGGCCGGGCCGGGTTAGCCCGAAAAATGGGAGGGCTTGGGCCAAAGGAATTGAGCCCGTTTTTACATCCGGGCTTTTTAGCCCGGTTCGCAAAAGCTAGAGCCCGCGCCGGGCTAGCCCGACCGGGCCATAGGTAGCCCGCAAGCCCGTGAATATTCATCTTTCCTTTCTTGTGTATTGAATTTGACTTCTAATGAATTTGCAAATGGCACGGATTTGACCTTAGCCAACAAACTTAAGCAGCATTTAAATTCCAGATCATGTTTCAAAAGAGAAAGAGACCAAGCCTTTACTGTGTGTCATTATGCTGGAGAGGTATTAATCTGACCATGCTCATTTGATATTTAGTTAACCATAATTTTGATTCAAATTTCATACTGAATATTTTTGAACTCTTAAATACTGTCCTTATTATTAGAACAGAGGGCGACTTAATTTATTAATTCAAGTTTTCTCATCCTACCTGACTGTTTGATAGTTCTAACTGTTCCTTGCCTCAGGTCACCTATGATACAACTGGATTTCTGGAGAAGAACAGGGACCTATTGCACTTGGATTCCATCCAACTTCTATCCGCATGCACATGCCATCTTCCTCAAATATTTGCATCCCATATGCTTACACAGTCTGAAAAGCCAGTAGTTGGTCCTTTACACAAGTCAGGTGGGGCAGATTCCCAAAAGAGTATGCTCCTTAACAATGGAATTTTGTTAGGTTCTAAAGAGTATGCAGCTGAATGCTTACAGAATCTCACTGCAAGCTTTAATCTTGGGAGGGCTTGGGCCCATCATTTTGTCCGGTTACATGATTGTGTCGCTAAAAAATCGCGCATATTGCGGGCTAGCCCGAAAAGCCCGCAGCCCTCATAGGGCCGGGCTTGGGCGATAAAGGGTGAGCCCGAATTTCAACCCGGGCTTTTAAGCTCGCCCCTTAAAAGCCCGAGCCCGTAGCGGGCCAGCCCGATATGGGCCGGGTAGCCCGTTTTGCCAGCTCTAGGAGTACCCCAGAACTCCATTTTTTTATAATATTTTGTTTATAAACAAAGAAAATAAAAATAGATACAAATTAAAGTGACATAAAGGTAAGGTGTATTTTCTAGGGGTGAACAAAATTTTTAGATCGACCGTCAACCCAACAAACCGTAGGAAATAATGCAAATCGGGTAAGTCTATACGGGTTAGCAGATTTTCGGGTGGAAGCATCAGTTTCAAATGGGTTTAGATGATCGATTGTGGATCTGTTGTTTTGAACTTAACACTACTCGTACCCGACCAAATTCCCTTCACTAACTAGTTTTTTATAAGTAAAATCTGCACAAATAGTAATTGATGTGAAGTTTTCTTCTTTCCCAATACTTGTTTTTTGCTTTCAACCAATAAAAATCGGTCACAAGAATCACCATCAGTCTAAAAGCAAATGAGAACATGTGAATGCACAGAACATTAAATAAACATATTGTTAATACTTGACTTTTCAACCAAATTGTACTCAAACTAAAAAATATTTTATATTATACTTATTATATACAGAAAGCTTTGCGTTCTTGTCTATGGCGGACTCCACATCTTATGGAAGGAGAAAAGAACTGTGAGAAAAGGGGAGGAGTAGTCAGTAGATTTAAACCGAAAATATCCGCCTGTCAATGACTAAAAACCGCCACCCGTTCTAACCGCGCCTTCCCAAACCGATGGCTCTAATGGGTGGAAATGGGTGGAGCTTTGCCTCTCTCGATTTTCTTTGGTTGGACGTTTCTGAAACCAAATCCATACAAATCGACCGTTTGTCCACCCCTAATATTTTCTGCCCTAAATGCACCGAATCCTTTCCCTTAACCTTTTCTCCCACAAAGAAAAATGTGAAACCAACCATGCATGGAGTACTGCAATTTCATATTGATATTGATACTACCTTAAACAAACAGGGGTGCCCACTTTTCAACGTGGAATTTGACACACTTTTTTGTCTCGGAAAAGGACTTATCGATCATCATACACTCATCATAAGTCACTTCAGTTTTTTAGTCCATACGTTCTGTCTCAAATAATTTAGAGTAACAATATTTGGACATATTTTGTTAGTTAAAAATGACCAAAAACTACTTTTCAACATCAATTAACTAAGTTTTTTGGGTCATTAACCAATCTGTTTTTTCACTGTTTTCTAGGTCATTGACAAAAAAATTTAGTTAATTGTCACGTTGGTTAATGACCTAAAAAACTTGGTTAATTGATATTGTAAAATGTTTTTTTTGGCTATTTTTGCCACAAAAAAATATGTCCAAATATCAAGAATATACTCAATAATTTAGTGCTAACGCTTCTAGCACCTTTAAAAAATTTACTTGCGAATATATTTTTTTCGTGGGTGCATATCAAGTAGATGAGTCATAGGTTATACCAGATGAGATAGACGGTGAAAGGGATCATTACGCCAGATCTCATAAGTAATTGATGCCTACTCTATTTGCAAACCAACTCCAAGACAATTTTTTAATATGTTCAACCATTTGAGATACATCAGCCAACCCCCCTTTAAAAATTATTTTGTTCCTATTTTCCAAATTACCCAAACGACCGCTGCCCACACTAAGTGCTGCACTTTCTTCTTCTTTTCCCCCCCACTGTCACTAGTGCAAAAAATGGATTTAAAGTCAGGCGAAAAAGGGGATTTAAAGTCAGGCACCGACTTGACTTTTATTAAGCCGACTTCGTATGTCAGGAGTTTTAAAGTCAAGCGATAGCCTGACTTAGTAAGACTGATTTAAAGTCAAACATTTATTGCCTGACTTCGTAAGTCTGTTTTAAAGTCAAGCATTTATTTCGCCTAACTTCGTAAGTCTGTTTTAAAGTCAAGCATTTATTTCGCCTGACTTCGTAAGTCTGTTTTGAAGTCAGGCTTTAGTTCCGCCCGACTTTAAAAGTTCATTTTTAAAAAAAAAAAAATTATTTGTTAGCCTTAATGTATCCTCATGCTGCCATAAATCAATAAAAACAGAATTCAAATCTTCGACTCAAAACAGTCTCTAAACACCTGATTGATTACGTACGAATAAAAATCAATAATTAGATCATCCAATGGATCACTCCTCTTGTGAGTGCTTAAATGAGCTTCATGTGTACAGATGATGTTTTAAATGGATCCATAAATAACTACACATCATTACATTTACAACAAATAATTCATCATTTATGTTGGAGCCCATATAAAGGCAGAGAGAGCTTAAATGAGCACTCCTCCCAAATAAGCACTCAAAAAGTTCACTCCCCAATGAGAGTGCCTATTTAGCATGGAAACAATAAACATTTCATCAACGATTGTGCCTGATCAATTGGAGTGGTGTTTCTTGCCTTTGCCATGAGAAGCCACTAATTCATTATTCTTAGAATTCTCTTCTAAGAGATCCTGAAACCATGGTGGGCTATTATCTGGTGAATAGTGATAATCATAGAAAAGCTCCTCGCCAGCTTCAATGCGTTCTTTGGCAAATATACCTACTCGATGATCTCCAGCAACAAGCAGAATCTATATAGCCGATACAAAATGCCATAATTGAGATCATGATGTTGAGAAAAGATAGTAGGTTTAATATATATCTTCCGAAAAGAAGTTTCCATATATACTAACCTTTGCATAACAATTGGGTTTAAAGGAGTGGTTTGCAAATTTTAACTTGTTTCCTTTGCGAAAGGCATCTAGAACATACTGAAATAATGGAGAGTATGTTTATTATAATATATATACCTAATTAAGATGAAATGGAGTTGATATGACTGACACACTTGCCTGATCATTCAAATTGAAAAGGTAGGAGCGCTTAAGGCGATCATATAATTTTCCACGCTTATCTGCTTCTGTTTGAGAGATTAGCTCACCAGTGTACACTCCTATGTAATCATTTTTGTTAGCAGGATTCTGAAATGAATTGACAATTAATTTGTAACACAAAATCAAGTTAACAACAAATGAACATTACCTAACCCAACAATTTCGACAAACATCAGGGTCACATTCTCTTGATGCTGCAACAGTCACATGTTATTGATATTAACAACTCTGAGCCACAGGTAGTTTGAGCAACATTAACATGTGTCGGATGATTGAAAATTACCTCAGGCTCGTGACTCTGAAACACAAAGAAATAAGCAAGCATGCTGACAATGACAAGCACTAGAAACTCCTTCCAAATCCTGTTAAATTGAGCAGACAATTGAAGTGTTGCCTATAGCAGAACTACAGGTATAATTGATTTGCTATTATATTCATAAAGATAACCAGCAGAACTAGATCACCACATCATAATATTGAACTTTAAATATCAACATTTACTCCAAAACATGAATTTTACCTTAGAGACTCACCTCTGCAAGTTATTCCTTGTTTGTGTTCCTTTCTTTGCAGACCAAACAGATCATTTTGTTGAACTAGGTACACAATTAGCAGTAAATAAACCTACCAGCTATCTAATTTGCAAACATTTATCATATCATGTAACACTACAAAAAAAAAGGTCATTTGCGACGGCAAAGTCCCTCGCTAAATCACCAAATTCCCTCGCTAACAGTCATTTGCGAGGGAATTAGCGAGGGACAACGTCCCTCGCTAATTCCCTCCTCGCAAATGCGATTAGCGAGGGATTTGGGTCCCTCGCTAATTAGCGAGGGCAGTGTCCCTCTCTAGATCCCTCGCTAATGCTCAGCCACGTGGCCATGGTCCCTCGCTAAGTCCCTCGCTACTGCTCAGCCACGTGGCCACATTCCCTCGCTAATTCCCTCTCTAATGCTCAGCCACATGGCCACGTTCCCTCGCTAACCCCCTCGCTAATTCCCTCGCTAATGCTCAGCTACGTGGCAACCTTCCCTCGCTAACGCCCACGCTACTGCCCAACCACGTGGCCACATTCCCTCGCTAAGCCCCTCGCTAATTCCCACGCTACTGCTCAACCTGATGAAATTTTTTTTTTATTTTATCTGCTTTTATACCTGTTTATTTTATTAATAAATAATAAAATCTAATAACATAAAATACATAAAATAGTTTAAAATAAAAATTATCCAATAACAAAATATTTGAATCAACAACACTTAATCTAAAATGTTATAACAAAATATTTAATCAACAAAACTAAAAGCTGCCACCATCAGACTCCTCAGCTTCCTCCCCAGCTTCCTCCTCAGCTTCCTCCTCAGCTTCCTCTTCATCTGCTTGCTGCTGCTCATTTTGCTTCATATTCTTAAAATACTTAAACATCAGCTCCTGCCTACGGGTCACCTTCTCATAATCTTGCTGCATCTTTCTCATCGCCTCAGAGGAGGTCCTGACCTCCTGTCGAGTCTCGTGCAGCTCCTGCTCCAGCCGCCTGATATGCTCTGTCTCCGCAGGAGTATAAGCTGGTCGACTCCGTCTTCTGCTGCTCTCGGCCCCAGACTGACTCATACATGGAGCCATGGGCCCCGTACCATACAGGCGACCCTTAGACCAACCTACTGTCTTCTCCCAATGTTTGTTTGCCAGATCTCTCATCTCAGGAGTAAGTTGGCCAAATGAATCAGGGTTCCAGCTCCCCTGAGTTAGCTGAGTCATGAACTCATTTATTTGCTCCTGTTTTGAATAACCACAAATTAGCGCTCCATTTTGACAAATGAACATTATATAATACAAATCAATATGTATATTTACCTGGGTCATCTTGGAGCGCTCATCAACATACTCGCCAGTGCCTTTCCTCACATGGGTGGCTCTATGCAGCTCAGGAGCAGTGATAGGGCGTCCTGCCTTCTTACTCTGTAAGATGAAACACATTTTTAAAAATTGCTAACTAATTAAATAATATAAAAAACACATAGATGTGAAAAATAATTTACCATTCTAGCAGCATGCTGAGCCTGGTTGATGGACCCACCGCAGTGAAGCGAGCCACCCTTTTCCGAGTTTCTATTATTTTTGGCTTTTGCAGCAGTGTCCTTGAAAGCCTCTGAAGCCCAATGGCTCTTGAAGGCATTCCAAATCTCATCACTCATGTAGGAAGGCTTCTTATCTTTACAGCGGAGCTTATAAAGCAAATCAGAAATTTGAGCGCCCATCCTTCTGAAAAAAATTCTCCGCACATTGTCATCGTCTTCTGTGTCCCAAGTTACTCTGGTCTGTATTATATTAAACGTTATTAAACATAAAATTTAAACAAACAATATAAGTAATGACAAAATAATTAACACTTACCCTAAAGAAGTCTAGCAGATCATTTCTTTCATCTTCTTCGACATTGCTCCACTTTTTATGGAACGTTTGAAAATATCGTTTGCGGATGACATGAGTGATGTTTGATGAAGCTACCTTTGCAGGAAGAAGCCTGCATATTGAAAGATATATCAAACAATTATCAAATATATATAAGTCGTTGCATAATTAACTTTAAAAAAACAAACAATATAATACTTACGCGTTACCACTGCTATAAATGACTTTGAGTCTGATACCATTAATAACAATCACCTCCACTCTCTCGTCATCAGTGGATGAATCAGCATCAACATTACCCCCACCAACATCATGTACATCATGCTGAATATCATCCTGGGGATCTGGTGTAGGCATAGATAACCCAGCTGATGGACCTATATGTCCAGATGATGAGCCTATATGCCCAGGTGGTGCGCCAAATCCAGCTGCTGCGCCATACCCAGCTGGTGAGCCTATATGCCCAGGTGGTGCGCCAAACCCAGCTGGTGCGCCATACCCAGCTGGTGCGCCAAACCCAGCTGCTGCGCCATACCCAGCTGCTGCGCCATACCCAGCTGCTGCGCCAAACCCAGCTGCTGCGCCATACCCAGCTGTTGGGCCCGTATAATGCCCATGAGATGGTAAATGAAACCATCCAGGGCCAGATGGAGCCGAAGGTTGTGGGGCAGTAGATGGTGGGCCCACAAACGAATTATGGCTCCTCATATTCCCAATATTAAGTTCCACCTCACGATTACGCCTCCTCCTAGGAGGTTCACCGGTCATAGTCTTCTTCCCTTTATTAGGACGTCTCGGTGGTGGGTCAGAACCTCCTCCTGGATCCATATCTATTAAAAAATAGAAAGAAAATGTGATAAAGAACAATATTGATATATTAATTTAAAGACAACATAATGAGTCATAAAGAACAATATTGATATATTAATGATTCTAATAAATTTAAAGACAACATAAGTAGACAACATATATAAGATTAATCATATACAACTAGGAGTCATCATCACATAAGGAGTCAATCGGTTCAAATTCATATTTCTCTTATTCATCTTCATTCTCTTCATCATCTTCATATTCATTCTGTTCTTCATCTTCATTCTGTTCTTCATCTTCATCAACTTCTTCAACTAGGTGTCTATCATCACATAAGGAGTCAATCGGTTCAAATTCAAGCACCTCATCTACTCCCGAAATTTCATCCACCTGATAAGGAACCTCATCCTCCGCATCAGTGCCTTCAATGTGACCCCGTGGTTTTGTCTTAATTGCAACACACCATCCTCTCTGAGTTGATGGATATGGAACATAATACACCTGCCTCACATTTTCTGCCATGATAAACGGATCATAAAGTTTATACCTTCCATTCATTCGAATGTCCACGGTATTACATTTTGGATTCAATTTCATTCCTCTAACAGATGGATCAAACCATCTACAGAAAAACAAAACTATTCTCTTTTCATAGTCTAACCGTGGGTATTCAAGTTCATATATGCGTTCGATCACACCGTAGAAGTCATTTTCACCTCCTCCTGTTTCACCTTTAACATATACCCCACTATTAATTGTTTTTTTTCCCTCACTCCATGATTGGGTGTCAAATTTGTAACCATTAACTAGGTACGTGTGCCACTCGGTCACCTCAAGAAAAGGACCATTGGCTAAGTTCCTCAAGTGTCGGATTTGGGGAGTTGGTTCTGCTTCATAAACCTAAGTAAACCACATATGGAAAAAATAAGTTATGTCTCATATTTACTTTAAAGAATTATTCAGCGCCTTGGGGATTTGGTTACTTACTCTAGCCTTAAACCAGGATGGAAAACTTTCATGTATAC
This sequence comes from Astragalus membranaceus, assembly GCA_039519185.1. Lineage (NCBI taxonomy): Eukaryota > Viridiplantae > Streptophyta > Magnoliopsida > Fabales > Fabaceae > Astragalus > Astragalus membranaceus. Next base: position 227,153,822 of record CM076846.1, on the reverse strand, counting down.
GAATAGAAGATTCTTCAACGCCTATACCCTCAATTCGTATAGATTAACTGAATTGGAGCATACTTACTCAAGATATGGTTTAACTTCAGTGCAATTGATCAAGACATGAACATGTGCTGATTTATGCTCTTTATCTGATAAGTAATTGGTTGACTTCTTACCCGAAGGGCGACCGGGTTTGATAAACACAGATAAAGTGAGCGGGTGTCTTTCTTCTTCAATCTCCACTTCGTTTCTATTATTTGCTGACAACATAAAGTTGTTGAAATAATGTGAACAAAAATAAATTGTTTCACGGTGTAGGTAAGCTGTGCAGATCGATCCTTCAACTCTAGCTTTATTCTTCACCGATCGTTTATAATCACCCATTAATCTATTTGTTGAAAGAAAAATACTTCATTAAACTAATAATCATACTAATTAAGATAATTTTAAAAAAATGTTGAAATAGATAATTACCTCTCAAATGGATACATCCACCTATAATGAACTGGTCCACCAAGCCTTGCTTCATACGCAAGGTGAACCGGTAAATGCTCCATGGAATCAAAGAAACCGGGAGGAAATATTCTCTCCAACTTACAAATAATGAAAGGAATATTCTGCTCCATCTTAATAAGATCATCCCTTCTCAATGTTGAAGAGCACATATTTTTAAAATATTGACTCACTTCAATAAGTGGTTCCAAAACACACTTTGGTAATGAATTAAAAGCAATTGGAAGCAAACACTCCATGAATACATGACAATCATGACTTTTCATCGCATACATCTTCCCGGTGTTCACATCGGCACATCTTGCAAGGTTAGAAGAATAACCATCTGGCATCCTCAATTCTTTCAACCATCGACAAACATTTTTCGCTTCATCTGGTGTTAGACAGTATTTGGCTTTGGGTTTTAACATCTTCCCATTAGGCATATCCACCAAATTCAAATCAGATCGATGTTTGCTACAATAAAGAGCAGAATCCAATCTAGCCTTATTATTGTCTTTGGTTTTATCTTTCACATTCATCACAGTGAAAAATATGTTGTCAAAGAAATTCTTCTCGATGTGCATAACATCAAGATTGTGCCTCAACAAATTATCTTTCCAATATGGGAGATTCCAAAATATGCTTTTTTTTGTCCAATTGTGCCACCGTCCATAACCATCCACCCGGGTGAGCTCCCCTACCTCTGTGGCTTCTGGAAAATCCATAACTCTGCTCCAGATTTCACCTGATGTCAACAAAGGCGGTGGTCCATCTGTTTCAACTGCCCCTTTCCTGAAGGCCTTCTTGTTCTTTCTAAATTTATGATCTTGCGGTAAGAATCTACGATGCGAGTCAAACCAAGAACTCTTGCCCCCGTACTTTAGCGTAAACGCTTTTGTGTGTTCCATGCAGTGCGGACATGCATATTTACCGTGAGTCCCCCAACCAGACAACATACCATAAGCAGGAAAGTCGTTAATTGTCCACATCAATGCAGCTCTCATCATAAAATTTTTCTTTTGTGCTGCATCATATGTCAAAACACCCCCCCACAATCTCTTAAGATCATCAATCAGAGGTTCCAAAAAGATATCAATGTTAGCTTTTGGATTGGATGGACCAGGTATCAAACAAGTCAAAAACATATACGGTTTAGTCATGCACATCTCAGGAGGAAGATTGTAAGGGGTAACAATGACTGGCCAACAAGAGTAGGGTGACGCCGATGCTTGGATATATGGAGTAAACCCATCAGAGCACAAACCAAGCCGAACATTCCGTGGGTCTGAGGCAAAATCTGAATGCACTTGATCAAAGTGCTTCCACGCTTCACCGTCGGATGGGTGGCGTAAAATGTCGTCCGAGGTACGCCTATTGTCATAATGCCAAGTCATTTTCTGCGCAATTTCGGCCGATGCAAACATTCTTTGCAACCTTGGAACTATAGGCAAATAGAACATCGACTTTACAGGGATAGGTTTATAATTACGTTTTGCCCCTTTACGATCATGATACCTTGGGCTTCCACAGAATTTGCATTCAAGTAGCTCACCATCATTTTTACCAAATTCGTTGTTGTAAAACAACATGTGCCCTTTCTCACAACAATCAATCTTCTTAAATTTCAATCCCAGCTTCGAAACTAACATTTTTGCTTCATAATAACTTTTTGGCAAATTATCCTTATTAGGTGTTGCTTCCAACATCATTTCAGTCACATAGTCTAAACCCACCTCAGAAATATTACTCATGGACTTGAGAGCTAAAAGTTTCACACACATAGATAATTTTGAATGTGGCGAGCCTTCAAACAACGGTGTGTTTGAATCTCTTAACAAATTATAAAAAATTTGTGCTTCTTCATTTGGAAGTTCATCATTATCATCATATTGAGGCTCATCAAATGGCACATTCACCCTGAGACCATCGCAAATCATGTTTTGCATCGACTCAAAAATTTCATTACGTGGAACACCAACACCAGAACTGCTTGAAGCCCCTATCTCAAAATTTTGAAATTGTTGTTCTCCATGGTCTACCCAAATCCAATAATTAGGCCTAAACCCCCAATGATACAAGTGATCCCTGATTTCATCATCGGTCATAATAGGTTCACCGTCGCATTTTAAGCATGGACATCTAACCCCTTTTTCCTGTTGAGCCAATTCATGTCGCCACGCTACCACAAGAAACTGTTCAACCCCAATTACAAAAGATTCCTTTAAACCCGCTCTTCTCGGATATAACCGATCATACACCCAATCACGATTAAATTCATACAAATTCATCTACACGTATTTAAGAAAACGTGTTAGATAACATTCCCAATAATATTTCAAGTTAGTGGCATCAATATGATCTCAGTGGAGATGATTTCGAGCCGAATATGGGGGTTAAGGACAGCACAAAACCCTTTTCCATCCAAGTAGTGAAGGAAGTTATTTCATATAACTCCCAACCTTACCGTTGTTAGTATCGTCTCGCAATTATCTCAATGGAGATGATTTCGAGCAAAATATGGGGGTTAGGATGTCCCTCACCCTTTTCCATCAACAACACACAGTCATCTAACCTAGGGTTCATCAAAACAATAATTAAATATTTTTCAATTAAACTAACCGTTATGAGATTGACGTCTGTTGCGGTTGTTCGGTGACGATGCGCACTCTGGTGCGGTTCTTAAACTCCAAACACCAACGATGTCAATCCTAAATCAATCAAAAAACATAAATCAAAACAAATTTAAAAAATCAATATCAAAAAAATATCATAAAAAAATGTCAAAACCTACAAAAGGGAGAGGGCAGAAATTCGTGGTGGTCGTGGCGGCGGGGGTGGTGGCGGCGGTGCACAGTTAAATTTTGCAGGTGAGAGAGAGAGAGGCTGAGAGAGAGGGGCTGAGAGAGAGACAGCAGAAAGTAGGTGCTGGTGGTGGTGGGTGGTTGGGACGGTGGTGGTGGGTGGTTGTGACGGTGGTGGTGGGTGGTTGTTGGCCGTAGGTGAGAGAGAGACGCGGAGAGAGAGAGGGCGAGATGGCGGAGAGGAGCTGTCGTAGGTAGGTGAGGATGGTGGTGGTGGTTGTGAGGGTGGTGGCGTTGGCGGCGTTGGCGGCTTCTCGCGGTGGCCGTAGGAAGAGAGAGAGGCGGAGAGAGAGACGGTGAGGAGGCGAAGAGAGAGAGCCGGAGTGAGGAGGTGACGGAGAGAGGAGGTCGTAGGTAGTTGATGGTGGTGGTGCGGCGGCCGTCGTAGGTGAGAGAGAGAGGCGGAGAGAGAGAGGCGGAGAGAGAGAGGCGGTGAGAGAGAGGAGAAGAGAGAAATGAGGGTTTCTGTTTTGAGATTCAGTTTTGGAAATTAATTTGACATTAGCGACGGCATTAGCGACGGCATGGACCGTCGCTAACCGTTACGCCCATTTCCACGCAGTTCCACGCGTTGAACGGTCAAAAAACATTTGCGAGGGACACTATAGCCGTCGCTAATTTTTCCCGCCCAGGCCATTAGCGACGGCCTGGCCGTCGCTATTGCTAAAATTTCCGTTGCTAATGCTTAACAAAATTCGACAGCTCTATGCCCTCGCTAATGCCGTCGCTAATATCAGTTTTTGCGAGGGACTTAAAGTCCCTCTCTAATTCCGTCGCTAAAGGCAACATTTTTTGTAGTATGCAAATAAGAAAATGCAGAAAATGAAGGAATCAAATGCTCTATTCAGGCAACATAAAGAACATTAACGACAACATAAAGGTTCAGCAGCATATTACTCTCCAGATTCAGAAATTACTTGAGCAAACAAGATTTCTTTACAGAATCTTTGTGACCAGAGCCTCTGTTGGTCTTCTTCTAAGATACGCAAATTCATTAAAGCATCCACACACCAGATTCAATAAAATACTAACTCTAAAGTCAAGTGAGTAACAAGTAACATAACCTGAGTAATAAACCTCTAACAGTAAGTGAACTGAGGCAATCTAGTTAGTTAACTTACTTCAATCTAAGTTATTATCAATTTAAGTAGATTTTATAGAAAGCAATGCATAAGCACAATACATAGATTAAACATAGATTGAAAATCAAAGCACAATCTAATATCCAATGGAAACAATCGATGACGCAAAGAAATTACCTCCAATAGAATTGATGTCAACACTTACAAGAAGCTGTTCCTCAAGGAAATAAAACAAGTTATTAGTTACACAAAACACCGCCTTCTGCGCAATAAATTGAAAAATTGCAACACCAACTACATCAGAACCTAAAACTGCAAATACAAACATATTAACCTATAGTAAAAAGCATACAATCAAAGAGATCCTATTAAACTTCATTTGACACATTAATATGGAGAACAACATTAGATTTTCAAATCCTAAGTTAATAACAATCAGTAGGGTTCCAAAACGCAAAAACGCAAAAGATGAGCACAGTTCGAGTATACAATCAGTAGACAAGCACTAAAATCACTCAAAATGTGTAAGAAAAAAGGTTAGGGTTCCAATTGGGTTACCTCAGAAGATGAAAACGGGATCGCGCAATTGAGAACTGGGAAGATGAGAAACTGAGAAGACGAGCAGGAAAATGAGGAACAATTGGTTCGATTGTTGATTTCTAGGTTTGAAGGTGAGTACGGAAACGAGGAACGAGGAACGATTATTGATTTCTCGATTTGTTGAAGAACACGAAGGTTCACATGGTGATGGAAGCTTCAGCTCCTTCGGATCCATCTCCTCGCATCCCATCGCCTTCCGTGACGCCGTGAACAGCGTGAAGAACGCCGTGATGACGACTTCCTTGTCTTCGGTCGTAGGGTGCAAGCGAAGGAAGATGGGAAAGTCAGGGGTGACGGTGAGGGAGAGCGACCGAGAGAGAGAGAGAGAGATGGAGTCACGCGTCTTGGTGAAATTGCTGAGACGATGAAGAGGAAGGAGCGCGCCTCACTCCTCTCGCGATAGGGTTCTGAGTGTTCTGAGAAGAGATAGGGTTCTGAGGAAGGAGTGAGTGTTGTGTCTGAGAAGAGATCGGGTGAAATTCTTTTTTTTCTATTTAAGTAGTTTAGAAGTCAGGCGTGTATTCGCTTGACTTTAAAATTTTACCTCTTAATTACAAGTTTGCCACCGTGTCTACTTATGTAGTCACGCGTCTGATAGCATGACTTTAAAAGTCTAATTTTTTTCCTACTTTTTCACTTTAGAAGTCAGGCGTGTATTCGCTTGACTTTAAAACTCGCCAGTTTTACCTCTTAATTACAAGTTTGCCACCGCGTCAACATATAAAGTCAGGCATCTGAGCGCCTGACTTTAAATGTCTAATTCTTTTCCTGATTTTGCACTAGTGCGTTGTTGATAGCTGATTGCCAAAAATGCTCCCATTGCCCTGAAAAAACAGCCTGTGAGACTCCGAGCCACTCTCCTATCATATGTGATGCTGCTTACTGCTTAGGCTACTATCATATGTGGTTGTGCTTCTGCATTGCATGTTAGATCTATATTAAGGAAAGAAAACCAGTCAGATGTCGTGACAATTTTGGAATAGGCATCATTCTCAAAAGAAAGAAATTAATATATGTTTCTATTAGGGGTGGTTCGATCCTCACCCATAATTAAATAATATATTTTTTAGATAACCAAAAAATATATTAAAGGGGGTGTAAATGGGCACCCCAATCTTTACAAATACAATGACTCTCATTAAAATCTTTATGGGCCAAAATCTCATGGAAAAAAGACCTAAGAAGGAAAAGAGTACCCCAGGAAAATAAGGCAAAAAACCAGTTAAACCGAGTTCATACAAGTAAAAGGATTTCCCCACCAATCAGAAATCTTAAGAGTGAATGTTGGAGCAATTACGAACACAAACAAAATAGGCTGAGTCGCGGACTAGGTCGCTCTCTTTAAGACGTTTCGCGGCTCTGCCCAAGATGTGCAAGCAGACTCTCCTAGCCTCGTCGTCCCCAAAATAAAACAGTCTTCTCAAAAATAAAATATGATCTTCTCTGCACCTAGGAAGGCCACCAAACTCACACCCCGTTATCTTTATTTTACTGCTCGGAACTTTTATTCTTTTCTCACAATGAGAAGTAGTATCTTTTCTTTTGCTGCTCAATAAAACAAAACTCACATTCTTAAAAAATCAATTTCTATATGAAACCTTTCTCCTCTCGCTCATTACCTCAAAGTGTCGATTATTTATCATGAAAAAATCATGCTAACTCATTTCCAACGGTACTATAAAAAGCATTAAACACAATCAATTGTGTTAATGCCAAAAGTAAAAACGGATGAAAACATATATCATTCTTATCTCTATTTTTACTTTCCAAAACTTGATTTTATAAAACCATAACATGTCCGTTGGAGTACATAATAAATTCAATGCAAAGTTGAATACCATTAAAAACCAATTGTAACGTAAACTAAGCATTTCAATAACATAGTGAAAGCTTTTTATTATTAATAATATATAATTTATTTGTTGTTTCAAAAACAGATGTAAATATGTATAACGCTTTTAACGGCTCATAAAAAATAAAATAAGGTTTCAAAAGCCTTATACAAACTATTGGCACCTTTTTAAAGTGCATAAACTTACGTTCATGTTTTTAAATTAAAATAATAAATTGTTTTATAATAATTTTTAAATAAAACAACAACAGTCCCCCACTTATTTTCTTTAAAAAACATATCATCGAGCAGTAATTCATACTAATAAGATTGAACATAAATATTGGTGTGCGTATACTTGAACCAATACATAGTGATAATGCTTCCGATTCAACAAGAGTGACTCGTAGTCTTGAACTCTATCTCAGACAGCATTACACACTCAATCTTTCAGGGTGTAGTTTATAAGCCCGTGTATTATGGCCCTGCACGTTATCCCAGTTTAGTGAACGCTCTAGCAAGTTTTGCCTAAAACTTCATAGGAAGCGGCCTCACTTCCACATTCACATAGGTGAGCCTATCAAGAGTACTCATGTAGCTACGTACCCCACTCTATATAGAGTATAGAACTCATTAAGAAATTCATTCAACCTTCCAACACTACATGATATCATGCTCTCCACACTATGAATGAGACTTAAAATTATTTGTGCATGATTCTATATCTTTTTATAAGTTGTTATTACCACATTGAACCTATTTCTTAGGATCTCCAGTCTATTAGGTCGGGTTACCCTTATAAAAGACAAATTAATGGGCATCGGTCTCATTCCTCTTGCTAATCCTTTCGTCAAAGTGTAACATCCCCATTTTTTTAGCTAAGTGGATTAATAGAAATTAGCAAGAGATCTAGATAATTAATTAGCATAATTGATTAAGTGAAGTATATTTTGCTTGTGTGCTAAAATATATGAGGAACTTGAATTGTTGATTTATTGGTGAGCTAATTGGAATTTTAAGTGAGAATATTAGGATAGGGGTAGTTTCGTCCTTTCCACCCTAAAGTGAGTTCAGCTGACCCATCCTCCTACAAACACACACATAATCATTATTTAATTATTGTGTAAATCATTGTTTGATTATGTGATTAAAAATGGAATTAGGAGGAAGTTAATAACTAAAGGACAGTTTGGTCTTTCCACATCAATTATTTCCCTTCAGCTCATTAAGACATTTCCAGCTGAACCAAACTTCTCACTTTCCACACAATCAATATTTCAGAAACAAAGAAAGGCTGAGAAAGAGAGGGAGAGAGGTCATGAGTTTGAGAGAAGGAAGAGAGGGTGAGATCATGGCCAAACCTTTGATGCATGTTGCCACTCTTTGCACCATTCTTGTTCATTTCTTCTCCTCTTTCCATTGATACCACTTTTATTCAAAGATTCAGTTCAAATCCTCTCCTTCCATCATCTATCCATTTCGAGTTTGAGAGAGAAAGAAGGAACTTTTAGCTTCATTCACATATTGTTGTTCATCTTGAGCTTGGAGAAGGGTTTTAAAGTCATCAACAAGCCACATTTCGAATCATTAGAGCAAGATTAGAGGGTTTCAATCACTACATTGTCATTGGTAAGCCTTTGGGTGGAGTCTAGAAGCTGGAGAAGTCGAGTTGATGGAGGTTCAAAGCCTTGGAAATCAGTTTCTTCAAGTCACAGAAATTCTGCAACAAAACAGTTTTAGCACCCTTTGGTATTTTCATCGTATCTCACTGTGCAGGACTCTGATGATCGTGATTCTTGTCCCTATAGAAACTAGACACAAAGATCTTAATTTTGGGCACAAGAACCGCCTGATTTCATTGAGAAATGAGAGAGATATCATGCTCACAACTTTCGGATTAAGAATCAGCCACTGTTCCGTAGCAGTCCTCTTGTTTTGTTGATATCTCCCAAACTACTGGTTGCATGCAAGTGAATCTTTCTCCATCAGAGAGTAGACAAAATTATCTTCACAATGGGAACTGATTTTAAGGATTTTGGTCACGTATTGACCTAGCTATGCTCGTTACAAATTGACGGTTTGTTGTTGGAAGTAGCTGGAGCGGATTCGGGAAGATTCGTGGGATCGCCGTTCGTCCGAGTTCGCGAAGCTTCGACATTGGGAGTGATTGTCATCGCCAAAAGGTGAGTTCTATACTCACTAGGGATTTTTACGGTCAAGTATTTTGTGTTCTGAGTATTAGGTGTCGCGTTTTACGAAAACCGGTACAAACCGTTTTATGAAAATATCGTTAGGGCGACCGAATTATGTGATTGATTAAGTACTTATGAATTGCGGTTATGATTGTTGATTGTTGTATGATGATTGATTGGACGATTGTGTCTGGAATTATGTGTATAAATTCTGTTTGAAGGTTGGATGTCGATCGGGTTACGGATTAGAAACGATCGGAAAGCGAAACGGAACGAAAGAGGATATTATTCTGAGTTCACAGGACGCACGGACCGTGCGCCCCTGGGCACGGATCGTGCGTCCCCTTTTGGTTTCCAATTTGAGAAAAGTAATAGGACGCACAGACTGTGCGCCCCTGGGCACGGATCGTGCGCCCCCTTCGGGTACCGTACTCCTAAATTCCGTTTCGTCGCTCCTTTCGGTTCCAAACCTCTTCTGATCTCCTTCTCAGCCAACGGCGATGATGTGACCCTATTAATACCATTGTTTGATTGATTCTAACTCGCTCTTGAGGATATAACCCTAATTATGAGATTGTTATGCCTAAGCTAAGTTCATGTTATGAGATCGATCATTATGTTATGATTATGCTAAGTGTGATTGATGTATTATGTTTGGACTAGCTGGATAATTAGTGTAAGCTAAGTTAAGAACCTTAGTAAGCCATGTGAGATCACTTAATTATAAGATTAAGTTAGTAATTAGATCACCTAATGTTAATAATAAGATTATGTTCAGTTCAGTTTATTGTTATGTTTAAGTTCATTGTTGAGTTCAGTTCAGGTATATCTTCATATATATCTTTTAGTCGGGGTGACGACCCTATTTAGTTTAGTGTGCTAGGGGAGAGGCAGTCATGAGCCTTATGAACCTAGGCCCCGTTAGGGACCCAGCCGATTAGTGGGGACGGGTTCACCGGAAGCTTATTATGCCAAGTGACCGGTGACACGCTATAACTTTAGTTAGTGTTGTGTCTTGTAACCGGCTTGAGGGTTATGAGGACAACGTTTAGTTAGTTAGCCACATAGTCAATTTTGAGGACTATGATTTATGAGTTAAGTATAATGAATCAAGCATAATTGAACTGAGAGAATTAGTAAGGGGTCGCGATAGAACTCACTGAGACAAGTTGTCTCACCCAATCCATTGTTGTTGTTTTTCAGTTAAGCAGGGAAAGTTGAAGACCGTGAGGCACGGCTATGGAGACGCTTGAGGAGCGGCCGCTATCTTTATTTCATTATGTCTTGTATTTCAGTTTCCTTTGTATTTCTGTATTTCTAATCAGTATCTTAAGACTATTCGATTGTACGACTTATGTCTTTCAAGTTGTAAATCGCTTCCCTAGACTTTCGGTTTTTGAGTATTGAACACTAGTTGAGGGTGTAAGGACCGACTTTATTTATATTCTGTTCAGTTATGTAAGTACGTTTGATGAGTAATTCATCGAAGTTTAGTATGTGTTCAATATTTTGAAAGGAAAGTCACTCTGATGTATGCCAGTAGTGCATTTCGGTAGTTTCTACAAGTTAGAAATTATCGGGGTGTTACACAAAGGATCTACCAAATTTTCTTCAAACATCATATGATCTTCTTATTTACTTTGTGATAGCCGCGGTTCTATCACGATAGATCCATATGGTTGGAATCAACTTTTCATACTTAGGAATATCTAAAAGACTATTCCATTCGTCATCACTGTAACTTCATAGCACAGTGGAAAAATTTTGTAATCTCAGGTGCATGGTCCTTTTAAAGTACATCATGACACTCTCAGTAGCACACAAGTGCTCATTACTAGAATTAGTAGTAAACCCGTATAGTAAACTCACAACGTTAGTTATAATTCTAGTGCAATCAACAGCATAATGAAGACTGCAAATGATGCTCACAAACTCAGACTTTTCAACACTCTCATGGTGTTCTTGAGCAACTTGACACTAGGATCATAATGAGTGTCTGGTTTACAACAGCAGTAATTTTATATTTACTTCACTAACATCCTTCATATCAAAATACTTTTATAAAACATGTTTTGATATTTTTCACAAATATTTAGAACCAAAATTAGGTAAGTCATCCACGTGTAGAAAAATAATAGTTCAAACATTATTATCCAAAATATAATATAAGCACTTACTACTTTCGGTAATTTCAAATCATATGAAATAACAATTGTAATACCCCAATTTTGTCCGACTAGTTTATCAAAAATAAAATAAAAATTGTCTTTCCGTGAACACGAAGTTCTAACGGTATTTTGTCTGGCAGTTGAAAGAAACTCAAAACATAGGTCGAGGTATACGCGCATTACTCTTGACTGCGTACGCGCCTCATTCTAATGATCTTATACTGCTTCGTTATTGTCGTGTTTGCGAGTCTTTTTGTTTATCGTATGTGATGTCAGTCCTAATCGCATGTGCGTGTGGCTCCTAATTAAGTGGGCATGTTTGTTTAGATGCGTGTCTCTTTCAGAAGCGTGTTTATTTGAGTGTGCGTATTTATCCTCATTAGTGCAAATTAAACTGCTAGTCAAGTGCGTGCTTGTACGAGAATCAATGAATTGCGCGTTTGGCTTGAAGGTTTTTGGTAATTTAGCGTTATTGTTATTGGTCTCATTTGTTTTGGTTAATTAGTGGTCATCAATAAAGAGGAAAATAGGAGAAATAGTCAAATAGTGTCTTGTTTAAATCTGTTTTTATTATTATTAAAAAATAATACAAAATTACATTATTTCCTTTTTGTTGTTACACATAAAAAAACATAAAAAATAAACAAAAAGAGGTCAAACAAAAAAGGGGGATGTACGCCCCTGCTGTTGTTGCTCAGAGAGGAAAATCAATTTGAGCTACAAGCTCCAACTTCCTTCTTCTTGTCTCCTTGGAGTTTTCCTAATTTGCACAAGCAAAGCTGCTTTTGCAGCAGCAGCAACACCACCTCTTGGTGGTTTGTTTTGGTCTTCAGAAATCTGTCCCCTTAGAGATTTGATCCCCTGCTCAACACCACACCTACACCACACAATCAGCCTATAAATACTGTGAACAGCAAACACAACAAGGGGGCACCAAAAAAAGACAGTAACAGAGACACACGAAATTTATTCTGCTATCAAATTAGAGAGAAAAATAGAGAAGTAGTTTACAAATTTGGAGAAAAGGAAACTGAAGCCGTAAGAGAAGGATTAAAAAGGACTCTTTTCTCAAAAGGCTTGGAACTAGGTTCGTTCCCGATTTAATTACTCTTCAGTTTTTTTTTACTTGCTATTAACTCATGTATGTATATAATATAGTCTCAAAAATAGGTTCAAACATTTCCTTAGGAAAGTAAGGAAACAGTAGCCATTTTTATGAAAATATTGTAGGTTTTTTTTTCTTTCTTTCTTTGTGAAAAAGACAACATCGTTGCTCATTTTTGCATTCGTTCTATGTGTTCTTTTGGCAAAAATAAGTTGTAGTGCAAATGGTATTTCAAACGAAAAATAAGGAACAGAGATGATGCCAAATGGAAACTGAACATTTGAAAAGGAAAGGAAGGAAACGAGGGGAGAAAAAAATAGTGGTTACCTCCGGCCACCACGTACGGTGGTCGTTCCGGTCCCCGCGCCGCCACCTCCTATACGGAACCAGCCTCACCGTAGCCTCGCCGTTACCCATCCACCCAACCACCGCTGTCGTCCCCTCTCCCACCACCGAACAACGACCAACACCACCACCGAAACCCCTTCCACCGCCATGAACCACCAGCCGGCCACGAAACCGATCCCACCACCATTTCGTTTTCTCCCCTTCGTGTCGTTTTATTCCGCTTTTTCTTCCGTCCCTTCATGTTCTCTCCCTCTCACTAAATCGCAAGGAAGGGGAGGAAAGGAACGGCGCCGTTAGAAGGAGAAGAAGTAGGGTTTGCTGATTTTTTTGGATGCATGTGCGCCGTGAGAGGGAGGGGGAAGTTAGGTCTTGGTGGTGGAGGTGGAGGTAGGGTCGCGCCATTGGAGAGGAGAGAATCGGATTTGGTTGATTTGAGAGTGGTGTGCGCCGTTTGAGGGGAGGAAAAATCGGATTTGGTTATTTGGGGGGTGTGGGCGCCGTTTGGAAGAAGAGAGCAAATTAGGTTTCCCTTTTTAGGTTTAGGCTTTTATAGTAGTAACTCAGGGACAATTCCGTCTTTTCACGTTTTTTTTATTTTTCAGATTTCTATTCACACCCCCCACAGTCTATTTCATACGCCTCCCCCCTAAGCCCATCAGAAAACAAAAAAACGTGGGCCTGCTCACTATCTGCACCCCCTTTTAATAATGCAGCCTTCCTTTTATTTGCACCCCCATTTTACAATTTCACCCCCTGTCTTTCTTTTTTTAAATTTTATTTCTTTTCCCCTAAATAAACTTATTTATTTATTTTCTTTTCTTTTCTTTTCTTTTCACAAACTTTTTTTCCCAATGATGGATAAATGTTTCCCCCGAACGAAAATCAATCCGATTGCAAATTCCTTTCATCACGACGTTCTCTCCAATTAAAACCAACGAAAACACTTTTCAAAAAAAAAACAAATCTTTTCAAACGTCGAAATCAAAACTAATCATCACTAATGATCACTCGTGCCGTTGCCGTTTGATTGTGGGTGATGATTTCACTCCTGTGGGAACTAGTAGTGTGGCCACTCTAAACCGTTGTTGTTTGGTCCTCACAAACGCTCTCCTCCAATTGCGAAAACCTTTTCAATGCTCAAAATAAAAACCGATTATCATTAATCATCACTCGCGCCGTTGCCGTTTGGTCGTTAATGATAATTCGTTTTCACAAGAGTTAGTAGTGCGACCACTCTAAACCGTTGTTGTTTGGTCACTGCGAACGCTCACCCCCTTTGCGAAAAACTCCAAAAAGATTAAAACAACAAAAACTCTTTTCAGAACACAAGAACTACGTAGCTTTGAATTCTCCATCGCACCGGGAGATACGTAGGAGCGGGCCATGTCCCGTCAAGCACTTCTTTCTAAAAACCCTTTTTCCTCCTTTCTCACCAAAAATAAAAATTTTCATTAAGTCTTTTCATTCTCTCTTCGAAAAAGGGGCAAATTTAAGTATTTTCCAAATCAGCACTTAAAACCACACGTTTAATTAAAGGTTCCCTTTCGGTAGAAAGGAGGCGTGGGGTGCTAAAACCTTCCCCATACCTAACCGACCCCCGAACCCAAATCTTCCGGTTTTCCAAAAGGCCATCCGCTTTCCAAAAAGGTTTTCTTCAATATTTTCCTTATAAAAAAATATTGGTGGCGACTTCATTGATTTTTTTTAAAAAAAGTTGTAAACGAAGAAAGATTCCCTCGGGGACTTTTTCGGGCGCAACAGCTGGCGACTTCACTGGGGACTTTTCTTTTTTAAGTGGGTCAAGCCTAACTAATTAAATGTGTGGTTTAGTGTGCTATCGATGCGATTTGGATACTTTGTTTGCTTCTATCCCTTTTCGGTTTGTTCTTCTTATCATGTTGTATGCATGTGCATTTGTTTTCTCTCCTTCCATGTTTATTTTTCCTCGTCTTTGCTTATGTGCTTAGTACCCTAATGCATTTCCCCCCATCTTGTTATGTTCCCCTCTTCTCGGCTCCCTTTCCCGAGGAAAGCAAAGCACTTGATTATTGTTGAAACCCTAGGCTAGCTAATTTGATATTGAACCCTAGGTAGACAACATGTTATCACTTGCTATTGTTTGGACTGTTCTGGGTTTTCCTTCGCAGGTGGGGTATATGTGGGTAGTTTTAGGCGGTATGTCCCCGCTACACACACTCACCCCCTTATGATTATGAGCTTTGAGAGAGGCCTAAAACCCAAGGTCTGAAAAACACCTAGGAGAGTGGAAACGAGTAGTGACTGCCAATTGGACCGATGTCCTTCTGCTCTCACGAAAGTTTCAGCCAGAGTATGCTCTTTATGGTACCTCACACCAGATGGCATTCCATCGTTGTGGGTGTTATCATAAAAGAGATTTAGCTCTGGTAGCCTTTGCGAGGGAGTGAATAGAGCCACATGGGAGGGTTACCCTTTAAATTGCCCTAGATCGTAGGTCTCACCCCTTTTTAGGTCACAAGGGCTTTCCAAATTGTGTGCTGCATTGTAAACTAGGCACGTTTTCAAAAAGAAAAGGAGATTTTTCGAAAAAAGAGAAAATAGAGAAAGAGTTACCGTTGTAACCTTTCTTTCGCCGGTCTGTACGAAGTGACATATGAACCACTTTATTTTTAAAAAAAAAAAGAGGGAGTGAAAGAGTTACCGATGTAGCCTTTCTCATACCGGTCCATATGAAATAACGTACGACCCGCATTTTCCAAAAAAACTTGAATCACTGCCAATAAGGACTGGTCTCTGAGTTACATAGACATAGAACATCATCATCATCATTTACACATCATCCTTTGCATAAAACATACATTTTCGATAATTTTCGCATGCATCTTTGCATTTCATCATGGTTTGCTTGCCGAGAACCCCAAGTAATGAGAAATTTTTGTCATAGATACGGCATGGAATCTAGAAGGGAAACGGTGTATACTCCAAGGTACCCTGTTGTAAACAAGGTAGATGTGACTAGTCTGAAAAAATGTGTTGACCTGATGGGACCTATTGAAAGGGGATCGTTTGACAATGCTTATGGGAACCTCCGGAAGTTGTTGTTGCTAGAGGTGCAGACTGAGGCTATCGCGGCTTTGAGTAGATTCTATGACCCAGAAATCAGGTGCTTTCTTTTCAAAAATTTCCAAATGGCCCCCACATTGGAGGAATATCAGCAGATTTTGGGTTTCACTCAGACAGAAGCTGTCCCCTACCGGTATCAAGAACAGTACTACACAGATGAGGGGTTCGCTGCATTATTGCAAGTGAGTGTAGAGGATCTGAAGCTCCAAAAGCAGAAGAGAAACAATGTGATAGGTTTCCCGCAGAGCTACCTCGAAGGTTTAATGGGAGCCTATGCTAGAAGTAAAAATTGGGTTGTCTTCAAGCGAGTTTTGGCCTTAACAATTTTTGGGGTTGTTCTCTTTCCGCAGATTGAGAGGTATGTGGATGTGACCGTTATTGGTATTTTCCTAGCTTTTCAGAACAGGAAGAGCCCCATTAATCCAATTCCCGCCATCCTTGCTGACACTTATTCTGCTTTCACTCATCATTGTGACTTGAGAAGGAAGAAAATCTCTTGCTCTTCTCACCTGTTGTATGCGTGGCTTCTCATTCATGCCTTCACAAACCCAACACGAGTGGAAAAGTTGATTAGTTACGCTGTAACTTGTGAGGTGAAAGCTATGAGCATTCAACAGTGGATCCAGTTTCTAGGGGGTCTAGATGAGCACTCAATCCGTTGGTATCTCTCATCTTGCTGGGAAGATAGGCCTAAGGTAGTCTTCCGCTGTGGTGGTTTCCAAAATGTCCCGCTAATGGGCACTAAGGGATGCATCAACTACAACCCGTCTCTGACTCTGAGGCAATTAGGGTATCCGATGAGGAATTCGCCTACTGAAGATATGATATTCCCGCTTTACATCTATGAAGGAGGACCAAAAGATGACAGTTTGCTTAGAAAGGTCTTGCAAGCCTGGAGTACGGTGGTTCGCATGGGAAAAGTAGAGCTCGCTCAGAGGACTAGTGGTATCACCTTCGCTCAGTGGCTCGGAAAAAGGATCCAGAATGTTCCACTGCCTTACCAAAAAGAGTTGCGAGTCGAGAGGGAAGTAGTAGACGCCAGTGCCCCTGTTGTCGAAGAATTAGGCGAAGTTAAGTTGGCTCTGATGAAGGCAGAGGAAGAGAAGAAATCTTTGCAAGCTGAGATAGAGAAGATGGCTCTGAAGAACAAGAGGTTGAAAGAAGAAAATGCCCTGAAGTCTGCTACCATTGAGAGTTTCAGTCAGAAACTAAAAGGGGAAGAGGAGAGCAAGTTAGAAGTTCAAAGGTATCTGCAAGGAGCCAAGGAGGAAATCAAGAGACGAAGCTTGAAAGAGAAGAAGGCCCTGGAAGAAGCCAATCAGTGGAAAGAGTTATGGGATGAAGCAAAAATGGGAGAGAGAACGGCGAAAGGCTTGCTTGCCAAGTCAAAGAGAGAATCCCGCATGTTACAAGCTGAATGGGAGAGTAAGTTAGACAGTGTTGTGCAAGAGAGAGACTCTTTTGAGAACATCCTCAGGGAATATCAGCGGGCCCTAAAAGCAGAGCAAGAGGATTCTGATGAGTTGAAGAAGCGTCTTTGT
Organism: Astragalus membranaceus; assembly: GCA_039519185.1. Taxonomy (NCBI): domain Eukaryota; kingdom Viridiplantae; phylum Streptophyta; class Magnoliopsida; order Fabales; family Fabaceae; genus Astragalus; species Astragalus membranaceus. The sequence goes on along the minus strand of CM076846.1, from coordinate 227,136,512 downwards.
CACATCAGCAATGCATACCTGCAAGTGAGGGATGAAAGTCAGTATTGGGAACATCGCTATGTTGAGCTGCTCGGTAGGATTGAAGAGCAGGCAGTCATCATTGAGCTGAGGGATGAAGTTCAACACTGGAAGGATAGGTTCTCCAAGCTATCAGAGTCGGTCAACCAGGCTCTTGCGGATGTGCCCAAGAAATTAAGAAAAGCTGAAACTGAGATGCATCCCCTCAACACCCCGCTTGAGGTGTACAAATTTGTGGAGTACTGCAGAGCCCTAGTTGAGGAAGCCAAAGGAAAAGCCGGAAGTACCTCTACCAACAACAAGAGGAAAAGGAGTGGAAATATCAAAGCTCTTTGTATTTGAGCTTCTTTATTGTAATTTTCCATTTTGTTTTATTGTACCTTTCCTTTTTCAATCATTGTATCAGAATGTCGTACTCAGATTTTGAAGTATTTTGTTTAAATACACCCGCTTCGCTTCCAGATTCCAATTTCAGTATGATCCAGAGAAAGTGATATAACAAAAATAATCAAAGATTTACCTGCGTATCTATGACAAGACATAATACGCTGCGATTCTCGGCAAGAAAAACTAAACACGCATTCATTCGCATTGCATTTCATTTATTCGTTCTTGTGTTCATAAGTGTGTTCCGTCAACAGAGAATTAGGCAAGCTGGTTAATCATCGCTATTGGACGCGTCTGCAAGCAAGAAGCATGGAAAACGATCAAGCCAACCATGATCAGAACGATCCGCAGCCACATCAGGATGACGGAATTCCAGGAGGTCCGGATCCTAATGGTCAGGGTCAGCATGATCAGAATCAGGGGAATCAAGTCATTCAAGCTGAGATGGAAGTCCTAAAGGCTCAAATGGCGGAGGTCATAAGAGTGCTAAGTGCCTTAAGAGATGTTGGCACAACTGAAGCTGCTGTCGCTGGGACGAACAATCCTCCTCCCCTTCCTGGGTCCGGGATCTCTCAAACCCTTCAAGCTGCGCAATGGCCTCCCTATGGTCTCCCACTAGGCTATACGCCTCCTACTGCTAATGCAAACCCTGGAAGAGATCCTTCGGGAACCACGGGGCACGCTCAGCCTAATACAATTGTGAATGAAGTTGGGACAGGGACGCATCAAGCCCAAATTCAGATCCCAATTCCTGTTATTGCTCCAGGAACTCCGGCGGGTTTCAATTCACCAATAATGGTTCACCCACACGTACAGGGCCCAGTCCCTCAGAATATTGCTCACCGACACATGACCCCGGTCGCGGCGTCGATGAATAACCCTCACTATGGTGCCGGCGGTTTCCCACAGAATTACCCTCCCGAAGCTAGAAGTCAGTATCAGATGCTGGAAGAAAGGTTAAGAGCTGTTGAAGGGGCAGGTTCCCGAGCCAGGAATGCCCATGAGTTGTGCTTGGTTCCTGATCTAGTCCTGCCGCCCAAGTTCAAAGCACCAACTTTTGACAAATACAGAGGGACAACTTGCCCAGTCAGCCATGTGACAATGTATTGCCGAAAGATGACTGCCTATGCCCGCGATGATAACTTAATGATGCATTGCTTCCAAGAAAGTTTAGCTGGAGCTCCCCTTGACTGGTACATGCAGTTAGAGCCAACTAATATCCGTTGCTGGAAAGACATGGCGGATGCCTTCATGCGTCAATACCAGTATAACAATGATTTGGCTCCAGATAGAACTCAGCTACAATGCATGTCTAAGAGGGATAACGAGTCGTTCAAAGAATATGCTCAGAGATGGCGGAACCTTGCGGCTCAAGTAAAACCCCCTCTGCTGGACAAAGAAATGGTCCACATGTTTATGGAAACCCTTCCTGCGATGTATTATGATAGGTTGGTTGGCAGCGTAGCCTCAAACTTCTCTGAGATGGTGGTCACAGGGGAAAGAGTAGAAAATGGTATGCGGAGCGGAAGAATAGCTCAGGGCCCGACACCTCCTGCCGGTCAAAAAAAGCCATTTTTCGGGTCTCATAAGAAGAAAGAAGGTGAAACTAATGCAGTCATCGGAGCCAGTGGTCCGTCGCACAGCAACCCACCGCAAGCTATTTCGGTTCCTCCTCAGGCACCACTGGCACAGCCTTTTCAATCAAATTATCAGTACCGGAACTATAATGAAAGGAAGCCTGCCGTCTTTGATCCCATTCCCATGTCCTACACGGACTTGTTTAATTATCTCATCACCAACAAAATAATCAGTACCCGTCAAATGAAGCCATATCAGCCTCCCTATCCCAGAGGGTACAATGCAAATGCCACCTGCGCCTTTCATTCTGGGGCAGTAGGTCATGTGGTGGAGGATTGTAAAGCATTCAAATATGTGGTACAAGAATTACTTGATAAGAAAAGCATATCATTTCAACAACCCAATGTAGCCACCAATCCGTTGCCAGGGCATGGAGGGTCTGCTATTAATGCCGTTGACTATCAGGAGGGTCAGTGTTTGGTGAGAAAAGTTGATTGCATTCAGATGCCTTTGAATTTTATCCATGCTGAATTATGCCGCTTTGGTATCATCAAAGAAGGGTGCGCTAGGAAAGACGCCTGTGATAACCCTCGCTGCATCGGGGCATGTGAAGGCTTTAAACCAATCCTCCAAGATCTCTTAGACAGACACCTGGTCCAAGTGGGAATCCAGGAGGAAGAAGAAAGTGTACTTACCTTGCAATCAGGCAATGGAGGCTTCAGAAGACCGATTGAAATTCCCTGCAATCTGAATTCCAGCCTAGCTGTGACGAGACCCTCGACTGTCGTTATTCCAGTACCTGCTGCTACCCCTAGTGGGGATACTAGGATGACTCCGTGGAGCTGCAATGTGCAAGTGCAAGCGGAGGTCCCTAAAGGCACTCTGGATATAACAAACATTGCTGGAGGTAGTTGTATCACAAGGAGTGGAAGGATGTATACTCCTGAAAACCTTAGAAGAGAGCAATCCAAGGGAAGTGAAGAAAGGGCCCGTAAGGGAAAAGACAAGGAAGCTGTAGAAGTCAGGGATGTGTCGGACAAAGAAGCTCAAGAATTCCTGAGAGTAATGAGACAGAGTGAATATCGGGTGGTAGACCAGCTGAATCAAACTCCATCCAAGATCTCAATGCTCTCTTTGCTGCTTAGTTCAGAGGCACATCGTGCTGCACTGCTAAAGATCCTGAATGAAGCTCACGTCTCTCATGACATTACAGTAAACCAGCTTGATGGTATTGTTGGCAGCATTGTAGCCTCCAATTACTTGACCTTCTCAGACACTGAACTGCCTCCGGCAGGAAAGAGTCATAATCAAGCTCTTCATATCTCAGTCAAGTGTGGGGACCATATACTTGCCAGAGTGCTTATTGATAACGGTTCATCCTTGAATGTGCTGCCTAAGTCTACAATGGATAAGCTGGATGTAGACTGTTCATATTTGAAACCGAGCTCCACCTTGGTCAGGGCGTTTGATGGGTCAGTGAAGGAAGTTTTTGGAGAAGTGGAAATGCCGCTGCAGGTAGGCCCTGAAGTATTTTATGTCGTCTTTCAAGTGATGGACATCAATTCATCCTACAGTTGCCTACTAGGACGTCCCTGGATACATGCGGCTGGGGCAGTGCCATCCTCGCTCCATCAGAAACTCAAGTTTGTGGCTAGGGGAAAGCTGATAGTGATCTCCGGAGAGGAAGAAATATTGATAAATCGATCACCACCTGAACATTATGTGGAAGCAGCAGAAGAGTCCTTTGAGACTGCTTTCCAGGGATTGGAGATTTCAAACGCTGTCTTCGTCGAAGGGGAGCCTCGGTGGAAGCCTAAGTGGTCCAGGGCTGACATGATGACTGCAAAGGTGATGCTGGGACATGGGTATCAGATTGGTAAGGGCTTAGGAAAAGCTGCTCAAGGAATTGTAATGCCTATCCAGTTGAGGGGTAATATTGAGAGGTTCGGTGTTGGGTACATCCCAAGTCTTGCTGATCGGGAGAGGCTGACATCTGACAGGAGGGAGAAATGGCTGGCCAAACTCAGAGGAAAGGCACCCAATCAGGAGAGAATAGTCATCGCTAATCTTAAGGACAACTTCCGGAGTGCTGGTATGCTGAACCCTGACCAGGTTAATATGGTTGAAGAAGGATCAAGCTCAAGTGGCCGTGCTGAAGGTCTGGTGCGCTGCTGTGCGGTTGGAGAGAAGCTGCAAAACTGGGAGATCATGGATTTCCCCGTATTTTCCAATTTAAAGTAATTATCATTGTAATGCAGATCCCTCGGCTCTGCCCAAGGCCTTGGGATATTTCATTCGGGCACACATGTTTTCGTCGAAAATCATCAATCAATAAAGTGTTATTTTGAATTTTCAATAAAATTTCTGTCTTCATCTTTTATCTGTGTTGCTTTTTCTTTGTTTTTATTCGCCGCTCCATTCTAATGCAGATCGAAAATAAACTCTGAAAATAATAATGCCCATAACTCATACTGTGATTTTGATTACCCGGTTAATCAAGCCGAGGAAGACGTTGAGAATGATTGGGATACTCCTCCAGAAATCATGAGAATGGTAGAACAAGAAGAAAAGGTCATCGAACCCCATGAGGAGTCTACAGAAATGGTCAATTTGGGTACTGAGGAAGACAGAAAAGAGATCAAGGTTGGTACCGCAATGGAGGATAAAGAGCGCAAAAAGTTGATTCAGCTCCTGTTCGACTACGCTGACGTATTCGCATGGACATATCAGGACATGCCAGGGTTGAGCACAGATATTGTTGAACATAAACTGCCAGTGAAATCAGAGTGTCCCCCTGTGAAACAGAAGTTAAGGCGGATGAAGCCTGAAATGTCTTTGAAAATCAGGGATGAGGTCAAGAAACAGTTTGATGCAGGGTTCTTAGCTGTGGCAAAATATCCTGAGTGGGTAGCAAACATTGTCCCAGTCCCTAAGAAAGATGGGAAGGTCCGAATGTGTATCGACTACCGTGACTTGAACAGAGCAAGCCCTAAAGATGACTTCCCTCTACCCCATATTGACGTTTTGGTGGACAGTACTGCTCAGCATTCGATGTTCTCCTTCATGGATGGATATTCAGGCTATAACCAGATCAAAATGGCTCCGGAGGATATGGAGAAAACCACCTTCATAACCCTTTGGGGAACTTTCTGTTACAAGGTCATGCCTTTCGGGTTGAGGAATGCCGGGGCAACCTACCAAAGAGCGATGGTAACCCTATTCCATGACATGATGCATAAGGAGATCGAAGTCTATGTGGATGACATGATTGCTAAATCAAAGACTGATGAAGAGCACGTGGTTAACCTGCAGAAGCTGTTCGAACGTCTCAGAAAGTACAAACTCAGGTTGAACCCCGCTAAGTGCACCTTTGGGGTTAGGTCAGGGAAGCTGTTAGGGTTCATTGTTAGCCAGAAGGGGATTGAGGTAGACCCGGACAAAGTACGAGCAATCCTGGAGATGCCAGCACCTAAGACAGAGAAAGAAGTTCGTGGTTTCCTGGGAAGACTAAATTACATCTCTCGATTCATCTTCCAGTTGACTGCGACTTGCGAACCAATTTTCAAACTGCTGTGCAAAAACCAAGAGATGAAGTGGAATGATAAATGTCAAGAAGCATTTGAGAAAATCAAGGCGTATCTTCAAAGTCCACCCGTCCTAATGCCACCTGTGTCTGGCAGGCCCCTCATCCTATACCTCACGGTACTAGACAATTCTATGGGCTGCGTGCTGGGGCAACACGATGAGTCAGGAAAGAAAGAACACGCGATCTACTACATAAGCAAGAAGTTCACAGACTGTGAGGCGAGGTATTCATCATTGGAGAAGACTTGTTGTGCTCTAGCCTGGGCTGCGCATCGACTGAGGCAATATATGCTGAGTCACACTACCTGGTTGGTGTCCAAAATGGACCCAATCAAGTACATATTTGAAAAACCCGCGCTCACAGGTAGAATTGCTCGTTGGCAAATGCTTCTGTCAGAGTATGACCTCGTGTACGTAACCCAGAAGGCGATTAAAGGTAGCACACTGGCAGACTACCTGGCACATCAACCGGTTGAGGATTACCAATCAATGAAATGTGAGTTCCCAGATGAGGACATTATGGCATTATTTGACGCAGGGAAGTCTCAAGATGATGAAAGGTGGAGAATGTTGTTTGACGGTGCCTCTAACATGTGGGGGCACGGAATCGGAGCAGTGCTGATCTCCCCAGACAACCGCTTTATACCAGTCACCGCTAGACTAAGCTTCTATGTCACAAACAATATTGCAGAGTATGAAGCGTGTATCTTGGGTATCCAGGCAGCTCTCGATTGGAAAGTCAAGAGGCTCGACGTATACGGAGATTCAGCTCTAGTTGTCCATCAAGTAAAAGGAGACTGGGAAACAAGAAATTCTGATTTGATTCCTTACCGTGACTACATTCAAGAATTAATCAAGCCCTTTGAGGAAATCACTTTCCAACACATACCCCGCAGCGAGAATCAGTTGGCCGATGCCTTGGCAACTTTGTCCTCTATGTTCAACGTCAGCTGTGACAAAAGTCTGACGACTGTCAGAATCCAGCACAGAGAACAGCCTGCTTATCACTACTGTATGGCAGTCGAAGAGGGATCAGATAGTAAGCCTTGGTACCATGACATCAAGCAGTATATCACAAACAGAGAGTATCCTCCCGGAGCTACAGAGAATGACAAGAGAACCCTCAGGAGGCTGTCAACAGGTTTCTTCTTGAGTGGAGACGTCCTTTACAAGAGAAACCATGACTTGGTACTCCTCAGGTGTGTAACAGGAGAAGAGTCAGTAAAGATTATGCGAGATGTTCATGAAGGCTCATTTGGGGTTCATTCCAACGGGCACGCAATGGCTAGAAAAATCTTGAGAGCTGGATACTACTGGTTGCAGATGGAATCAGATTGTTACAGTTTTGTGAGAAGATGCCATAAATGCCAAATCTATGCAGATCACACCCATGTACCTCCAACTTCTCTGAATGTTTTGAGCGCACCATGGCCATTCTCAATGTGGGGCATGGACATCATTGGTCCCATTGAACCCAAAGCTTCCAATGGTCACCGTTTCATTCTGGTTGCTATTGACTACTTCACTAAGTGGGTAGAGGCTGCTTCTTATCCCAATGTAACGAGCTCAGTGATTGCTAAGTTCATCAAGAAAGACTTGATTTGCCGCTACGGCCTTCCAAACAAGATTATCACAGACAACGGTAGTAATTTGAACAGCAGGATGATGAAAGACTTGTGTAAAGACTTCAAGATACAGCATCACAACTCTTCTCCCTACCGTCCAAAGATGAATGGGGCAGTTGAGGCAGCCAACAAGAACATCAAGAAGATTGTGCAAAAGATGGTGGTAACCTACAAGGATTGGCATGAGATGCTCCCATTTGCCCTGCATGGTTACAGAACCTCAGTGCGCACTTCAACAGGGGCAACCCCTTACTCCCTGGTTTATGGGTCAGAGGCAGTTCTCCCCATTGAGGTTGAAATACCATCCCTGCGGGTGTTAATGGAGACAAAACTTGATGAAGCAGAATGGGTTCAGTCTCGTCTTGACCAGTTGAATCTCATTGATGAAAAACGGGTGGCCGCAATGTGTCATGGACAGTTGTACCAACAGAGGATGAGGAGGGCTTTTGACAAGAAAGTCCGTCCTCGTGAATTCCAAGAAGGAGATCTTGTGCTCAAGCAGATCTTGCCGATTCAGACAGACTCTAGGGGCAAATGGGCTCCCAAATATGAAGGACCTTATGTGGTGAAGAAGGCATTCTCAGGAGGAGCTTTAATTCTGGCAAACATGGACGGAGATGAGATCCCAAATCCAGTGAACTCAGATGTGGTCAAGAAGTATTATGCCTAGAAAAATAGACGAAAAAAGAGAAAGATAAGCCAAGGAAAAATCAGCTCGCTAGGTTGAAAACCCGCAAAGGGCGACCTAGGCAAAATCAGAGTGGCCCGGTGGATTGAAAACCCGCAAAGGGCGATCCAGGCAAAAATTAGGGTCAGAAAACTTGGGCTTGAGAAAAGAAAAAGGCAATCAGCGTTCCAAAGGTTCGGATAAGGGGGTGATCAGTATTATGAGTATGGACGGTGGGCACCGTTACTTCAGAGACGAAATCACGAGATTTGTTCCTTTTTTCTTGTATTTCTTAGGTTAAAAGAAAGATTGCAATGTACTTTCGGTTGGCGTGACTTTCCGCACGTCCAATTTCTATATCAATAAAAGTCCAACTTTTCTTTCATATGTGTGCTTTTCGTGTCTCTGCTTTCATCTATTCAGTTTCTTTCAAAATAATAACTTTTATGATTGATGAAATCGAATTGCAAAACATGTGCACATTCAGAGCATTACAGGATCATTGCGAAATCTTTGAAAAAATACAGAAAGAAGTGATTTCCCAAGTAAATAAAATTGCGAAAAAAAACAGTCGTGACGAACCAGTGTGCAATCCTCGCGGGATCCTCGTCCTGGAACAGCCTCCGTCCGGCAGATCGATTTAACCAGCAAAAAAAGAGTGCCAAAAAAAAAACAAATAAGCAGAAAAAAGAAAGCTGCTTAAAGAAAACAAACAGAATAAACAAAAAACAAAAGAGAAAATCACAGGAGACGGAACATAAAAAGAACACAACGTCTTCATATCATTCATCATTCTCATATCATCCATACCATTCGTCACTCCATGGCATCGAACGGTAGTGCATTACACTTTCAAATGCCCAAAATCAATCATTGCATTCATGTGCACCCAAATACCCAAGTGCATGCATTTCATGCACCATCCAAGAGAGAAGTTACTTCGGACCAGAGAGTCCCAAAATCTCATTTTTAGAAAGTCACCACAACACAGAGTTAGTAAACTCCATCAACAGAGTTAGTAAACTCCATCAACACAGAGTTAGTAAACTCCATCAACAGAGTTAGTAAACTCCATCAACACAGAGTTAGTAAACTCCATCAACACAGAGTTAGTAAACTCCATCAATACAGAGTTAGTGAACTCCTTCCACAGATCACAACATCGTGTACGAGCGCGCGATGGATCCATCAGACTTCGTTAAGTCCTTCGGATTAGTTGTGTCAGCCTAAGGCATAGCGTAAATCCATTGATCAAATCAGTTCCGGACCTGATGTTGATCGGCCGCTCGAAAAGGCCACCCCCAAAGCTCGGACTCGACAAGAGTTCGTTAGAAGGTTTTTAGGCAGCCTCCGAATTCCCAATTTACCGCTTTTTCCAATTTACCGCTTTTTCCAATTTACCGCTTTTCCCAATTTGCTGCTTTCCCGTTAATGCGACAAGTGTTAACCCCCCTTCCTCAAAAGGAAAATAACAAAAAGAAAATTTGAGCTTTTCTGGAGCGGACAAAATTAGTGTTATTTCTATATCTTTATTTCCATTTCACCAACAAATATGAAAAGGCCAATTCATATTTCTTGGCGAAATGTGAAATAAAGAGGGGCAGCTGTAATACCCCAATTTTGTCCGACTAGTTTATCAAAAATAAAATAAAAATTGTCTTTCCGTGAACACGAAGTTCTAACGGTATTTTGTCTGGCAGTTGAAAGAAACTCAAAACATAGGTCGAGGTATACGCGCATTACTCTTGACTGCGTACGCGCCTCATTCTAATGATCTTATACTGCTTCGTTATTGTCGTGTTTGCGAGTCTTTTTGTTTATCGTATGTGATGTCAGTCCTAATCGCATGTGCGTGTGGCTCCTAATTAAGTGGGCATGTTTGTTTAGATGCGTGTCTCTTTCAGAAGCGTGTTTATTTGAGTGTGCGTATTTATCCTCATTAGTGCAAATTAAACTGCTAGTCAAGTGCGTGCTTGTACGAGAATCAATGAATTGCGCGTTTGGCTTGAAGGTTTTTGGTAATTTAGCGTTATTGTTATTGGTCTCATTTGTTTTGGTTAATTAGTGGTCATCAATAAAGAGGAAAATAGGAGAAATAGTCAAATAGTGTCTTGTTTAAATCTGTTTTTATTATTATTAAAAAATAATACAAAATTACATTATTTCCTTTTTGTTGTTACACATAAAAAAACATAAAAAATAAACAAAAAGAGGTCAAACAAAAAAGGGGGATGTACGCCCCTGCTGTTGTTGCTCAGAGAGGAAAATCAATTTGAGCTACAAGCTCCAACTTCCTTCTTCTTGTCTCCTTGGAGTTTTCCTAATTTGCACAAGCAAAGCTGCTTTTGCAGCAGCAGCAGCAACACCACCTCTTGGTGGTTTGTTTTGGTCTTCAGAAATCTGTCCCCTTAGAGATTTGATCCCCTGCTCAACACCACACCTACACCACACAATCAGCCTATAAATACTGTGAACAGCAAACACAACAAGGGGGCACCAAAAAAAGACAGTAACAGAGACACACGAAATTTATTCTGCTATCAAATTAGAGAGAAAAATAGAGAAGTAGTTTACAAATTTGGAGAAAAGGAAACTGAAGCCGTAAGAGAAGGATTAAAAAGGACTCTTTTCTCAAAAGGCTTGGAACTAGGTTCGTTCCCGATTTAATTACTCTTCAGTTTTTTTTTACTTGCTATTAACTCATGTATGTATATAATATAGTCTCAAAAATAGGTTCAAACATTTCCTTAGGAAAGTAAGGAAACAGTAGCCATTTTTATGAAAATATTGTAGGTTTTTTTTTCTTTCTTTCTTTGTGAAAAAGACAACATCGTTGCTCATTTTTGCATTCGTTCTATGTGTTCTTTTGGCAAAAATAAGTTGTAGTGCAAATGGTATTTCAAACGAAAAATAAGGAACAGAGATGATGCCAAATGGAAACTGAACATTTGAAAAGGAAAGGAAGGAAACGAGGGGAGAAAAAAATAGTGGTTACCTCCGGCCACCACGTACGGTGGTCGTTCCGGTCCCCGCGCCGCCACCTCCTATACGGAACCAGCCTCACCGTAGCCTCGCCGTTACCCATCCACCCAACCACCGCTGTCGTCCCCTCTCCCACCACCGAACAACGACCAACACCACCACCGAAACCCCTTCCACCGCCATGAACCACCAGCCGGCCACGAAACCGATCCCACCACCATTTCGTTTTCTCCCCTTCGTGTCGTTTTATTCCGCTTTTTCTTCCATCCCTTCATGTTCTCTCCCTCTCACTAAATCGCAAGGAAGGGGAGGAAAGGAACGGCGCCGTTAGAAGGAGAAGAAGTAGGGTTTGCTGATTTTTTTGGATGCATGTGCGCCGTGAGAGGGAGGGGGAAGTTAGGTCTTGGTGGTGGAGGTGGAGGTAGGGTCGCGCCATTGGAGAGGAGAGAATCGGATTTGGTTGATTTGAGAGTGGTGTGCGCCGTTTGAGGGGAGGAAAAATCGGATTTGGTTATTTGGGGGGTGTGGGCGCCGTTTGGAAGAAGAGAGCAAATTAGGTTTCCCTTTTTAGGTTTAGGCTTTTATAGTAGTAACTCAGGGACAATTCCGTCTTTTCACGTTTTTTTTATTTTTCAGATTTCTATTCACACCCCCCACAGTCTATTTCATACGCCTCCCCCCTAAGCCCATCAGAAAACAAAAAAACGTGGGCCTGCTCACTATCTGCACCCCCTTTTAATAATGCAGCCTTCCTTTTATTTGCACCCCCATTTTACAATTTCACCCCCTGTCTTTCTTTTTTTAAATTTTATTTCTTTTCCCCTAAATAAACTTATTTATTTATTTTCTTTTCTTTTCTTTTCACAAACTTTTTTTCCCAATGATGGATAAATGTTTCCCCCGAACGAAAATCAATCCGATTGCAAATTCCTTTCATCACGACGTTCTCTCCAATTAAAACCAACGAAAACACTTTTCAAAAAAAAAAACAAATCTTTTCAAACGTCGAAATCAAAACTAATCATCACTAATGATCACTCGTGCCGTTGCCGTTTGATTGTGGGTGATGATTTCACTCCTGTGGGAACTAGTAGTGTGGCCACTCTAAACCGTTGTTGTTTGGTCCTCACAAACGCTCTCCTCCAATTGCGAAAACCTTTTCAATGCTCAAAATAAAAACCGATTATCATTAATCATCACTCGCGCCGTTGCCGTTTGGTCGTTAATGATAATTCGTTTTCACAAGAGTTAGTAGTGCGACCACTCTAAACCGTTGTTGTTTGGTCACTGCGAACGCTCACCCCCTTTGCGAAAAACTCCAAAAAGATTAAAACAACAAAAACTCTTTTCAGAACACAAGAACTACGTAGCTTTGAATTCTCCATCGCACCGGGAGATACGTAGGAGCGGGCCATGTCCCGTCAAGCACTTCTTTCTAAAAACCCTTTTTCCTCCTTTCTCACCAAAAATAAAAATTTTCATTAAGTCTTTTCATTCTCTCTTCGAAAAAGGGGCAAATTTAAGTATTTTCCAAATCAGCACTTAAAACCACACGTTTAATTAAAGGTTCCCTTTCGGTAGAAAGGAGGCGTGGGGTGCTAAAACCTTCCCCATACCTAACCGACCCCCGAACCCAAATCTTCCGGTTTTCCAAAAGGCCATCCGCTTTCCAAAAAGGTTTTCTTCAATATTTTCCTTATAAAAAAATATTGGTGGCGACTTCATTGATTTTTTTTAAAAAAAGTTGTAAACGAAGAAAGATTCCCTCGGGGACTTTTTCGGGCGCAACAACAATATTAAATTTCTCAAAATAAGAGAAAGCAAAAGTCATCATTTTAATCTAATTGAATTTCTTTCTTCGATTTAAAAAAAAAATATTATTAGAATCACATGTTCTAATAATGCACTATCAAAAAAAATAGAACCCCCACTATTTTTCACATTTAAACGAAAAACGATTTTCGTAATTCACCTTAATATAAAACCTTTGCTATGAATCACATCTCAAAAAGAACTCTAATCATTTGAAAACAAAATAAATAAATATGCATAAATAAATAACAATTAAAAGAGCAATTTTCTTTTCACGTGTTGCTCGATCTCTAATTCTTAAGAGTTCCATTTATTCAAAGCAAACCATGACCAAAGATATTTTTCCTATTTTTAAAAAAATAAATAAAACACAATAATCATTTGAAAACCGCAGACAATATAAATATCTTGTTGACAACATACTTGTTTTCCAAAATTAAATACTTAAGATTCAATTCAATATAATAATAACAGAGTAGCAATCAAAAATAGAAACGTAATATAGACAAATTTATAGAATAAATTGTGCAAATATTCAATATAAATGAGTACAATCATTTCACAATATAATCAATCCAAAATATATAAATTAATTAATTTTAACATCCAACTTGAACAATCAATCAGCAATATAACTCTTCCTTGCAAAGATAGAAATTTTTATAAGGGCATACAAATTATCCATATATGGTTTAAGTAAACCCAACTTAGTTAGGAATTTAACTAGAATCAATTTCTTCCTCATCTCTGGGGTATACGTAACATCATTGAGAACCTTAGTTTTTCCAGAGGTAAACATCAATTTCACATCTCATGTCTTAGTAACAACAAACAGCAAAATTGCCTTAAACAAATTTCTGTCATAGCAAACATGACGTGTTACGCCATTGTCTACCAACCACCCCTTGAATCCACCTGTAACATCAATTCAACAAGTCATAAAAATTCTTGAGGGAGGATTTCTACAAGTTTTATTTTTATTCTCATTTTCCTTTGATTTCGAGACACTCTAAGTGAAATTGTCAATAGAAAGATACTGAGTATAAGACATATATACCTTTGTAGACCATATAAGGCATACCTTTGGAGACATCAACGAGAGCGTCTTTGGAGACATCAACGAAGCGTCGTGCTTGACTGAAATGGCAGATGATAGATCGTCTTAAAATTGTTGGAACAATTACGAACACACCGACGAACACAAACAAAATAGGCTGAGTCACGGACTAGATCGCTCTCTTTAAGACGTTTCGCGGCTCTACCCAAGGTGTGCAAGCAGTCTCTAGCCTCGTCGTTCCCCGGATAAAGCAGCCTTCTCAAAAATAAAATATGATCTTCCCTACACCTAGGAAAACCACCAAACTCACACTACATTATCTTTATTTTACTGCTCGGAACTCTTATTCTTTTCTCACGATGAGAAGTATCTTTTCTTTTGCTGCTCAAGAAAACAAAACTCACATTCTTGAAAAATCAATTTCTATATATGAAACCTTTCTCCTCTCCCACATTACCTCAAAGTGTTGATTATTTATCATGAAAAAATCATGCCAACTCATTTCCAACGGTACTATAAAAAGCATTAAACACAATCAATTGTGTTAATGCCAAAAGTAAAACGGATGAAAACATATATCATTCTTATCTCTATTTTTACTTCCAAAACTTGATTTTATAAAACCATAACATGTCCGTTGGAGTACATAATAAATTCAATGCAAAGTTGAATACCATTAAAAAACAATTGTAACGAAAACTAAGCATTTCAATAACACAGTGAAAGCTTTTTATTATTAATAATATGTAATTTATTTGTTGTTTCAAAAACAGATGTAAATATGTATAATGCTTTTAACGGCTCATAAAAAACAAAATAAGGTTTCATACAAACTATTGGCACCTTTTTAAAGTGCATGAACTTAATTACGTTCATATTTTTAAATTAAAATAATAAATTGTTTATAATAATTTTTAAATAAAACAACAACAGTGAAATTACGACATTCTATGCTTATGAACCAAGTCCATGTTATAAACTTAACATGGTTAACAACCACCTGCGGATTAAAAACTTGACCTCTAAAAAGGGTATGGTTCTGATGAAACCTGATACACCAATAAAGTAGACCAGTTGGCGAGCTAAGGGATACCGAATGAGTGCACCAAATGAGTGAAAAAAGGAGGTCCCGGATTCAAACCCAGGAAACTAACATTTCCCCCACCCGCACTAACATTGCTTATCAAAAAAAAAAGTGACCGCCATCCAGATCAAATACTTCAATCTATAAGCCTTCATGGATTCCAACTGCAACCCATGTGCCCGGAAATGCTCGACACCTACTAGTATCTGAAACCGTCATGCCCAACTGATAACTCTTATTTATATAGAGTTATTTATATGTTCTAGACTTAAATCAATGTGAGTTTCTAAGTAATATTATTGTTAAAGTAGTTAATACGTGTTGTTTTGAGTAAAAGAGGGTTAGGAACGGATTTGTGATCATTTGGCACTTTTGGTGCTCCATATTGTATTTTAATGTGTTTGTTCAATGCTACAACATTAGATGCCCCAGCATTCATGGCAGACTGAAATGCCCTAGCATTCGTGGTAGACTGAAATGCTTCAGCATTACTCTGCTGACGTCATTGATGACATCAAAGTCAAGTTGCTATGAAAGTGGCCCAAGTTGCCACCTCAGCACCACCCTATTTACTTTTTAGCTTGTAACTTTTACTTTTTAGGGACACCTGTCCATACACCATTGGACCTCACTCAAAGAGCCTATAAATACCTTTCACCTTCTCATTCACAAGTAGACCAGAATTTATCACTTAAAAGATCATATTGGAGCTGGTTTCGTTGGAAGAGGAAGAACTTGACAACTTCTTCCTTCACCTTCACGCAGTGGCGGACCCACCTATAGCTAAGGGGGTTCAGTTGAACCCCCTGAAAAAAAAATTGCACCTACCACCCTATATAAATAACCCAAACCCCCTGAATTTTTTTTAACCCCCTGAAAATTTTAAATTGCACTAGTAGACCAAGTTTTGCACCCATTTGACACTGGCCTTAAAAAATTTGACACCCCTTACCCCGGGGTCCTGGGTACGCCACTGCCTTCACGCAACTACATTCTGCACAAGGAATGCTCCCCGCACATTGATGTTGTGAAGCGATGCTGCAGCATTACAGGGCTGATTTATGCAAAGGGAACTAAACCGTGTATCTTCTACTCTATTTCTTTTCCTTTGTGTTTTTCAGTAATATGAACATGTTATTTACATTAGTTTGTATGTCCTTAGTAATGTTCAGCATAAGCTAAACTCTCTTGTAGTTGGGATGCCATAAACTTTGTAATGATCTTTTAACTAGTTTTATATTATATATTGATGTTTGCATTTTAGTTCTTGCATGATAACTCTTTCATATTTATCTTTAGAATTGGCCAGCTAAAAGTGAATGTAAATTATAAATTCAGACATGGTTTATGATTAGAACTCAAGAACTAATGTGGGTAAGTGTTTAATAAAGGAAACTTTGTTATTCCATGCTAAGACCTAGACATAGGATACCATAGTCCATAGGGTGATACTGTGGGTGCTTCATATACATGAGTGAACTTATTTAAAGCTTAGACATAAGACTTGTAACGAAACCCTGACGATAGTGACTGAAAGGCACGCAACAAATGCTGCAGCATCCAATGCTCCCAGCATTGTATATAACATAATACAGTTAAAAGTGATTTACTTAGTGGGCAACATTTCAACTACTCTCTCATCATATTTTCAACCCCAATTTTACTTGCTTGTTTATTTTTTGTTTGTTTACATTCTTGCATTTCTACCATATTGTTTATTGGTTACCTTCCACTAGTGAACTATTGATTTTAAACTTGTAAATTAATCCAATCTCTGTGGGAACGATACTCTACTTTCACTTTATTACTTGTTACGATTGTGTATAGTTGGACATACTTTTGTGTATATATATCAAGCACAACACCAACCAATTCTGAATATCAAGCCAAACTAACCCGGAACACCTGCACGAGAAAAATAAATGGGAATAGACTTATCCTGCTTAAAACAAAAAGGGCAGCACGACCCATGAGGATCCTTCCCATGAGGATCCTTGATGATGCCCTTAGAAATAAGAGTATTGCGAGTTGGAAGCTTCCCCAACATCCAAAAACTCCCACCTTAGTTGGAATATATGACTGCCACATATCAACAAGAGCACTCTGGATATCGCTATCCACCCTATCCTGCTGCATCGAATTCAACAAAAGCACATAACAAGATTTAACAGGAAAAGAATGGAGATTTTCAAACCTCTGTTTCCAGCGATCATGCTCTAATCGTCGGGATGAAACAGTTGAATATGTTTTTGATCCTATAAAATTTGGAAATTTGTTTTTAATCCCTATAAGAAAATTTACTCACTTTTAGCCCTCATATTTTCTTTCGTCAATATTTTTAGTCTCTCGACCATGACTTGTAACAACGCTCTTTTGGGTCTTTTCTTAGTGCTTCTAAGCGCTATTAAAAGTTATAAGGGACTAAAAGATTGAGCAGGAAAAATATGAGGACTAAAAGTGAGTTAAATTTTTTAGGCTTAATTACAGTTTTGGTCCCCCTATTATGACCAACTCACGATTTTGGTCCCCAAAGTTTTAATTTGACGATTTTTATCCCCCTATTTTCCCAATTAGACAATTTTGATCCCCCTCTTAATTTGGTCAAAATTGAAAGTCAATTTTGACTGACTTATCCTACGTCGCAGTCCACGTAGACTGCCACGTAGGCGCACTGTTCCTCTTTTTTTTTAAAACTGTTCCTCCCTCACCCCTTCCCCCACCGTGAACCCCTCCCCCCTCCTGAACCCTTCCCCCACCGTGACCCCCTCCCCCCCTCCCCCTTCCCCTTCGCACCTCCCCCCTCGTTTTCCCTTTCACCGGATCTGGAACGAGAGAGAGAGAGAGATCACAGAGAGTTCGCAGAGAGAGAGAGAGAGAGAGAGAAACCTTCGCAGAGAGAGAGATGGGAGAGCGATGGTGATGGCGCCAGCGTTTGAGAGGGAGAGATCGCAGAGAGTTCGCAGAGAGAGAGAGAGTTCGCAGAGAGAGAGAGAGAGAAAGATCGCAAAGAGGGAGACTTCGCAGAGATAGAGATTCCAGAGAGGGAGCGACGGTGAAGGGGATAACGAGGTGGGGAGGTGCGAAGGGGGAGGGGAAAACGAGGGGGGAGGTGCAAAGGGGAATGGGAAAACGAGGGGGGGAGATGCGAATGGGGGAGGGGTTCAGGAGGGAGGAGGGGGTCACGGTCGGGGGACGGGGTCACGGTGGGGGAATGGTTCAGGAGGGGGGAGGGGTTCACGGTGGGGTGAGGGGTGAGGGAGGAACAGTTTTAAAAAAAAAAAGAGGAACAGTGCGCCTACGTGGCAGTCTACGTGGACTGCCACGTAGGATTGAAAGTCAAAGTCAGTTTTAATTTTGACCAAATTAAGAGGGGGACCTTGATTTTACAAATTGGGAAAATAGGGGGATCAACAAATCGTCAAATTAAAACTTTGGGGACCAAAATCGTGAGTTGGTCATAATTGGGGGACCAAAACTGTAATTAAGCCAATTTTTTATAGGGACTACAATTAAAATTCTCAAATTTTATAGGGACCAAAAACATATTTAAAAATCTCTTTTTAATATTTAGGTTTGTATAAACAAGGGCGGATCCACGTATACTCAGGGATCAACTGCACACCCCGAAAAAATAAAATCAGCACAAATACCCCTATTTAAAAAACTGCACACCCTAAAAATATTTTTTTTGAACCTAAACCCCTAGTTTTGCAACACTTCAATGCACCACACTCACACAATCATAACTACCATGTTGAGTTATTTTATATTGTGTTAGACATGCAACTTCAAGAACTTAATGATCGTTTGGGTGAGATAAATATTCAATCGCTCACACAACCACCCTGTATATGTTAAATTTACTTCTTTGAAAGGACTCAACAAACTTTCAGAGAAGATGGTTGAAACTGGAAGACATGTTTATCAATGGTTTATCTTCTTTTGAAGTTGGCAATGATTAATTTTGCCTATTGCAACAACAATTGTAGAAAGAGCTTTTTCTGCTATGAAGATTGTGAAGACTAGGTTGCGTAATCGAATGGGGAATACATTGATCAACGACGGTCTAGTGACTTACATTGTAAAAGATTTATTTAATAACATTGACGCTGAACTCATTATTCAACGATTTCCAAATATGAAATCACGTAGGGGACATTATGAATTGTGTAACTTATTTATTTATTTATTTAAATATATTAAAGTGTTTTTATTGTATTTTTAGCGATACGTGTGTTTAGAAAATATTGCGCATATATAAATATATAAAAAAAACATAAAGGAGTTTTTCTTAGTTTTGCTAACATTATTTTAGATTTTGTGTATTGAAATATATATGTGTCAAATGACAAATGATATGTTGAAATTTCATACTATAAAATATCACGTGAAGTAATGTTATTATGGCCCTATACACGTAGAATGACAGATGGCCCTATTTAGAATTAGAAGGATAATGTGACATCTCAACATCTTTGATGGAGATAATTAATTGGACTAATGTTAGAGAACATACTAATTAAGGAAAGACATGTATTTGAAAACGTTGATATAATTTTAATACTTTTAGAAACTTAGATCAACAATACCAATTATAAAAGTTGGCTCGAGCAGTAACTATATTTGGATCTCATCTCAAGGCCTTGACTTTGAGTTTTAGATATAGTAAAAGCTTTATTGGGAGAGGATACAGACCAGCTAAGCCAAGTAAACATATGTTTGGTGAGATTCTCTGGCGTGAATTTTTCACCGATAAAGCTGGTAAATACTAGGCACGGTATCAAAAAGAAAAACTAGATGGACAATGATTGCTTGTTTACTCTAAAACAACTGAAAATTCAATAGATGGAGTTTTGAAACTTAACATGGTAATAATGCAAGTAGAGTGCAAAGGATAAGAATGTCAATAGTACATAAAAGACAGAACAACAGAAAGCTACGTTGCATTCCCAATTACCATATGATATCACAGGGATGTGAAACATAACAAAACAATAACAGATTGCAACATTCCATGTCCCACTGATACAACGATTGCTCATATATCCCAAATTCCCATAGCTTGTTCTTGACTCTAGTCAAGATTATCTGCATATCTTGGACCCCCGATAAAAAACAGAAAACCCAAATAAGACAAAGGCCATCTCCACATATATAGTAACTGTTATAAAGCATGTACTTGATAAAGAATACCTGAGCAGAGCAGTGAAACCTGCATATTGTCCAATTAGAAGATGCATGTTCTTATACTGATCCATGCCACAACGAATCAACCACGTATTACAATTCCGGTGCCTCTTTCTTTGATGCTAGCTTAGTACGTAGCTGGTACACGCCATTAACCTATCGTTGGTTTCATTGACTGTTTCAACGATCTAGGCTGCGGGGAAAAACCTGGTCCGCGCCATTAATATTAACTAGTTGTTAAATGAGTTATATTTTAGAAAAAAAAATCTGATATTATTTAAAAAACTGTAGTGACTTATTATATCAAAATATATAATCCATATAATATATATTAAAAAACTAATTTTTTTTGACACAAAAAAACTAATTATTTTTTATAATGCTATTTTTTTATAAAAATATAAGGAATTTATAAGTTTTCCATAAAAATGATAATAATATGAAGAAAAAAATTTAAAAGTTGGAAGTTTATACTCTTTAATTTGTATGAAAGTTTTAGTCTAACAACTATATAGAGTAATTTTAAATTTTTTATTACAAAATAATAGCAAAAACTATATATTTTTAGATTTATTTTTAGAATATGTCTATATATATAAAATAAGAATAATTCTCGTTGATAAAAATATAATATTTTTTTAATGAAATTATACTTCCTAAAGGATAGGAGTTTATAAATACTTTATAGAATTGAAAAAATATCACTCACTTGTTGGTTATATAAAACAATTGTACCGATATTAAGACAGCTCTGTATGTGTGTGGTGTTTATTTGTCATTTCTTTTGGTAGACAAAAAAACTATTTTAATAAAAAATTGGCTCTCACCTTATTTTATGATATAATATTCCTTTAAATATATAACTATTATAATAAATATATAACCACATGATCAGCTAGATGCCCCAACATAGATTAATTAGAGACGAAATTGATAGATATCGTATATTAATAACACGGTAAAAAAATACTACATAAGAGAGAAGAGAAACTCATGATGTGTTTGTTAAACACGAAATTAATAAGAGAGAGAGAGATGACATGGGCCCACAAAATATATTTCTATGTATTAAACATAGTCCAAAATGATTCTCTATATTAGTTTTCAACTAGACCCTTCTTGTTTCAAAGATGTTAAATCAAAATAATATATATATATATATATATATATATATATATATATATATATATTGGTTTTTTTTGTCATGAGTATTAATATTTTTAATTTCAAAAATAATTAAAACTTCAATTTTCTCTTTTTCTACTTTCTTTATTCCAAACAACAACATAAACATCTTATTTTTCTCCTTTCACACACTAGCGCGCTACAACATATTTTATCTGTTTATAATATCTCTTCGGAACTAGACACATTATAAGTGAAAAACAGTAATATAAGTGAACGTACGGCAATTATAGCTGAAAAATATTTAGTTAATGTTACTTAAGTTATCATCAACTAATAATTTTTTTAAACTAATATGGTATATCATAAGTGGTAGATACTTTGGCTCCTTAACCATCCGGTTAAAAGTTCGATCTCTAATCGGTGCGCATGGAAAAATACCTGATAGGAGAGGTCAATTCCTTAAATTGATCTCAATACTTCGAGAGATTAGTCTCGGCAGTTACACGTAGGAGAGAGATTAGTCTCTGCAGTTACACGTAGGAGATACTTTCATTTAAAAAAAACTAATAATTTTAAAATCCCTAGAAAAATGTCCTAAAAACAAAAAAAAATGGTGCCAAAAGCAAATGACTAGACTTACCTAGGGCCAATGAAGGGGCTACTATATAACTTTTGTTTTAGGCTCATCGACAAAAAGTTATTTGCTACATAGAGCATCCGCAATGAAGAAACTCCCAATTGAGTTCTTAAATGGGTCATATGTGTACACATCACATATTTATAATTTTTTAATAGTAGTACTTCAATAAGAACTTCATCTCTCCAATCCGGAACTCCAACAAAATTTACTAAATGGGTCCCACTAGTAGTACTTAAACAAGGCAACATCAGTTTTTATTAATTTTTTATTGAAAAGTAGAAGTGTGGGTCCCTACATCAGAGGAGAGAGAGGGTTTCTTCTTCAAGAACTCCATCTTAATAGGAACTCACTTTTCAATCTCCACAATAAGGGTATAAGATTCCAACTCTTAAGAGATAAGAACCCCCACCGTGGATGCTCTTAGTTTTCATAAAGCAAAACAACCATGTATACCCTAACAAAAAGGTGTAACATAAAACTTTATCAACAATGCTATTGAAGTTGGCTTTAGGTTTAACCAGAAAAAAGTTGGTTTCAGGTTTCACTCAATATTTAGTATTATTTAGCCCTAGACCTATATATAAAGGGAAATACACTAGTCAATGTTTTAAACTTCGGACCGGTGATCGACTCGGTGAAGGTACCGGGTCACTGTGTCAAGGGTCGGACCGAGGGGTCGAAAGTTGAACCGCATGACCAAAACCCAGACCGCATGACCCGGACCCAGTCTCTATTCCTCGAATTTTCAAGACCTATATAACTGTCGTACCTGTAAAACTTAATTTCCTAAAATGACACATCCTGCCTAGAAAAGTCAAACAAAAAATCACATCCTGCATAAAATCATCCTATACTCATAACTGATAAATGTAATGCAAAAAACAAACTAACTCTACTAAACTTTATTACGGTTTCCCTTATTTAGAAGTGCTACATCAGAAAATCAAAAAATCACTGATAAAAATTACTCAAATGGAGCCAATAATGCAATAATGGAAAAGAAAAAAATGAAAAAGAGCAAAAGAAACAGATTAAACGACGTCGTTTTGAAAAAAAATTAAAAAAATGCATAACTCGGTCTGGGTCATGCCGGGTCACCAGTTTTCGCAAAACCCAACCGAGTCACACCGGTTTTCACCAGCTGGCTGCATTTCCGATCCATAAGGCTGGCCGACTCGGTTATGTAACACCCATTTTCTACCCGATAATTATTTAATAAAATCAGAGTTACAAAAATTTATTTCATACTTCGAAAAGAGATGTCACACATTCATCGTTAAATAAAACGTCTCATACGATATAAAAAAAACTTTGTCAACAATACATCACCACGCAGCGGAAATGGAAATAAGATTCAAAACAGTAAAATCATGACGTCCTGAATGGACTCCAAAACAATAAAATATAACAACCAAAGTTTAGCGTTTATCCCCCCCTTGAGTGTTACACATCAAAGCAAGGACACCGACTCAGAATAGCGAAGGTACCTAAGCCTTCACTCGCAATCACCTGCACGTTACCGCATAGGGGTAACATTCAAACAGAATGGGTGAGATATCTTCAATATAATAGCATAAAATGATAGGAAATATGCTAGAATATGATACTATATCTACCACTCCACTACACACATCAAATTATAAACATACGTCCAATTATAAACATTACATCAAATTATAAACATTACAACCAGTCACCAAATGTCATGACGATGCATGAATGCAACCCACACCAACGGGCATATGGATGTGGTACCAAAATCACCAAAATTGTGCCTGTAAATAGAGGCGTCACCAAAATTGAGAGCTTTCACACCCGGCTCACCAATTCACCAAAAATTGAGCTTTCACACCAGGCTCACTAGTTTTAGAAAAATTTGAGCTTTCACACCTAGCTCCAAGACCAAAGGCCTTCACCAAAATAAATGCATATGCTGTATGCGACACCATGAATGCACACAGACAATCACCAAATTAGTCACCATATGACACACCAAAATTAATCACCAAATATCACCAAGGTTGAGCTTTCACACCTAGCCCAACGACACTGAAACACCAAACCACCCGAAACAACGAGACACCAAGAGTTGGAACCTTCACACCTAGTCCCAACAACACCAAGGTTTGAGTCTTCACACCTAGCTCAAACAGCACCAAGACACCAAGATGACAACAAGTTTCCAAAATATTGGGACAACGACAATTTTCCCAAAACAGCACCAAGACACCAAGATGACAGCAATTTTCCAACACCGGAGACAAACGACAATTTTTCCAAAGTATTTGAGACATGACAACTTTCTTTTTAAAACATCACCATTTAACGACTACACCAACGGTTAACAACTTTTCCAGAAAAATGGACCACTTTGCCTCAAATTAGAATATTCAGCTAGGCCTCTGAATAAGCTTTCCAAAACATTTTGAAACGTCTAAATCGGACTCCCGAGTCAAAAGATATGTCAAAAACAAAACCGGGGAAAAATTGAGGAACATCCTGAAAATGGCGCCCAGGCACTGGGCGCCTAGCAGGGAACACGCTGGAAACTGGCCAGCAACAGAAACTGGCGCCCTTGGCGCCCAGGTAACACAAAACGCAACATGGCAGGATATGGCGCCCAGGGAGGCACCCAGCAGGCAACACAACAGGATTTGGCGCCCTTGGCGCCCATGCGCCTAAGACACAGCGCGCAACACACCCAGACACCGGCGCCCATGGCGCCCCTGCGCCAAGACTCAGCGCGCAACACACACTGGCACACGCACACACCCACTAGACACGGCGCCCATGGCGCCCCTGCGCTAACAGCGCGCAACACAACACACTGGAACACGGCGCCCACACCCAGGGCGCCAAAAACAGCAACATGACCGAACGCAACATGACCCAAACACGGCGCCCATGCACTGGGCACCAAAAACAGCATCACCCAAACTCACCAAAACACCACATATGCAAATCATATCACCAATTTAGCTCATCAATTTTTAATCACCAATGCCAATCACCATAATTTGGGAATCACAACATCAAACGAACATTTTATCGAACACCTAGCATGCTATTAGTTATAACAACAACGAATCACCAATGTCTAGGGTCACAACAATCACCAACAAGCAAGTATTTTCAATCAACCTAGTTACGATTCACCTACCATCAACCTACGCATCAAAATCAAACCCTAGGCATCATAGGATCTATTCCCACAAACCCCATCATAAAACCCCATTATAAGGAAGAACTCCACCCTTACCTTATAGTAGGAGAGCACCAATTCTCTTGATCGAGTCACCAACAGAACCTCAGCAACACGGCTCCTCTCTGCTCCCTTGGAATTCGCGAACTCTCCTCTTCTTCTCTTCTCCCTTGTGCGCCGAATTCTCCTTCTCTCATCCTCTCTCTATTCGCACTTTTCTTTCTTTTTCTCTTAGGGTTTGCGCTAATGACAAGCCAAACCCCAACCCCCATATGCCTAAACGCCTAACTCATGGATATGGATCGCGGACTTTCCTCCAGCTTAAGCCCGATTACTAACACAATCACCTAAAATCCAATTACACACCTCTTAATCCAACGTTAATATAATTACACCAACTAAAATAAATAAATAAATAGTGAACACCTAAATATTTAATTAAATAATTTTAATTAAATATTTGGGCGTTACAGGTTACCCCCCGGTTCCCCCGGTCCGACCGGCCGGGATGAGCTGGTTTTTAAAACTATGACACTAGTACATGAAACAACTAATATTTTGTGATTTAACATTGGTTTTACGAAACAGTCGCTATTAAACACAAATGCGGTGGCATTTTGGTAAACGAAGTGTAATATCTCGTTTTAGCGCGTCATAAACACCAAATATAATGTTAGATGTTAGTAAATTAATGCTCTGTGTGGATATGTTATAGACTTAAAATATTTAAAACGCTTATTTTCCACACCAGTTGTTTCCTAATACTCGACGTGGATTTGTTCAGCAAATTTTAAAAGAATATAGCGCCGACAATTGCACGTATGATGTTTTACAATAAGCGGCACCATCGTGGTATATTCTTTACAGAGTTATTGACGCTAAGCCGCCCTTTATTTAGTCCATTCTCTCACTCTTTTTTCCACAACACTCAAACCCTAGCCCCTGTTCTCTCTGTCTCCCTCATTCTCTTTGTCACTTGATCTCCCTTATGCTCACTGTCCACGTCGTCGTTGTGTTTCATCGTTCTCGTGTGCCATTCTCGAGCTCTTTCAAAGCTCACTTCGTCTCTGGTGGCACATTGGTGGATATTGTCTCTCTCGCATCCACCTATGGTTTATGAGGTATGTCATACCCTAATTTTGTCCGGCTTAGGTCAAAACCCTAAATTTCCACAAGAAATAAATAAATTGAAGAATGAAGAGCATCATGCATTGAATTTTGGGTCCTAGAAGTCATTCCAAGGTCTTTAAAATCATTTTTAGGGTTGAAATGCACTTTTTAGGCAAACTAGGGTTTTAGGGTCAAAAAGGACATTTTGGTCATTTTTCGCAAAAAGATGATTTTCTCGCCAAAAATGCACATCCACAAAAAGTACATTTTTATTCTATCAAGGATAATTTTTGTACAATTTTTTTAGAAAGAAAACCCTAGTAAAAAATAATTAAAAATGTATTTTTCCATTTTTAGTGCATAGAAAAATAAAAAAGGACCATTAAATATTCCTCAATTCTTAAGTGACAATTTTTATTGTCATGGGTGACTAGAGGGCATATTTTATGGTGCCCAAAAACATGTAACACATTTTCAATAGTTGCATTCCCATTATTTCTCATGCCCAAAAATTCAAAAACTCAAAAAAAAGGAAGTTTCCTCAATAAGACAAAAGACCAAAAACAAGTTTTTTTTCTCTCTCTCTCTCTCTCCCCCACAATTTCGAAATTCTCTCTCTCTCTCTCCCCCTCACAATTTCGAAATCCCCTCGCTCTCTCTCCCTCTCACAAAATTCTTCCACACTCTTCTATTGTACTATTATTCCTTATCTTGAAGGAATATGCCTTGTACCATCCTTAAATCTTCTCCTTTGATGCATATCACCAATTCTCACTCACTCTCATGAAGATTCATGCCCTCTTTGGTAAATTACCTCAATCACTTACACTAACCTCTTCATAAGAAAACACAAATTTTCCTCTTTGAGAACAATCCATCTCAATAATACCCCTAACCCTACCACACATGAGAATTCCATTCCCAAAATAAATAAAAGTTCATTTTTTTCTTTTATTTCCTCTCCATATGCGATACCTTTCTCTCTCTCCCTCACTCCCATTTTGTGTTTTCTCTCCACCCTCAATCCATGTGATAAGTGATCTCAACCCTCCATTCAAAATCAAAGTTCAATCCTAGAGCACTTAGTAAGACCAATGACTCAATTGCCCCTAAACCTAAAATAAATCTATAAATACCCCCTCATTCCCACACCTAAGGATCCTTTTGCCTCTCATTCTCCTACACTCTCATTTTTTACCCTAGCACACCAAAAACTTCTCCCTCTTCCTCTCTTCCACGAAATCACTCTCACTCCCTCACTTCATTCTTTTCATTTTTCACCATCAAATCTTCCATTTCTTGTTAGATCATCATCATTCCTTCCATTCTCTTCAAGGTTGAATCATCAAATTGCTAAGAGCTTGCAATCTTTGTGTTCATATCATCTCCTTCTTCATTTCTTTGTGATTTTGAGGTAAGCTTTGAAACTTTGCATCTCATATTTAGTTCTTCTTGCATAATCTCTCTTCTACTCCCAACTCCTTCTTGATTGCTTGTTGTTGTTGCTTTGAGGATCCATTTCAAACATTTTGACAAGGACTTAGGGAGCCTTGGGTGTTTGAGATGGGTCCTTGGCCTTGAAGAAGTTGTTCTTCTACTTGAATAATTTCCCTTGCATATTTACATATTATGCACTAGATTTCATAAATAAAATTGTTGTTTATGGGCTTTAGCATTTCGCATATCATAAAAATTAGGGTTGATACGATTTTGTAGCACTTCCTTGCTTAATCATATGAATCCTTGCAAAAAAAATAGATCTATGTTGCTTTGTGTTAATTTTGGTTTTTTTTTTATTAAATAAAATGTGGATCTATGTTCCTTTGGTTCGCATGCTTATAGATCTAAAAATATTTCCAAGTTGATTTTGTTGTTGTTCTTTGTTTGGTGATGTTTGATCTTGTTGTTAGTATTTTATTTTAGTGTTAGATGTTATTTTTTGTTGTTGGTTGATGATCTAGCAATATGATTCCCACTAGTGCCTAGTGCACCTTGACCTAAGTGGTGAAGATTGCTAGAAATGACTCAATTTAATTTGTGTGTCTACTTGTTCTTGTGTCTTAGTTTGCTTATTGTAAATTGTTGATGATAGGCAAGTTGATTCTCACTAGTGCCTAGTACACTTTTCTCAAAGTGAGAGGATTGCTCTATATGATTCAACTTGGTTTTAGTGTTTATTTACTTTTTACCATTTTACTTTACCATTCATTAACTTTTTACCAAAATATAAAAATATTTTACTACTTTGGTTTTTACCACTTCATTAATTTTTTACTAAAACATAAAAAGATTTTACCACTTCTCATTTACCTCATGCATTTTTACTTTACCATCTCATTAAATAATTACCATTTACCTCATGCATTTTTATTTTACCATCTCATTAAATAATTACCATTTACTTCATGCATTTTTACTTTACTTTTCACTAACTTCTTACTTAAAGTTTTACAACTTATCAACTTGCAAAAATACCCAAAACATTTTCACATTCATGCATCTTCATTCATACTTAGTTTATGTGACACTCTCATGCATCCTCATATGCTTATATCTCTTGCATCCTCTTATGCATCCTTGTATGCCACCCATTCATAAATAAAGTGCTATGCATCCATTCCTTGTACACTCATGCACTTACATGCTTACCTAATCATGCATCCTTGCTTACATATTCAATCATTTAACTTAGAATACTCTATGTTTACAATCAATTGTATTCACTTGTTCTTGATGCCATGTAAATGTCTTGACTTGATTGTGTGTCCTCCTCTCCACTTGTATGACCTCCTAATGGAGACGTAAGTCTACATGCATGTTGTAGCATAGAGCCATTAGGGTAAATACAATCCTTCTTGCACACACACAATTACTTTGAGAACTTTGTTTTGCATCTTTAATAATTGAATCCTTTGATTGTATGGACATGTTTAATCTTGGTTAGTGAATGATATGTTCATGTTTGCTTGAGTATTATTCATTCATTTGCATTTGGTTATGGATTTAGAATTGACTTGAAATGTTCTACTCCTTTTCTAAAACCCATTTCCTAAAATCATTTCAAAACAAAAAGAAACTTTTACTTTCAAAACAAAAATAAATCAATCGTCATTAAACACCAATCGCGCCGTTGCCGATTAGGTTGTTAATGATGATATTGTTTTCAAAAGGAGTTAGAAGCGAGACCATTCTAACCGTTGTTGTTCGGTCTTCGCAAAAGCTTTCCCATTTTCGAAAACTTATTCATTTCTCAAAAATAAACCAATTGTCATTAAACACCAATCGCGCCGTTTCCGATTAGGTCATTAATGATGATTTCATTTTCAAAAGAGTTAGTAGTGAGGCAATTCTAACCGTTGTTGTTCGGTCTTCACAAACGCTCACCCAATTGCGAAAAACCCCTCAAGCCGTTTTCAAAACCAAAAACCGAGAACTACGTAGCTTTGAATTCTCCATCGCACCGGGAGATACGTAGGAGCGGGGTCCTGTCCCGTCAAGCACACTCTTAAAAAATCTTTGTTTTGTCCTGATTTTCAAAGATACCAAAAATATCCCTTTCCCCCTCGTTTTCAATAAAACAAACTCCTAAAGAAAAGAAAAGAAGTAGAATAAACCGTTTTCAAACTCAAACTTTTGTCCAAACCACACATCAAGTTAATGGTTCCCTTTCGGTAGAAAGGAGGTGCGGGGTGCTAATCCCTTCCCCGTACCTAATCGACCCCCGAACCTACATCTCTGCGTTTTCAAAAGACCATCCGCCTTTTCAAGGACCTTTTTTTCAATGTTTTGGTCTTAAAATAAAAGTATTGGTGGCGGCTCCAAACTTCTTCCGCGTTGTCAAACGAAAAGTCCCAAACAGGATTTTTCGGGCGCAACAAGGTAGACGATGAATGTTACCAAACCCCCCACGAAGGTTTCTTCTTCTCCCCACTGTTCCTGTTGTACCATTTTTTTATGATTTTTGAAATTTTTTTATTTATTTTCTGACTTTAACTCTATTTGTTCTTTTTTTCTTATCTTACAGTGAGTGTTGTGTTCTTTGTAAATATACGCAGTTTTTCAGTGGATTTGTGATGCATTTTTCTTTGCAAGGTTAGTTCTTTTTCATTCATGTTCTATCTACGAATCTGTATGTTTTTATATATATATATATAGGGTGTATCAAGTGAGCTGAGTTTTAATATGAGGGAGTGAGAAGAGTAAATCTAGACCGTATAACTACATGGGTGGTTGTGATTAAAAGAGAATTAGTTATTACTTTAAATTTTTGTTTTATTCTCAACGACCCATGATTTGACCAATGGGCATGATTGGTTCCTCTCACCCTCTCATATAAAACTCCTCTTATAATACATGCTCCCTCTCTCTCTCTCTCTCTCTCTCTCTCTCTCTCTCTCTCTCTCTCTATATATATATATATATATATATATATATATATATATTGTATAAGTTTTATGATTTATGCATATATATGATTTATAGATGTGTAATGTTTTATGATTTATGAATCTATATATACAACAGTAGCTATATATGTTAATTTTTTTGTTTTGTATATGTTTTAACTTTGAATATTATCGTGAATGCAGTGTCCTTGAAAAATTAGAGAGCCACTTTGAGACAATAAAATTTTCATACTACGAGGATATTTTGTCAGTTTGCTTTAGTCCATGTTTGGATGGAAGAGTATGCTCAGAGATCTGGAATTCCAGTTCTCGCCTCATGGTCACGCTCAAGTTGTATGTCCTTCATTCTCAAGTTGGAAGATTTTTATAAACTTGAAGAGGTTTTGCTGAGTAACGACACATATTTCAAGAGAAAAGGGAGCAAGGATGCACAAGGCTCATCATTATTAGCTATGGAGTAGTAACCACTAGTGCAAAATCAGGAAAAGAATTAGACATTTAAAGTCAGGCGCTCAGATGTCTGACTTTATATGTTGACGCGGTGGCAAACTTGTAATTAAGAGACAAAACTCGCGAGTTTTAAAGTCAAGCGAATACACGCCTGACTTCTAAAGTTAAAAATAGGAAAAAAAATTAGACTTTTAAAGTCATGCTCTCAGATGCGTGACTACATAAATAGACACGGTGGCAAATTTGTAATTAAGAAATAAAGTTTTAAAATCAAGCGAATACAAGCCTGACTTCTAAAGTCCTAAAATATCTTTCCTCACTCTCTCACACTCAAGCGAATTCACGTTCACTCCCTTCACGCTCACCCTTTCCTCTTCTTCCTCATGCTCACTCCCTCACCGTCACCCTTCCTCACGCTCACTCCCTCACCATCATCCCTTCCTCACGCTCACTCCCTTCACTGTTTCTTCTTTCTCTCTCTGGTTTTCCTTGCGCGCTCTTCTCTTCGTCTTCTTCACCTAGCTCTGCTAGGGTTTCATGATCTCAAACTCAGATGCAATAATTAACCTCCACGATGCTGAACGACTTCACCTCCACGATGCTGACTAGGACGCACGAGAGGGGATGTTGCTTGACCTATGATTATGTCACCGATGATGCTACCGATCTGCTTGGAGAGAAGGATTTGGACTCGATCTCCGCTTTGCGTGGTTTGTTGATCTCGCGACCTGCTGATTCTAGCTTCTCGCATAAGAACGCGCTACCGATCTGCTTGGAGAGAAGGATTTGGACACCGATGTAGGGTTTTGTTTTTTGGATATTTTATCTTGCTTTAATTTTAATTTTTGCGTCTTTATTGCGTTATGTTGAGTGATTTTGAGTTTTTTTTAGTTTGTGGTTTTTGTAGATGCTGATTTGAGGGAAAAGTTGAATAAGATTATGTCATCCGAGTACTTCACTACCACTCCTGAGATGAAGGCTGCTGTTGAGGTTGCTTTCGCAGCTGCTGGAAATTACGCTTCTTTTCAGGTGCCGGTGCATGGCTCTGTTTGTTCGGTCGAAGTGGAAATTTCTGATTCTCAGTCTCAGGAGAATGGAGAGGAAAATGGAATGAAATAGAGTGGAATAAATAAAGATATGATTCCATTGTTTATATTTTTTTTTGGGATGGAACAGCCAGTATAATGTCATGGATGGTTAAAATTACAGGAGTATTGGGAGAAATTTCATCTAGTTTCATTCAATTTCATCCCATTTTAAACCATTCAAATAACCAAACGTAGAATCATTCCTTTGTAGAGTCATTCCTTTCCATTTTTGTACATTTCAGCTATTTTTATCAACCCAAACATAGCTGTTGTGTAGTCAGTTTATTTCTTCTAGAAGGATGAGTGTGTATGATCCTATTCACAAGATTAGTATGTGGGGGGAAACCTTCAAAAGTAATGGAAATTTAAGTGCATCTTTGCCCTTAATTGATGAGGCAGATTTGAAGTTTGATAGTCAGGTAAAAGTTTACAAAATTTAAGTGCATCTATTCTGTTTACTTAACAGTTTCAATTCATGATGTTTAATGCCTAGTCAGAGGATGCTTCTCAAGGTATACTAGGAACATCTAACAAGTATGACCAAGAAGCTAATAAATCTAATGATAAGGTAAGAAAAATGGTCGTTTCTTGTTAGTATTTTTGTTAATTTGAACTGTACCTTGAATGCAGATACAAAGGCGCCTTGCACAAAATCGAGAGGCTGCACGTAAGAGCCGTCTGCGGAAAAAGGTATGAATGTTCATACATTGATAGATATGTTGGACGTGTAATTAGTGTTTCGATATACTGATGTTCAAGTCGTTTCGGACATTTGCCTTACAGGCTTACGTGCAGCAGTTAGAATCAAGTCATTTGAAGTTGATGCAGTTGGAGCAAGAGCTTGAACAAGCAAGACAACATGTATATTACTTGTGTAGTTTCTCTTTTGGATCATTATATGTTGTCGTTATTGTCCTTCGTTTTCCTCGCTAATATCCGAGGCAACAAAATTGCAGGGAATGTATATGGGTGGTGGGTTGGATTCTAATAATATGTGTTTTGCTGGATCTGTAAGTTCAGGTTGGATTCTAATAATAGGATCATACACACTCATCATGTGCCTGCCGCCTCTTCTGTTTCTTTATTTCTTAGGGTATCAAAATTACAAAAACATCCTCCCCATACTTTAATAATGTATCTTTCTTTAGCTAATTTGGTCCTTAGAGGTCTCTTTCCTTAATCACTTTAATCTCAAAAATTGCTAATTGCTAATACAACTAGAAGACATACTCCAGAAAGTTTTTGATTTGAGACATATATATGCAACGACTATAATGATAGAGCCACACCTTCAGTTCATTGTCATTTGGAGGCATAATATGGCATTTCTATTAACTTGCAGAAGTATAGACTTGGACAGCAAGCTCGAAGACAAAATGAGGAAGATCAATACAAAGAGAATAACGGTGAGTACATGTCTGCCTAATGCCCCATCATGCAATATTGTTCTATTACTTTTGCCTACTTCTATTAAACTAGAGAGCAATAAAACTGGAAATGTATAATAATCTTCCTTCCTAATTTCTGTTTCCACTTGTTAGGATGTTCGTATGTAAATTTTAGTACCTGTTCTTCAGGGCCTAATACAAGTTACCCAGGTGATAATGAAGGGGGGTATGTTTGAATTTAACAAATACCAATTTCACTTTATTTCTTTTAGATCACATGCATTCTCCATGAACCAAACTCTCATGTAAATCTTCTCAATTCTAACCTGTACTACTATCTCTCTCACCCCTCACACACTCACACAAAGTTTCACAATCTCATGAATTTTCGGCATTATTGTGAATACAGGTCAATCAGGAAAAACCCTAGAGAATTCCAACGGTTCTGGTCCCAATTTCAGTAAGTTACTCAGATTGCATCAAAAAATTCAAGGACAGTGACCGCTACCGAGACGACGTCAGATTTCTCAAGATCTGGCTCCTCTATGTAATCCTACTAACTCTCCCTCTTACTCATTCTAATCATTTGACACATGCTGGTACATGTGAATTAAACCAAATGCAGATATATAGATTTTGTTAATTAGTTAGATCACTTAGATATTTGAATTAAACCAAATGATGTTTTTCTTTTATGTCTGTCTGTCGTGTGTTTGTCAATTTGTTTTTGTACACTACTATTCTTTAATGTAAATTAATAATGATAATGATTCAATTTTTCATTTTGGAAAACTAATCCATATAGTTGATGATGATGATGATGATGATGATGATGATGATGATGATGATAGGGTGGAGAATTAATCCATAGTTATTAACTGTCCATGATGTAATGTAGGTACTGAGAATGTAGGTACTGATAGGGTGGAAAATTAATCCATAATGTTGATGTAGGTACATCCCTCCATTTACAGATCTTGAAATCATTCTAGTTTTCAAATTAAATTAAATATGGATCTTGAAAATGAGTGTTCTTAGAGCTCTGCTGTTGAGGAAAAATAGTAACATTTGGTTTTCTTTTTGTTTTGCACATGCAGGAGAGACCAGCAATAAATCCATTGAAGCCATGGTAAGTTCATAAGTATATATAACCTATGAAAAATACACGTAATTGAAGTGTCTGTGACTCACGTCTTCAACCTGAAGACGTGCTACATAGTATATAACCCCTCTCTAATCTGCCAAATTATATGTTCTGTGGTTTTGTTGTTGTTAATTGTTGTCTTTTGCTTGTTTCTTGATCAGGTGAAAAACACTGGGAAAGAGTCCTTCCAATGGGGTAATTATATTATACATTCACTCTATCTATAAAGGACGCCATGTACTTTATAAAGGGGTTTTCTGTCTTTTTAAGGAGAATTATGTAGAACTTGAAGTCTTGTTGATGATAAATGAAGCTTACAGATTTTTCTATTAAAATATGCAGGAATGTCTTTATAAAGGGGTTTTCTGTCTGTTTATGTAATTTTTCCAAACTCTGATTTGTTTCTCTTCTATTCTTTCTCCTTTTCTAAAATCATATTTCTGCATTACACCTAGACAAGCAGAAAAAGTTGACATACGCTAGCGAGACACTCTTTGACACTCTCTTTTCAACACTTTCTATTATTGTGTCAAATATCATGTGAGTCCTTCTAAACTTGGGCCATGTATCCTTTAATGAAGCCAGCATGGGATTTCACCAAATAATAGAGTTAGTGTTGAAAATAGAGTTTTAAAGAGTGTTTTGGTAGTATTTTTCTAAAAGGATTGCTACACTGATCACACCTGCTTACCTTGCAACACACAAAGCATGTCTTTATGCTTATGGATGTATGCTTCAATATGCTCTCCTTCACCTTGCCGGCTATGATAGTGTCAAGGTATGCTCACTCTTCTAAATTTTTCTTACTCTATGTAGCACTAACAATTCACATTGAAGATGTTTCATATTATTATCGGTGTTTCTGTCTGTATTGCTGATTTCTAGCTCTTACTCAATGTATGGGATCTATTCTACTTTCACTGATTTAGCTGAATTTACTGTCTTTTGAATAATATAATAGGAAATTCTCACCAAAAAAAAATAATATAATAGGAAGTTCTCACCACAGGTAGTTCTCATAACATAATAATAATAATAATAATAATAATAGTGTGTCTCACTATGATGATGACCCTTTTTTGCTTCTTCTCTAATTCTGTTTATGAAGCACCGATATGGATACTTGACACAACACAGACAGGAGCACATAGACACTAATAATGATTTGACAAAATAGAAGTAATTGAAGTGCTCCTATGGTTTTATTCGCCTTTGATATTGATCATATTGTATTTCATTAATTTCGGTTGTTATTTCACAGGTAACCACTACCATTGGATTTGGTTCTCCAAATAAGGCTAATTCATACAGTGTTCATGGAGCCGCATTGGGTGTTAAAGAAGTTGACGCTACAAGGAAGAATCTTGGATGGCCATTCGAGCCTTTCCATGTGCCAGAAGATGTTAAAAAAGTATGAATGCAAAGTTAGTTATATCTTTATTTCCTTTTACTGTTAGTCTCCATACCCATGAGGGCGCCGCACTTGAAGCTGAATGGAATTCTAAGTTTGCTGAATATGAGAAGAAATACGCAGGGGAAGCTGCAGAGCTAAAGTCTATAATTACTGGTGAATTACCTGCTGGTTGGGAAAAAGCTCTTCCTGTGAGTAAATTGTCAAACTTTATATTGAATCATATGTCAATAAATATTACGTACTACTTTATTTGTGTTCCTTAGTTTGTATCATTGTTTGTGGATGCCAGGGTTATTGTTTGTGGATGCAGGGTGTTGCCAACCGTGGTGCTTCTGTTAGGGAAGGAAGAGATATTGAGAAAGCAGGGAAAGGATATTTTGAGGATAGGAGGCCAGCATCTAACATGGATCCATATGTTGTCACTTCCATGATTGTAGAGACAACCATTCTCTGGAAACCCTGGACAAACCAACCTTTGAATCTCATCATCACAATCACTCTTGTGCCTTTTCATTTGTTTGCAATACTACTTGTGCCTTGTGGCTTTTCATTTGCCCAAGTTGTTTCTTTAGATTTTGTTTGTACTCTTGTTTTAAGGCCTTGTTTGTTGGATCTATGCCAGGTTTGTTGTTGGTTATTTCCCTTAATGTTTGATTTCAAGTACTGTTAAGAATAATGTAACTAATTTGAAGTAATAATGTTAGATTGCTACTTTGTTCAAAATATTGTGTATTTTTGTGGCATTGGCTCAATATTATTATGTAATGCAATTATTGGGTTCTTCTGAACTTGCTTATGAATTTAATGCATATAGTTTTTGGGTGTGTGTTTTGGGTGTATATGTAGGGAGACTAAACCAAAATTTGAAAAAAAAAACTTTTAAAGTCAGGCGCAATAATGCCTGACTTAAGTATAGATTTAAAGTCAGGCTCAGGCTTGACTTTAAAACAGACTTACGAAGTCAGGCCATAGATGCTTGACTTTAAAACAGACTTACGAAGTCAAACCATAATAAATGATTGACTTTAAATCATACTTACGAAGTCAGACTATAATAAATGCTTGACTTTAAATCATACTTATGAAGTCTGGCTATAATAAATGTTTGACTTTAAATCAGACTTACGAAGTTAGGCGAAATAAATACTTGACTTTAAAACTGACTTACGAAGTCAGGCGAAATAAATGCTTGACTTTAAATCAGACTTACGAAGTCAGGCTATCGCTTGACTTTAAAACTCCTGACATACAAAGTCGACTTAATAAAAGTAAAGCAGACGCCTGACTTTAAATCCCCTTTTCGCCTGACTTTAAATCCCTTTTTTGCACTAGTGAACCTTGCTTGAAGGAGCTGTAGCATTGCCTGAAGGAGCGGTAACCTTTCAATTGTAATTCTGTAGTGGATACTTTAACATTGTCACACTAATCTAAATTGACTGTGTAATGTTTCAAAATCAGAACTAAACGTTGTCATAATATCAGAAGTAGATCATCTTTGAGAGAAGGAAAAATAAGCACGAAAAACATATCTGTACTCGTGTTTTCCTTCTATTAAAGATGTTATCCTTCCGATATTGTTCGATCAGAATGATAAACGCTTAGTTCTTATTTTGAAGGAACACACGGTCCACCTGGGTTGATATGTGTTTTTCTCATTGTAATTATGTATTGGTACTTTTATATTGTAAACCGACATAATGTATATGATGAGAATTCCTTATAATAAACTTTTTTTCTTAATATCCGGTTCTGCTTTTTTATTTCTTGTAATGTATACTATGAGAATTCCTTAAAAACATATTATTTATAAAAAATGTTCTAGCACCTGTTTTTCCCAAATAACTGATATACAAACTATATTATTGTGAGTTTTTTAAGCATTAAAAATGATAATTTTACGACGGTTGTTGAAAGAATTGGCGTTAAAAGTCTAACTTATACTATATTTGTGGAAACAACACCGCTCATTAGCCGGTTCCAATTTAACCGGCGTTGTATCCTTTATTGTAGTGTTGTTGTCTTCTATTTTTATAAAATCTGAGTGTATGTACACATGTTACTCTCAACACAAATAACATGTGTGGCTTTCATTGTACACACTACACTATGTACACGACTCAACACGAATAAGATACTAGTTGTAAAATTTAATTAGTTGTAAAAAAAACCGCAGCACTCTAGACGTATGAGAGTGGTGTAGGGAATGGAGAATGGTACGTAGAATAAAAATTGAAAAAGAATAAATGACACGATTGGAATACAGAGAGAGAGAGAGAGAGAGAGAGATCATAGTTAGGTTTAAAATGATTTTGGGTGGATATGTTCCTTTTCCGCCCATGCAGTTGGTGATTAACTAAAAGCAATTTCTTCCATTTAAGTTATAAGTCATGAGACAAGCGTCTTCTTCTCCGACCAGAAAGCTCAATACTCATATGTCCCCACCCTCACAGCTCCAAGAGAATCTACTACAGTATCATATATCACCTTTAATCCAAATAATGGAAGATGACTCGTGGCAAAAATGGTCTTCCCAGGTAATTAATAAACAAATATTATCATGTTACATTTACATATACATGATGTATATTAATTATTCTTTATATGATCATATGTATGTACATACATACATCTTAATCATTAATATATGATGATCTCCTAGCTCCACAATTACTATATATTACTAATTCTTGTTTAACAAAATATTATTGGGTCATTCATAGGAAATGGATCATGACGTGAATGAATGCTTGTGCCACACCAACACTTTTGATGAAGAGTTCCTAAGAGATATCTTGCTGCAGCCACAAGATCAATCCACTTCCCCTATTCCTACACCTCCCTTTAATTCATTACTTGGCCAGACAACAAGCCTGATGAACAACAAGAACAACTCTAAATCTCAACATAATGTTGCAGAAAAGACAACCTCATTATCTGCACCAACAACCTATATACTGTCTTTTGACAAATCTACTGCGTTGTTACCAAGTGATAATCAGCATGAACCTTGTTGGAAAGATGTATCTCAAACTCAAACCCAACTGGGAAAACATCCTAGAGATTCTTTGCCTTTGTCTTCATCGAGATCTAACCAAGGATCGACAAAGAAGAGTAGAAGTGCTTCTGAGACATTAGATCACATAATGTCAGAGAGAAATAGGAGACAAGAACTCACTAGAAAGTTCATTGCACTTTCAGCTACTATACCTGGTTTGAAGAAGGTTAGTACTCATCATCTCTCTCTTTTTCTCAGATCGCGCGCATGTTAATTATATCTGCGATTAATCAAATTAAACTATGTATTTTTGCTTTGAAATTTTAGTTATTTGATATTTTATGTATACCTAGGGATTTGTTGTTCTTTAGACTGGCAGTAAAATCCAAAGATTTATCAGTCCAACAGACCATCACTGACATTGCATGATACACGAGTTCATTCTCTGCACTTGTCACTATATATCATCAGAGAACAATAATATAGTTGAGAATAAAAAATATTCACGAGCTAATTTGATGATATTATAAGCTCTCTCATTCTTGCTCAGGAACTGCATATGCAATTCATGCCCTTTTTAACATGATTTTATTGTAACTTCCCCTTCAACTTAATTTTATTGTTACGGATAACTGAAAAAATTTAACATATTATTTAACACAAGTGTGAAGACAAAAACATCTAAACCCTAAATTATTAAAAAGTTTCAATTTCCATATGCTGACGCATAATAATTAATTTGGATGATAACAATCTTTTAAGATCAGGTTTTGTATTTCAAGGACTTTTCACCTTGTATAATCTCTTCATCACTATGGAAGCATTGAAAAACATCGACTGAAATATAGATAGTTCACACTAAAGCATAGGCCTCAAATCTCTTAAAAAGAAATTATGTTAATCTTGTAAATCCATGACCTTTATTCTATAAATTAGGCTTCACTCATGACTTCTATTCTATAAAATGTAGGCCTCAAATCTCTTAAAAAGAAAACCTCATTTATTTAGATGAGTTTTAAAAGGCTCTATTTTAGAATTTGTTTTAGGCCTCAATACACAATACACATTTGGCCAACTTGTGTACAAGATGTATTGTATTGTTATCACTCTGATAAAAGTCTTACACTCAGACCAAAAAAGAATGATCGCTATATCCTTCTTGTTAGAAGAGAGAAGTTCCATGTCTTACATCAATAAAGGAATTATAACCTTGAGATTGCTTTAAACTTAAGATTTAAAAAATTATGTTTATAGAGGAGTTATTTTGTCTTTTCATTTGTATTACATCGTGTTGGGAAAATACCATATTAAATTTTCCTCTCTGTGTAATTATTAAGATGGGAAAGAAATAGAGTATGGAAGGAGAGTATGAAAAAATAACATATAACTTTGTTAGTTGTTCGATGTAGATATCTAAATATCCATTTCACAATAGCTCGGTTTTGGTTTCTTGGGTTAGACAAGAATCAACTCACAACACCAAAAAAAACATGTAAATTGTAAGCCCTTGTATTTATCATTGCATGTAGATGTAGACTGCAATAAGGGATATATGTGACCTTTTGCTCTTTTCTTATGTGTCTTTCTCGCTTGCTGCTTACTCAAGTTGAATTGATTGGCAAGCAGAATATGTTAACTGGTTTGGCCTTGTCCAAGTTGAATCTCTCCAGAATTTTCTGAATGTATCATTTTAGAGATTAGAGATATCAAGGACAACCTCTTAGATTAATCTCAAGTATTTCATAGTAAATGGTTTGATTAATGCTCTCTTTAGAGCTATGATTTTATCCATATCAGCTAAACAACAACCATTTCATCAACATAAAACAAAAGTATAACAAAGTCATTGCTTACATGTTTCTTTATAAATACACAATGATCTGTGTGAGTCTTCTTTGCGTCATGTTCATCCATAAAGAGTTGAATTTCTTGTACCACATCAGTGCTTGCTTTAGACCATACTGGACCTTCTATATAGATTTGACACACCAAGTGTTCACCTAGAACTTCAAATCCTTCAATCTTCTCTATGTAGATTTATTCTTTTAGATCAGCATACAGAAAAGTTGTATTGTCATCAAAGTGCTCAACTTTTAGGTCTAAACAAACTTCTAGACCCAAGACAACTATGATAGATCACAGATTTACCTCAAGAGAGAAAATAGGTGAACACTCTGATACCCATTGAGTTTTGTTAGGTATGATACCTAACATCCAATTAATCACTCAATGATATCTTGTTTTTTCATATTTAAGTATTTTAAAATAAATTTAAATATTGTATCAATTTAGCCTACAGAGTATCGATACCCAACAAAATTCATTGCTATCATAGAATTCTCCAAGAAAATATCTTCAAAGTCAAGGCCCCTTTTTTATTGCATCCTTTAACAATAATTAAGCTCAATATTTTTTAGAAGATTAGTGAGCCCCTTGGAAGTGTTTATGTGATCGATCGCCCAAAGCTAAATGCCACCGTCTTAGTGAATAATGACATGTTATAAAAATTCTAAAATCCCAAATCCAAATTAAGAAAGGAAAGTAAATATACCAAAATTTAAATTTCATAAATATGTGTACTAGCTTACGTGTGAATAATGAAAAAGTTAGCAAATGCACGTGTAGATGGACAAGGCCCATGTACTAAGAGAAGCTATCAATTACGTGAAACAACTTGAAGAACGTGTAAAAGAGCTTGAAGAAGACATCAAGAAAAACGGTGTAGAATCAGTGATCACCATAACAAGATCTCATCTCTGTGTTGACAATGACACTGCCTTGGGTGAAATGAACACTGAAGAATCTTATGGGCCCAATGAAACACTTCCCGAAGTTGAAGCCAGAGTTCTGGGGAAGGAAGTGTTAATCAAAATTCACTGTGGGAAACAAAATGGGATTCTGCTTAAGATAATGTCCCAGCTTGAATCTCTTAATCTATCCGTAACTACTAGCAATGTCTTGCCATTTGGGAATACTCTTGACATCACCATTATTGCTCAGGTAACTATTATTACCAAAATATATAATTACCCTATTTATGATCATGTGATATATTAAGGTTACTTTTTTTGTGTAATTGATTCTGCAGATGGGTGAGAAATACAACTTGATAGTGAAGGATCTAGTGAAAAAAGTGAGACTAGTAACTATGCTGCAGGAATGTGATGTGCAACAATGATGTCGTGTCAAAACAAGGCCATGCCAGTAATTTTGTAGCTGTTGCTCTTCAATAGCTTACTCTTTATGTGTGTGCGCGCGCGCATTCAATCAATATAAAGCAATAATGTGAGTGTGGAATGAGTTTACCTCTTGCTTGGCTATCATATCATCATGGTATTGGACAAAGGTCGTCAAATTGAAAAGATTAGTTGTCGTAACATTGTACCCAGTATGAATTAAATTCGTGTGCCTATAGTTCTTTCTAGTTGTGATTCAGCCAGAAATATGGTTATACCTCATAGGAGGTTATTGCAACTTTCTCCAACATATATTTAAAGGAAATATATATTTAAGAGCTATGATATCCAGTACAACCAATTTGGTGTACGAAAGGTAAGAACTATGACGTGGCTGAATCTTAAACAATTGATTGGAGAAAAATAACCCATCAACATGGGTCGTACGTTTCGTATTCGTCACGAGTATCATTTCTCTATATTTATTTAATAATAACTAGTTTTTTACCCGTGCATACGCACGGGTGATACTGTATGGTCGGTGTATTACCATGAAGTCATAATAGTAATTTGGAAGATATTGATAAGTTGTGAACAATGTCCAAAATGTATGATTTGAAATTCAAAGTGGAATATGCATCCCCGTTGACAATCAGAATTACATTGATCCATAATAATGTATTTGGACATTAGAGGTAAAATATGTATCCCCGTTGCCCCTCCCGTTTGCATCCTCGTTGGTCCTCCTGTTGGCACTCTCGTTACCACTCCCGTTGGCACTCTCGTTGCCACTCCCGTTGGCACTCATGTTGGCAGTCCCGTTGGCACTCCGGCTCTCGTTGCCACTCCCGTTGGCGTTCTCGTTGGCACTTCTGTTTGCACTCCCGTTGGCATTTTACTCCTTTTTAGTAATTATAAAATAGTTATTTGGTAATTTTTTGTAGTGATTAAATTGATTGATTTTATTTTTTATGAAAAAATTAATTGATTTTAGTAATTTTAGTAGTTTGAGTAAATTATAAAAATGAATAATTTTTTTTAAATATTTGTGTGGGAAAAAGTTTTAAAAAAGTAGGTTTGAGTAGTTTGAGTAAATTATAAAAATGAATATTTTTTTTTTAAATAATTGATTATACTCCAATTATTTAGTTGGGAAAAGCATAAGATTGATATTTTGGTAGTAAGTAAATGGTAAGTTTGAAAAAGTGTGTGAGAGTAAAAAAGTTTGAAAAGGTGAAAAAATAAAATTACCTAAATATACTCCAATTGCTTAGTTGAAAAAAATGATAAGATTGATATTTTGGTAGTGGGTAATGTATGGACTCAGACAAAATTTAATTAGTCAGAACTTTATCCCGTGAAAATCAAGACAATTTTAAAGTTAACAGATTTAATTAGCCTAAAACAAATATTAAAATTTTGTCAATTAGAAAATTTTAAAATAGTAAAGAGGAAAAATGAAGGTGACATGTAGATTAAATTAAAGTAGATATATTGTGAAAAATAGATAAATGGGAGAATTAGAGGAAGAAAGAGGAGAAGAGAGTGAAAAAGTGTGTGAGAGAGAGTGAAAAAATATGAAAAATAGAGAAATGAGAGAATTGGAAAAAGAAATAGGAGAAGAGAGTAAAAAGTGTGAGGGAGAGTGAAAAAGTGTGTGAGAGAGTGAAAAAGTGAAAAAGTTTGAAAAAGTGTGTGAGAGAGTGAAAAAGTGAAAAAGTTAGAAAAAGTGAAAAAGTGAAAAGGATAAAATTGGTATTTTGGTAGTGGGTAAATGGTATAGATAGATAGTAGAAAATAGAACATGATTTGGCGACAAGGACATCTTTAGTGCCCGCTGATGTCAAATGCTTATATACTATGAGATGGGAATAGGCCCTCTCTTTAATGTCATGTTGATTCCAACCCTTCATGTAATATGTTGAGGAAGAGAAAAAGTGTGTTCAAAACGAGAGATAAGAGGAATGAAGAGTGGAGATTTAGTCCTAAGTGTTTTTTTTTCAAAAATGAGTGAATCCACTCTCAGTATGAGACACATAATTATCTTTTTATTTACAAACATGAACAAACACATACACCGGAGTTTTAAACGAAAAAGGCTCGGGTGGAAGCAACTCAACTCGAGGATCCATCCACAGGTGTAGTTTGTATAACCTTGTCAATGTAAAAATGGTTCAGGTCAGCCTGAGCAATGCAGTCCAATAAAGGGATGATTATTTTTTCTATTATGCTTTCTTCCCAGCTAAGAGTCACAAGTTGACGAGGATCCTTTTGAAATGGCAGAGACAGTCGCACCATTCACATCATTTGAGATGGGCAGCTGTTCTACCGTATTCCCACCCTCAAGACAAAGCATGAGATCACTAAGCTGCAAAATTTGAGAATAAACCAAACAGTAGTTGGAGTTGGTTTGATGTATGAATATTAATGTACGCCAAAATCAAACTCCCACAAGGGTCCTTCGCCCCCTCCAGGGAGAAGAAAAATAAGAGAAAATAAGTTTTACCTGTTTTTCTAGGTCCGTTATCCTATCATTAGTAAGTTTCAAAGTTTTTATCTCCCTGGAAAAAATACATCACCCATCAGTTTACAAACCTCTAGACCAG
This sequence comes from Astragalus membranaceus, assembly GCA_039519185.1. NCBI lineage: Eukaryota > Viridiplantae > Streptophyta > Magnoliopsida > Fabales > Fabaceae > Astragalus > Astragalus membranaceus. Next base: position 227,091,783 of record CM076846.1, on the reverse strand, counting down.
ATTGTCAATTACTTGAGTTCAAGAAATGGGAACTTATAGCATCATAATTACATCGTCTAGAAAAGGAACATCCCTAAAAATGCCAAACACGCATTAAAGCAGGAATTGCTCACATTTGGGTTTATTGGACAAGAATCATGATACTACTCCATATACCATTTTGTGAAAAACACATCACCAATGATAATGAGTAATAAAGAACAGATAAAAGCATACCTCTTTTCAATCTCAACTATCTTTGCTTTCCAAATCTCCTCATTTTTCACAAGATTCTCATTAAGCTGCAGACACAAACAATATAAACATTTGCAAGAAGATTTCAACGCAGAAGCCTATGGCATGGTTATAACTTATATATCATATTATTCTGAAAAGGAGATTCCTGACCATGGTTTCCAACTTACATCATCCAGAAATTTCTTCTCTTTGTTACATCTATCAATCTTGGACTGAATCTTCTGCTGTTTGAGATTAACAGCCTTCTGAACAGCTATGGAAATTTTTCTCTCAGTTTCTTCTTTTACTTCTTGTAATAAAGATTCAAAATACTACAATTGAAACAGATTAAGATATTTAATGCTTATACAAGCAAGAGGCAATCTTGGAAGATTCACTGCAACTGTCAAATGTTATACACTCACCAATTTTTGGTTTTCAAGTTGGGTAGCGAGCAAATCATTGTATTCGTTAACAATCTATTAAAGAAAATGAATATATTAATATAAACTATTAATAATCAAAACTCATTATTAAGATATATAAGACTAAGATTTGAGAAGGTTATTCATATAATCTTGCAACATTACAGCTTCGACTTTACTGTTAAGCATAGCTTCTCTCATGGCATTATCTTCACAGCTGCAACTTCCACATCCATTGTCTGTATGAACACAGTGAGCATTCAGCTCAACTAATTTTCCATCAGTTTTGGACTGAATAAGTCTATGAACGTAGTTGTCTCCCACGTAATCCCAGACTCGTTTCGTTTCCAATTCTAAGGAATAGCAATGCTGTGTCTCTTTCCAGTGTATTATGGCGTGTCCTCCTTTATATCTGAACCAACATGATTTTTAGAATTCCGGAAGGCACATATGTTGTGACAAAATACATTGAAAAAATGCAATGAGAGAAGGGTTGAGGAACAAAAATCTCTCACCTACCACAGCCAACAAACCCACATATAACACATATCCAAAGGTTCTCGGTGGTTTGACAAACAAAGCATATAGATTTTTCAGCTTGCTGCTGGCAATAGCGGCATACCTGAAAACATAAGCAGGGGACCAGTACCAAATACTTAATCAGCTAATAGAAATATTCAAAAACCAACCCTTGCAGGAACTATTTGTTCTCAGGCATGCTGTATAACACCCTCTGATGCATGTATACATGGAAAGACAGAGGCAGTGGAGCCACTTACAGGACAAGAAGAATCCGCCCATTTTGAAATACAGGAACAATGGAAAGAATGATTGCATATAGTTGTAAGAATTCCACTTGTGTCTTGATCTAGTCGCTCTGCAAAGTAACGAAAGCAAAATCGCCTAACAAATATTAGAAAGCTGCCTTACAAAAAAGACATTTCGGAGCAATTATTCAATATTTAGCATTTCCAATTGAACAGTTAATTTGAAAATGTTTCGCACTAACAAGACAAATAGAAACAACAACACCAACAACAATAAAGTATATCTAAAATACAAACGAAACATACATCAATAGTACATCACGAGTTGGTTTGGATAAACTTCTTTATAAGCACTTACAAGAAAAGAAATTAAACAAACTGCAATGATGATGAGTTTTCTAACCACCAGTTTCTGTGTAAGTTGAAATTAGCATATATATATATATATATATATATATATATATATTTCATTTTCCATAAGCTCTCTTACTGAAACTTCTTTGTATACATCTATAAGCTCTTCTCCATGTACATCTATAAGCTCCTAGGGGCTTTTTTAAATCGCGAAAAAGTCACAAAATAAATTTAGAAGGTAATCTAAAAAGAGCTTTAGGGTATGTTTGGGAGTGGAATTTGGGAGGGTTTTGGAGGGTTTGGTCATGTATATTTGAGATTTTTAAAAATTTAAAGAATAACACGGTTGATAATGATAAAACATTATTAATCACACTTCATTATTGTTTAGAAACATTTATATCTTCCTCAATTTAAAATTGAAAATCAAGCCCCCCCTCCTAAACCCTCCATCCAAACATACCCTAAGGCAATAAAAGGGATGTTGATGTACCAAGGCAGACTGGACATGCAGGCTGTTCAGTTGAAGTAGCACTGGATGGTTGTGCGTGTTCAATTGAGCCTGTGTACTGCACATCTAACGTGAAAAGAACACGGCATACCTCAACCTACGCATAATTAAAGAAAAAAAATAAGCAACAAAATTAATCAATAGCCAAAGAAATGCATATCAAGATTACAAAATAGGCAATTAGATAGCAAAGAAACGACCTCGAGAGATGAGAAACGGCGTCCATTGTAGTGATTGTAGAAACCGTCGGTAGAGTCTTGTTCATCGAATCGAATCAAAACACTGTAGTGATCTTCCATTCCATCCATCCTTACAATACGCATCTCCAAGATATGCTGAATAAAGGAACCGCAGAATTGGCAGAAATCTGCATACGTCATGTGATTTGGTACTCCCACAACACATGCCAGTGGCTTCCGTCCAACCTAACACGGAGAAACGAAATTGGAATTGGAATTATTGGAAAGGGGAATTACACTGAAAAATGAAAATAAGAAGAAAGAAGAGGATGGTTGTACCGGAAGAGAAGAGGGAGTTTCGTCGGAGAAGACGTGCATGAGGCCGCGGGTTTCCTCGATTCTAGGGTTTCCAGAAGAGAAATTGAACATTGAAGTGGAGAAGGAAGATGATTCGCTTTGCTCCTCCTCAGAGACTCTGCTAGAACCCCACATCGCTTCTTTCGCTCAAATACAGTTACCAACTTCCGTCTCCTTTGAACCTTTCATCAACTCCTTTTTTCCTTGTAAAAAGTACTCCCCCCCCGTCCTTCCTTCTTTTTTTTGTTATATTTTTTCTTTTTTGGTAAGAAATATACTTTTTCTTTTTCCCCATCGTGCTAATTTAATTTAATATTATATTAATTACTTATTTCTTAATTTAATATTTAATATTATATTAATTACTTATTTCTTCCCCATCGTACTATATAATGCTTATAATAGAGTGCCATATATTTATCAAAATTTTCACATTATCATGTATTTCCTATGTATATTAAGTTTTTACCTATAATACAATGGAAGGTAGACTACAGTGGTAGTATAAGTAGGATTGATTAAAAAACAATTTAGAAAACGATTACCTCATTTAAGAATATAGCTGTCCCATTCACCGACAGTACTTCAACGAGTAAAGAAGATGCACACTTCACAAATGTGTATAAGCCACAACGTATAGATGTTGTACCCTCCAAGTAACAAGAATTATTAATTAGTTCATGTCAGCCAGCAATCAACTTTAAGAAACAGTATTGGTGGTTGAAAGAAATTGTAAAACCCACCAATATCGGACACCGCTAAATTATATTTGGTGTTATTCACGACAGGAGCTGCAAGTGTCCTCCCATAGCGATCACTTAATATCGAAAGAAAAAAAATAAACCAGTAAGTGATGCACATAATAATGCAATATTGAATAAATATTCGTTAGTTTTTATAATAGATCGATACTACAAACAATGATAAAAACCATGTTTATAATTGAGGCAGTCTTGACACAGATTGAATTAAACAATGATAAAAACCAATTTGCTAACTTCCAAGAAATAATAGAGAAATATTTTCAAAAGAACTAAAGAAGCTATGTTTCCCATACTCTACAAAAACACATACCCACGATTTTAGAGCTTATTCCACAAAACACAGGGCATTTCACGTTTGCATAAAGTGTACCAGGTGCTCCAGTTACTTCAATAGCCAACCTTCAATAACCAAAAAAATTAAGAAACCCAATAAAAAGACCAAAATTTGAAAAAAGGGGAAAACAATCCAAAACTAAATAACAACTACAAACAACAATTTAGCACAAAACTCATTTCACCAATTATTTGAATAAAACTAAGTAACAAGTAAAGTTAACATTATTAGCAAAACATAAACAAATGCTGGCGATCGCAAATTTAATTAAATTTTTTGGTGAATAATAATAATTCCTTTGGAGATTGTCTGTGGCTTTATAATTGAAACCGGCGGGGGGAATAACGTGCCATTCCACGAGCTCTTTGTGAAGCCTGTTGAGGGCAATCTTTCTCAGATCTTGAACAACATGGATAGAAATTTAAACAATATTAACAGCTGAAGTGAAAAACAACACAGAAAAAGCGGTTTGATGAACTCTTAAATCAGGCCATGTAGGAAAATTTACTGCTTAAATCAGTCCCAGCTTCTACAAAAACACATACCCACGATTTTAGAGCTTATTCCACAAAACACAGGGCATTTCACGTTTGCATAAAGTGTACCAGGTGCTCCAGTTACTTCAATAGCCCACCTTCAATAACCAAAAAAATTAAGAAACCCAATCAAAAGACCAAAATTTGAAAAAAGGGGAAAACAATCCAAAACCAAATAACAACTACAAACAACAATTTAGCACAAAACTCATTTCACCAATTATTTGAATAAAACTAAGTAACAAGTAAAGTCAACATTATTAGCAAAACATAAACAAATGCCGGCGATCGCAAATTTAATTAAATTTTTTGGTGAATAATAATAATACCTTTGGAGATTGTCTGTGACTTTATGATTGAAACCGGCGGGGGAATAACGTGCCATTCCACGAGCTCTTTGTGAAGCCTGTTGAGGGTAATATTTCTCAGATCTTGAACAACATTGATAGAAATTTAAACAATATTAACAGCTGAAGTGAAAAACAACACAGAAAAAGGGGTTTGATAAACTCTTAAATCAGGCAGTGTTGTAACCTTTATGCATATCAACTACAGCTCAAAATTTCGAAATCGAGGTGTACTGACATGGTTTAGAAATGCAAAAGATCTCACCTCAAGATTGCTACAAATCGAGACCATCGCTTCACATTGTTAATATAGTAACGTCGCCGGATACTCTGAATCAGATCGTGAAGGGGACAAATTGATGTTCACTGCTTACCTAATTGAAACCTAATTCGGGAAATTGAACACCATCACTGTATCTCAAGCTTCACCAAATAACATATATAAACCACCGCTTTCCCCTAGATGTAGGGACGACGGTGGCCGGCGTACGCACGGCGGGATTCGGTTGTCTGAGTGGTCACAACGTATACGCGGTAGCCTCTCGAGCTTTGGGTTCCTCTTCTTTTTCTTTCACTTTCCTTTCTTTGTTCTAATAATTCGATATCACTTTCCTTTCATATCACATTTTCTTTCATTTTTCATCGGTTGTCTACTGACTATTATTTTAATTTTTATAAAAAATACCAAAAAAATCCTCAATGTCTTATTGAAATTTTTTGGTCAATACAATTACGTGGTAATTAACACTATTTCGGTTTGTTCATTGATATGTTTCAAGAGAAGTGCTACGAACCTTCTCCTCGCTACTTCACATAAAAAAAAACTTCTTCTCGCTACTTTCCTTCCGACATTCACTTTATTGCACCTAACGAATTATTTCGGTGTCAATAGTTTCTATAGAAGTTAATATATAATTCAATTTCTTTTAGCATACTACTTTTATTGCCATTAAAGTATTTAAATTAAATCTTTAAAATAGTTTTTATATAGAATATTGCTAAATATTTTTTGATCATTTAGTAAAATTAGATAAAATGATATACCTAAATAATATATTTTTAACAAATTAGTTATAAACAAAGTGATCTCTCCATTTCATAATAGGGACCCACTGTTCAACTAACCAACCTCCATATCCATTTAGTAAAATTCTATATATTTATGAGGTAATAAATTAGTTATAAAAAAAGGAAAATGCTTAATATGAAATGTGATTTTCAACTTGAAAGCATATATTACTATTTAGTTTACTAACATGCTAAAATAGATAGTTCTAAATATACATCTCAAATTAGACATCCATCAGACAAGTGAAGTTAAGAATCTCCTGTAATATAATTTTAAACTGATCATAATATCTAAAAGTGTATATTTTTATTGTCTATATTATGAAATCACATAATTTACTTTACCAAATAATAATTTATTTGCATTTTTCTGAAATACTAATATACCATGTATATCCACAAAGATATATAAACTATAAATTCTTTAAATTTTATTCCATTGATATAAAATTGTTTAAATAAATTATACTTATACATTACCTCTAATTTTTAAAGTTTTTTCAACAAGAAAATGTATACCCGTGCATCGCACGGGTCATGCGCACTAGTTATTATAAATATTATAATCTGAAGTGGAATGTATATGTGGCATCATTAAATGATGTGGGCATGCTACATCAGCTGCCACATCATTTAATGAGTGCCACATCAGCATTTTTTGTTTGGTAGGATTCCAACTCAGCAAAAAAAAATTGAAAAATCATTCTTTGGACCAAATGTCATTGATTTTTTAAAACAGTGGACCAAATGTCTGAGTTTTAAAATAGGGAGACCAAAACTATAAAATCCTATGTGGCATGCCACGTTAGATAAATGAGTACCATGTCAGCAATGGTTGACCAAATTTGAGAGGGGCAAAGATTTTAGAAATTGGGAAAATGGGGGACCAAAACCGTGAAAAAAATTTTGGGAGACTAAAATCATAGATAAGTCATTATAGGGTGACCAAAAGTGTAATTAAGCCTAATAAATAATTTTAAAATATAGAATACTTGTGTTAGACCATTTGTGCAAATATGAAAAGAAGAAAGGAAAACCAGCATGTCAAGTTGCCCTTTTAATCTTAACCACGGATTTTTTTTAGTCAACAAATCAATGGCTCACAAGGCCACTTTCCCACATTAGACAATTTATGTCTTTGTGCAAATGATCCGCCACCAAATGTTTAGCTGCAGTTCAAACACTCCACTGGATCAATTTTTCTACTCTGCTCCATAGTGACTATTATATGTAACACCCACCAACATCTCACTCTAACTATTCATTTATATTATGCTGTAATATTTCTATCATTGTACTACTTCTCTTAGTTTTTTGGTATATACAGGGTATCCTCTATTGCTGCATGCCCAAAACTGGATTCGAACCCAGGACTTTGGTTAAGTTGGAAGAGACCTCTACCATCTCATGCAAGTGCTCTTGGGTAACTACTTCTCTTAGTTAATACCATGTTATCGTTATTTAACCATGTATGTTATTTATTTGTGCAAAATGTGTACAACTCGGTTTTGACTACACTGCCATCCATAATTACATTATCAGCTCTTTAATTTATGTTCTTTACACTTAACTACTATGTTACTCATGCTAAAATACAGTTCAATATTTAAGTGCCATTTCTTTCACACAAAACGGTATCATGCATATAGTCATGAATATAATAAAAATTGGTAAAACATATACTATTATTCGAGTGAAAGTGTCTCCGCGGTCACTATGGTTCCATTTTTCTAAAATATTAGTAGTATATGTTTTACCAATTTGAATTACATTATCCTCAAATATTTGAATTCCCTTCAAAAATTACATTACTTCCTAAAAATGCTCCATCCAAACATAGGGTTAGAGATTTCCAATATATTAATCATTCTAAATTATTGTTAACTATTTGTGAGTTATTTCATTCACACACAACTGTATCATATATATATAACAATTAATATAGCAAAAATATCTAAAACATATACTAATAATAATATTCAAATTGTTTGTCAAAAAAAAAATAAAATAGAGTAAAGACCTATTTTAGTTACTGACAATTTCTTAATAGAACAAATTGGTCCCTGACAATTTTTTGGAACAAATAAGTCCCTGACATTTTCAAAACAGAAACAAATTAGTCCCAAGCCATCTTGAGCCCATGATAGACCACTTTTTCATATGTACATTTTTATTCATATGTACGTATCCCTAAAATTTAAACATAAATAGCTAAGTTTTTTTAAGCATTGGGGTCAATACAACATTAGACACAATAAATCATTCCCATTTAAACATAAATAGCTAAGTTTTTTTAAGCATTGGGGTCAATACAACATTAGACACAATAAATCATTCCCAACACGCATATGTTCAATTCCATCTATTTAATTCCTCACCCCGGTACGCAAAATTCTCCAATTAAGAACTCACACACATTTCTTTTAACATCGTGTGTATGTCATCTATTCTAACTAAACAACTCCACTATCCGTTAATCATATGCATACTACTCATAAAACAACAATATCTAGCCACTCAAGCCCGTGCATAGCACGGGTGAGAGTCTAGTACTTCTGTAAGACAAAATGCACCACTTCATATCATTTGAGATATGTTCGTGTCTATGTTGCGTGTGTGCCCCATAAATGTCATGGGTAAAAGTAGTTTCTAAGTTTTCAGAATGGCAATGAAAATCTTCAACCTCGGCCATTCTTGGGAGCGGCTTGGCATATGGGGGGAACTAACTTACTAATAATCCCGGGTTCAAAATTACAACCATGTCAGTTGGAAAGTACAATCATACATAGGTTGGATGTTGAAAGTTGAAACCACCATACACAAAAGCAAAACAGGTGTAAGCCAATAGGCTCTCCAATGCTTGGGAGATATTTTCAGCTTTGATAGTCATTGTGACCAATAATAAGGCCCGCAAGTTCTATAGTGTTGGTCTAAAATCACACTGCAGCAGCAGCAGGAACTTGAGATTCAACCGACTTCAGTATCTCTTCCCCGAGTTGTTTGCATCCTACCAGCTTCTGTATTAACATCAAGTTTATTCAGTAAAATATACCATTATTCACAATTGACTGGAGTCACAAGGGAGCAAATATTTAGCTTCCACGGTCATTTATTTTATCTATGCCCTCTCTTTGTATGAAGGTTTGGATGATCGGAAATATAATAAAAAAATCTGAAGTTTAATTAAAATCAACACTAGTGTCAAGATTAAGAAAGCATGCTTACTGTTCCAGCAGAATATATGTCAGCAGTCCGAAATCCCCTGTTCAAAGTGTCCAGAACTGCCGTCTCTATTCTTTCCGCGGCCTTGTCTTCTCCAAGGCCATATTTCAAAAGCATGGCAGCACTGAGAACGGTAGCAAATGGGTTTGCCTTGTCCTGTATATAAATAATTATGCAGTTTTTAAGCATGGCGGCAGAAGGATAAGGAAAAATGGAAATAGAAGATACTGACCTGTCCAGCAATATCGGGTGCAGAACCATGAATGGGTTCAAATAGCCCAGGTCCCTGATCCAATAAAAAATCAAACACAAACATTAAGGAAATTGATAATACCACATGCATATACAAAGCAATGAAAGTAGACTTGGGAAACGTGCCCATGGTATATATTATAGCTTATTATAAATATTCTTTTCATACCGAATCCCCTAGGCTTGCAGAAGGAAGCATCCCAATACTTCCGGTGATCATTGAAGCCTCATCAGATAATATATCGCCAAAAATGTTGTTTGTTACAATAGTATCGAACTGCAAAATTCAGAGTTAGATATTGTGACACGTGCATTTACATCATTAGAGCAATTTTCTTTTGTGAATATAAAGATGGGTGGTGTTAATTATTCCAAAAGCAGACCTGTTTTGGATATCGAATTAGTTGCATTGCTGCATTATCAACATACATGTGCGAGAGCTCAACATCAGGATATTCCTGTGCCAATGCCAAAACCCTTTTCCTCCAGAACATGGATGCCTGTAGAACTCAAATATAATTACAAATTAGCATGCAGGAAATGGACCTAAATTTGTCCAAAGTATCTTTGTGTCCATTTAATTAGCCAAATGCACAAGTCTTAATCAATTAGTGAGCGTGCAATTTTCACATATAAGGTTACTTGAATCCGCACGGGCCTCTATAGACTATACAATATCCGTTAGTCAATTCTTGATTTTTTTGTACTGGTACATCAGGACCAACTAATGGCTATCACAGCACATAATGACCAACATTATTCCCGAGGCATAAGCAAGACATCTACAACGATTTTAATCAAATTTAGTGAAGTTTTTATTGAATTGATGGCAGTGGCTAATTAATAGTATCAAGATCAACAAGATGAAAAGCACCTAAGTGTTTGGGGAACCCTCTCTTAAAAGCTAGTTGTGAAGTGGGGAGAAGAACCAAGACACTTAAGTAATCCACTGAGCATCCCATACTATTTGATGTGAGACTTGGGCACCTTGTAAATCCCCAAGTTCCTATGATAGCATCGCCCCTGAGAGTAGGCAACTCAGCGGCCGCACTCTTTGACGCTTTACTCGGCCTCTCCGGTAAGCTCCTCCGTAGATAGCCCTCTCTAAGACATCGACACCAAGCTCTAGTACCCAGTGATAAGCATCTAAGAGCCCGGAGAACCCTCTCTTAAAAGCTAGCTGTTAAGAAGGGAGAACCAATTCACTTAAGTACTCTATTGAACATCCCATACTACTCGATGTGGAACTTAGTCACCCCATAATACCCAAGTTCCTATCACAAGGCTTGCTAGAAAATGGATCTAAGATATTCCCACAATGGGTTAGTTATCATTGAAACAATCATGTATAAATTATAATTAAGCAAGATATTAAAATTATATTATATCGAACCTTTCATATTATGCTTAAGATTAGATGCCATCGGATCTCAGAACCAGGTGGTTTATGAAGTAAAAAAAAAATCAATATCCAAGCTAACAGCTAGCCTATTTACATGCATGTGAATCTTTCTATCGTGCACAAGCAACTTACTTCCTGCATAATACAAAAACCTGTTTAAGCTAACTTTAACTTTTCTTTGAAACCCTAAACCTTCTTCCCATTCCCGTTTGCTTGTACACCCAAAAGCATGTTATGCTTTATTTTCCTCTTTCGCTATCTTCCCATCTCTGCCTCACTCTCTTTCAACCGTGTTTTTGGTGATTGAATCTATACCAACACAGACTTCATCTTCGGCATAACAGCTTCCACTACTAAATCTGCAAGTCTAAATAACACAGACTTCATATTCATCAAAGTCGCCACACAATAAACTATCAGCCTTCCCTTCATCAAACTTCAAAATAAAGATTCATTTTTCTGGGTTTGAAATGGAATTGATTACTTGGCTGAGCAATCGATTCAAATTGTTCCACTCGATTGCATTTTCATGAAGAGGAGTGGGAAATACTATAAAACTAATAAAGTTAGAGGTTTAAGTTGTAATTGTTCCCCTTTTGTATTGTGCACAAAGTATTACACTTTTGCACTATATATCGATGCCGCCATAGTTTTTTCTCTCTCTCTTTTTACACATTCATATTATCAGCTTCATACCAAATAAGAAAACTCCTCACAAAAATAGGTCAAGAGAAATTTGCATTTCTAGGTGATATAAAAACATTAATAAAATGAGTGTAACAACATTTTTATACTAAGGTTATCTCATAAGGTCTTCAGACAACCCAATCTAAAAAGAATGTTAACATGGGAAAACAAAAAAGAGCTATTTTCCTTGTGGTGTGATTGAACCGTCTCAATTTCAAGTTCAAGCAAATCAAGGCATGCAGCTCAGATCTAATGTTAGAAAATGTAAATTAGCACCAATATTCTCAGTACATCAAACAAGGCCAGACTCATTGGAAAGCAATCTGCTATGAATTGTTTTACTATACAATGTACACATACCATACATTGGCAAAAACTTCACAAAATTCCAGAGTAAGTTTCATAGCTTAATCCAGAAATGAGTACCTCTAGTACATTGGCTTTGTCAACAGAGCAAAGTTTCCCACGACGCTTCTGAGCAATCTTAAATGCAAAATGAGCTATGCGATCAATCTGGTATACAAATTATCACTAATCAGAGAATCATAAATCCAGAGATAATATAGAAATAGTTCCAGAGACAAGAAAGAAACAACTCGCAGAAAAAGAGCAAAAGCTCCTTATGAGGAAAAGAAAAATGTTGACCTGCATATAGTATATTCCCCTATCCTTCTTCCTAGACAATGTTAACTCTATTTAAATAATTTCAAAAAGTAAAGATCTTGTGCAAACCCCACAATCTGCCACTACAATCTTTTGTCAAATTTGAGATATTTTTCATTATTAGCCTTATTCAATCAATCACTTGGAATCAATGCCTTACAAAAACTGAACTCAAATCCTTCACATGAATCCTATTTCACAGAAAGAAATGTCAAAAGCCTTCATTGTTGAAATCATATCTTTTTACAGCTCACTCTTTGGCATGCATTTTTTTTATTTGAAGTACAGGACCATGCTGTAATAGCAAGATACCTCATGAGCAGCATAAACCTCTGTGTTAAAGCCAATCTCTTCACCATGTTCATTGGTTCCAAAGCCCCTGGGTTTTCCAAAATATATACCTGAATAACAAACAGAACAGCAACAAGACTCGTCAAGCGAAATAGCAGCTCATATTCACAGTCAAAGGAAATGAATGAAAACTCAATTTAATATTTAATATATTAAAGGAACAAATGAGACATTGTGACTTTCTTCTCTTGAAAACAAAAGATTCACTGTACTGAGTACTGATTACTAAAATGAGAATAAGAAGACACAGACCTCCAGTTAGCTCCCTCACAACCATGAGGTCAACCCCCTCAGCAATCTCTCTTTTCAAAGTTGAAGCATCCACTAACTACAGTAGAATTAACACAAATTAAAAACACGCTAGAGACAGATCATAAAATATTGATTAAAAAGAAACTTGTAAGGAAATAAATAAAAAAAACTCTAACCATTCTGTTACCATATCCTAAAGTCTATGATGTCCAACATTTTTCCCTCAAATGTAGTAGGAGAAAGTTGCTACCTGAGGGAAGACGGTTGCCGGTCTCAGATTTGCAAATACTTGAAGCCCTTCTCGTAGCTGAAGCAAGCCTGTCTCTGGCTTCAGATGTTTCTCGTTTTTATCCCATTTATAGCTTTTAGTAATTAAACAATTAAAAAAATGATTACAAGGAACGCAAAAGAAAATAAGAGAATGTGAAATGGGTAAGGTAAGGTAAAGTAAGCACCCTCCAATGGCACCAAGGAGAACAGCATCAGATTGCTTTGCAATAGAAAGGGTCTCTTCAGGTAAAGGAACTCCAGTGGCATCAAGCGCAGCTCCACCCAAAGGCATCTCTCGGAATTCGAGTTTGATCCCTGATTAACAAAGAGGGAGATAGAGAAGTAAGTAGGAAGTTGAAAATCATCCGGAAATTGGAGGCAATGTTGGAAAGAAAGATACCGTGGAGAGATCCGGTGAGGAGAAGAACATCTTTGGCGACGGAGACAACTTCGGGGCCGATGCCATCGCCGGGAAGGAGAGTGATGGAGTAAGACCGTTTCGAAGAAGGGGTGGCGGCGGAACACGTACATCTCAGGGAAGTTGATCTCGTTCTCGGCGACCGAAACTGAAAGGGTCTTGCGTGGAGGGATTGCAGTTGTATACAAGCCGCCATTTTGGTTTCTTTTGTGATTTGGTAATTGGTTAGTACACAACACACTGCAACTGAAATGAGTCTTCCTTCTTCTTATTCCCTTTCGATTGATTGATTGATTGCAAATGAAATGAGTCTTCCTTGTTCCTGCGACAACAACTTTCCAACTTCACTTCTCGTCAAGGAAAAAAACTTTCGTACTTCACTCGCGTTTCCTTTTCCTTACACGGTGTTTGGTTGGGTAAGGGAAATCGAGAGAAAGAAAGACCCAAAAGTTTTTTTTAGACATCAAGACACAAAACTTTTAAACAATATAAAATGGTTTGAAAATGATCAAAATGATTCTATCTCTCTCCAAATAGAGAGTTCTATTTCTTGAAGAGTGGAGAGGATCTTGACCCAAATTGAGGGAAAGAGATCACGGCAAAGAGAGTAATTTTGGTTGCTTTATCTTTTACAAGAATGAGGATAAAAGTGGACTAGATGCTATGCTAGTTTGTATGAGTGATTTTAGGCTTCTTTGGAAAAGAAATATTAGATAAATATATAAGAGATAAACACAAAATAGATAAAAAGCAATACGCGTTTCTAGTTCCAAAGGCACCGAGTCATTTCTCATGGGGGGAATCTCCATGGCTTCAATTTACCCATGTTACAAAAACAATGGCTAACTCAATTATTAGGCAATCCAAACCCTTGTTTTAGGCCCTAAATGAAAACTTTTTGTATTCGTAATTATGCTTCCAAAAAAGTAGTAGGCAATCCGAACCCTTGTTTTAGGCCCTAAATGAAAACTTTTTGTATTCGTAATTAGGCTTCCAAAAAAGTAGATTGTATTACTAAACGAGTTAAATAAATATTTTAAGTCTGGATTTGTGAAACTTGATATCCTTGGCTCGAACACAGACAAGTCACTAAATTATAATTTTCTTTGGTTCACCGTACACGATAAAAAACTACTTTATCAGAATCAAAAAACGCATGTTCTGAAGTTGAGTGAAAGGACTACTCACTACACCAATCTAGAATAATTTTAGTGCCACAATAAAGATTTAAGAGATTTTAAAAAACATAAGTTGTTTTGCGTTTTTCCAACATAATAATAATCGCTTTTAAAAAAAGGTCATACAATTGAAATGATTCTTAAGATAAATTACTTAGAACATATCCTCATTTGAACAATTTTTAGATTATTTTCAATTTCTCCTTTTTGAAAAACTATGACATGTAAATGGAAAACGTCTAAAAGTGATTGTTTTTAAAAAATCCATAAGAAACAACTAACAATGGGGATTATTTTGGATTAGGAGTAATGAGATTTTAGTCGAGGAAGGGAGGTGGAAAAATAAAATGGGACGTGCTTTTAACAATTTCCGAAGTGAGAAGGAAAAACATAGGGCTGGCGGCCCATATTGACAGGTCTGGTGCGATACTGATACGGCCATGGAGGGAAAGCAATGTAACGAACCCCGCCTCCCTCCATCAGCCGCCAGTCAGAAGAGAAACAATGCGGTTGCCGTTTCTGGTTTCATCTTCAACTCGCCTCCTTCGATTTCGTCTCCAATCCTCTTATTATTACTGTAAATTCTCCACAACTCCCATTCCAGTAACAGACCCCATTGTCGATCACACAACCGTTCACGAAACACTGACATCCTTCAACAACGACTGGAAACGCGCATTAGAATTCTTCAATTGGGTAGAAACCGAATTCAACTACCAACACTCCACCGACAACTTCAACCTCATCATCGACATCCTAGCCAAAGTTTTCGAATTCCAACTATGTTGGGACTTAATTCACCGAATGCGCAAAAACCCTCATTCTTTCCCCAATCACACAACCTTCCGTGTCATGTTCAAACGTTACATCTCAGCTCGCGCCGTCGACGATGCCGTTATCACCTTCGAACGTCTCAGTGACTTTAACCTAAAAGACGAAACCTCTTTCTCTAACCTCATTGACGCTCTCTGTGAATATAAACATGTCCTTGAAGCTCAAGACTTGCTTTTTGGTAACCAAAAGACTCTAACTTTGAATTGGAATCTTGATGGGGTTGAGAGTAATACTAAACTCTGTAACATGGTTCTTCGTGGTTGGTTCAAATTGCAATGGTGGAGTAAGTGTTGGGAGTTTTGGGATGAGATGGATAGAAAAGGAGTTCAAAAGGATCTTCACTCTTATTCAATTTACATGGATATTTTGTCTAAAAGTGGGAAACCTTGGAAGGCTGTGAAACTTTTTAAGGAGATGAAGAGAAAAGGTATTGAATTAGATGTGGTTGCTTACAATATTGTGATTAGAGCTATTGGTCTTTCAGAAGGTGTTGATTTCTCAATTAATCTCTTTCTTGAAATGAAGGAGAAAGGTTTAAAACCCACTACTGTTACTTATAATACCATTATGAGGCTTTTGTGTGATAGTTATAGAATTAAGGAGGCACTTGCATTGCTTCGTAGTATGCCTCATAATGGTTGTCCACCTAATGCTTTTTCTTATCATTGTTTTTTTAATTCCCTTGAGAAGCCTAAGCTTATAATTGACTTGTTTGATGCCATGATTGAAAGTGGGGTTCGTCCTAAGATGGACACATATATCATGCTTCTTAAGAAATTTGGGAGGTGGGGATTTCTTAGACTGGTTTTTCTGGTTTGGAATAAAATGGAAGAACTTGGATGTAGTCCTGATGCAGCTGCTTACAATGCTTTGATAGATGCTCTTGTAGAGAAAGGGTTGATAGATTTGGCTAGGAAATATGATGAAGAGATGTTAGCTAAAGGACTTTCACCCAAGCCGAGGAAAGAGTTGGGGACAAAGTTTTTGGGAGGAGAATCTGTTGATGAATGTGAGTAGAATGTGGGCAGTATATGAGAAATCTTTATTTACATATTTAGACTCACCAATATTGATCTATTTTGAAGTAACCACTTTTTGAGTCCTAACAAATCATTGCTTTTCTACTCCATGGGTAAACTCAATTAGAATAGTGCTATAAAATCATCACATCATCAACTACCATATGAGTATGACCACCTATCCCTATAGCAATTTCGGTCACTGTATTGCTGAGGAAGGTACCTTGGCTACCTTGACATTTCAAGACACAATGTTTGAGAGCTTATCATTACTTCGTTAGGCCAAACCGAAGATATGGTTATTAGGGAGATCCAGCTTTATTTCCTTGTTATGGCAATGCATCAGCCCTGTATCTATAATGTGCAATGGGAGGGTCTGAAGGGCTTAGCTGTGCATTTGGCGAACCGCCAAGCCGGGCTGTCAAGCACCTTTGATGTGCAGATGGGGGTTCAAGGGTGGTTGCTGGTCTCCCATAACCGCAACATGCAACAATCATCAACTGCAGAAGCGACAGAGTTGTTGGCTTCAGTAAGTATTTCAAGTGCTAACTGGGATTAAACAAGGAATGCATTTGGTTCACAACATTGGCTCACTTAATTTTTTATTGTATTAATGAATTCGCTGTCTGTTTTTGCAGAACATCCCCCCCCCCCCTCTCATTTGTCTCTTTTTTTTATTGAAAACCAATACAATTTTCTGCAGAATCAGGATCAGTTTAGTCCTCATCGATCTCAGACAGTTTTTGTTAGCCTTCTGCTAACAATGCCACCGATACAAAAACTTAGAGGGGCTGGGACGGTGGCCAGTAGATCCTCTAAGTGTTATTTTATTGATAGAATAGGAAAAAAAAAGTACACAGATGCCACTAGGCACCTCCACTGATATCTAATCAGCAACTAGGATAACTGTCAATGAATGCCCTTCACCACTACCTGATCCCCCTTTATATAACAAGGGAATAGAGCCTAACTAACTATGAACTGAAATAACTAACTATAACTACTAACAGAATTATAACTACTCAGAACAGAATATAGTTAATATAATTACATAGTACGTCATTTAAGAGGTCTAACAGTTTTATACTGTGTAATATGGCATATCTTATTATGCAAGTGTCTGGATCTATTGAATGATGTGATATTATTTTTGAAATCATGTATATCAAATTTTTTAATGGCCCGTGTGATACAGACCCAAAAAACAAAGGTGCCTGTGAGTTTGGAATTTACTACCATTTTCTTGGAGAAAAATGCTAGATGTTACCGGAGATTTTTTCAAAAAAGAGAAGAATACTTTGTGGCAACACGTAATACTCACAAATTATAACTATCCACTTTTCTTTGTATTGTTGATTGGTCAATTACCCTATATTTATGCATTCTTTTCCTTCTTAAAAAATGGAATGAATAAAACAAAAACTAGGTGCATGATCTCATGTTTTTTAAATTTCTCTAAAATACAAAGAAAAAAATGGGTGTGGGTCTATCATTTAGAATCCTTTTTAAAAAGAGAAGAAACAAAACAAAATTCGGTTTGACTCTCGGATTTTTGAACTTCTCTAAAAAAGGCAATATACAAAAAATTTAGGTTGAGTTTATCGTTTTGAGTACTTTTTTAAAATGTAAGACCCTGTGAAGTGATTTTCTGTTTGAAAAGTTTCAAAAACTAAAACTAGTTTCTATTTTGAGATTTAAAATTTTTAAAAACCAAAACCAGATTAAGTTATTAAAAACTCACAACCACCCCAATCGGAAGCTAAGGTACCAAACAAAATTTTGTTGCAAGTCTAACGTTTTTGGGACCACTCTCAAAAGGTAAGGAACAACAATTGGGTATAGGTCAACAGCTCAAAACCTTTTTTTTTTTTTTTTTTTTGGTCAGAGAAAAAATGGAGTGAGTCTCACACGGCTTTCGTTTCTTGTCCACCCCAAGAATAGAACTGCTTTGCGTGTGAGACTCACTCATTTTTAAAAAAATGGAGTGAGTCTCACACGCACTCAACTTTCATTTTGTTCATCCTTTTTAAAAAAAGGTTTTAAAAAAAAAATCATAGTTTAATATTTTCTACTATACTATATTAATAATGAGTTTAATTGCTACACATTTACAATCACAACCAATAACAATTAATGGTAAATTGACATATAAGGTGGTTAGGCTATCTTTCTTTTAATGATGCGTCAACTTGTAATTGATAGATGGTGAAAACACCTATTCACCTATTGTGACAAATATGTAATAGTAATCTGGATCTACAAATCTTGGATTCCCCTGAACCTGATTTGTTAGGCTTGTTTCATAAAGATGTCCTAATTATCTAGTGTACTTTTCTTTTTCTTCTTGATCTATTTAACAAAGAAAAGCAGCTTTACGGTTGATTCACCCATGAACTATTGAATTTAGTAATTAACACATGATAACAAGTTTATGATAATATGCAATTTATATTATGACCCTTCATAAGTAAGTGTTAAATATTTATATTTATAAAAATTGCAAATGATACCCTAAAAAAGTTGGAAAGCTTATATATTGTATTGGATGGCGTGTCTCCTATTGGTACTCACTAGTCAAGGACTTTTTTTTTTTGGTCAAAAAGTATTGGCTTTCATTACTGAAGAGGGCGAAGCCCTACCAAAAGAAACAAACAGATCCACAAAAACAAAAAAAACAAGTGACCCGGCCCAACAAGGACCGGAGACACACACCACAGAAAAAGAAACTAAACAAACAAAAGGGGCAAAAATCCCCAACAACAAAAGAAAATAGAACGACGAAACAAAACCCAAAATGGCAACAAAGCAACTAGCTTCGTCCATTCGATACCCAAAATGGCAACAAAGCAACTAGCTTCGTCCATTCGATACCCTCTAACCATCCAAATGGAAATACTGTAAACAATCAACAACATGGCTTGAAGAACCAAAATTGTGACAGCCTCCAGCAATTTAAGCAAGGATGAGGAAGTAACGGGTATCAAAATCAACAAGGAAATACAAAACCCTAACCAGAAGCTCAGAGAAATTACAAAACGAAGAAACTACTAGTCAAGGACTAAGCAGTTAGTTTTATATATACTCAGTACAATCACAAAACCTGAACCACCAAATGCATTTAGTTATAATCTAAGCCCTTAAATAATTTACATATAAAAATTAAAATAAAAACATGAAGAGGGAGACTGGCACTGATTTTGTAACGACACTGATTGTACATAAAACGGGTAAAGATCCTCTCAATTTCCTAAAAGAAATTGAGGGTCAATTACCAAAGGTTTTGATATATTAATGCTCCTAAATGTAAAATATATGTCATATATTTAAGTGATGCGTATTTTTATACATCTGAAACTTTAGTAATTGACGCTCAACTTCTTTTAGGAAATTGAGAGGATCTTTACCCCTGTGTTTAGACTTCCAGACCATCAATGACAGACATCAAACATGTTCAAAGGTTGAACATGTATCTCACTCTCAAGTTCTAACACCAGATAAATGGGTATTCATAGTTTTTGAAACATGCGAAATTATTTTAGGCGTATATGTAATGTAATGGGAATAAAATAGGGACCAATTTAAAATTTTTCGACTCTCATCCAAAGAAATCAACTATCCAAGTAAAAAGCTTATAAAATCGGGTGCATCTATTATTAATACGGACCCTCCAAAAATAATCTAAAGGTGGACTTTTACGATTTTTAGTAAGTTTTGATAAAATATTATTATTTTTCATTTTTTATTATGGATTTAATTTTTATACACAGTATTTGTATAAGTTGTTTACACTATCTACGATTTAAAGGCTGACACATCATCAAAAAAAGATTGGTCAGTTAATAACCACCAATTAGTCAATTGATAACCAACCACTCCATGAATTGTGATTGGTGGTGGTTGTAAAAGCCTATACACATATGGTGTATAGAAATTAAACTCTTTTATTATTATAAAATTTATTTATTTTACTAAAAATAGTATAGATCCACTTTAGACTTTTTTTAAGAAGTCAATATTAGATGCATCCTATAAAATCGTCCCTCAAGAAAAGGTCTTATAAAATCTTGGACGTTTATTTTTTAACTGATAAATTTGACGGTAAATGCATGCATGTGATAACAGTTTTTTTTGTCGACCTTAGAGACGAGACGTCCCATATTTTTTTTCCATTAAACCCCGTACCCCATATTTAATTTTAACCCAAAAATACCCCTTTCATTTTTACCAAAATCTGATCAGGCCCCACAAAATTGTAAGATTCCCAGAAATATCTAAAAAAAAGGTATTTCCGGAAATATTATCAGTTCAAATTTCCGGAAATAGGGTATTTCCGGAATACAAGTTATGCTTCCGGAAATACCCACTGTTAGGTATTTCCGGAAATTCAAATTTTTAACCTTCCAGAAATACCTTTTTTGACGTATTTCCGGAAAGTTTTATTTTTTAAACTTCCGGAAATACCGTTGTTTAACGTATTTTCGAAAATTGAATTTTTAGCTTTTTTTACCAATATGGCTACGACAGATGGCAGGGGCCCTTTTATGGATTTATCGGATGCGTTTACCACATCACAGGTTTTTCCTACTCGGGATATTGTTACCCGTTGGGCTAGAGATATCGGAAAAGCCAACGGGGTAATTGTCATTATTATTCGATCCGAGTCGAGTGAGAATGGTAAAGGGAAGAAAAATAAGATAGTTTTTGGTTGTGATAGGCATGGGAGATATAGTGGAGTAGATGTTGGGTGTTCTCGTAGACACAAGACCTCAAAAAGGTGTGGTTGTCCGTTTAGATTGAAAGATAAACCACTCGATCCTCCTAGTCTTTATTGGAAGGTCAAAGTTATGTGTGAAATTCACAACCATGAGCCTCTTAAGACTATCCTTGAAGCAGTAATATTTGGTAAGTTCAACAAGGAGGAGCAGTTAGCAGTTGAGGAGCATATGTGGTTGGGAGTGAAAGCAGCAAAAAGTTTAGCGTCAATAAAGAGGAGATTTACCAACAATTTGAGTAACATTTCACAACTGTATAGAACCCGCAATAGTCTCCGGAAGGGAAAGAGATGAAGTAGGACTGAGATGCGGGAGCTTCTGACACTGATTCAGTCTCATCATTATATTTGTTGGACCAGACGGCTTGAAGGAACTGATATTGTTGAGGAGATCATGTGGTCACACCCTGATAGTATCAAGTTATTGAGGATGTTTCCTAATGTTTTGATTATGGACTGCACCTTCAAGACCAACAAATATGCATTGCCTCTACTTGAGATTGTTGGTGTCACTTCTACTGAGTTGACATTTTTTGTTGCATTTGCTTACTTGTGTCACGAGAGATATGATGACTACACATGAGTTTTGCAGAGCCTAAAAGATTTGATGGTATTAGATATCCCACTTCCTCAGGTTATGCTATCAATGTTGTGTTTCCCGAAGCAGTTAATTTGCTTTGTCGGTATCACATTAACAACAATGTGAATGCTAAAATTAAGAAGGCTGTCAAGGGAGATAGGGTGAAGTCAGTGATGAGTCTTTGGCATGCAATAGTTGACTCTGTATTTGAGGATGAATTTTACGAGAATTTGCATGATTTTGAACAATCATGTGCTGATATACTCCAGCTTATCAAATATGTGACAAGTATTGGCTGTATCCTCACAGGGAAAGATTTTGTGGATCGTGGGCGGATAAAGTGAAACACTATGTGTAGCGACCGAAAAATCCAAGTGAGGATTCTTCGAAGGTTCTAAATGAAGCCGCCACCAAAGTTTAGTTTAAGGGCAAACATTGGAAAATCCCTTTGGTTGGATAAGGGTCCTTGAGACCAGATTTGGGTTCGGGAGTCGGTTATGCGTGGGGAAGGTATTAGCACCCCACGACATCCTTCCTAATGAAGGTTACCTTCTAAATAGTTGTATGAAAATGATGTTAATTTTGAAAATCTTTATTTTACCCCTTTTATTGTGAATTGAAAGAAATTAAAAGAAAGAAAAGACCTGATATTTTTGAATTAAGAAATTATTTAGGAAAAGACTAAAAAATGTTTTTTTATTAGCGCACTTGACAGAGGTGGGCCCGCCCTCTGTCCTACGTATCTCTGGGTAGATAATCAAAGCCTACGTAGTTCTTGGGTAGAAAAAGTTTGGTTTGTTTGTGTTTTTTAATTTAGGGATTTTAGGACTTGTGATCCGTATAGTTCATTTATCCTAAAACGATGACTAACCCGGCCGTACGGCCGACTTAATCCCCTGTTTTTTAAAATTTGTTTTTTGTTTGAAAGAAATGCTTGTGTGTTTGTATTTTTTAGTTAAGAAATTATTTCTTTTAAATAGGGATTTTAGGACCTGATCCGTACGGTTCATTCGTGGTCCTAAAAAGCTGACTAACCCGATCGTACGACCTACTTAATCCCCAATTTTGTTTTTTTGAAAATATTTATTTATTTATGAGAGGAAAATGAATATTTTGTTTTTTCTGTTTTTAATTTGAACGAAAAGTTAACAAAGAAGAAAAAATGAAAAGTGCAACTAGTGAAAAATATTTATGATTAATATTTAAAAATAAACAAATTAAAAGAAAAATAAAAATAAAAAAGGGAGGGGGAGAGAGAGAGCGAGAGCTTCGCTTGGAAAGGGAGAGAATGCGTTCAGTGTTCTTGTTGAATCACTGTGGTGTGTTTTTCACCGTGGATAGGGCCTCCTTTTATAGGTGAAGGGTTAGGTGAAGAGACTTCCTAGACAAGTTAACTTTCTGGGCAAGTCGACTTGCTGGGCAAGCAGCTTGTTGGACTGAAGGTTAATGCTACTGACACCCCCTTTTTTATTATTTTTGTTCTTCTATTTTTTTATTTTTATGTAATTTTATTTTTGTTTTGGTGATAATGTAAATAAAAGACTGATTTTTTAAATTAGAGAAAATGTTATTTTAAAAAGACAAATCTAGAAAAATGACAAGCTGGGCCAAGGCCCAAACGAGAAAGGGGAGAAAGGGGAACAGATCTGGTTTTTTTAGGGTTCCATGGTTGTGGAGAAAGGGGAACAGATCTGGTTTCAGATCTGGTTTTTTAGGTTTCAGTTCTGGTTTTGGAGAACGAGAGAGAGAGAGAGAGGTGGAGATAACTGAGTTTTCAGATCTGGTTTCAGATATGGTTGTGCGGTGGTTGTGCTTCGCGAGGTGAGAGAGGGGGTGAACGGAGGGGGAAAGAGAGAGGAGGAGAAGAAACGGTGAAGATGAGAGAGATGAAGAAGCAATTTTTTATTAAAGAGAATAAATAAAAAATAATGACATGACTGTCCCAGTCAACATAAAAAAAATTAGAAAAAAAAAAGCTAACTCAGATATCTGTTAGCCACATAGACGTTTTTGTAACGCCTGGCTAACAGAAGGACTGAAAGCAAAAAAGTGAATTTCGTAAGGTGTTTTTTTAAAAAAAAATTGTAGGGGGTAAAAGCAAAACACCCCTATTTGCAGGGTGTAAAAACGTATTTAAACCTATTAATTGATTTGATTTGATATTCTCAAAAAAATTTATCTGATTTATTGTCAAAAAAAAAATTAACTGATTTGATGATATTTACAAAAATTGATTGCCTTTATAAGGGGTTTTTTTTTTATACCCCCATCAGCTTCCATGTACCCCCACCCAAAAACGTTATTCCAAAAATACCCCTGACATAAATTACAAAAATTGACTTTTGGAAGATTCTCTGGTGGGGGACCACTTAATCTGGAAATCGGATTTACCTAAATGGAAGGTAAATCCGATTAGCTTTAAATACGACGCATAAGTCAAATCGGATCTATCAAAATGACAGATAAATCCGATTTGACAATTTAATTCTGAACATAAGGCGAAATATTAACAAATCGGATTTAGCTAAATCCGATGCGCAATCGGATTTACCTAAATCCGCCTTTATTGTTTAACAAATCGGATATACCTGGATGAAGGTATATCCGATTTGTAAAAATTAGAAAGCGGATTTACGTTTGAAGTCACCTAAATCCGCTTTGTTTTTTTTTTTAATTATTTACTTTATAACTGTTGTTCTATTTTGAAACAGGTATTGTGAATACAGAGTCGCAGGTCGTTCCTTTCGTGGTAGACACTACAGATGCATTCTGGACAGAGAGGGTATATTTTTGAAACCAATTTTCTTAATTAAAGTTTGGTAGATATTTTATTAATTAAGTTCGCAACATTTATCTATTTCTTCTATTTTGTAGATTTTTTCTACACGCCAGGATGTTGAAGAGTGGGCTAACGCGGTTGGGAGGCGTATTGGAGTTGTGGTTATCATCGTAAGATCTGACAAAGCTGGAGGTAAAAGGGGTTCTAGAGATAAGATTATATTTGGTTGCGAGAAGCAAGGGAAGTGGTCTAATGATTCTAGAGTTTTCGGGTCTAAAAGAAGAAGCTGTCCGTTTACATTGAGAGCTACTTGTACAATACGTCATGGGGGTTGGCGTGTTAGTGTTAGGTGTGGTCTTCACACACATCAGTTGCTTACTACCCCGGTTGGGTCGACAGCTTTTGGTCGTTTAACTAAGCCGCAGAAAGCTATTGTTAATGAGCACACTGATTTGAATGTTGCCTCGAAAGATTGTCTTACTGCTTTGAAGAACCATTATCCGGACAACGTCACTTCTCTTCCTCAAATATATAGGCAGCGTTACGCCTATAGGTCTTCTAAGAGGGGTCCTAGAACGGACATTCAAGAGCTTTTGAGATTGATTGACACGCAAAGTTATTTATGTTGGAGCAGAAAATTTGAGGGTTCCGATGTGGTCAGTGACATCATGTGGGCGCATCCCACTTCTATTAAGTTATTCCGGTTGTTTCCAAAGGTTCTTATTCTTGACACCACCTACAAGACCAACAAATACAATCTACCTCTATTGGAGATTGTAGGTGTCACTTCAAGTGGAAGGGCGACGAGCGAGAGATAACTCGTATAGTTTATCGGAAAAAGGATTGGGCTGATGGACGTGTGCTCTGCTCTACAATGGATATCAAGAACGACGGTGACGTCCAAACAATGATGTCCATTCATGTTATGTTTAAGTGGCACGGTTATCTGCATTTGCACGTCGAAACGACACGGACCGTCGCTGAGATCCTTCGTCGTTTCACTCCACCAGCTCATTAGTTGCTCTCATTTTATCGTCCAAACAATGGGTCTTTTATATTTTATTGTTATTTAATTGGTTATTGTAGTTGGTTATGTTTTATCTTTTATCGCATGAATATAATTGGTTATGTTTTATCTTTTATCGCATGAATATAATTGGTTATGTTTTATCTTTTATCGCACTAATAATCAAGTAATGTGAAAATAGTTCAAACATAAACAAAAAATACTAATAATCAAGTAATGTGAAAATAGTTCAAACATAAACACAAAAAATACACAAAACCCCCTAGTGACGACGCCCCGGTGGTAGCCTATCCAGTAATCGGTGGAGGCGAGCGTATGTCTGACTACCCATTCTAATGTCTCCGCTCCCAAGCCCCCTCCGAATCTCGTCCCCCACAATCTGTAGCAAATCGTGCTGTACTGGTGGTGCAGCTGGCTGCACTGGTGGTGGTGGTGGTGATGAAACCGGTAAGAGTCTAGGAATAGATGCTCTCACATACCAATGTATGTAGTCCGGAGCAACCTGACCCAACTCCTCAGCAGCATAAGTAGCACGCAAAACGTCCTGCACCACAGGCATATAATGTGCAATCCGAAAAATACAGTCTGCATGGCTCGGACGATCGGTAAGAGGGTGACGTGGGATGACCTGCACGTACCCAAACTGTCTGAGGCACCTATCGGGCATGTAGGGAACAGTGATGTCTCCCCAGCTGATGTGGCCCATGTATAATGAGACCATGTGAAAGTCTCTATCCTCCTCCCGGTGCTCCTCAAACGGTCACCAGCAGACATCATCCGAGGTAAGTGCATCAATCCTCTGCCTGTATACCCCCAGCTTCACTCCATCTGTCTTCTTCTTCCTCCAACGCCCACACAGTGCTCCAGTCCGCAATCCACTCCTCCTCTCCACCAGCTGAGGGAAATACCATAAAATCCGGCTCTGAAAAAAAGAAGAAGATAACTTAAAAACTGTTTAACAGAAATTTAACCAAACTCGGAAAAGATAACTTAAAATTATTACCTGTAAGAGGGTCGCATACCCTCCTAACTGATGCGCCTGATCCAAGCAGGAGTAGTTCAACTGGTCATACATGAAAGCAAGCCCTGCTGCCCCCCATGCATATGATCCCACTCCAGCTTCACTGACATCCTCAAGTAGCAGCAGCCACTTAGCCTCAGCCCTGTCGCCGGTCTTGACCGTGAAGATGGGCCAGCTCAGAATCAGAAGGATAAAGGCCCTGACAGCATGACGCATGTCATCCTCTATGGACCCTCTAGTAACAATTTCCTGCAGCCACTCAAAACGGTAATACGGGCCAGATGAAGCTCGACACTCCAGCCCCGCCTCCTGTATAGTCACACCTAGATAAACATGTGCTAAGTGGATGGCCTGATCAGTGGTGACCGAGGTAGGTGGGGCTCTGAAGTAGTTCCCCGTAATGGGTAGATGCAGCAAACAGGAGACATCATCCAAAGTAATCGTCATTTCACCAAAAGGTAGGTGAAATGACGATGTCTCTGAGTGCCACCTCTCAACAAAAGCAGACATCAGCTCATGGTCCACCTTTGTGTGCCCGGTCGAGACGAGGGGGGCTAATCTAGAACCTGTGATAAACTCCCATAACTGGTGGTTTTGGGAAAACCCAAGCAGTCTCTGAGCCATCTTGTTACCATGGTTGGTAACCTTCAATTTACGCTCATATGTCTGCATTATAAAAAAATAAAAAAATAAGGCTATGTAAAAAAAATTAAACTAAGAAGGCTACGTAAATAAATAAAACTTATCGGGTCTCTCAATATAATAGAACAGACATGAGATCCTAGTCCAGTGAATAGCTCATGCTGCTGAGGCTGATGATAGGGCTCCTCCTGGTACTGCTGCTGCTGATACTGGTGCTGATAATACTCCTGCTCAGCCATAGAATGACCCTCAGACATAGAATGCTCATCAAGAGGATGCCCCTGCTGGCCCTTCTCATACTGATAGTCCGGGGCCTCCTCCACCTGCTGATACTGCTGCTGTCGCCTATGGCAGGCAGACGCATGTCCCGCAATCCTGTGGCGGGTGCGTGTACTCGGAGCACCTGGCGATGCCCGAGACGAAGACTCCCCTCGATATCTGTTTGACACTGAAAAAACAAATTTTTAAAAAAATAAAAATCAAATCGGATCTACCTATATCCGATGGGAAATCGGATATAGGTATATACGATGGGAGAATCGGATCTACGTAAATCCGACTTACTTGTTTACGCTGTCGCTTTGTGGATCAGATATAGGTAGCTCCGATGCGTAAGTCCGATGGGAAATCGGATGTATCTCTGAAGGTTAAATCCGATAATCTCTAGAAAATTTCTGGTCAAACGGATCCAAGTGAGAAATGATAAATGTTTTATAATTTTATCAAAATTTTAAGGGTATTTTGGTATTTTCCATAGGGCTGATGGGGGGTAGATGAGAGTTGACGGGGGTACAAAGAAAAAAACCCTTTATAAGGCGGTCTAATCTCAATTTAACCCACAACTGCAAGCTTCCGAGTCAGACACGCTACAACGCAACCGTGAACCACCATCGCAATATTCGCCGCCACCACCACCACTACAACCACCAGGTTCCATTTCCCTCTCTTTCTCTCTCTTCTCTTCGTTGCGTGTTCGTTCATGTGTTAGATGAATGAATCTCTTTGTTGATCTTGCTCAGACAAAAGGAAAAGCTTAGTAGTTGATTCGCCGGAGCCAAATTTGGAGATCTTCCAAAGAGAATAACAGGTAAAATCATCATCCTTTGGAGCCAAATTTGGACAAAAATAGATTAACAGGAGTAACGCTGGATAGGAATTTGGAAGGCACAAAAAAATAAAAATAAATAAACAAGGAAAGGAATTATTTTATACGAAATTTGTTATTTCTTGCAAAAATTAATTACCAGAGAATTGTTAATTTTTTTTTGGGTTAATCGTAGGTGTATAAGGTTACTTAATTAGCATTCTTAGTCTGATAAAACCTTTCTCTGTTGATGAAAAGGTATATGGTTTGTTTAGCTGCTGCTTTGACTACTATAATCTTTGGGATTTTCTCATGGTTTTTGTTATGGAAATCCATAATCAATTTTAAAGCGTGTTCGCTGAACAATTTATATTATGTGTTTTAAACCGAAACAATGCATACTGATTTGATTGTCTTCTGTGATGAAATCTTCTAAAGCTCCCAGGAACCGTGCTTATTTTTTTTATTTCCTTTTTCTGCTAGAGTTTTCATTTTTTCGTGCACTGAAGATATGCTAATGGTAATATTGGTGGTAATAAACCACTGCAAACCTGTATAAAGAATGAGCTGTTTGATACCTCTCATTGCTCTATCCATGATATGACCTATACCACCACCGATAAACACCGGAGTAGTCGATATTCACTAGGCCAAGAGCACCCCTCGATAACTCTAGCTTTTCATTTCCCTTGGATTGCTTTGCCCTTGTTGATACTTACTTTTTATCTTATTACAATATAATATTACAATATTACAATATAAAGTTAAAAACCAGGACTTTATGGATAGCCAGTTTGGCTATGTGACAAGTCAATAATTGCTACCGATTATCTTTTCAATGTTATATTTGTATTTATTCACCCTCTGTACCTTCCTTTCAGAGTCTGATTTGACAAGAATTTTCTATTTTTTTGGTGTTTCAGTTAATTTATGTACGATGGATACCAATAATTGGAGACCTAATCAAGGCGCTGAACCCAGTATGGATACTGGTGATTGGAGAGCTCAACTGCAGCCTGAGTCGCGCCAAAGAATTGTCAATAAAATGTTAGCTTCGGTTTTATTATTGTGTTATTGTGTCACTGATTCGTAGTTTCTGAATGCTTATCAAAAGACCAGTAAAATATAAATTGTTGATTGATATGATTCCATAAAGTGGCAACAATTCATTGAGCTTTCTGTGATTAGGAGGTCACATGTTTGATTTGTGGAATCAACCTCTTGCAAATGCAAGATGAGGCTGCTTGAGATAGGTTCATAACAGATCTCCTGGATCTGGCCAGGATGGGAGCTTTATAGTACCAAGTTACCTTTTTCATATTGAAACTTTATGCCTGAGCTTTAGCATGTCAACGTTAGGCATACTCATTTTTTTTGATCAAAAACATTACACATACTCATTAGATGGCTGAGTGAGGCATGAGTGAACATTGTGTGTGCCCTTAGAATATGGGCATCTCTTGCTTGTTCACATTAGACTTTAAAGGTCTTGAAGGAGTAGCAACCAGGTTTAAGTTTGCCATGTGTTATATTTATAAGCACTTGGTGTGGTTGGATATTACTGCAATAGTTTTGAATAGGAACCTCGTGTCATTTCTGCATACTATTTCAGGGTTGTGTATTTGGCTCTCCTGAGATGTTCTACTCATATTCTTCATGGGTTTTATGGCAAATGGATGTTTAGTGAAAACTACAATAATATTAATAGGATTTCTTTTGCTTGTGTGTTACCAAGACAGATTCTTAAGGAGGATATCATCTAAGATATTACACCTTGTAATCCATTCTACCAACTTCTTTCTTTTTTGGGACTGGGTAATGAGAACATGTCTTGATGATTTCAATGAGGTCTTCATACATGTCAATCATCTTTAATTATTTGACGATCGTCTGATGACAGTAACATTCATAACTCACAGTGCTTATGATTATTAAACCACTTTTTTCATTTTTGTAGAATGGACACATTAAAAAGACATCTTCCTGTTTCCGGTCAAGAGGGATTGCATGAACTTCGGAAGATTGCTCAAAGATTTGAAGAGAAGATTTTCACTGCTGCAATAAGCCAGGTACATCTCTGATTAGATGCCCGTACAAACACATATAATATGGAAGATATTGACTTATTGTGGTATTTCCTAATTTCAGTCTGATTATCTACGGAAAATATCTTTGAAGATGCTTACAATGGAGACTAAATCCCAGGGTACTATGGCCAGCAATATACCATCGAATCAAGGTGGCCCTAGCAATAAACCTCCTGATCCAGGTTAGCATTTAATTTAAGACCCTATGCATGGTGTACTAGTCTATTTCTCTAAAACCGAACAGATGATTAAGAACAATGAGTATAAAACTCTAGGTGTGAGAGTAATCCAGCCGAGCCTCATGGGATGCCGGTCGGTTCGGGTGGGAACACATGGTGATAGAATTCATAGAGTATTTGACCGTCTGAGTTGTTTCATGTCTTTCAGCATCAGCTATTGGAATTTTACCGTGTTGTATTGCTTTTAAATATCCTTAACATTTTAAATTCTTTTGCTGGTCTTGCATATGATCCGTGTCCTTTATCTCCAATCTGACGTTGCAGTGTAGTTTTTTTGTTTCTCTAACTTGGCCAATTATTATCTTTTAATAGGACTTGTAATGCAGCCTCAAGTTCACAATCAAGGGCAGCAACATCCTATTTCTTTGTCTAATCAGCCCCAGTCACGCCAACAGCTTCTGCCTCAGAACACTCAGAATAACATTGCATCTCAACCGAATTTGCCACCTGTATCTACTCTCGCCCAGACTCCCATCCAAAATGTTGGTCAGAATTCCAACATGCAGAATGTACCTGGACAGAATCCTGTGGGGAGTACTATTGGCCAGAATTCCAACATGCAAAGTATGTTTGCTGGTTCCCAGAGGCAACTGCAAGGAATGCAGCAGGTTGTTCCCCAACAACAGCAACAACAGTCACAGAATCCACAACAGTATTTGTACCAACAGCAGCTTTTGAGGCATAAGCTCCAGCAGCAGCAACAACAACAACAACAGCAGCAACAACAACAACAGCAACAACAACAACAACAACAACAACAACAGCAACAACAGCAACAACAGCAGCAGCAGCAGCAGCAGCAGAACCTTCTACAGTCAAGTCAGTTGCAATCTTCTCAGCCTGTCATGCAAACTTCTATATCTAGTATTCAGCACAATCAGCAATCAAATAATGTTCCACAGTCAAACCAGCCCATGCTTCAGCAACACTCCCAAGTTATGAGGCAGCAGCAACAACAACAGCCTTCTATTATTCATCAGCAACAAACACCAATGACTCAACAGTCAATATTGCCTTCACAACAGCAGCCACAACAACAGCTTATGGGGTCACAGGCAAATGCAACAAACATGCAACATACCCAGATGCTTGGATCACAGAACAATGTTGGTGATTTGCAACAACCACAGAGGTTACTTACCCAGCAGAATAATCTTTCAAACTTGCAACAGCAGCAGCTCATAAATCAGCAAAACAACCTATCAAATATACACCAATTGGGAAATAATGTCCCTGGGTTACAACAGCAGCAGGCCCTTGGACCTCAGTCTGGCAACTCTGGCATGCAAACAAGCCAGCACTCTGCACACGTACGACAATCAAAGGTTCCAATTCAGCAACAATCACAGCAAAACACATCAAACTTGTTACCTTCTCAAGTACAACAGCAGTCACAGCCACAGGCACCGCAGCAGCAATTGATGCCACAGATTCAATCTCAGCCTGCACAATTCCAACAGCAACTGGGTTTACAGCAGCAACCAAATACCTTGCAACGAGATATGCAGCAAAGGCTTCAGGCATCGGGTTCCTTGCTTCAACAACCAGGTGTTCTTGATCAACAAAAGCAGTTATATCAATCACAAAGACCCCTTCCAGAAACTTCATCAAGTACGTAAAATTGTAACTACACAATTTTTTGTGCTTTATATCTTTTGTCACAATCAATGGCTTTGAGGTTGTCAAATATGTAGGTCCGGCCCACTACATAAGATCATATAGGGTATGTGCGTAAATTATGAGAATGTAACATTACGTAAGTCTGTAAGGTCCATGTCCTGTCTGTCCAGTTAACTAAAAAAACAATCTTTTAAAACTAACTTCACATGTTGAACTTGCAAATAAAAATATTAAAACCCAAACAATGACATTTTGGTAATTAGCAAGGGCTGGTTTGGAGAATGTAATATTACCCAAACAGGTCTAGGGTTGGACAGCAATATAAAATAGAACAGACCAAGTCACGGTACCACTGTCTCAAGGTCGAGAGTAGAACGGCGCCTTGTCTTCAAAGCTTAGTTGCACAGGCAGGTCAAAATAGAGGCAACGGCAGAACAGAAGAACTGAACCACACCCAATCTCAAGTTTCAGATCAATCAGGACAGTGATCTAGCAGATAACAGGGTTTTGCTGAATGTCGGGTTAGTTTCAACTGGTTCTGGGTTTGGATTTTTTTTTCAGCAGGTGAGATGCCAAATCCAAGATTATTGGGATCGGTGGGATTGCGCAATCCCGGTGAGTTTGAAGTATAACCCCTGACTTCCTGAAAGTATCTCTGAGAAAACATAGGAAACCACCATATTTCATTGATTTATTTTTTCTAATTGACAGAATAAAGTTTTGATTTAATTGTAATTACCCATCCGAAGGAGAAAAATCAACTGTCCACGTTTTCTCAGCCTTGTATGTTTATGTGTTTATCATATAATATCTTTTGTAGCTTCTATGGATTCGACAGCACAGACTGGGCAGCCAAATGGGGGTGATTGGCAGGAAGAAGTGTATCAAAAGGTGATATACTATTTTCTCATCGTCTCTTATTCCGTTCGGATCAATTTTCACTAGTCTTAAATGAAAAATAATGGAAACTCTTCTACCCTAAAAAAGATCTTTTACTTTTTTGGTTTTCTGTCGTGAGTGAATTTTGTTAATACCTTTTTTATCCTGTAATAGTTGCCATCAAGAAAGAGTCGTTGTAATTATTAACGATTCTGTGCTTATATGAGTGGTATTGCTTTGATGAGTTTTAAAGTTTTCATTTTTAATATTCAAAGTCATGGTCTCATGGGTACACAAAAGCATAGTTACAATCATCCCAATTTCAGCATAATAAGTTATCTCACTCTACCGATTAATGTAACAGTAATACAGAAAGATTTGCATTAGAGATTTAAGGTATCTAATGCATTTATTATTGTATTCTGATGATCTTAACCAACAGATTAAAACCATGAAAGAGAATTACTTGCCAGAGTTGACTGAGATGTACCAGAAAATTGCTACTAAACTTCAGCAGGTATGTTATGTTAGGTAACTTCTTAACAGCTTCTATGGATAAAGAAACTTTTTCCGCTATAACTATCTGGAGAAGTCTGGACATTGCAGTGTGCGCTAAGCACTACCTAGTCACCACCCTTGCTTAAAGGAAGCCCTTCGTTGTTTTTGGGTTTCCGTATAACTTATTTTTACTGTGTTTAACATTGCATCTTCTTTTCTCTATCAGCATGATTCCCTTCCGCACCAACCAAAATCGGATCAGCTTGAAAAGCTTAAGGTATTTAAAATGATGTTGGAGCGGCTTATAACATTCGTCCAGGTTTCCAAAAGTAATATCACACCTAATTACAAGGAGAAACTGGGTTCATATGAGAAGCAGATTATAAATTTCATAAATACAAATAGACCAAGGAAAGCCATGCCTTCACTGCAGCAGGGGCAGCTTCCCCCACCTCATATGCATTCCATGTCCCAGTCACAACCCCAAGTTACTCAAGTGCAATCTCATGAAAACCAAATGAACTCTCAATTACAAACAACTATGCAAGGTCCTTTAGCAGCGATGCAGCAGAGTAATATGCAGCTTAATTCTCTATCTGGTGTATCTACAGCACAGCAGAGTATGATGAATACAATGCAACCTAGTGCCAATTTAGATTCAGGACAAGGAAATAGTATGAACTCCCTGCAACAGGTTCCGGGGAACTCCCTTCAACAAAACCCTGCTACTGCAACTCAACAGACTAACTCCTTATCCTCACAAGCTGGGGTAAATGTGGTCCAACCAAATCTTAATCCCCTTCAGCCTGGTTCTAATATGCCTCAACACCTGCAACTAAAACAACAGCAGGAACAACAAATGTTGCAAAGTCAACAATTCAAACAACAATATCAGCGACAGTTGATGCAGAGGCAGCAAATCCTACAACAGCAGCAGCAGCAATTACACCAGCCAGCAAAGCAACAGCTTCCTGCGCAATTGCAGACCCATCAAATGCAA
Source organism: Astragalus membranaceus (assembly GCA_039519185.1). NCBI lineage: Eukaryota > Viridiplantae > Streptophyta > Magnoliopsida > Fabales > Fabaceae > Astragalus > Astragalus membranaceus. The sequence goes on along the minus strand of CM076846.1, from coordinate 227,057,150 downwards.
CAACTCCACCAAATGAGTGATGTGAATGACATAAAGATGAGGCAAGGAATTGGTGTTAAGCCAGGGGTCTTTCAGCAACATCTTGCTTCCAGTCAACGCTCAGCTTATCCCCACCAGCAGCTGAAACAAGGGAGTCCTTTTCCTGTTTCTTCACCCCAACTCCTCCAGGCTTCGTCTCCTCAGATTCCACAACATTCATCTCCCCAGGTTGACCAGCAAAGTCACCTCTCATCTCTTACAAAAGTTGCTACCCCTTTGCAGTCTGCTAACTCACCTTTTGTAGTCCCCACTCCTTCACCTCCCTTGGCTCCATCTCCTATGCCAGGAGATTCTGAAAAGCCCATTTCTGGTGTTCAATTGATATCAAATGCTGCGAATGCTGGACATCAACAAATCGGCGGTGGAGCAGCACCTGCTCAATCCCTCGCCATTGGAACTCCTGGAATATCAGCCTCTCCTTTACTGGCAGAGTTCACGGGTCCTGATGGTGGCAATGCTTTAGCACCCTCTTCAGGAAAGTCAACTGTTACTGACGGGCCAATTGAACGCCTAGTTAAAGCGGTTAGTCTAGTTTATTTTAAGCTGGTCTGTACAATGCTTGTGACTTAGTTTGTTATAAATATGACAAACAAATCACAGTGAGGTTTCCATAGTTATTCCACTGTATTAGTTTTGGAGTTGTAGATGACAAGTTTATATATAATCACAATTCCAGGTGAAATCATTGACCCCTCAAGCTTTAAGTGCTGCTGTCAGTGATATTGGTTCAGTTATTAGCATGAATGATAGGATAGCAGGGTCAGCTCCTGGGAATGGATCTAGAGCCGCTGTTGGTGAAGATTTGGTTGCCATGACTAATTGTCGCCTTCAGGCTAGAAATTTCATCACCCAAGATGCTGCGAATGGAACTAGGAGAATGAAACGCTGTACCAACGCTACACCCTTGAATGTCGTATCTTCTCCAGGTAGTATGAATGATAGTATCAGGCAGTTGCAGGCTTCTGATTTGGAGTCAACTGCAACATCTATCAAGAAGCCGAGGACTGAGGTACGAAAGCTTTTTCTTTTAATTTTATCTTCTATTTAATAATTGGTATCTTCACTGTTAGTAATAAATTTTAGGGGTTGTCATTGCAATTCGTTAATAGGCATCAACTCATGAATCATATATACATTAATGCATTTCCTCAAAAATAAAAATAAATAGAATACATCAAAACTGAGCTCCACCAAATCAATGATTGGGAAAACAACTCAAGAATACTGGAGAAGCTGGTAAGAGTTGCTAGAAAGGTAACCTAGCCAGATGGTTGGAATGATCAGCTGCATGAGGGAGATTTCTTGGCAAACAATGAAGTAAGTCAAGGTCCAACCTTCTCAAAACCACATTTGGAAGCTTCAAACCAATAATATTGGCGAACCAAAATATTTGAACTTTTTTGTATTAGACTGGCCATGCTCTCATGCTACCACACATGTCACTCATAGGAATATCTAGCAACCCCATGTGTTATTTCTTTTGCCTCCCACAAGGACTCGAATCCATAACCTGGGGTTTAAGTACATGGAAGCATCCTTGTATCTCATCAATTGAGCTTGAAAATAAGTTCGACGACTGCTTCTGGGATAGAGAATAGAGACGGGGCCAATGCTTTTGATACAAAGACGGGCCGGTGCATCTGGGACAAAAAAGGGGCCAATGCAGATGGGAAGATGGCTGAGGACAAAGCAAGTGTGACAGGGGAGCTGAGATAGTGTCAGTTATAACCAACATAAATCATCATCTAAATGATGGTCGGTGGGAAATAAATCACCATAATGTAATTTATTTGTGGGAAAAGAGTCACCTCTAGAATGAATGAACATCAGTGGGAATAGAAGCCACTGATAGTCTGATATGATTCATTAGTGAAAAAAGTTGCATGACAAATGTTGAAGAAGAAACAAACAATAGGGTAAAGCCAAATTGTATCAGACTTGAGCTTCGAACATCGCTAAATATAAACCAAGAGAGCCAAACAACCACAACGACGTTGAGGTGGTGAGCAGAGGTGCCAAAGCTCAGGAGCCACTGACATGGTTATTAGTGAAAAAAGAATTAAATGACAAAATACCGAAGAAGAGGCAAACAATAGAGTAAAGCCAACTTGGCCATTCAATGAATTGTCCATTATTGCATCCAATTGTCAACTTTTGCCTGATCTGGGTTAGCTATTGACATTCATTTCATTAGAGCACGATGGTTCGTCAGATTATAGGTGTTACAATGTTTGAAATTAGCATTGATAGGAAATCACTTTATAATTTTTGGATTTGCTCTAGACAGATTTTGATTGCTGACAAGGAACATGTAACTTATATGGCAGGCTAATCATTCCCTTATGGAAGAAATACGGGAGGTTAATCAGAGACTTATCGACATAGTAGTTGACGTAAGTGATGAAGAAGTTGATCCAGCTGCTGCTGCTGCTGCTGCTGAAGGGGCAGATGGAACCATTGTCAAATGTTCTTTCAGTGCTGTGGCTCTCAGTCCGAGCTTAAAATCCCAATATGCTTCAGCACAGATGGTAGGTTCTTAGGACTTTTAAATCATGTAACACTGTTTATTTTTTTCCTTTTTTTCAGCTTTGTCCTTATCTGCGTTTTACTGTATGCAGTCACCAATTCAACCACTTCGTGTGCTTGTTCCTACAAATTATCCTAATTGTTCCCCCATATTCCTAGACAAGTTTCCAGTTGAATCCAGGTGAGAGAATTGGAATTTTGACATCTCGTGTGTTTTTTCTCTTCCAAATAAATAAACTGCAGTCTCAACAAACCATGAATTATCATGACATATTTTCTTTGCTTGCTTTTATCAGCAGAGGAGAAATCTAAAGGCGTATTTGTTTTGGGAAAACGTTTTCTGTTTTAATTTTCTGTGTTTACTTCTAACTACAAAATTGACATTAATTTAACTTTGTACTAGATGTTCAAAAGTTAATACCAAAAAAATGCAAACATTTTATATTGTTTTGATTTCTTCTGTTTCTAATAAAATGAAGTGGTGTTGAATATTTCTGCCAGTAAGGAGAATGAGGATCTTTCGGTGAAAGCGAAGTTAATGTTTAGCACATCATTGCGCGGTTTATCACAACCTATGTCCCTTGGGGAGATAGCAAAAACTTGGGGTGTCTGCGTTCGCACAGTTATTTCTGAGTATGCACAACAGAGTGGTGGAGGGACCTTCAGCTCAAAGTATGGGACTTGGGAGAATTGCTTGGCCACATGGTGATCATTGACTTGCGTGACATACTTATTTGTGTATTATAGCCTTTTCTTGTTTACGAACACCTCAGGTTACGATTGCGATTCGGCCTATTGGATTTTGTAACTTGAATTAGATAGTGTGTTCAGTTTTTCTAAACATAAGAACATAACCTCATACAAGAATGAGTGCAGAATTTCTTATTTATTTTTAGTTCACATATAATAATGTTTTTTTGAAAGCCCTTATATAAATGTTACTCTTGTTTTCTTTCTTTTTAAAGATTTATGAAGAAAATATTTTCATACTTTTCATTATAAATTAAAGGGTTAAATATTGAAATTAGAAAATAAGATGAAGAAAAATTGTATAATACTTTTGTGAGAGTCACACTGAATTCTTAGTTGTTACTGTTTTATTGCATTGTTTTTACTGTTTTATTGCATTAGAATCATGAAGCACTATGTGCAAGTTTTATTCTAGCTGTTATTTTGTCCTATTGAGGACCTTTCTAGATGTTCATTAGCTGTCAGCGTAGTACTGTCATAGTTGTCAGCATCAAAGAATATTTTTTGTACCGATTGTACCAATCATTTGCCTATTTAAGGCAACATTTATCGAAGAAAGGGCAACAATCATTACAACAAATATCTCTCACCTTTATACTCTGCAAAACCCTAGTTTTTAGCACTCTCCTCCGAGCTGTATTCAAGCCATTTATACTCTGCAAAACCCTAGTTTTCAGTGTTGGACTATATGATAACTTTAGAGGGGGGTGAATAAGGTTATATGCTAATAATGAATTCTTTTTAGTTTTCAGACAATGCCAGTTTAAATTAAATGCGGAAAATAGAAGTTAAACTATATGCACTATTCTAAGCACGCTATAGGTATGACGGATCTAGATACGGTGATATAAATGACAAATAAAGTAAAAGAGTAGGGATAAAGATACACCAGGATTTTTACGAGGTTCAGGATAAAAGCCCTACGTCCTCGGCCTCAGGCTTTGCAACCTTTGGACTTGCTGACAACCACTATGTGAAGAATGTTTTACAAACAGGCAACTTCAAATAGCAAATCCCAATTTCCCCAAATTGAGAACCTGAGCTCCCCGCTAAGGATTTCAACACCGCTTCAATCTCACCGATTGAACGACCCAAGAACACCTCCCAGGATTTCAAAATAACCGCTTCAATCTCCTGATTGAACGACCCAAGAATACCTCCCAGGATTTCAAAATAACCACTTAGAAAACGAATACAATATGAAATCTACGAACCAATCACTTCAGCGGTATAATAACAATATAGTAGAGTGAGAGATGATTGGTTTTTGAAAATGAAGAACTTTGAAATATAGATTTGAAAATGAAAGCTCTTATTTTTTTCTCTTTGTTTTTGATTTGAAAATGCATAGAAGAGAAGTGGAGAGTGGTGTGTGGGATCTGTGGATCCAAGCTTCCTATTTATAGGGAATGTAGAAAATTTGACCGTTGGAATAAAACACAAGAAACAAGAATCGATTATGTGCTCTGATAGTGTAAATGGCATAATCGATTCTTTGGTTAAAAAGGAATATATTGTAATCGATTCTTTGCTTAAAACAAGGAGTGTGAAATCGATTATGTGCTCTGAAACATTCGGACACATAATCGATTCCTTGCCTGAATCACTAAGGCATGAAATCGATTTTAAGCCTTACATACTCAATGTAAAATCGATTATGTTCCAAAGAAGGAAGGAAGCAATCGATTCTTTGCTCTGAATTGTTTCAAAGAAGGAAGCAAGCAATCGATTCTTTGCTATGAATTGTTTCAAAGAAGGAAGCAAGCAATCGATTCTTTGCTCTAATGTATCAAGTATATAATCGATTTTATGCTTTACATACTCAAGAAGAAATCGATTTTTTGCTTCAAAATAGATTAGGGAATCGATTCTTTGCTTCACAATAGATTAGGGAATCGATTTCAAGCTTTAGAAAATGATAGGAATCGATTTCAAGCTTTCCACAAAATTGTTTTTAGGTTTTGGTGCCACCCTATGCATGCATGCAATTTTATAAAATATTTTTCAAAGCTTGTTTTGATGCAACATGCATGTTTTGAAAAATCATCTCTCAGCTACTAAATGTCATAAAGCTGAAGGGATAGGATCTTACATTTGAGTCCTATCAAAAGCAGATAAACAATTAGGTCTTCAACTTCATTGTTGCTTCTTCTGCAAGCCATTGCACTTTAGTCCCTGCTCTTTGATTTAATCCATGTTCTTTGATTTTGTCCCTGTACTTTCATTCAACTGCAACCATTAGTAGACAAGATGTAATTTGTTATCATACAAAACAAAGAGTGTTTGTCCTTGGATCAACATTCAGCACTCTCCTCTGAGTTGTGTTCAAGCCATTACAGCTCCAGTAGTTTGCTATGTTGTTACCGGCCATAGTGCCCTAGAAACTTGTTCTTTCTATCATTTTCTACTACTCTATCAGGCCCTGTGCCTAGTTTTGTATCTATGTTACAGAAACTCTGTGACAGTTGGTATCAAAGAAGGTTGCTTTCCTCACAATGACGTTGAGTCAAGTTGTCCAGGACCTAGATCGGCGTATGACTGCCACCACGGATGCTCTTGCTACTCGTATTGAGCAACTTCAAACTCGCATGAATGATGGCATGGGTGAAATACACACTGTTTTTCGTACCATTCAAAATGCCATTACTATGCCACCACCCCCACCACCTCCACCACCTCCCCCACCACCCCCTGTCACATTAAACACACCTCCACCTCCACCAAATCCACCCCACCATTACTCTACCAGAATCTCCAAAGTTGAATTTCCTAGATTTGATGGTAAGAATGTGAGAGATTAGCTCTACAAATGTGACCAATTTTTTCTCATAGATGACACTCCAGCTGCTGCTAGGGTTAGATTGGCTTCCATCCATCTAGAAGGGCTTGCCTTGCAATGGCATCTCAACTACATGCGCCAAAAATTTGATGTGTATCCTCTTTGGCAGCAATACGTAGTGGATGTAACAGCTCGTTTTGGTGATCCTTATGAGGATCCATTAGCTGCTCTTGTGCAGATCAAGCAAACAGACAGAGTACAAGAGTATATTGATGCTTTTGAGCTGGCCTTGACGCAAGTCAACATCATTCCTGAGCATTCTCTTAGCATATTCTTAGCTGGCTTAGAACACACAACCCAAATGCATGTTCGCACGTTTAACCCTACCACTATAGCACATGCTGCTAACCTAGCCAAGTTACACGATTCATCTAAACCTGCAGCTCTAAACCCTACAACAGATACCAACCCTGGAACTCTAAACCATCCTCATCCACACCAAAACCCTTAACCCTACCCTCACCAGATTTAAGCCAACAACCAAAACCTGTCTTTAAACAAACATCTAGGACATATACCCCTGCTGATATGGCTGAGCGACGTGCAAAAGGCCTATGTATGTTTTGTGATGAGCCCTTTACTCCCGGCCATCACTTGAAACATAGAAAGCATCAGGTCATGGTGCTTGAAATTGATGATGAGGAGAGCACTCAACCTACCCAAACGGAAACAGAACCCTCACTCACTGAACCTACCATTGAAACCACCAATCCCTCTGATCCTCCCTTACTGTCCCTCCACGAGTTACTAGGATGTGTGACAAGAAATTGTTACAAATCCTACTTGATAGTGGTAGCATACACAATTTCTTGGACCTAGAGTTGGCTAAGAAACTAGGTTGCGAGTTAGAGGCTGTGGAAATGTCTCCAATTACAGCTGGTGGTGGTCACAAGTTACATGCTCCTTATGTATGTAAAGGCTTTACTTGGCAGTTACAACAGGCCACATTTACTGCAGACATGATTGTTCTGCCTCTGGGCAGCTATGATATCATTCTTGGAATCCAATGGTTGAAGTCTTTGAGACCCATTCTACAGGATTTTGACAAACTTCAAATGGAACTCTCCACACAAGGGCGCAAATTCATTTTTAAGGGGTGCCAAAACTCCCTCTATTAAGCTCATCAATAACAAAACTTTTGCTCAGGCTTTACAACAGGGTGTGGAACTCTGCTTTCTGAGTGTTGATGAATCTGACACTCACTTATCTTTGCCTACTTGCAATTTGTTACATGCTGATGGCGTGACTGAGGTGCCTACAGAAATTACTTTGCTGCTGGATGCTTATGTAGATATCTTCAAAGAGTCTACTCAATTGCCTCCTCCTAGACCAGGATTTGATCATCGCATTCCTCTAAAAGAAGGTACTCAAGCTTTTAATTTAAGACCATATTGATACTCTGCTATCCAAAAGAATGTGGTTGATAAATTAGTAGGTGAAATGCTTGACCAAGGGGTCATTCAACATAGCACTAGCCCATTTGCCTCACCTACTGTGTTAGTGAAAAAGAAAGATGGATCATGGAGACTTTGTGTAGATTTTAGGAGGCTAAACACCAACACTATTAAGGATAGATTCCCTATACCCCTAATTGAAGATTTAATGGATGAATTAGGTGGTGCTTCTATTTTTTCTAAGCTTGATTTAAAGGTTGGGTACCATCAAGTTAGGATGGACATTGGTGAAGAGTACAAGACAGCTTTTAAAACTCACTGTGGCCACTATGAATACCTTGTTATGCCCTTTGGGCTAGCTAATGCTCCTGCCACATTTCAAGCACTTATGAATCATGTTTTTAACACTTTTTTGAGGAAATTTGTCATAATCTTTTTTGATGATATTCTTGTCTATAGTAAGAATCTCACTGAGCATGTGTAGCATCTGTCCATAGTGTTTGAGACTATTAGACAGAAACAGTTATTCCTTAACAAAGCCAAATGTCAGTTTGCAACAAGTAAAGTGGAGTATTTGGGTCACTTTATTACTCCAGAAGGTGTCTCTACAGATCCATTTTTGTAACAGCCTGGGCCCTTTTGATGCGGACCACAAGAGCATCGAGATAATCTAATTTTTATTAAAAATAGGATGAACTTTATTTTATTTTAATTGTAATAGGCTATACTTTAAGTTTGAAACTTGGGTTTTAAATATGTAGGCATGTGCTAAACTAGTGGGCCATGTTTTGGGCTTGTATGTGGGCCTTATTTTACTTGTGATGCCATGGCCAAACCCTACCTATATAAGGGTTGGTGTTGCTTCATGTAAGGACCTTTGATCATTTTATGATATTGTGGGAATAGAGAGTGCTTCTCTAGGGTTCTTCTTAGAACCAAATTTGAGTCTTATCAAGAGCCTCTTACTCTTGTGGTGATTCCCCCTTGATCTTATCATCCTCTTGGATGTGGCGATTTCTCCGTCTTCTTGCCTAATTCCATTTGTATGTTTCTTTTCCCCTTTATCTTTTAGTCTTATTTGATTCAAGAAATCACTTGGTTAGATCCTTTATTTGTCATGGAATCAATTAGATTCACATCAAGTGGTATCTAGAGCCTTTACCAATTGTTATTGTGTTCTTGAATCAAGAAAAAAAACTAAAAAAAAAAACTGTTTCCGTTTGTATCGTGGCCGTATTGAGCCTTTTCCCATATGCTGTTAATGTTGTTCTCCATCTTTTGATTCACGCTACTTGCTGTGGAAGGTTTGATTTAGTGATTACTTGCCATATTTAAACTGAAATTTGAGTTATTTAGTGCTGGAATTTTTTGTTTTTGACAAAAAAAAATTCTGCAACTTCATCTTATGCACTTGTAATTGTTGATCCAAAATTTAACTTGCAAAATTGTTTTTGATGTTATTTCTCTGATAGATGTCCGATTTTGGAAATTCAAAAGTCTAAATTGATTAGAAAAAATAAAGAATTCAGATATTAAAAAAACTGAAAAGATAAGTGCTGAAAAAAAAAAGTGAATCTACACAAAAACACTTATAAAAAAAAGCATATACTAAAAATAAAATAAAATCCAGAATTGTTCATTTTGATACATCAATCATTTTTGCATCTTTGTTGCTTCTATCAAACATTAATTGCAAGTTGATTTTAGTATCTTACCTTCCACATATTTGAACCACTTAGTCATTTAGTTTTATTTGAGTCGTCTTCTTGTTTATCTATTTGAGTGTGTCTTCCTTTTGTTTTCTTTCTTTCGTGTCTTTTAAATTCCTTAGTTTTGTCTTTGAAGTTTCTCTTGTCTTTGTTGGCCTCTTGAATGATAACTTTCATGTGTGTTTTGTCACAATTGTGTAGAGGTTTTCCACAAACTTGATTTAGACTTGTTTGGTTTGTTTTAAGAACTTGAAGAGTTGCATTAGGGAGTGGAAAAAGGCTAGAGTGAACATTATAGAAAAGCCATAATTGAGTGATATACACAAGTGATACATTTCTTGAGCGTAAAAACTTAGTGAGTGGTGAGGACTTTTGTTCTTGTTACTTATTTGATCATTTGGTACTTGTTAGCTTGTTGGAATCATGAATAGAAGTTTGGACTATAAAAAAGAATGTGTTGCAAAAACTCTTAAGAAGTATAAGGTTGGTGATTTGATTCGGAAGATGCATGAGAGGTATGAAGAGAATGTGAGAGAAAAGCATAAAAAGTATAAAAAAGAAAGAAGCTATGAGAGGAGAGATAGAGAAAAAGTGAGAAAATCATAGAGATTATTTGAGAGAAAATGAGTTGAAAGAAAAAGTGAGCATTCCAAAGTTTCATGGGAAGAGTGACCCCGAAGCATATCTTGATTGGGAGCTTCAAGTAGAACAAATTTTCTCTTGTTATGATGTTAGTGAAGAGCAAATGTTGAAGTTGGTTGTGTTGGAGTTTAGAGATTATGCACTTATTTGGTGGGATCAAGAAAAAAAGCTTAGGAGAAATTGTGGGCTTGAGCCTATAGAAAAATGGGAGGATTTGAAGGCCATGATGAGGAGGAGGCATGCTCCTTCTCATACCCATAAGGAGTTGTGTGCCATATTACATAGACTTACTCAAGGAAGTAAAAGTGTTAATGAGTACTTTGAGAAGTTAGAGGTGGCTATGACTAGAGCTAATGTGCAGGAGAATTTGGAGGATACTATTGATAGGTTTCTTGATGGTCTTAATGAAGATATAAGGAAAGAAGTAGAGTGTCACCATTTTGTAAAGATTGAAGATCTTGTCCACCAAGCCATAAAGGTGGAAAAAAAATTGCAAATAAAGAATACCTACAAGAAATTTCCTTCAAAATATCACTCTTTAAGTTGGAAGGACAATTCCAAGAAGGAGGGAGCTCAATCCAAAAGATATGATGTCACAACCTCCAAAAGTAAAGGTACAATTTCTAACTCTTCTTCTTTAAACCCCAAGTTAAAGAACATGAAATGTTTTAAATGCCTGAAGTATGGACACATTGCATTAAATTGACCAACTAAAAGAATTTTGGTCTTAAGAAAAAATGGATGCATTAATTCACATGAGGAAACACCTCAAGAGGGATATTTGTTTAGTAAAATTTTGGGAGCCTATGAGAAATATGAGAGTGATTCACAAAGAAATAATATTTTCCAAACTAGGTGTCTCATTTTAGGAAATATATGTTCTTTGATAGTTGATGGAGGTAGTTGAGCAAATGTGGCTAGCACTAGGTTAGTGTCAAAGCTCAATCTTGAAACTACTCAACATCCTAGTTCATATAAAGTGCAATGGTTAAGTGATCATGGAGAATTAGAGATAAATAGACAAGTCAAGATATCATTTTCCATTGATAAATATTGTGATGAGGTTTTATGTGATGTGGCACCCATGGAGGCTAGTCACATATTGCTAGGGAGACCTTGGCAATTTGATAGAAAAGTTATCCATGATGGTGAATCCAACAAATACACTTTTGTTCACAATAGGATCAAATTCACTCTTCACCCTCTTAGTCCAAATAAGGCTAAAGAGGACATGTTGGCTTTGAAACTTAAAATAGAAAAAGAAAAAGAAGAGTTGAAAGAAAATGAAAAGGAGTGTGGTAAAAGAGAAGTAAAGATAGACCATAAAAGGAATGAAAAGAAATAAGTGAGTAAAAATAAAAATCTCTTAAAAAGGGGGGTTGAGGTCAATAGAGCATTGTTGGTAAGACCCATGCTTAAACTTGAAGGTCCATTTAATTGTTTGTCTTCTTATGCTAACAATTTTCCTAGTGTTGTTGATCTCTTTTTGAGCATGCATAGGGAAGAATATTCAAGAAAGGTACCCCATGGTTTGGTGCTTTATGGTGCTACTCCCAAGTTGCAAGTTTCCAAGGAAAGCCATGTTCTTGAAGAAGTTAATCCCAATGAAGTTTCTGTTGGTTTGATTCCTTACACAAGTGTCAAATCAATTAAGCTTTCTAAATTCATGATGAACAACTTTTGTCTTGCATTGCTTAAGTTTTACTTTTCCCATGTGCTTGAAAATCTTGCAAATTTGATGATGGGATGGTCTAACTTGTGCCTATTGCCTAAGTTTGAAAATGAGAGTCCTCACGTGGGGTCAATTATTCCTCCACCCTTGAAAGGAGAAAGAAACAATGTTGTTATTTCAATGTTCAAGCAAACAAAAGTAAATTTGGTTATAGGTATCTACTCCAAAAGGTATAGGTTGCTTCCTAACTTTTACTTTTCATTGATTACTAATGTATGGAGTTGGTTGTTGTTTATCCTTGTCAAATGTGTTGATTTTTCCCAATTTCCATTTGACCCCGGGGGTACGTTGGTATTTATTTGAGTTCTTTCTTTATGCAGGATACAACAAAGATCAAATTCGAGGTCGAATTTCTTCAAGAAGGAGGGAATGATGCGGACCACAAGAGCATCAAGATAATTTAATTTTTATTAAAAAATAGGATGAACTTTATTTTATTGGCTTAATTACAGTTTTGGTCCCCCTATTATGACCAATTTTCGATTTTGGTCCCTGAACTTTTAATTTGACGATTTTGGTCCCCCTATTTTTCCCAATTTGAAAAATCAAAGTCCCCCACCCCAATTTTGACTCAGTTTGACTGACTGATCCTACGTGGCAGCCCACGTGGACTGCCACGTAGGCACCCCCCCACCCCCCCCACCCCACCCCACCCCTCCACTGTTTGTCTTCCCCACCGATCCCCACCCCCACCCTCCACTGTTCCCCTTCGCCCCTCCCACCCCACACCCCACCCCCACCGTGAACCCCCCATCCCCACCGTGAACCCCCCCTTCCTTCCCCTTCCCTTTCACCGGATCTGCGAGAGAGAGAGAGACGCAGAGAGAGCGACGGTGAGCGAGAGAGAGCGACGGAGCGACGGTGAGCGAGAGAGAGCGATGGTGAGCGAGAGAGAGGGAAAGCGAGGGGGGAGGGGAGAGACGGTGAGCGAGAGAGAGAGGGAAATCGAGGGGGGGAGGGGAGAGACAGTGAGCGAGAGAGAGAGGGAAATCGAGGGGGGAGGGGAGAGACGGTGAGCGAGAGAGAGAGAGGGAAATCGAGGGGGGGAGGGGAGAGACGGTGAGCGAGAGAGAGAGGGAGGTGCGAAGGGAAGGGGTCACGGTGGGGGGGGGGGGTGGGAGGGGTGGGGTGGGGAAGAGGGGAAGATGCGAAGGAGAGAGAGAGCGACGATGGGGTGGGGTGGGGTGGGGTCGGTGGTGGGGGGTTGGGGTGGGGTGGGGGTGGGGTCGGTGGTGGGTGGGTCGGTGGTGGGGGGGTTGGGGGTGGGGTGGGTGGGTCGGTGGGGGGGTGGGGGGGGGGGTGGGGTGGGGGGTGTGTGCCTACGTGGCAGTCCACGTGGGCTGCCACGTAGGATCAGTCAGTCAAACTGAGTCAAAATTGGGGTGGGGGACTTTGATTTTTCAAATTGGGAAAATAGGGGGACCAAAATCGTCAAATTAAAAGTTCAGGGACCAAAATCGAAAATTGGTCATAATAGGGGGACCAAAACTGTAATTAAGCCTATTTTATTTTAATTGTAATAGGCTATACTTTAAGTTTGAAACTTGGATTTTAAATATGTAGGCATGTGCTAAACTAGTGGGTCATGTTTTGGGCTTGTATGTGGGCCTTATTTTACTTGTGATGCCATGGCCAAACCCTACCTATATAAGGATTGGTGTTGCTTCATGTAAGGACCTTTGATCATTTTATGATATTGTGAGAATAGAGAGTGCTTCTCTAGGGTTCTTCTTAGAACCAAATTTGAGTCTTATCAAGAGTCTCTTACTCTTGTGGTGATTCCCCCTTGATCTTATCATCCTCTTGGATGTGGCGATTTCTCCGTCTTCTTGCCTAATTCCATTTGTATGTTTCTTTTCCCATTTATCTTTTAGTCTTATTTGATTCAAGAAATCACTTGGTTAGATCCTTTATTTGTCATGGAATCAATTAGATTCACATCACATTTTCTTTCTAGTAGGTTACCCCAGAACCGTACATCATGACCTTCTCCACCCCCCTGTGAAATTTTTTCCTTCCGTGGGAATCGAACCATGTACCTTGGGGCTCAAGTACATGCTCAATGCGTTCCCACTACCAATTGATCTCAAAGATACAAGCTGTGAAAGACTGGCCTTTACCCTCTGATTTAAAGTAACTTCGTGGCTTTCTAGGCTTGACAGGCTACTATAGAAGATTTGTCAAAGGATTTTGTAACACCCTTTTTTTTCGCCCATCGTTTATTCGTAATTTATCAGAGTTTTTCGCGCCAAAAGAGTGTTGCATTTTTCAACGTAAAACAAAACCTCGTAGTTTTCTCAAAACATGCAGCGGAACTATTCAACATCGTTAAAAACATCAACAACCGACAAAGTGCAAAGTGCACCAATTACTAAAAGATTCAACATCAACCGAAATTTAATTAAAAACAGTAATCGACCCTTCCCCAAGTGCTACCTATCAGAGCAGACGACACCAGGCAAAAAGGAAGACTACAATCTTCACTCGGACTCACCTATAAAGTAACAACCACAAAAAGGGGTGAGATTCCATACAATAGAAGAAGTGTATGAAAGACCACATACAAAGCTCAAGGCATCAATTAATCACAGCAAGCAACATCACTCTTAACAGTTAATAACAGCTAAGTATACATTAACACGTCACTTTCACAACAACACATCACATTAACAACACATCACAATGGCCAAACAACTTCATTCAATCAGTCGTGCAATATGAATGCGATATGAGACTCAAACAATGCACATGCATGTGGTACCAACCTACGTCACTGGCCAAAGGCCTAATTTTCGTCACTGGCACAAGGGCCTAAAATATCGTCGCTGGCCAAAGGCCTAATTTTCTCGTCGCTGGCACAAGGCCTAATGTTCATGTATGCATGCGACTCAATGATGTATGCACAACAGTCAAACAATCACACATCAACGTCACTGGCCATAGGCCTAAATCACATCACTGGCCGAAAGGCCTAAAACAATAGACAACGCTGTTGTTGCACCCCGAAAAATCCCCGGTTTGGGTTTCTCAATGTACAACGTGGAAAATTTTTGGAGCCGCCACCAATATTTTAATTTTAAGACCAAAACATTGAAAAAAAGTCTTTTGAACAAGGCGGATGGTCTTTTGAAAACTAGAGATATAGGTTCGGGGGTCGATTACGTGCGAGGAAGGTGTTAGCACCGCGCACGTCCTTTCTACCGAAAGGGAACCTCTAATTAAATGTGTGGTTTTAACGTTTGATTTGAAAAATACCTAGATTTGCCTATCTATTTCTTGTTTGAAGATGAATGGGAAAACTTAATGAAAATTTTATTTTTGGCGAGAAAGGGGAAAAGAAGGTTTTTTAGAAAAAGTGCTTAACAGGACATGGCCCGCTCCTACGTATCTCCCGGTGCGATGGAGAATTCAAAGCTACGTAGTTCTTGGTTGTCTTTTTGAAAAGTTTTTGTTTTTTTATCTTTTTTGGTGAGTTTTTGAAATAGGACGAGCATTAGTGAATGATTAAACTAGCAGAGGCTATGATGAATCACTACTAAATACTCAAAAAAGAGAGTTGTACTGCTAGTCAAACGAACAAAGGTTCTGATGGACTATTGATAACAACTCGTTTTTATTATCTTTTTTTGAAAGTGATTTTCGAAGGAGATTGATTTGCACGATGATCAAACTAACAAAGGTTATGATGGATCATCGTTTATTATTCTTATGAGAAAAGGACATTGCCACTAATAGCTAAACGAACAAAGGCTCTGATGAGCTACTAGCAACAATGAGTTTGAAAATGATTCTTTTTGTTTGTTTTATGAAAATGATTTGTTTATGGTTGCGAAAAGGATTTTTATTTGTTGCGCTTGACGAGAACGTGACTCGCTCCTACGTATCCCAAATGGGAATCAAAGCGACGTAGTTCTAATGAAAATGTTTTTGAAAGGGTTTGGAAGGGGAAGAGCTTTCATAATGATCAAGCAAGCAAAGGCTTTGAGCGATCATTACTAATAACCCTTGATGGCGTTCATGACAATCAAACAAGCTAAGGCTTTGAGTGATAGTCACTAATAACCCGCATTAATTGGAAAAGAGTTTGAAAGATTTTTGGAAAAAAGGGTGAAGTTATTATCAATGATGGTTACAAAGTTCAAACACATTCAATAATCACGGAATCATGCATATGTTGAACATTAATCAAAACTAAACATGCCAATATGATCAAAAGACCCACTTATCAGGGATGCAAGGTAAAGTTCTCAAAGCAAGTGTGTGTGTGTGTAGGAAGGAGTGTATTTACCCTAATGACTCTATGCTACAACAGACATGTAGACTTACGTCTTCATTAGGAGGTCATACACATGGATCGAATGGCATATTGAATCAAGACATTTAAAATGCATCAAAAACAAGCAAGCAATTGATCATAGGCATAGAATGATCTTAATTAAACTAAGGAACATATGAGCAACGATTTCTCAATAACATGAACAAAAGGGGAAATTGCATCAAGGCTAAGGTAAGCCTATCCTTTGCATTCATGAATAAGTGCCCAAAGGCTAGTAACACAATCAAAGAGGAGGGAGCATCAAGGTTTTGGGTAACCTATCCTTTGCAATACCCCATGGACCTTAAACCATAAACCTAACTATCTCATCTATTATTCATCAAGAAGTTAAAAGGGGAAGGTTGAATCATCCAAAACCATCTTCACCACTTAGAACATGATGCACTAGGCATAAGTGGGAATCATATGATTCATCATCAACAATGGACAATAATATACAAGAACAAGTAAATAAACACTAAAGCTAAGTTAAATCACATAGGGCAATCTTCTCGCTTTGAGAAAAATGCACTAGGCACTAGTGAGAATCAACTTGCCTAGATACCCGACTCCCTAGCACAGATCACAACAATTAAATAATAACAAATGTAAAGACAGAAATACCTCTAATGAAGGCAGATATTACAACTTGAAGAATGCAACCCCAACTAACTCTTAGCGAAAGATCAGCTCTTGACGGACCAGCGGTGCGAAAAGAACGTAAACAAAATATAAAGAGTTTTTCAGAAGTGATAGATCGTGAGAATGGGTTCTCTCCTCCTCCTGAAATGAGAAAATGAGCGCCCTATTTATAGGAAAACCAAAGTGATCTATTTTAGGAAATGAAATAATCGATTAGTTGCTTAAATCACTTAGAGTGGATAATCGATTAAGAGCTCAAAAGATTTCAGGTAGATAATCGATTAGGAGCCTGAATAATCGATTATAGTTATGTTAAAAATATGGCATAATCGATTAGTTGCTTCCTTAAATCTTACTAATCGATTATGTGCTTCAATTACACAAGGAGGTAATCGATTATTGGCTTCACAAAATTCATGGATAATTTCCTTTTTTAGATGAGTAATCGATTGTGACCTGTAAGGAAAGGAGTGAATAATCGATTATGCTCCTGACTGAAAGGAGTGGAATAATCGATTATTTGCTTGAAGGAAGGATATGATGTAATCGATTGAGTGCCTTCCTAAATACATGGATAACTTCCTTATTCATCAAGAATATATTATATGCATGATAAAATCGATTTTATACTTTCTAAAAAAATATTTTCATAACACATGTGCTTGTCCTATTTTATCTTGCATGCATGAGGTTTATTGAAAAATGCAAAATTATTTTTATAAATCCTTTTGTGAAAAATGATCAAAATGCCCTTTTTGACCCTAAAGCCCTAATTTCCCCAAAAGGTGCATTCTAACCCTAAAAATGATTTCAAAAACTTTGGAGCGGTTTCTAGGACCCAAAATGCAATGCATAATTTATTTTTTTGTGTGGAAAATTAGGGTTTGGACCTAAGCCGGACAAAATTGGGGTATGACAGCTGTAGTCCAATAATCACACATCAACGTCACTGGCCATAGGCCTAAATCACATCACTTTTCCAAAACATTTAGAATTGACGACCACTTTTTGAAAAAGACACCGGAGACGCCTCAAGGGCACCTCGGACACCAAAACAACTCCAGGGAACAATGTTAGAAAAATAGTTCAGAATGCCTTAAAATTAGAGTATCCAGTTAGGCACCTGGATAAGATTTCCAAAACATTTTGAAACGCCTCAATCGGACTCCCGAGTCAAAAGTTATTTCGAAAACAGTTTAGGAGAAAACTAAGACATCCTGAAAATGGCGCCCAACAAAGGGGATCCAACCAAATTTTCGCAAAAGTGAACAATTCACACAGGAGCAAGAATGGAATGACTCAATATGATTAGGCAAGGCATCCAGCAAAGACACGGACCAAAACACCAAGAGAAACAGAATAGGGCTTGGCGCCCATGGGTAGGGATCCGAAGACAGCAACACAACACAGAATGGCAACACAGCACAAGTGCTGAATTCCTACAGCAGTACACCTACTTCGGCGAATTAATTAAAATAGCAAACGACATCGGATTTCAACAAAAGACCACTCATTGGAAATCCCTCTGAGTGTAGTTTCTGCCTATGATTTTTATTTTTCAAAATAAGTATCCAGTTGGTACAGTTTTTCAAAACACTACACTGTGGTACCAAAATCGGACAGAACTCTCTACCTAGCTTGCAACCAAATTTTCTTTCTCATTTCTTAATGAAATTTCGTGAAACCAGTGCCTATTTCGTAGAGAATTAAGTCTACTTTCCAATGAAACAAGAATCGTTCAAAACGGAGTTCAATTGATAACACAAAGCCTACAAAAACCGAACCTACTCACAGTTTGATTCCAGAAATTTGACCCAACTTTGGAGACTCATAACTTGAGCTACACAACTCCAAATTGAACGAAACCAGTGCCAAAACGACCGGCTTTAAGTATATTTTCAAAAACAATCAGCCACATAATTTTTGGATCAACCGAACAGTACCAGTTTTAGGAGGACCGAAACAGTGTCCAGAAATGCACAAAGACCATAAACAAGTAGGACTCATCATGATCAATTCTCAAACAACAATTTCAACACCACATACTTATGCATTTGCTCAAACACTTGACATGAAAAATCATAAATTCTCAACAACAAATCATCATATGGCAACAATTATTATTATGAGCATAACAACATGAGGAATGTGAGGAAATCAAGCATACATCAAATTACTCAACAAGGCACACAATCATAGGGCATGCGATTTTTCAAGACAACAATATGGTGATCAAGACACCCTAAAACCCCACATGTAGATCCCTCATAAACCCTTATATTGAATTAAATCCCACCCTTACCTTTTAGAGGAATTCGAAATCCCTTTAGCCTTATAACCTTGGAGCCCTAGCTTTTTCCTTCTCTCTCTCTTGTTCTTGGTTCACGCCTCTTCTCCTTTCTTTTCCACTTGTGATTAGCGCCCTCTTCTTCTCTTCTCACCCTCTAGCCGTCGCCCTCTCTCTATTCTCCCTTAGATTAGGTTTTTGTTTTCTTTCTAACCGTGACTTGAACCCCTATTTGACTTACTCACTCACATTGGGCTTCCTCATTAGTCTAATGACTTAATCATGGGCCTCCACTTAGCTACTTATAATTCGCCACTACTAACCCTATTATAAAATAATAATTAATTCTATTATTATTTTTACCACTTAATCTCTATTTAATTAAATCTACCAAATAAATCTAATCAAATGAATCACACAAATAATTAAATAAGCATTTAAATGAAAATGGGGTGTTACAGATTTGGTGCTATTGCTAAACCCTTAACGGATATGTTAAGGAAAGATTGCTTCAATTGGAGTGATGACTCTACTACTGCTTTTGCTACTTTGAAGTAGGCTTTGGTCTCTTCACCAGTCCTGAAGTTACCAGATTTTTCCAAAAGATTCACTTTGGAAATAGATGCTTCTGGGAAAGGCATTGGGGCTGTCTTGATGCAGGATAATCATCCTATTGCTTACATTAGCTAATCATTGGGACATAAACAACCAGCACTTTCCATCTATGAAAGAGAGATATTGGCTATCATCTATGCTATTCGAAAATGGAGCACTTGGCACATGCTCCATTCACTATCAAAACTGATTAGAAGAGTATAAAATATATCTTGGAGCAGAGACTTAATACTCCTTTCCAGCAGGTGCGGGTTTCTAAATTAATGGGCTATGAATTTGACATCCATTACAAAGAAGGGAGTGCTAATTTGGCTGTTGATGCCCTCTCTAGGAAGCAAGGAGCTGAACTGTTACCTATGTTGCTAGATAATGCTTATAATGATCTGCTTGCTATGATTAAGCAAGGTTGGCAAACTGATACAGCTCTGCAGACTATTATTTCTGATCTTAGCTCTAATCCTGCTAGCCACCCTAAGTTTTCATGGGTTAGAAACGAACTCAGGAGGAAAGGCAAGCTAGTAATTGCTTCTGATACAGCTCTCAAAACCATTATTCTTCAGTGGTTGCATGACTCTCCTCTGGGTGGTCACTCTGGCAGAGATATTACAGCTTCTAGAGTCAAATCTTTGTTCTTTTGGAGGGGTATGAATAAGGACATTCAGTCCTATGTTAGAAACTATGGGATCTGTCAAGCCAACAAACCTGATCAAGCTGCATCTCCAGGGTTATTACAACCTCTTCCTATCCCTAGCAGAATTTGGCAAGACATCAGCCTTGATTTCATTGAAGGGCTACCTAAGAAACAAGTAATTCTAGTGGTGGTGGACAGGCTCAGCAAATATGCACATTTTTTTGACACTATCTCACCCTTATACTGCCATTGAGGTGGCTCAAGTATTCATGGATAATTGTTTAAACTTCATGGCATGCCAAGTAGCATCACAAGTGATCGCAATCTTGTGTTCCTAAGTAAATTTTGGTCTGAATTCTTCAAGCTACAAGGAGTGCAGCTCAACAAGTCCACTGCTTATCATCCACAATCTGATGGACAGACAGAGATTGTGAACAAAGTATTGGAGACATACCTTAGATGTATGTGTTCTTCTAAGCCTTCCACTTGGTCATCATGGATAAGCACTGCTGAATGGTGGTACAATACCAATTTCCACTCCTCAATTCAAGCAACCCCTTATGAAATTGTTTATGGACAACAACCACCTACTCATCTGCCATATTTGCCTGGTGAATCCGATTCTGTCACTGTAGACAGATCCTTAGCTGCAAGAGAAAGCCATTCGTTTAATGAAATTCCATTTGCTCAGGGCCCATAATCATATGTCTCAGAATGCAAACAAGAGGAGGAGTGAAAGGCACTTTGCTGTAGGTGACTATGTGTATCTCAAGCTTCAACCATACAAGCAATCCACCTTAAAGCCTCACTACAAGCACAAGCTTTTACCTAAGTATTATGGCCCTTATCAATTAAGTGCTTGCTAAAGTTGGATCTGTTGCTTATCAGTTGGACTTGCCTCCAAATGCTGCCATCCACAACACCTTCCATGTTTCTCAACTTAAACTGTGCACTAATCCTCACTCAGCTACTGCTCAACTGGTGCTTGCTGCTAGTTTAATTCAAAGGGGGATTCCTGAATCCATCTTGGAGAGAAAGATGGTCAAACGTGGCAACAGTCACGCTACCAAAGTTCTAGTGAAATGGAAGAACTTACCCATTGAGCAAGCTTCTTGGGAATACTACTATGAATTGCTTTATCAGTTTCCAGAATTTCACCCTTGAGGACAATGGTGTTGTGCAAGCCCGTATTCTGACAGAGTCACAGTGAATTCTTAGTTGTTACTGTTTTATTGCATTGTTTTTACCGTTTTATTGCATTAGAATCATGTAGCACTATGTGCAAGTTTTATTCTAGCTGTTATTTTGTCCTATTGAGGACCTTTCTAGATTTTCATTAGCTGTCAGCGTAGTACTGTCATAGCTGTCAGCATCAAAGAATATTCCTTGTACTGATTGTACCAATCAGTTGCCTATTTAAGGTAGCATTTATTGAAGAAAGGGCAACAATCATTACAACAGTTATCTCTCACATTTATACTCTGCAAAACCCTAGTTTTCAGCACTCTCCTCCGAGCTGTATTCAAGCCATTACAGCTCCAGTAGTTTGCTCTGTTGTTACCGACCACAGTGCTCTAGCAACTTGTTCTTTCTATCATTTTCTGTTGCTCTATCAGGCCCTGTGCCTAGTTCTGTATGTGTTACAGAAACTCTGACATATTTCTTATTTATTTTTAGTTCACATATAATGATGTTTTTTTGAAAGCACTTATATAAATGTTACTCTTGTTTTCTTTCTTTTTAAAGATTTATGAAGAAAATATTTTCATACTTTTCATTATAAATTAAAGGGTTAAATAGTGAAATTAGAAAATAAGATGAAGAAAAATTGTATAATACTTTTGTGAGGTTTACGAGCAGCTTTATTTTTATAAAAATGTCTTCTGGCAAGATAAGATGTTTTCAAGGTTTCAGGCATAAATGATGCACAATTTTGATTCTCTTTTTCGATTCAAAATTCAATTGTTATTAATTGTAACGGGTGATTAATCTGTAAGGCCTAGCTCAACTGGCAAATGCTGAAATTGCTAAGTAGGATATCATGTCCTGAGTTCGAACTCGAGACCTCACAGTTATGTGCGTGAGTTTTTAGTGGCAATTGCCACTTCGTTTATAAACAAAAAAAAAGAAGATGAATTGGGGTTCTCTAAATTCAAAAATTCCTACATTATTCGACTTAGTCTCATTGTAGAGTACGTAGGGAATTTGTTTTCCTAGATTCACTTCCGTCAAAGGATTTGTCACTAAATTCGACCCTTGATTTTTTTTTTTCTCCAAGCTTTACAAAAATAGTAGAAGTGAGACATAGGCATTGCTAACTACATGGACCATAGAATATCTCTAATGATACCAAAAGTTGAACTTGTGAGTTTTGTCAACAGTTTTATCCAGTTACTTGTTGGCAATTAGTCGCCCGTGTGATATGAGAGTTTAGTTAAATCGAATCCAGTTAAATCTCCAATATTCATTGAAAAGGGAAAGAAAATGTATTTATGGTGTATAAGTGTTGGATGGTTTGTGATGTGGAACCGCAACGGCATCAAGAGAATCTAATTTATTAAAATTAGAATGGACTTTATTTTATTTTAAGATGTAATAATCATACTTAAATTAAGTTAATTTTTTAGTTTATGTTGACATTAGAGCATGTTTGTGTTTGTGTTTGTGTGTCTGAACAAGCCTCCTACTCTTGTGGGGATTCCTCGTGATCTTATCATTCTATTGGATGTGGCGATTTCTCCATCTGCTTGCCTAAATCTATTTGTATGTTTCTTTTTCCTTTTATCTTTTAGTCATTTCCTATTTTTGATTCAAGAAATCACTCGATTAGATCTTTTATCTCTCATGGAATCAACTAGATCCTTATCAACTATTTTTGATTCAAGCTCTGATACCACTTGATAATGATCTACGTACCTCCCACTTTTTGACACTTATGTGCGAGATGAGAAAACATTTTAGACGGGAATATAAAGTTTGAAGTGGCATTAGATATTCTATGGAAGAAGCACAATGAATTTTTCTTCTAGACTCCTTTAGCCGCTAGGGTTTAAAGAGAGGTGGCCTCCCTTCTCTCTAACCCATCGTCTTTCTTATTGTTACCCCACCTCAACCACCACATATGACGACACCCATCGAGAAGGCCACCCGTGCCCATAGATCTAGTGCGGTTGTCCCTCTACCTAAGCCACTATGGCTTGTTTTGGGTGTTTATGGCAATATTGTCTGGTTTAGATTTTAATATAGTTTCAAGTCTACCATTTTTCAAGTGTGTACTCAAAGTGTTTGTTTAAAAGCGCCTGAGTTGCTTGGTTTTCTTAGCATAGCATTTTGAATGAATATCTAATGGTGACCACCACCAATCCATGCATCCTCGCTACCAAACAAATGACTTCGAGACATGTGTTGAGTTTGGTTAATTCTAAGACCACGTATAGTCGATTCGTGCATGGAGAAGCCAAATAAATGATTGGTAATCGGATGAAATTAAAGACTATGGATCCTCATTCCTCCTTTATGATTGACCATTGGTTTTGGTTCTTAAGACATAGATATTGGAAATCATTCACCATCTCATTCATACGCAACAGTCACATGTGAAACAAACCCAGAGAGAAATTAGAGTTTTTACAAAGAGGAATTGTAAAACAGATGGAAAATCACAAAGTAATTACCTTTGTATCTGTGCTTCTAATCACCATTAGAGGCTTCGTATACCTTGAATCTGTAAGATTTATCAAGAAATAAAAAACCCTAGCAAAAGCAGTGAAAGAAAAAACGCAAGAAAAGAATAAGATGAAGTGAAGTGAAGAAAAGAAGAAGTTAAGGGTTTCTGGTTCGCAACTTTTCATTTTGAGAGTGAGTGAGAGGAATTTTATTGACTAAAGCGATGGGCAGCACTTTTTAAAAAGCGCTACCCATTCATTTCCGTGTTTTGGGCATAAATAGCGCTTTTTAAAAAGCGCTGCCCATCGTCCCAGCGCGTTCCACCATAGGCAGCGCTTCCTAAAAAGCACTGCCCATCGCCCCCAGCGCGTTCACCATAGGCAGCGCTTCCTACAAAGCGCTGCCCATTGCCCCAGCGCATTTTAACCAAAAGCAGTGCTTCCTTAAAAAGCGCTGCCCATTTCCATCGCGTTTTAACCAAAACAGCGCTGCCCAATAGGGCGCCCTTTTTCTCAACTTCTGGCGTATTGATTCTTTTTTTTGTTGTAAAGAAAGCATTCATTAACTAACATAAGGATTGTGGCAATCAAGTTGAGCAATAGGTGTTGGGGGCATTCATGTTTACATTTAAGAACTAACAAAGATAACAAAGTCACATACAAGTTGGGCAATACTACACATGGAAAAGTCATAAACAATTAGAGGAATGATACTGAGACAACACTCTCACAGGTTGTATTCCTCCCTTTCTTTCTATTAGATCTGTTTTTCTTCTCTTTCTCTGTAATGAACAAACCCTAACTTGTTTGTTTTTCTTTTGCAAGGTAACCACACTTAGAAAAATAAAAGAAAGAACTTGAAAGAGGAACAATAGAACTTGAAGAAGGAAATTGTTATCTGAAAAGTGTAAACAAAATTAGGTGAATAATAAACAATAAAGAAAAATAGAAAAAACTTGAAAGAGAAACAATAAACAAAAACAGAAAAAAGAAAAATAAACAAAATAAAAAAAAAATTAAAAAATAAATATACAATGGGCAGTGCTTTTGGCTGTAAGCGCTGCCAATAGGTGAACGCGCTAGGACGATGGGCAGTGCTTTTTAGGAAGCGCTGCCTATAGGAGAACGCGTTAGGAAGCGCTGCCCATTGTGGGAGTGGAATCAACAGCGCCAAGTTTAGCGGCGCTCAAAAGCGCTGTACATGGCTAAAAAAAAGCGCTGTCCATCCCCAAATCTATTGCAGTGAATGTTTTCTCCCAAATAATGTCCGCAATGATTCATATGATAAACTTTATGGTATTGGCTGTATAGAAGGCCGAAGATGCATAATCCAATATATTGACAATAGGATGGTTTCGAATTTGGGGTATGAGCAGTTGTGAGACTAAATCCAAACAGGTCAGTTGATCCTATATCACAAAGGACAATAAGTAGAGGTGTTGTAACAACAACAATAAACAAAGAAATAATAATAGAAACAAAAAGAACGGAAAAGAAAGGAAAAGACGAACAGTTGACCACATATCAGAGGTTGTGGATGATGAGTCTCGGCAAACTCGGAATTAAAATCTCACGGGGCAATAGAAAGGAAAAGACGAACAGTCGACCACATATCAGAGGTTGTTGTGTGGGACTTATTTGTTTTTGGCTATTTGCAATGGATTGAAATGTCAGATTGTGTGTTTAACTCAAATTCATGTTAAACTTTCTGCAACTAACCAGTAAAGAAATTATAAGATCCAAATCTATGACGAAGAAAAACTAAGCCTTCAAGCTTACGGTGAATCTTACAGTGAATATCTATGATGAAGAACATAGAAAAACTAATTCTATAGTTTGCAGACAACGAAGAACACCTTCTGCAGGAAAGGAAATGAAAAGTCAGGAAAGAAGATACTGTTAGTGGAGAAACAAGAGTCACGTGACTCCACTTAAAAGACTAATTAAATCACAACCATCCACTAAAATCTAATGGCTCAAAATATATCCTCTCACTCTCACGTAACAAAAAGGAGTCAGAGGTAGGGGTGTTCACGGGCCGGTTTGGATGGATTTTGACTAAATCTGTTATCCGAACCAATCAAATTTAATCGGTTTGGGTTGGTTCGGATTTTGAGTTTTTTACTATAAAATCCGAACCAAACCAATCCGATATTGAATGGGTTGGTTCGGATTGGGCTCGCGGGTCATGTGCTAACACCAACAAACTGGAAATATAATACTAGTAACATCACATGCTTTAAAAAAAAATACAGTAGCACTCTTCAATGTAACAAACTGGAAATATAATACTAGTACCATACAAATTTCAGTAGCTCCAAGACAAAAGGAATACTAGCACACTTCAATGTAACAAACTGGAAATATAATACTGGAAATATAATACTAGCTACAATTATACTAGTAACATCACATGCTTTAAAAAAAATACAAATTACTGAAGCCCAGTAGCACTTTCAGACAGTAGCACAGTAGCACTCTTCAATTACTCAATTACTGAAGCCCAGTAGCACTCTTTCAGTAGCACTCTTCAATTACTCAATTACTGAAGCCCAGTAGCACTCTTTCAGTAGCACTCTTCAAAAAAATACAAATTACTCAAATACAAATTTCAGTAGCACTACAAGAATTTAACAAACTGGAAATTCAGTAATTGAAGCTTCAATAATTCTGGAATGATTTCCAGTAGCACAGTAGCACTTTCAGACAGTAGCACTTTCAGACACACTAGCATACAGTAGCACTTTCAGACAGCATCCTCGCCGGCAGCCAATAATTCTGGAATTTTAGACACAACCACAACAATCTTATTAGCATATTGTAAACAAATATAAAATACAATAGAATTAAAACCAGTGAAGCGTACCTGCTTCAAGTCTCTGCACTTCTTCCAATTCAGCTGTCCTTGTGGAGTTATAACAACAGCTGGAGTATTGACTGTTGGAGTTATACCACTTTCCATTTCTGTAAAACATTAAAAGATACAAATTACAATTTTTCCCTGGGCAGCAAGCATTCAAAAACATAACACAAATCTTATTGGCAGCAAGCATTCAAAAACATAACACAAATCTTATTGGCAGCAAGCATTCAAAAACATAACACAAATCTTATTGGCAACAAGCTCAGGTAGATTATTGGCAACAAGCATTGATGAGAATGCAGGTAGATTCATGTTAGTTATTTCACTTCTGGAATGTGATTCATGTTAGTTATTTTCACCTGAAATGTGATTCATTCATGTGTAAACAGTAAACACAAAACCAAAATATACAAAATATACAAAACAAAATATACAAAACAAAAGTGATGAAGTGAATCGGATGGGAATCGTGAAATACAAAACCAAGTGAAATCGGATGGGAAATCGGATGGGAATCGTGAAATATACAAAACAAAAGGAAATCGGATGGGAATCGTGAAATACAAAACCAAGTGATGAAGTGAATCGTGAAATCATACCTTGCGGGTGGGACTGTGGGAGGAACCAGGTGAAATCGGATGCGATGCGGCGCTGAATCGCTGATTGCTGATGCAGAGCTGCTGGAAAGAAAAGGAATCGGAGGAACTGAGGAAGAAATCAAATGAATCTTAGGGTTTGGAGAATGAGACATTATATAGGCGATTGAATCTTCTGAGAAACTTGTGAATCGTGAAAGTGATGATTGTGATTCAATGGAAGCGTTGGAAAAATGCGATTGAAATCAAAGTTCTGCCTTGGAATAACGCAGAAGCCGAAGCGGACAAGCTGAAGCGGTGGAACTCTGGAAGACTGGAAGCGTTTCTGCGTTTGACGTTAATTGAGATGGAAGTGGAACTCGTGTAAATGAGTAATTGAAAGTTATTGAACGTTAATAATAATAATAATAACACCCCACGGTTCGGGTACACGGGTTTCGGGTTTATAAATTAAAATCCGTTGCCCGAACCGAACTACAGCGGGTCTTTACGGGTTGGATCGGTTTTGGCCCGATTAAAAAAATTGTCCGAACCAAACGCTTCGGTTTGGATTGGATTACGGTTTGGTTCGGGTTTATCCAAACCACTGAACACCCCTAGTTAGAGGACCTCCCAACTCAAGGAAAGGAAACACAAAAATGAGTGGTTACTAGAAGCAAAGCAAGGAAGCTTCAAGAGGATATGGAGAAGAGGATTAGCTCTTAGTTGATTCCGATTGGAGGAGAATTTAATGAAGACAACCAAGTCCTATTCATTAGTGACTAGTCCTTATTAAATTGCCAAAAGTATATATTGGCAAACTTAACATTTTGGAGGTAGACTTTGATGATATAAAAATTGATTTTTGAGAGCATAGAATTTTCTCTCTCTTGGTTCTTGGAAGAATTCAAGTTAGATCTTATCAATGGCTTATTCATCTCCTTTGTGGCGATCACGCACCGATCTTATCATCTATCCTTAGATGCGGTGATCTTCACTCCATCTCCATCTTCTTTCCTTTCCATTTTGTGAGTTTTAATTCCTCCATTGTTCTTAATTTTGTTGATTGAGTCAAGAAATTGAAAACCTAATCATGGAAAAAATCCTAATATTCAAAGATACTTTTTTTAAAAGGCAAACATAATAATATATATAATTAGTAGAGTATAAAGGGTACTTAACCCATATAAAACCAAGAAAGTCAACCACCAACAAAAAAAAAACCACAAAAACCGAAATACCTCCTAGATAAACGGTTGAGAGGATTAACATACCACTCATAAATACCACTCATAAAATAGACGGAAGGAATATTACCAAAAAAAAAAAGAATAGATAGGAGGAAGAACTCCCACTATCTTGAAACCAACACCACGACAAGGAGAAGATCCTGTTAAAAGATCTCCCAAACTTAGGTAGCCCTCCAAAGAAAATATAGTTGTTCATCAAATTTTATATGACCCATAGAAAATAAGGTAACCCTTAGATAGTAGATGCCCTTCTTTTAATCCTTTATTATTTACTTCTTTCTAGTTTTTCAGTTCACAAGATTTCAGAACGAGGATGGGATCCTATTCTATTCTAAATTAATGCATTTTATTATGGATATTTCAACAACTAAATTAAGCTTTGGGTTCTCAACTTCATTGTCACTGTATAGTATATAGAACGCGCCAAATTGTGCAAAAAAAATCTAACTCAGCATAGAACCTATCAATTTTAAATCATTATTTGACAATGGAATAAATTAATAAATTATTATTATCACAACAAGGAAAGAAATTCACACCTCAACTGCTCAACATTAGTAACCGTGGCGCCGATTGCCTCTTGGAAGGAAGCATGGGCCGGCACGTTAACTTAAGATAAATTGTAACAAATAAATCACAGACAACACAATAACCTAACAATATAGAGTATTATAATACAAATACACTTATCCATAAAAAAATCAAAAGGAAAGATTATGTTATTGTTAAATGACAGGCTTGTTCATTCAAACCAGCCAGCCAACAACATTCTCAAATCTCCCGCACAAACAAACGATGGGCCGCCAATGTTTGTAAAAATACCTACACCACAAATCAAATCACCACTCCCAGTTTCTTCATCTCTCAAGTTAGTATTTTATATTTTTTCATTTACTCACTTTCATCTTTTTAACCTAATCAATAAATAAACTTTAATAACGTGTATCCTTTCTGAAAATGACAGATTAATTAGATA
Organism: Astragalus membranaceus; assembly: GCA_039519185.1. Classification (NCBI taxonomy): domain Eukaryota; kingdom Viridiplantae; phylum Streptophyta; class Magnoliopsida; order Fabales; family Fabaceae; genus Astragalus; species Astragalus membranaceus. The sequence goes on along the minus strand of CM076846.1, from coordinate 227,027,700 downwards.
TTAATATTTAGAAATTTTTCCTAAGTTTACACTCAACCAACCTTACAAGTGCTTATCCTTCATCCTTATTTTTTGTTTGACGGGGACATAATACTTGTTATATATTGTATTATCTTTAATTGAGTTTAATTTTTACTTAACTATCTTTAATTGAGTTGATTCCATTCATGTACAACTTAAATTTACGTAACATCATATAACTTTATCGTTCCTGAAATTTAACTACACTTTCTTATCATTGAACGTGTCAATTATAAATTATTGATTTGTATTTTATTGGCTATGCCGTGGCATATATAATTTACTTGACTGAGAGGTCTATTATATATCTCTATCAGTCTAAAATAAATAAATAAATTATAGAAAACAATTGAAAATGTTAAGAAAACCTATGTTCTGTCGTGATAATAACATTAATCATTATCTTTATCATCACTATTTATTTATCTTTTTTTTATATAATTTTCTAAATAATTAATAAAATTACGTTTTACCCCTCCCCTTCTTCCTATATAAACCGCATTCGTCGTGCAATCTGTTACGTAACTGACTTCCTATAAAGCTTCCGCGGCTAACCGTCTCAACAAATTTCAAAACCATAATATCTTCTCTCCCTTTCTCCTTTTAATACTAATCACACAACATACACTCTCTCTAGAGCTTCAACAATGACTATGGCTTTTCACTCTTCAAGAAACGAAACGTCACCGTATTCGTTTTCATCAGCGTTCGCCTCTTCGTCGGTTGCGAATTTCACTTCCAAGGCGTCCCCTCTCACGATGCAATCATCCTTCTCGCCGTCTCCCTCTACGAATGTCAGACTTCACAGTCAACGTTCTGCATATTCATCGCCGTCACCGTCACCGGCTTCCTCCCTGAGATTATCCGTCGAACAACAGCCAAAATCCCCCGGGCGGCGATCGATGACGGAGACCAAGGATATGAGGAATAATAAGGCGGTGTCATCAAGCAAGAGTAGGCCTTGCATGTGTTCTCCGACGTCGCATCCTGGCTCGTTCCGGTGCGCGTACCACAAACGGCTGGTGGAGCAGGAGCAGCAGCGGAAACAGAAACAGTTGCAGCAGCAACAACAGCGACAGCAAAAAGCGTCATCGAGAAGTAGAACGTTGAACCTTCGAAGATCGGCGATGAATAACTCACTGATTCTGATCGGAGGAGTGGAGGGCGAGGTGGTGAAGAGGACTCTAACCACACTGATTAGACCGTCGCCGCTCCAGCTTCGCCGTCGGGAAGCTTTTCAGGCGAAGCCGAGCCGGCTCTCTCTCATGTTCAAAGCCGAAGACTCGTTGTGAATAAGTTTCTTCGGTTTTTATTTTTGCTTATTGTGTGAGTGAATGTGAGAGTCACGCTAGCTATGATATGAACTTTCCAGTACTGCACGTTGTTTTTAATTTTTATTACGACGACGGGAACCTTTCTTCTTTTTTTCTTTTGGGAGCGGAAAATATCAGAATCAAGTTGTAAATTTTTGTGGATATATAGTCTCTTCTCTTTGTTTCGTTCAAGCCAAACAAATAGGTACTAGCTTCAATTGTTTTATGTGTAGCTTCAAATTTTGGAACAGGAATTTTATGTTTTACTTAATTTTGGATAGGAATCACGTTCGACAGAGTGGATTGGGAATTAATTCTTGGTCATGTAGATACTAGATACCGAAGTTGTTTTAAAATTTAGGTATAGAATCTAATATAGATATTGCGGATTTGAAAGATTCATGCATAAATTAAGCCGTATAATTTTATCGGGAATTAATCAATGTTCCTTCTCCTATATTACAGCATCATTATTAGTTTTTTTTTATAAGCACTCTTAGTGGGTGGGGGAATGTTAGTTTCCGGGAGTTGAACCCGAGACCTCATTCTTACACTCATTTGGTGCACTCCTTCGGTATCCCTTAGCTCGTCAATTGAGTATCATTATTAGTTAATTGTTTGACACATGGAGAGATGTGGGTAATTTACCTTAACCACTTTTTTTTAGATACTTCATCCTCTGGTATATATCTCCCACAATACAAGAGTTTTCCTAGTAACCCTATATGGTTTAGAAGCACGCCTTCCCAATAATGCATCCAACAGAGCAGATTTCCCAGCATTTTTAGAACCAAAAACATAGCATTGGAACACATTCCTTTCCGCTACAAGAAAATCGATGATAAACACAAAATTACCATTATTGAATACCCATATTGGAGTATTGTTCGCTGGTGTTTTTAGCAAACAATCACTGGTTTTATTAGAAATGTTTGTGAGATTAAACCAGAAATCTCCAAAGCAATTGCCTTTACACACAGCAGTTTGTCAACAAATATATTTTAAAAGGGAGACAATTCACCATGAAAATGGAAATCAAAGAAAAAGAAGTAATAAAATGGAACGCAGAAATGTAAAATGACTTGTATTGAAAGTAATAAATTGCATTAAATGTAAAGAGAATGGTGCACAAATTCACATACGTTGTACAATAATTCTTTTACTCTGTTTTCGCTGTGACTTGGAAGTTAGAGTTTCAGAACTGTGTGTTTGGTATAATAATTTTGCCACCCCAATTTCTCTGTAGAAACTACTATTTATACAGAAAATAATGACTGAAATGTAAACTGCTATGGACACGTGGCTACGTCTCATTAACCAGTGATGGATTTCGTGCCACGCTCGATGCCACATACTGCCTACGTTGTATTAACCGTAGTCTTGAAATTCGACACAACTGTTTGCCAATAACTGCTTGACGAAGTCCTGAATACACTGTCCTGTCGAAAACTCTTCCCTGTCGAATTGGTGAAGACTTCTTCTGTCGAAAACATGCTGAGATGACTTAAATGTCACTTTTTCTTTCCGAAGGCATTATGAATGATCTTTAATGAAGAGTCAAACCCTATTAACTAACCACTCAAAAGCTTTGTCGAAATTCTAGGCTAACAAATTGCCCCCCAAAAATATCTTTTTCGACAGCACAAGTGTTAAGGAAGAAAAAGAATATTTTTGAAGATTTCGAAACGTCACCTCCAACAACTTTGCATTAAATGGTGATAGGCAAAAATGATTATGACCTTACGCAGATAAAGCGAACCGTTTTATTGGGCCACGTCATTTGGTTGGTAGACCACGTCTTTTCAGAATCTCAAACGTGCGAAGCGTCGTAACTGTGCAACCGTTGCACCTCTAACGTATAAATACGTTTCACTTCATCTTCTTCATTCTCACGCTCCCTTTGAACCTTAAACTCTGAAAATTTCTCAGCTAACCTTGCCTCTTCACGAAAGCTTCAAACTTTTTCATCGTTTCGACATCTCCACTAAGAATACAACCCTCTTTGTTCGTCATTTACACAGATGGCTTCTTCCAGCGCTCAACCTCAAGAACAAACAGTTGCTGTGCATGGCTTTGAAGGCTTCGTTGAAGAACCTTCACCAACTTGGTTTATACAGATACTTATTCCAGCTGGTAAACCTTTTACCCATGCTTATTTAGGTCCTCTTCCTGACCCCATAGAAAGCGAAGAAGTTAAAGCAATTTTTCCTAGTCACCGTAAACTTCAACCCAGAATTTTTGAAGAAACTCCTTTTCATTTGGAATTTCTGAAAAACCCCAACAGAGTATTTAGATCCGCTCCTAAGGTAGAACAAGGTGATTACATCGCATGGCTTGACAAGGTTCAAAACCAAAAGGAAGCCATTTGGCAAGAACAGGGGATCTTTGACATTATCCAACTGTCGAAATATGGACCCAGATACGACAGCACTATGATTCTAGCAGCATTGCAGTTCTGGGATATATCCACTCATAGTCTCCATCTGAAGTGTGGCATGTTATCTCCTACTCTGTTGGATGTGGCTGCCATTACTGGTCTGAAACCACTGGGTGAAACCTTTGACCCTAAACTGGCCACCAACGACTATGGCTTTTCATTTAACAACCCTACCTTTAGTGCTTATATTGCTGATCATCATGATACTGAGAATGCTGAAGTGTCTGATTTAGAACATATAGCTTTTCTTACCCTATGGTTGTCGTGCTTTGTCTTTTGCTCCCGTTCTCTCCAAGTAGCAAAAGTTTTCGTTCCTTTGGCCACTCAACTCCATAAAGCCAAGAATATCAATTTAGCGAAATTGGTTTTAGGAAATCTCTATCAGCATCTTGATGGTGCTGCCCTCGAATTGAAAGAAGGCGAACCAACTGACAAACTGCTCATTGCTGGTCCTATGTGGCTTATGCAACTTTGGCTCTTAGCCACTTTTGAATCAAGGCTGAACTTGTTTATTCCTAAGGACATTCGACCAACCTTACCAACTAGAAGAACAGAAGGAGTTCGACTAGCACAATTAAGGAATAGGGAGAAAAACTTGTCTTATGAAGAGACATTTTCCACGTACTTCGACATCTTCAACAAGTGCACTACTTTCGTTGATGCTATGGCGCCTTTTGTGAAATGCACTTATGGACCAACTTGGTTCATCAACGCATTTCCCTCTAACTCAACAGAAAATGTCGAAGAGATAAACCAAATCTGGCAAGCCTATCTTTCGCCCTCTCTTCTTTCGATAAGGCTCTCCCCAAGCAACAACAAAAACAATCTTGGCATTAGCAAGTATTTTCCCAGCTATTTTCAAGGCAATTTGGGCTATGCCAACTTCGACCGGCTCCGGTCTGCTTGCATAGGAGAGAGTTCAACACTCCAGAGACAGAGCAAGCTTATCACCAAATCTTCAAGAATTTTCGTTTCAAAGATTTGCTCTTTGAACCTGCTAAATTTCAACCACGCTTTTCTTGTACGAAGACATTCCAAGATTGGTGAGGTGGATACTATACTAAAGCTTCTAAAGGAAAAACTGATGCAGAAATTTCGAAAATTTTGTATTCAGCTTTTCCCCCTCAAATTGTTGAGAAGAACAAATCCCCAGGTATGCCCCTTTATTCCTCATTAGTTAAAATTTAAAACCATTTACCTGATAAAATCTTTGCGTTATGAACAGCTGCTGTTTCACAGAAAAAGCCCACTAAAGCAGCACCAAAGCAAAACAAGCCAACAGCAAGAACACCACCCAAAACAAAGAAGAAACTTGTGATCAAATCCACTTCCAGCTTACCCCAAATAGAGGTATATCTTTGTTAATTGACTAGACCTTTTCTTCGACTCTTTTAACACTTGATTATGTTTTAAACTCATGTTTCTCTTTCGCAGGATACTGATAGTGATAGTGATAACATGCCTCTTATTCACCGGTCAAGGAAACGAATGCAACCCGAATCCCAAGCAAGGGCTAAAGGGATTGTGATCAAAGAACCACAAGAGCAATCTCACGGACCTCCCCCTAAGAGACTTCACACATCAGTCGAAGTTCCTGTTGTCGAATCTGTAGCTGCTCCAAATGTTCCTTCGCCTGTGGAAATCTCCATAGTAACTCCAACTACCCAAAATTCTCCTATGGTTGTTGACGTCGAAGGAACAAACATTGCTACTAACGCGAATGTTGAAATGGAACTTGAGCAAACTAACGAGCAAACACCAGATGTGGCAGGCGCTAAGGATTTAAGCAAAGAGACGACTGAAATTGAGGCTCAAGAACAAGCTTCTACCAAGGAATCAACAAGTAGCGCTATGAGTGACCAGGAGTTTTCGCTGATGAAGACGACAAATCCTTTGGCTGCTCTTAAACACTTGCTGAGCCTTTCTTCCTCTTCCCCTGCCATGGTCTCCAGTGCTTCGACTACTTCCTTGACCTCCGTTACTCAAGAATCTACTGAAGAATTGCTTCAACAATTAAAAGCTAAGGTCTTGGAAGGCAATCTCTTTACTAGGATTGGAGAGAACCCATCAGAAAGCTTTGCAATTAAGGACATCGTTCGAAAATTGCTAAAATCAGAGCTTAATGCAAAACTTTTCGCTTTCCTGATCGAATTTTCGCCAATCTTTGAAACTTTTGCACTTCACGTCAGCAAACGCTCTGAAATTTCCAGGTTGAAAAACCAAGAGGCTGTACTTCATCAAGAAAAAATTAATGCCTTCAAGGTTTCTCAAACCCCCATTGATGAATTGGAAGTTCAAATAACGGAGGATGAGCAAGAACTTGCTAACTGGGATTCAGAAATTCAGCACTATGATGAAGAAATAAGAATTCTCCAAACAAAACTGCTAAATGCTAAACACCAAAAAAGTTTAGTGCAACAAAGGATGGAGACCCCTAAGTCGAAGATTGAAAAGGCAGCTACTGAGGCTCTTCAACATTTTGATAATGCTCAAAAACACCAAGCCACTATTGCTCGACTGGACAAAGAGTTAAGCTTTCTGGAGTCTTCAATTGCTGTGAGCACCAAGATCCTCTACAGGCTCAAGCATTCTCTTCAAAGCCTTTAGTAACTTGTAATAGTGTAGAATTTCTTTTAATGGCTATGTAATTATTTTGATTAAATACATTACCATTTTGAACCAATTTACGGTTTTATCTTTGCTCGATTCTAACTTCGTTTAATGTTGGTTTATACTGTTTTAAATACTTGCCATTTATTTTGAAGATTCTGTTTTCGTCACCCAATTCTTCGACTTCGTATGCCCCATTAGAAAAACATTGCAATATGCGAAGTGGACCTTCCCAACTAGGTGACCATTTACCCAAAACTCTATCTTTTTTATCCATAGGCAACAACACTTTCCAAACTAAATCACCTGAATTAAAGGTTTTTAACTTAACCTTTTTGTTATAAGCTTTAGCTACTCTTTCCTTTTGTCGAATAAGCATTTCCAAAGCTAACAACCTTTCTTCGTCTAAATCAACTAACTCATCAAGCATCATATTCCAATAATGATCAAAAGGAATTTCACACTGTCTTTGAATTTTTGTTGATTGTAAACAGATTTCAACAGGCAATACTGCATCGTGTCCAAAGGTTAACCTGTATGGGGTAGCATTGATAGATTCTTTGGGTGAATTTCTACAAGCCCATAAAACTTGATCTAAAGTGTTATGCCAATTTCTGGGTTTTTGCCCAACATGCTTTTTAATCAAGTTAATAATGATCTTATTGGCAGCTTCCACTTGACCATTGGCTTGTGCATAATATGGTGTCGAAGTTAATAACTTAAAACCAATTTCAGCAGCAAATTCCACCATTTTTCGACCAGTGAAATCAGAACCCTGATCTGTGGTTATGGTTTCTGGAATTCCATACCTATAAATAATATGATTTCGGATAAACCGTATTACTGCTTCTTGATCAACATTGGTTAAAGGTATTGCTTCAACCCATTTGGTAAAATAATCAATTCCTACTAATATATACCTATGACCTTTTGATGATGTTGGTTTTATTTCTCCCATTATATCCAGAGCCCAACCTCTGAATGGCCAAGGTTTCACTATGGCATGCAATTCATTTGCAGGCACATGTTGTATTCCAGCATGCTTTTGACACTCTTGGCATCCTTTGGCAAACTCTATACAATCTTTCAACATTGATGGCCAATATATTCCTTGTCGAAATAATAGCCATTTCATTTTATGGCCTACTTGGTGCGAGCCACAAGCTCCACTGTGTGTTTCAGAAACTGCTAAATATGCCTCATTTTCACTAAGACATTTCAATAATACTCCTTCAGGAGTTTTCTTAAACAATTCGTTTCCAATTATCACATAGCTTAAAGCTCTGTACTTTACCTTTTTATTGGTATTTCCTGTGGGATTTTGCAAGTATTCTACAATAGGCTTTCGCCAATCATCATTGGCCATATTGTCAATAGCAAAAACTTCTGCTAAAACAACTTCATCAACAATGTGGTGTTGTTCAATACATTCCTCATCTGTATTTGTTGCCCCCCAGTTTTTGGTGTTGACAATAATGATGAAGAAACATCATCAGATACGAGTTTCTCTTTTATTTCGATTAATTCTTCAAGGCTTTGTTTTGAAACTCTATAACCTGATGCAATTTGGGCCAAATCATTCGCCACTTGATTATCAACTCGTGGTAAATGTTCTAAATGATCAGAGTCAAATTTCTTTAACAAGGAATTGGCCATAATAAAGTATTTAATAAGGTGCTCTTTAATACATTTATATTCTTTGGTCAATTGTTTGATAACCAATTCTGAATCACCTTTTATTTCGATACATCTTGCCCCCAGCTCAAGTAAAATTTCAAGGCCTATAATTAGAGCCTCATACTCAGCTTCATTATTTGAACAATGATTTCGAATCTTACACTTGTACTTCGTTGGAATGTTATTTGGTGAAATAATTAAAACACCAATCCCAACTCCTTTTTTATGACTCGAACCATCAAAATACAACCTCCAAGGATATGTGTCTACGAAATGTAATGTTTCTTCGACTATAGAGTGGTCCACTATAAAATCAGCAACCACTTGTCCTTTAATTGATTTTAAAGGTTGATAAGTTAAGTCATATTCAGACAAAGCTAAAGCCCACTTACCAATTCTACTATGCATTATTGGTTTCGACAGCATATGCTTAATAATATCAGAATGCGAATAAACACAAACATTAGCTGGCTTTATATATTGCTTTAACTTTGTGCAAGAAAAATACAAGCAAAGGCACAACTTTTCTATAGAACTGTACCTAGTTTCAACATCTATTAAGACTCTACTAAGGTAATATATAGCTCTTTCGACACCATTATCATCCTCTTGAGCTAGCATGCTACCTATTGTTTTTTCAGATGCTGCTATATACAATTTGAGCACTTTGTTTCTAATAATAGGCATTAGAATTGGTGGTTTCATCAAATAAGACTTAATTTCTTCAAAGGCTGCTTGATGAACTGATTCCCATTTGAAATCTTCTTCTTTCCTCAGTCTCAACAATGGCGAAAATGCTTGAGTTTTGCCACTTAGATTTGATATGAATCTTCGTAGGAAATTGATTTTTCCTAACAATGACTGAAGTTCTTTTTTGGTTGAAGGAGCTTTCGTTTCAATTATAGCTTTAGTCTTATTCTGATTGATTTCAATGCCTTTTTTGTGCACCACAAAACCCAAGAAATCTCCTGCACGCACACAGAAGGCACATTTTAATGGATTCATTTTCAATCCATATTTCCTCATTCTTTCAAAAGATTGTCGAAGATGGTTTAAATGACCATTTTCTGAGGAAGATTTAACCACCACATCATCTATGTATACTTGCATAAAGTTTTCAATAAAATCATGAAACATACAATTCATTGCCCTCTGATATGTAGCACCAGCATTTTTTAAACCAAACGGCATTACTACCCATTCATAAATACCTAACGCCCCTGGACAACGAAATGCAGTTTTCGATACATCTTCTTCAGCAATAAAGATTTGATTATACCCAGAATAACCATCAAGCATGCTGAGGTATTCAAATCCTGCTGCTGAATCTATTAACATTTCTGCCACGGGCATTGCGTATTCATCTTTGGGAGTTGCATTATTCAAGTCTCTAAAATCTATGCAAACTCTAAGAGTACCATTTTTCTTAATTACAGGAACTATATTAGCTAACCATTCGACATACCTGGCAGTTCTGATGAATTTGTTCTTGAACAACCTTTCAATCTCCTCTTTAATTTTAGTTAATATTTGAGGAGCAAACCTTCTTGGTATCTGCTTCACTGGCTTCTTCTCTGGTCGAATTGGCAATTGCAGTTCCACAACATCTCGACTCAATCCAGGCATTTCGTCATAGTCCCAAGCAAAGCAATCTTTGAACTCCCTCAGTAATATTATAACTTGGGTTTTCAATGCAACATCCAGGTATGCACTAACATAAGTTGGCCTCTTCTTTGAGCCATCTCCCAAATCTACTTCCTCCAATGGATCTTGAGCTTGCATTCGCTTTGTTGAATCTCTAGGATCCTTTTCAAACCCTAATGGCTCATTATCATAAATGCAATCAAGCTTTCCATTCATAATAATGCCATTTTCGTCTTCAGAACCTTTGGCTTCGACAGCCATTGTTTGATGATTTAATTCGGCTTCCATAGCCGCTTTTAACTTATTTTCGGCCATATAAGCCGTAATCTTGTTCCATGCATTAGGAACTGACATAGGAAACATTTTCTCCTTCAGCATAAATAAAACCTTCGAATTGTTTGGTAGAATATTTGAGAGTTTTTGGGGAATTTTCCATTTCAGCGTCTACCATGTTTACATTCGCTTCGAAAGGCTCTGAATACACGGCTTCAGCTTTAGGTAAAGGGTCATCCACAACTTGCATTGGAGCTTTCATCTTTCTATCCTCAAATTTTAATCTACCTTCTTCGATCGCTTTTTGCACAAGATCCCTGAAAAGCACACAACGGTCAGTGTTATGTCCCAAAAAATTATGGAACTTACAATAACCCTTTTTCTTTCTCTGGTCAAGAGTTGGTACTTTTAAGCCACTAGGTACCAATATCTGACCATCTTTTACTAACAGATCAAATATTTCATCACATTTAGTAACATCAAAAGTATATGTCTTAGGCACAAATCTGTCATTTTTTGGCTCAACAGGATTTTTCCCATTAGCAGGCCTTAGTAATTTACAAGTATAAGGAGGACCAGGCTTGAGTTCAGCCACGTCTATCTCCTCTTCTTCGACATCACCGAATGCGACGTCAAATTCTTCTTTGACATATGCAATTTTTTCTTTTTTAGGAAACCTAGTTGACCTAGATTTCTCCTCTTTTAACCTTTCAACTTGTCGAACTCTATCAGCCAATTGGGCCATGTCTCTTAGATAAGATGTGTCCAATTTCTTTCTGATTGAATAATCAAGACCACCAGCAGCCATTTCGACAAGTTCATGTTCAGGCACTTGTGTGAAACAACGAGCCTTCAGTAGCCTAAACCTATTCAAATAGTCATCAACAGTTTCAGGCATTTTGCGCTGAACACTGGCCAATTCTTTGAGTCTAATCTTAGATTGGCCCATGTAAAACTGCGCATGAAATGCTTTTTCTAATTGCCCCCATGTGAAAATAGAACCAGGGGGTAATGTAGTAAACCAAGTAAAAGCATTTTTTGTTAAAGAATTTGGGAAATATTTCATCTTCAAATTCTCATTTTGGGCTATATCCCCAGACTCAGTCAAATAACGAGCAATATGTTCGACAATAGACTCTTTTGTGTCACCACCAAACTTAGTATATTTAGGAACTTTCCAGCCCCTTGGTAACTCAGTTTGCAACACATATTCACACAATGGTGATATGAAATTTGGCCTATGTAAGCCTACATTAACGCCATTTTGTGTCAATATAGTTTCTACTAAAGTGGCTATATTATCTTGAGCGCCAACATTATTTTGTTGCACTTGTCGAACAACTTCATCAGCGTTCTGATTTCGATTTACCAGAACAACTTCAGGAACATGATTTGCAGTTCCCTGACGTTCACCTACATTCACTGGGACTTCGACTGGAATTGTTATTTGGGTATTAACAGGCAATCCATTATTTACTGTGTTGGGCATCTGCCTATTACTAATATTTGGAGCCCCAAAGAAATCTGCAATTCGACCCATTTGATTGGCTAACATTTGGTAACTAGTATTAGTATTTTGAATCAATGGATTAAAAACCGTACCGATTTGTTGGGTTAACATATTAACCATATCATGATTGCTCTCATCAACTTGTTGTCGTAAGGCAAACAAAGATTCATTGGTTAATGCTGTGGGATTTCGACCCATTACACTTTCAGAAGAAACATGTACAGGAGACATGGTCGAAATATGTGGCATTCCAGTAGGCATGCCATACGATCCAGAAGGAAGTGCAGGAAAACTTACATTATGAAAATGTGGATTTAAACCGCTTCCTATTGCCATATAAGGACTATGAAGTCCCATATGTGACGGCAAAGGCATAGGCATAGATGCCATGTTTGACTGCGTTGATCTAACGTTAATCATTGATACTGAAGGAACGGTTGTTGATGATGATGGGGATATTGTTCCCACAACCACCCCTGCATTTACGTTTGCAGAGTCTACTATTGTTCCCTGTTCTTGTGAAATCACAGGATTAGAACTAGACGCATTATTAGTAGGACGAACCATTTTTCCACTTCTTAAGTACATGCAAATACAAACACATACAAGAACATAGAAAAATTATGTATTAAAGGCAAACGGTCCCACTGGGCGTGCCAATTTGTTCGCTGGTGTTTTTAGCAAACAATCACTGGTTTTATTAGAAATGTTTGTGAGATTAAACCAGAAATCTCCAAAGCAATTGCCTTTACACACAGCAGTTTGTCAACAAATATATTTTAAAAGGGAGACAATTCACCATGAAAATGGAAATCAAAGAAAAAGAAGTAATAAAATGGAACGCAGAAATGTAAAATGACTTGTATTGAAAGTAATAAATTGCATTAAATGTAAAGAGAATGGTGCACAAATTCACATACGTTGTACAATAATTCTTTTACTCTGTTTTCGCTGTGACTTGGAAGTTAGAGTTTCAGAACTGTGTGTTTGGTATAATAATTTTGCCACCCCAATTTCTCTGTAGAAACTACTATTTATACAGAAAATAATGACTGAAATGTAAACTGCTATGGACACGTGGCTACGTCTCATTAACCAGTGATGGATTTCGTGCCACGCTCGATGCCACATACTGCCTACGTTGTATTAACCGTAGTCTTGAAATTCGACACAACTGTTTGCCAATAACTGCTTGACGAAGTCCTGAATACACTGTCCTGTCGAAAACTCTTCCCTGTCGAATTGGTGAAGACTTCTTCTGTCGAAAACATGCTGAGATGACTTAAATGTCACTTTTTCTTTCCGAAGGCATTATGAATGATCTTTAATGAAGAGTCAAACCCTATTAACTAACCACTCAAAAGCTTTGTCGAAATTCTAGGCTAACAAGTATACACACAAAAATTTACTTATTGAATTACCATTAAACACAAACTAGAAGAATGAGCTAGAATACTAGCAAACCAAGTAATCAAGTATACACACCCTCATTCAAGTATACACATTTAGGAGATGCAAAACTAGAGCACATAAAACAGAAGGAAAACTACCACCCCCAAGAATACCGAGGACACTACGCCAGAATTGTCGAAATTAGTCGCACACATAAGCAGCGCTTGCCATAAAAGCGCTACTCAATCTGCAAAAAATTTAACATTGGGCAGCGCTTGGTTGGGAGCGCTACTCATTCATGTACGGGCTAAATCAATTGGCAGCGCTTTATGGGGTGAGCGCTGCCCATTGGTGAGAGGCGCTGAGTGATGCACATCGCTTGGGGTGAGCGCTGCCTATTGCTGATTCTCGCTATACGAATAAGCAGCGCTTTTTGGATGGAGCGCTGCCAATTGGAGAAACGCGCTGACTAATGAACAGCGCTTTGGGCTGAGCGCTGCCCATTCCTTAACTCGCTATACGAATAAGCAGCGCTTTTCTATTGGAGCGCTGCCTATTCCTTTAAGTTTATTTTGTTTTCGCGTCTTCCTCCCTCTCACTCTCACTGTCTCACTTCCAGCGCACTATACTCACGGTCTCACTCTCACTCTCACTCTCACTCTCTCACTCACGTCCATATCCCTCTCACTCTCACACTCCATTTACATTTTTGTTCCCTCTCACTCTCATTTTCGTTCCCTCACATTTTCTTCCCTCTCTCATTTTCCTTGCCCACTACCTCTCACACTCTCACCATTTTTTTTGTTGGGTCCGTACGGAGCTTTTCCATTTTCGTTGGGTTCGTGAAGCTTGCATTTTCGTTCCACTTTCACCAAAGGTAATATATATATATATCATTGCATTTTGTTCTAGTTATTTTAATAAAATATTGGAACCTTAGGTTAGATGATTCATTGTTGATGCTTGTTGATTGGTTCTTTGAAAGTATGTGTAGGTGTAGTATTTGTTGAAATGTCCAAATGAAATGTAGGTGTAGTATTTGTTGAAATGTCCAAATGAAATGCTTGTTAATTTAATGTTGCTCTAGGTTAATGGATTCATGTGTTGTATTTATAAATTTGAAAAATTTAGGATTGATGTTGATGATTTGTTGTTTAATGCGAATTTAATGGCATTGCATTTTGTTCTAGTTCTTTTAATGGCATTGGAACCTTAGGTTAGATGATTCAATTTTGATGTTTGTTGATTGGTTCTTTGAAAGTAGGTGTAGGTGTAGTGTTTCTAAACTTAAGGGGAAATGTAGGTGTAGTATTTGTTGAAATGTCCAAATAAATGCCTGTTAATTTAATGTTGCTCTAGGTTAATGGATTCTTGTGTTGTATTTATAAATTTGAAAAATTTAGGATTGATGTTGATGATTTGTTGTTTAATGCGAATTTAATGCGAATTGTTTGTTAGGTTTTGCGAGTTTGGTTTGTCGGAGCTTCGCGTTCATTGTTCGAGTTCGTCCTGGTTCGAGTGTTCGTTCTAGTTCATTCGAGTTCATTGTTGCTTCCACGTGTTCAGGTACTTTTGTTGTTTTCTTATATTTATTATATGAAGAATGACATTATGGAAGACATTAAAGTCTTTGATTTTTTTAGCTGAAAATAGTTGAATGTCTTAGCTTCAAAAAAATTGTTCGTTGTGTGTTTTTCACCTGTAATAGGTTTAAGTTCTCTTATCAGGATTTTATTATAAATATTGGGAAATTATGGATAGAAAGTGGATGTCTGCCAATCGTCTGTCCAAGGAATATGTCGCTGGAGTGGATTATTTTGTGAACTGTGCTGTTAAACGTTTAGGGACTTCTAGTGATATCAAATGTCCTTGTTTAAGTTGTTGTTATGTAAAATCGGTTAATGCAGAGGAGTTGGCAGGACATTTAAAGGGTTACGAAATTGATCAAAGTTATACTTGTTGGACAATGCATGGTGAGGAAAGAGGCGAATCTTCAAATATGGGTAATAATACCGAGAGATGTGCGCCGGTTGACACTGAAAGACCTACATTGGATGGGGACGAATTTGAAGAGATGGCAAAGGCTGTTGAAGACGATCTTAATGACTGTCCTCAAATGTTTGAGAAGTTGATAACGGATGCGGAGACACCATTGTATTCGGGTTGTACTGAATTCACAAAATTATTGGCTTTGATAAAGTTGTATAACTTGAAAACTTGCCACGGATGGACGGATAAGAGCTTTACCGAATTACTCGCACTATTGAAAGAAATGTTGCCGAAGGATAATGTGCTCCCTTCTCGGACGTATGATGCAAAACAAATGTTAGGGTCCATTGGCTTGAACTATGAGAAGATACACGCTTGTCCCAATGATTGCATTTTATTTCGGAATGAACATGCATTGTTAAAGTTGTGTCCTAAATGTAACGCATCGCGGTATAAAAAGAAAGAATCTGCTCCAGAAAAGGTGTTGTGGTATTTTCCCATAATTCCTCGATTTAGGCGCATGTACCGTAGTTCAGAAGATGCAAAACACTTGACATGGCATGGGGATGAAAGGATTAAAGATGGCATGCTACGACACCCAGCGGATTCTCCGCAGTGGAAAAAAATTGATATTGATTTTCCTGATTTCGGGTTGGATTCAAGAAACCTACGACTTGCATTGTCTGCTGATGGATTTAACCCGCACGGTATTCAGAGTAGCTCCCATAGTACTTGGCCCGTGATTTTGGCGATCTATAACTTACCTCCATGGCTTTGCATGAAACGCAAATATATGATGTTGTCATTGTTAATTTCTGGGCCCAACCAACCAGGAAATGATATTGATGTATACTTGGCTCCTTTAATTGAAGACTTGAAGTTAATGTGGGAGACTGGAGTAGAGGTGTATGATGGGTTCAGAGAAGAAAGTTTCACCCTGAGGGCTATGATTTTTGGCACAATTAATGACTTTCCAGCTTACGGAAATCTATCTAGGTACAGTAACAAAGGTCAGTGTGCATGCCCTATATGTGAAGATAACACTGATTGGATGTGGTTGAAACATGGTAAG